>CM042689.1:302893236-303493236 GCA_023614405.1 Avena insularis
GGCGCACCCTCCCCACACCTCCTCCTCAAGCCCTAGCCGCCCTGCTGCCCTCTTCTCTCTCTCTCCCTTCCGATCACAGTGGCGAAGCCTCAGAAACTCTCCACCGCTTGCACCACGCCGTCGTTTTGTAGATCCAATCCATCTCTCCACCCCACTTGCTGGACCGAGGAAGGAGGAGACGTCGAGGTGCCGCACGTGTGCATCTCTCGGAGGCATCGCCACTTGCGGTGTTAGAGATCAGATCGCGAGGAGGAGAAGCGAGTACGACTACATCAACCACGTTCCGTTGAACATTCCGCTATGCGAATCTTCAAGGGTATGAAGATCTCATCTATCCCCCCCTCGTTGTTTGCATGTCCTAGATTAGATCTTGGCTTTCCCGTTCGCATCCGTAGATTTTTTTTGATTTACTATGCTGCGAAACCCTTCAAAAAGTTCAGCATATAGGTGGGCCTCGTTTTGTGCCTCGCCAAAAACAATACAAAAAACTCTTATGGAAGTTTATTTTAAGCCCAGATAGTTGCTCGAATGCTGATAATATTAATTTCAGATTCTTAGCCTTCTCCAGATCATATTCCATAAAAAGGATTGTGTCATCGGCGTATTCAAGAATAGAAAGTCCACCATCAATAAGATGTGGAACTAATCCTTAAATTTGACCATCAACCTTTGCTCTCTCAATAAGGATAGCCAACATATCAGCCACTATATTAAATAGTAAAGGCGATAATGGATACTCTTGTCTTAGTACTTTCTTGGTCTGGAAGTATTTGCCAGTATCTTCATTTACTTTAATGGCAACACTACCCCCAGATACAAACGACTGAATAAGAGTGCGCCACTCTTCGGAAAAACCTTTCATGCGGAGTGTTTGCTGGAGGAAAGACCAATTAACTTTGTCGTATGCCTTCTCAAAGTCAATCTTGAACAGTACACCATTTAATTTTTTTGAGTGTAGTTTATGGATTGTTTCATGCAGAATTACAACACCATCTAGGATATTTCTTCCTTGCATGAACACAGTTTGAGACGGACTAACAACATTGTCAGCAGCTGAGTTTAGTCTAATCGTGACAACTTTAGTAAAAATCTTAAAGCTAACGTTAACCAAGCAGATTGGACGATACTGTTGTATACGTTCTGTATTGTTAACCTTAGGCAGTAAAATTATATTGCCAAAGTTAAGTCTAAAGAGATCCAATTGACCGACTAATAAAAACCCAAACAAATTTATTAGATCCTCCTTGATAACATCCCAGAATTTTTGGTAAAATCCCACCGGGAAGCCATCAGGTCCTGGTGCTTTGTTATGTTCCATTTGAAGAACCACTTTCTTGACCTTTTCCTCGATATATGAGGCAGTTAGGAAGCTATTTTCTTCAACAGAAACCTGGGGGATATCGGTCATTTGGGACTCATCCAGGGAGAAAGAATTTTCCGCTGGTCCCCAAACAAGGATTTATAATAAGTAGTGATATATGACTTCAGATGCTCCTGTCCCTCAATCATACCTTCATTCTAAATCAGAGAGTGAATAGGTTTCTTCTTATGCTTGCCATTGGCCACAGCATGGAAGTACCTAGTATTCGCATCTCCTTTCAGAATGAATTTTGCTTTAGAGAGTTGGTACCATTTGAATTCCTCCTCGCACAGAAGTTGGGCTATCTCTGGATTCAATTGGCTTTTAAGCTCAATTTCTTGTGCAGTTAACGACCTGACCTCCGCGGAAGCCTCTAAGTCATCAATTATAGATGTTAGGCGTAGTTTTTCGTTTTTAAGGATACCAGCTGTGTGCCTGGCCCAACCCCTAAGGAACTTGCGTAAAGCACGCATTTTGTTATTCCATCGTAAGATAGGTGTTTGGCCACCGACCGGTTTCTCCCAAATAGCCTTAACCATCTCGTAAAAATCATCACGGATCATCCATCCGAGTTCAAATTTAAACTCATTCATAGACTTCCGTGGCGGTGATCCAAAAGATAAAAGTAAAGGAACATGATCCGACAAAGCCTCAATACGCTCTAGAGCGTGAACAGTTACCATATGGAACTTTTGTTCCCAGTCAGTATCCATAAGCACTCTATCTAGTTTTTCGTATGTTGGCTCCGGAAGACTATTATCCCATGTAAATTGCCTTCCTAATATTGTAACCTCTCTCAAGTTTAGACTGTCTATAACAACATTGAACAGAAAAGACCAATGTTCATCGAACCGGCCTCGACTTTTCTCGTGAGGGAATCTGAGCAAATTAAAATCCCCTCCTATAAGAATAGGATATGGATTGTCCTTTGCCAAATTCATAAGCTCACGTAAAAAGTTAGCCTTATAAACATCCTGGGCGGCTCCATATACGGGAACTAAAGACCATGTGAAATTGTCAGCCTTGTTACGGATATGGAGTTTTATAAAAAAATCTCCCACCAAACTAGCTAAAACTTTCATAGTCTCATCTCGAACACCTAACAGGACTCCCCTAGATCGACCACGCGGCAGACGTGATATCCACGTAAAGTCCACTCCACCAGATAGGCGATTGAGTAGAGCTTGTGAAAAATCTCGTCTACCATCCTCAAAAATACCCAGAAAATCTAAATTATGGTCTCTCACACAATCAACAAAGAAAAAATGTTTAGCCAAGTCCCGAAGACCTCTGTTATTTAAAAACATTCCATTCATTGAGCGATTTGGCAAATCCATCTAAATATCCCCATATGTAAACCTGATTCCTATCTCAGACCCGTCATTTCCAGATTCCGGTGGTGGCAGACAAACATGTGAGTATTTTTGAAACCATAATATAAATGAAATGAATCCATGTATATTCATTTTATTTCTAGTACTCCCTCCGGCCCATATTAATTGACTTGGATTTTTTAAAATTTAGATGAATCTAGACATTATTTAGTACATAGGTTCATCCAAAATTTGACAAATCAAAGTCAATTAATATGGGCCGGAGGGAGTAAATGAAATGAATACCTGGATGCCAAACGACCTCTTAGCTGTTAACCTCTGTCCACGATGTTTTCTGAAATACTCCAGGTACTCAAACGTTGAGCATGCAGTTTGGTGAGTGATTTGTACATCATCCATGGCTTTCTCCCTCTCTTACTCTATTCCTCTGATTCCACCGGTGCCACCACGTGAAAACAATCTCCACCTCCTTTCCTCCTTCAACTCCCAAAGAGCATCCGTTACATCTTGCAGTATCACACATATTCAACTTGTCTCGTTCAATCAAACTGTTTAGTTCCTTGCCGCTTTTGGTTAGAAATATTATGATGTAGGCATACTGCGTTCATATAAACATATATAAACATCATTTGTGATTGTTTTTTGCACTTTATGGCAATCAATCATTGTGACCGATACAAACTCTTGTCTGGCAGCCTTGGGCCAGTTACATGGACGGATGAAGGATCTGAAAGAAGTTGCCAGTTGACCTGAGGCCATTTCCATCCAACCATAAATTACTGAGCTTGAAAGAATTTTTTAACCGGAATGTTTAATGATTATTCTGCTTGTATGCTTCACATTTTAAAAAGCATTTGCATCAATTGTACCATTGTACGTAGGCAATAACACAAGGCAATTCTAGGTTTCTGTTTCTTGTAAGCAACTCTGAAGATTGATGTAGTAATGTATGCCTTTTTTGCACCCACCATGACCCGTCGGAACTTGAAAGATGTAACATCCTTTCCATAATTTGTGGCTGGACTAGCATAGAGACATGTTCATTTGTCCATGATTTCTAAATCACAATTTTACATGATTTAATAATTATCATAACACGATAGAAATGTTCTTCCACATAATAAATGAAAATGGTTTCCCAGCACATCCATTTTTGCATTAGCCTTTTTTGGGCCTCATATTTATGCTACGCGTCAGTTAGGACCTAGAAGAAGTGGACGTATGGCCTGTCGGAGTTGCAAAGGTTGTGGAACAGTTCTCGTCCTATCAATGGGGCCGGCAGTCGAGCAGGCGGTAAGAAGTTTTCTAGTTATAGAGAATGACAGTTGCTTCTCTCTCGTTATGCGCAAAGCAACGCGCTTGCAAAGGGCAAGGGAGCCTCACTTCCGGAGAGGACTCTGATGAGGAAGAATTCCTCTCCGAGACAAGGGAGGAGATCGGGCAGGGGCGTGGTGTCAGGCAGCATCGTCAGAGGCTTGGCAGTTCCCTGGTGGGAAGGGGCCATGGTGGCGTGCTGGCTGTGGAAATAGGGAAGGAGCCACGGCCTATCGGGCAACAGAGGATGGATGGTTGGAAGCAGGGCAGGAGCCACTGCCTATCCGGCAACAGAGGATGGATGGCAGGGTAGGAGCCACGGCCTAGCCAGCAATAGAGGACGGATCGCAAGCTGGGTCAGGAATCATTCCCCACGGTTGCTCCTGCAGAGGAGGACGACAACAGAGGATTGAATCGAGAGGTTTGAAATGTATAGGACAATTTTGAATGCAATTCAATTTCCTTTTTTTTTGGTCCCGCATCAGTTATTTCAAAACGGATGGAATAATACATTTTGGGTCCTCTATAACCAAGCAAAATAAAACTCAAGTAGTACATAAGCTCCCCAAAACAATATGCCTACATTTGTGGTCCTCTATAATCAAGTAAAATAAAAGTTCAGTACTACATAAGCTCCCAAAACAATATGCAAGCATTCAAAACAAAGAAGCAAATACACGACCATTCATAGCAAAGAAGCGAATATACACAAAAGGCACAATAAGTCAAGCAGTACAATCCAAGAGAAGCCGTACTCCCTCCGTCCCATAATAGATGTCTTAGATTTATCAAAATTTGGATGAACCTATATACTAAATAGTGTCTAGATTCATTCAAATTTTGACAAATTTGAGACATCTATTTTGGGACGGAGGGAGTAGTAAAGATAAAGCTACCACTGATAATACACGGCATACTACTCACCCTTCTATTTAAATCAAAGCACTCTAAGAAAAAACATGTCTGACTTCAGTCCAAATCTCCACGTGACATGTCACGGACACCTCAACGCTCGTTCAGTTCAAATACTAACAGATGTCGACAAGATGGAACTCATGGGACAACCTTGGTCCAAATTTCCACATGATGTGTTGCTGAGATCTCAAAGCAGAACCCTCTTTCCTCTTTCCCCTACCTTTCTTGCCTTGACCTTTCCCTATTAAAACAATAGGAATCTATGTTAAGCATAATAACAGTTTCAAAGCATCCACAAGGAAGATTTGGATCTGATACAGCAATTTTACAAAGAGAAAACGGCTCGATGTTTTTGGGGAAAAAAGAGAGGAGCACAGCTGCAAGGCTGCAGCAAGGAATATGGGTATGCCTGCCTAGTTTGATCTGTCACTGCAGTTCCCAAATTGAATAATGAGCACACCACCAATACTGCATAACAAAACGGAATGCTGACTAAGGTCAATTCAGAGTGGTACAGAATTTAAATAGCCAACTCTAGTAGCTGCCAAGGGTAATGCTTGTACTCCTGACATATTTCACTTCAGACCTTTGTTGGCAACCAGTTTTAGTTTGAATTTATCCTTCCACAGGTGACATCTTTCTATGAACTTAGGCCACCAACTCGAAATTGAACTATTGAAGTTCGAAATGTACCCTGCTATATTCGCTTACTTGGGATGTCATCCATGCTTATAAAAGTGAAGTAGAACAAATTTTTCCTATAAACAAAAAATGCCATGCAAAATACTGTTTCTGAGAAATTGTGTAGTACTATACAGGGTTATAGCCATGGGTAATTCCAAATTCATGATTGCTAATGGACTCCAATTCTGGTGGTGTTAATTTTCACAGCCTATCAATTTAATTGGGTGGTGTACAGGCATTTGGATTTAATCATTTGTGAACCCATGTATGAAAACAGATGAAACAATATATGGTTAGGGGTGATCAGTAGTATTACCTGGTTGCCCTTTAAGCCCTGTAGGAGGTATGCGCTGCAGTCAGTGGCGAAGAGTTGGGAACATATCGGATCCCCACTTTGCGGATGGTGTGAGACCTTGTTATGCCGCATGTCGACACGGAGCAAATACTGGCCTTTGTAGTCCAGTTGACCATTGACTGACATGGTCATATCAGTGAAGAATAGGTAGACGACGTCATCTCCGTCCATGCTGAGCACAGGGAACGACGGCAAGATCTTTGGCAAGCCCAACGAGATGTGGGTCTCGCTTGCCCAGATGTCGCTCACAAGGTACTCGCTGCCTTTACTCCAATCGCAGAGGTCCGGCGACAGTGTCCAGATGGTCAGACGTAGTTCATTGGCAGGCCGCTCACAGTAGCCATCCATGGTGACGAGTTTGATGCTGTCACCAACGCAGGCAATGGAACGGTACATGCCTGCCTCCAGTGACTCTTCAATGCTTATGCCGCGGTCATAGGTTGGACACTCTTTGGGCAACGGAACAAAGCGGAACTCCAGCTGGGCGACAGGATGAAGGGCCTGGCGCAGATCACAGACCAACATGCCTTTGAACAGATCCACCCAGCAAAGGACAGAGGAGGCTCCTCGATAGGAGAAGCACATGTCAGCCTCGAAGACGTGATTAGGCGGGCACAGCTCCGGGGGGAAGCTCGCGACCTTCAGGACCCATTCTTTGGTGGACAGCTGCCATGTGTAGAGTGCGGCTTGAGAGTGTGCGGAACCTCTTACCTTGGTGAGCTCCCCAAGAACGTAGGCGCCATCCTCGAGGCACACGACGACGGCTCCGAGGCCGACGTAGAGACGCTCGCCGTCGACATTGGGAGGCTGGGGGATCGTCGAGAGGGAGTTACTGCTGGTCTCGTAGATCAGATAGGCCCCTTTCAGATTGGTGCCGGGGCGGTAAGGGCCGGCGTAGAGGGCGACCAGATCCTTATCCGCGCTGGCGATGAAGGCGTCGGTGATATCTCCGCATAGCCACGGGATGAAATTTGTTGGCCGAAGGAAGCGGATGTAGGATAGTTTCGGTAGATTTTCGAAGTGTGCATCAGGTGTCTGGATCTGGAGGTAGGTGAGGATGGCGTCTTTTATGTCTTGGGGGCTCGGTGGAACTCCTATCGCGGGGGGGTTCCGCTCTATCTCTCCGCTGCCGGAGTCGGAGTCGTACTCGAAGTAAACCTCGCGTTCAAGCAAAACCGAGCTAGGGAGCGTCATGGCAGCTAGGGTTGAGGGGGTCGAGGAAGGAGGAGGAGGAGGAGAGGTACCCTAGAATCCTAGATCTAAGTTTGGGAAGTGAAGGAAGAGGCAGCGGCGAGAGAACGGATAAGCGCTATATATCGCTTATAGCGAGTCGTGAATCTCCTGGATGGGCCGGCCCAGGTTTGTTTCTTTTTCGTTTTTTTTGTTTATTCGATTTATTTTTTCCTTTTCGTTTTTCTTTTGTTTCTTTTTTCCTTTTTTTATGTTTATATTTAAATGTTCATGTTTTTTTACTTCTGTTATTATTTTCCAAAAAATGGTAATTGTTTTTGAAAAAATAATGTTATTTCCAAACTTTAGTTCATGATTTTCGAAAAAAAGATGATTTTTAAAATTTGGTTCATGAATTTACTACATTTTGATCATGAATATCGAAATTTGTTCATAACTTCTAAAATTTTGGTCAAGATTTTTTAGACCCGATCTTTGGTCTAGTAGCTGATTAGCTGGGAGCTGGCTCACTTGTCGTGGTAGCTTCATGGCATATGCCATGGGTAGGTTTGAGTTAGGGGCCACATGAACGCTTGAGGAATCCGGAGAGAGAGAGAGAGCAGGGAATCTGCACATAAGATAAGATAAGAACAAACACAAGCACACACAATATACACAGGTTCGAATATGCGCTATACAATTCGGGAAGGGGCCAGATGGACTGCAGCGGCAACGAAGCATGCGCTATACAACCTATAGAGACTCGATATAAATGTCGGCTATCACAAAGAGGTAAGAAAGACCTTGTGCTTTTGCACCATGCTTGTTTTGCACCAATTATATTATGTCGGCTATCACAAATGTCGGCTATAATTTTTTATGCTCCATGCTTGTTTTGCACCAATTATATTATGTTTTGTCCAGACTTTGTGGCATTTTTATGAATTATTTGGAACTAACATATTAACAAGTGCCGCAGAGCCAGTTCCCTGTTTTCTGCTGTTTTTGGTTTCAGAAAAACTAGTAAAGAAATATTCTCGGAATTGGATGAAACAAAAGCCAAAGTTCCTATTTTTTCTGACACGACACGGAGCCCGAAGGAGAGGAGACGACCCTGTATGCCACACACTGGGCAAACACCAGGCGCCGCCTAGGTGCGACCCCTTTTGCTCCACCGTCCTTGCCCCTTCGCCTGTATAACCCCCCCGAGACAAAAACCCTAAGGACCAGATCAGAATTCCATGAAAAAGTCCGTAGCCGCCACCATCATCCCTAGATCATGAGGGATCTGAAGCTCTTTTCGGCACCTGCCGGAGAGGGGAGATCATCCCAGAGGCCTTCTTCATCACCATGCCTGCCTCCGGAGTGATGTGTGAGTAGTTTATCCTTGGTCTATGGGTCCATAGAAGTAGCTAGATGGTTGTTTCTCCTATTTTGTGCCACCATGTCTCGATCTTGTGAGTTGTGTATCATGATCAAGATCATCTTATTGTAATGCTACATGTTGTGTTTGCGGGGATCCGATGGATATTGAGTATTATGTCAGATTGATTATTGTTCTATCATGTCTATGTTATTTGTGATCTTGCATGCTCTCCATTGCTAGTAGTTACTTTGGCCAAGTATTTGCTTGTGACTCCAAGAAGGAGTATTTATGCTCGATAGTAGGTTCATGCCTCTAGTAATCTGGGAGAGTGACAAAAACTTCTAAGATTGTAGATGTGTTATTGCTACTAGGGAGAAAACAACAATCATTTGTCCAAGGGAAATTGTATTCTTTACATTACACACTTTGCTTAATGCAATTATCTGTTGCTTGCAACTTAATACCCGAGGGTTGTTCGGATGATATCCTGGAGGTGGATTATTAGTCATAGATGCACTTGGCTTACAGTCTATGTATCATGTTGTAATGACCAAATGAATCTCATAGTGAACATCATGTCATGTACATGCAATGTTATGCATTATCTATTTGTCAATTGCCTCGCTGTAATTTGTTCACCCGACATGTTATTTATCTTATGGAGAAAACACCTCTAGTGAACTGGGACCCTGGTCCATTCCTTCAATTGATATTCCATCTACTGTTTACTGTTTAATTTCTGCAATTACCATAAGCAATTACTTTCTTCCACACTATACGTTTAATCCTTTGTTTTCAGCAAAACCAGTGAGCTTGACAAACTAATTGATAAGTTGAGGCAGGGTATTTTGGTTGTGTTGTGTGCAGGTTCCACGTTGCTAGCAACACCTTCTGAAGTGGTTTCTTTCTCCTACTGGTTCGATAACTATGGTTCTATAACTGAGGGAAAACTTGTTGTTGTGATCATCATACCTTGCTCTTGGGGTTCCCAACAGGTTCTACATCAACTAAGCCATCATCAAGCCTTTTACTGGCGCCGTTGCCGGGGAGAAAGAAGATTTCTGCAAGGGGAGTCTCTCACTACCAATCTCTTTACTTTGTTTTTGTTTTGCTTTATTTCTTTTTCTTTGTTTGGTTTGCTTCTTTTTATCAAAAACACAAAAAAATAGTTCCTACTTAGTTGCTATTTTTGTTGGTTTGCTTTAATATTGCAACAACGACTACTCCTAAAAACACTAAGTTGTGTGACTTCACTAGCACAAACAACAATAATTTCATTTGCACACCTATTGCTCCACCTGTTCCTGAAGCTACTTTCTATGAAATTAAACCTGCTTTGCTAAATCTTGTTATGAAAGAGCAATTTTTTGGTGTTAGTACTGATGCGTCTGCTGCCCACTTCAATAATTTTGTTGAACTTTGTGAGATGCAAAAATATAAGGATGTAGATATTATTAAGCTTAAATTTTTTCCTTTCTCTTTAAGATGAAGAGCTAAATATTGGTTGCTATCTTTACCTAAAAATAGTATTGATTCTTGAATTAAATGCAAAGATGCTTTCATTGGAAAATATTATCCTCCTGCTAAGATTATATCCATGAGAAGTTACATAATGAAATTTAAACAATTTGATAATGAACATATTGCTCAAGCTTGGGAAAGAATGGAATCTTTAATAAAGAATTGCCCCACTCATGGACTAACTACTTGGATGATTATCCAAACCTTTTATGCAAGATTGAATTTTTCTTCAAGAAATTTGTTGGATTCGACTGCTGGAGGTACCTTTATGTCCATCACTTTGTGTGCTGCAATAAATCTCCTAGATGATATGGTGATTAATTATTCTAAATGGCACAATGAGAGAGCTCCACAAGGTAAGGAGGTAAATTATGTTGAAGAAACCTCCTCCTTGAGTGATAATATTGATACTATTATGTCTATACCTGTTAGTGGAAAATCTTATATTGATTCAAATGTTCCTTTAGCCTCTTTGGTTGCTCAAGAAGAGCAAGTTGATGTGAACTTCATTAGAAGTAATAATTTTAGTAACAATGCTTATGGTAATAATAATTATAGGCCATGTGCTTCTAATAATGGTAATGCTTATGGAAATTCTTATGGAAATTCCTACAACAACAATAAAAGTGCACCCTCTAAACTTGAAGTCATGCTTAAGGATTTTATTAGTAAACAAACCGCTTTCAATAAAACTAGATCGCAACGTCGATTGGAGCCGCCCCAGGAGGAGCTGCCAGTACCAGGAGAATCGTCGTCGTCGACTTTATCGTTCGCCCCCATCGCCGACCATCGCCGAAGCCCCAGTGAGCCCCCATCGACCCTCACTGGCCGCGCTAGGGTTCAGCCTCGTCGCGTCTTGTTCAGGCGTGGACGATAAACCACAACCATAGGATTAGAACTAGATTGCACGGCTTAGATCGCCCCGTACCGCTTCACCACCTGCTGTCTCACTGACGAGTGGAGTCGCTCCTTAACCAGCCCGCGTGCGCTGTGCGTAGTGGGCCGACCCAGTTAAACATCCCGCGCGACCCAACAATTCAAACTTAGGTTTATTCATTTAGTTTCAAAAGCAGTTCTGTACCTAGATTCAGAACTCAACCCAGCTCGATTCACTGAACCAAAATGCATGAAACCAATTTTGTTAGAAAGGTACTGGAGTGCTTAATCGAAGCATGTTGGATTCAAACCATTTAGATCTGTAGATCATCCATAGTAAAAATAACAGTCAGAAGCTTTTCTGCATTCAAACATTTTTCAAAATTCAACCATGAAAGCTTTTGAGTTGATTCCAACTCTCAAAAATCACATTTAACCATACCTTTCTGAATATATAAAAATATATATGGTTACTTGTAGAAATAATGATCAAGTAATAAAAGAATGCCTCATAGTCATTTTATTTAATTAAAATAAAAAGGTTAAACCTTATTAAATTGTGACACCACTTTAAATCACATTTCCATGTACTGAAATATATGGCGATGGCATGTGTCAACATGATCCCATGTTTGAGTGGGAGAATATTAAATCTTAAGTAGTTTTTCAATGAGTAGAAATTACTTTTCTAAAATGAAATAAATAAGACAAGTGCTTCAATCTTGGTGATCATAGTGATGATGCTAGATCATCTAGTGTAAACCTTTGTGTGCAAAATAGAGTAGTTAAGAATTGTGTAGTGATTGTGTACCTCGTATTTATTTATAGACGATAGTACCGACCAAGGATACGAGGATGAAGAAGGATACTATGAAGAGGAAGCCAAGGAGAACTTCAACCACTGCTTTGCACAAGGCAAGCTATAACTTGCAAGTTATCTTATTTAGCAAGCTATTAACTGAGCAAGCTAACACTTGCCACTTAGCAAGCTTATAACCATTGATGATACCCAATACTAGTTTTACTTGCAAACTTAGTACGTTATTTCTTTATCAAAGCTTTTTCTTAGAGTTTACTTAGTAACTTGTAGATAATAGAAGGATATTGGAAGGTAGCATAAAGAGCATAAAACTTGGCCTAAGTTAGATAAATCTTGATGTCATCCTGAGGCATGAGATTTAACTTAGATAAGATCCAATTGCTTATCACCCCTCATTAGTATTTATTCCCCTTGTAGATGCTTGTGCTAAGCATAAAACTTGATCAACTTTAGATGGGAATACTTGGTGAAAATGGTTATGAAAACCTTAGAATGACGAGTCATTCTACTGAAATGTTTTGACATATGTTCTTGAATACCAGATGATTTTGATGATGAAAATGTTAAGGCATGAGCCTTAGCCCTTTATAAAACTGATGGTTGTCTGGATGCGATACCATTCCAATTTTACCGTACAACCATAATACCCGAAATTTGGTTAGGGCTTGACTGGAAATTTATATACCTTAGTATGGGTTCCCTTGCGGCCAAGGTTTGAGCTGAGGCTACCTTGTGAAGATTGTCCACCTGTGCAGTATCCAAGATGACAGTTGGTCATGGTTGGGAGGCCAAACTCATGGGAGAGGTGCCTATACTAGGGCGTGTAATTGAAAGGTTAGGATTGATTATCCGCATACTGAGTATGGTGAATTCAGGATTTGTTCCTGACGGATGTATCGAATGTTGTGGTGAAAGTGTACAATCTCTGCAGAGTGTCAAACTATTCGAATAGCCGCGTCCGCGGTTATGGACAGTTGGAGTGGCCATACTGTTCCATCGTCAGATGTTTTCAAAATGACTTATGAACTGATTTATGACTTTGACTTGAACACAACAGTGTTGTGACATGAAATTCAAGTTCCCACTTAGGTGTTATAAAATTTTCAACTAGCTTTCTTTGCTTCTGAACTCAGTGGAGATAAATCTGGGTTTTTGCAAAACAACCCTAAAGCTTAGTATCCTACTCAAAACCCCCTTCACTTGTTTGTATTAGTTTGCGAGTACTCATGGCTTTGTCCCTGGCTATTCCCGTGGCCATACTATGAAGAGGAGTATCAGGAAGATGGACCACAGGAAGGTTACGACAACTAGGATCATCTCCCATCGTCAGCATTGCCTGTGACCATGAAGATGGAGCTTCGCCCACGCTATCGTTATCTTTACGTTATTCCGCTACTTGAATTGTATTAAGACTGGATCATGAGATCCTTATTTGTGTAAGACCTTATGTATGGTTTGTAATGGATGATGTACTGTGATATCCAATCTATTATGTCTCGCAAAAATGGTAATCCTGGGATTGCGATGTATGGCATAACAGGCATCTGGGATTAAAATTTGGGTGTTGACAAGTTGGTATCAGAGCCATCCTGACCATAGGAGACCCTAGTTTAGAATGGACGTTTGAATCAAAAACTTAGTTTCAAAACCAAGGAAGTGAGTATTTATGAAAACTTATTCTCATTCTTATCACTTATACTCTTTCATGAAAATTCATGTTCCTCAAAAATTCTTGCAAACTTACATAAAATTTGACACACTTGATCACTCTACTAACTTACTCATCATATACTCTTATAGATGGACGTGAAGTATAGCAAGTTCTATCAGTTGGGGAATGGAGGAGACCTCATCTTTGAGCGTGACTTGGACCAGCTGGCAGAAATGCTGGAGCGTCCGCACCCTGAGTTCTTCGGAGCTCAGCTCAATGATCAGGAAGGAGAGAATTTGCAGAGGCTAGTTGTTGCAAGTCTCCGGGGAAAGATTAAAGCCCCCACCGCAGAGGGAATTCAGTTCACCTTGATAGAGAATAACTGGCTCGATGGATTTGCCAGGGCCATGCAGGAAGCTCTTGCTCGTCTCTGTGGGCAGAGTGTCAATCAAATCAAGGGTACCCGCTTTGAGTTCTACCCAAGGCTTGATGTTATGGGCCAGCCACTGGAGGCACCATACCACCATGAGCTGAAGAGTCAACTGGACCACCTCAGCTTCATGATGTATGATCGTCAGAAGGAGTTGGACAATGCCCGCTCCTACGCCAACAACAAGTATTCCATCGCTGCCCAGAAGGATCAGACCATTGCCATGCTAGTGAAGGATCGCCAGTCTCGTCATCATCAGCTCAACAAGAAGGAGCGCATCATTTCCCGTCTTCACCACCGGATCACGGGTTTGGAGGAGACCATCCCCGAGAGAGATATGAAGTTGGAGGAGAGGGAGAATGCAGGGGAAGACCTTTGTGGAGACCCCTACTCCTACCTCAGTGATGATGATGACTTTCTAGAGGATCAGGCCATGGATTTCTTCACCGATGAGGATGACTTCGCCTTCATCGATGATGATGAGGATACTGACTCTGAGGAGTAGTAGCACTTGAGCACTAGCATTAGTGAGTTGTATTTGGTCCCACTGTATCGTAGTTTCCTAGAATGGTTCTTAAAACCATCTGTTTTTCTTTGTTGTGGTGTGTGTTTGTATCGTGTGCTCTGAATGAAAGAATGAATGAAAAGCAAGTTGCTAGAAATATCTGAGTCAAACTTTAAAAACTTTCCAAAACCCCTGAACCTTAGAATTTTCCCTCTTTTCTCATGATCTATCTCAATCTTCAGATGCCTCGCGGAGGAAGCACTTCATCCCCGGACCCAATGTTGCAACTCTTGCAAATGTTGGTTTCTGACCGCGAAGCTGAAAGAGCCGAACGTCAAGCCAACTTAGCCACCCTTCAACAGATATCTCAGATGGCCAACAATAATCAAGGTCATGGAAACCAGGACAACCATGGATCTAAGCTCAAGAATTTTCAGAACACTAATCCACCCATTTTCAGTAAGTCTGAAGGGCCCCTAGATGCCGATGATTGGCTGCAAACCATGGATAACAACCTGGAAGTTGCAGGAGTGGAAGCTAACGAGAAAGTACTGTTCGCTACCCATTATCTGGCCGGAGATGCAAGAGCATGGTGGAACAACGTTCGCACCATGAATGGAGGACAAATGATGGTTTGGGATGAATTCAAACTCAAGTTTAGCCGAACCCATGTGCCACCAGGTTTGATTCTACGGATGATAGATGAATTCAAGGAGCTTAAGCAAGGAAGAATGACTGTGGTAGAGTACCGTGACAGATTCCTATCTCTGTAAAGGTATGCCCCTGATAAGATCAGCACTAAGGCCAAGAAGAAGGAGAGATTCCTGAATGGTCTGCATGATGAGATGCAGACAGTGTTAGTCAATATTCCATTTGATGATATTGAAGCCTTAGTGGACTCTGCCATTCAGATGGAAGGAAAGATCAACCAAGCTAATGAGAACCGCAAGCGTCGCATGATGCATCAACCAGGAACCCATCATACACCAAAGTATCGTCCCAACCCATCTCCAGGATTTGCCCCAAGAACCAACAGACCCCCGATGAACCGTCCAACCTATCCCAACCGTGGAAACCCAAGGCCCGGAGGAAATCACAATAGCCCCGACAACCCCAACAATTTCAACTGTGCACCGCCTAAGTTCAACAACAACAATACCGCCACCAACACCAACACTGCCCCAAGGACTGGAAGCAATGTCGTGCCTGTTGCAGCAAAGGACAAGTCTCAGGTGACTTGTTATGAATGTGGAACCAAGGGTCACTATTCCAATGAGTGCCCCAAGAAGATTGCCGCAGCCCCAAATGCAAATGCCCCAGCTCAACAGCAGTGTCGTGTTCAGCCCGGAAGAAGGTTTGCCCCGGGAAATTTTCTCAACCGCAACAGCCGTCTCTTTCTTATGCATGCTGAAGAAGCCCAAGAAGCGCCAAATGTCGTGCTGGGTATGTTTTCTGTTAAATCAGTACTTGCAAGAGTGTTGTTTGGTTCTGGAGCATCACACTCATTTGTTACTAAAGAATTTGCATGCACTAGTAATATTCAACCAACCAAATTGAAGCATGTTATGATAGTTCAGATACCCGGTTCAACCACCAAAGCGAGACGGATTTGCAAGGCCGTACCTATCTGAATCCATGGCATAGATTTTTATGCTAATCTAATAGTACTTGTAACTAAAGGTTTGGAAGTAGTACTAGGAATGGATTGGATTTCCAAACATAAAGGATTAATCGAATGTGCCAAGAAAGCCATAACCATGACCAGTACAGCTGGAATATTAGTAGAGCATGTATCGGAAACCTTGCCCCGTCAATTCAAGTGCAACAAGAGTATAGCCCAGCCAACCATTGACCAAGTCCGGATAGTCTGTGAATACCCCGATGTATTTCCAGATGTTTTGCCTAGTATGCCCCCAGATCGGGATATCGAGTTTATCATTGAACTAATACCTAGAACCGGACCCATAGCTCAGAGGCCATATAGTATGAACCCATCGAAACTAGTGGAGATGAAGAAACAACTGGATGCCATGCTGGAAATTGGATTGATCCAACCAAGTGCGTCACCATGGAGATCACCTGTCTTGTTTGTGGACAAGAAAGATGGAGGTAACCGTTTGTGTACGGATTATCGGAAGTTGAATGATGTCACCATCAAGAACAAGTACCCGTTGCAAAGATAGAAGATTTGTTTGACCAGTTGACTGGTGCCAGAGTGTTTTCTAAGATTGATCTAGAACTGGTTATCATCAACTCAAGATTCGCAGAGGATATTCCAAAGACTGCCTTTACCACCAGATATGGATTATATGAGTATACTGTCATGTCTTTTGGATTAACCAATGCCCTCGCTTATTTCATGAATCTCATGAATAAGATTTTTATGGACTTCCTGGATAAGTTTGTCGTTGTTTTCATCGATGACATTCTGATCTATTCCAAATCAGAAGAAGAACATGAGCTACACCTAAGGACCATTCTTGGAACCCTTAGGGAGCATCATCTGTATGCCAAGTTTAGCAAATGTGAATTCTAGTTATAGGAGGTAGGATTCCTCAGACACATTGTATCAGCCGGAGGAATTGCCGTTGACCCTGCAAAGGTGAAGGATGTGGAATATTGGCAAGCCCCAACCACTCAAACCCAAGTTTGTGCATTTCTAGGATTAGCGGGATACAACCGCAAGTTCGTAGAAGGATTCTCGAGTATCGCAAGACCCATGACCCAATTGCTGAAGAAGGACAGGAAGTTTGAATGGACGGACAAATGTGAAGCGATTTTTTAGGAACTCAAGAGGAGATTGATTTCAGCCCCAATCTTGATCATGCCGGATATCAGAAAGACCTTTTATGTGTATTATGACGCATCCAAGATCAGTCTCGGATGTGTGTTGATGCAAGAAGGAAAAGTTATATCTTATCTATCCCGACAACTGAAACATCATGAACAGAATTACCCTACCCATGACCTCGAACTAGCAGCTGTAGTTCTAGCACTGAAGAGAGGCATTACCTTATGGGTAATTGTTGTGAGATTTATTCGGATCACAAGATCCTTAAGTATATATTCACTCAAAAGGAGCTGAATATGAGGCAGAGAAGATGGATTGAGCTAATCAAGGACTATGATCTGGACATTCACTATCACCCCGGTAAATCCAATGTGGTAGTAGATTCCCTTAGCAAATTGCCATGCCGCTTGAACTCCATGATTTTGAAGGAGCAACCAAGTCTGCACAGGGATATGGAAGATTTTAGAATGGAATTAGTAAGTGAAGGATTTTTGGCTAGCATAGAACTTTACCCCACTTTGATCAGTCAGATCAAGGAGGCGCAGAAACAAAATGCTAGTATCAACGGAATCAAACGTCGTATCGGTACAGGCAAAGTACCCAGATTTACCGAAGATGAAGAAGGAGTGTTGTGGTACAAAGGACGTCTCTGTGTACCGGCAGATTCAGAGTTGAAAGGAGTTATTTTGAAGGAAGCCCATGATACTCTTTATTCTATCCACCCCGGAGGAACGAAGATGTATTAGGATCTGAAGGAGCAATTTTGGTGGCATAAGATGAAGAGAGAAATCGGAAGCTATATCGCCAAGTGTGATATTTGTCAGAGAGTCAAGGCGGGACTTCAAAGACCCATAGGACTGTTGCCACCATTGCAGATTCCGGAATGGAAGTGGGATTCTGTTGGAATGGACTTTATCACCGGATTGCCTACATCTAGTAGGGGAAATGACTCTATCTGGGTCATAGTTGACAGATTGTCCAAAGTAGACCATTTCTTACCAGTCAAGACTACCTACCAGAGTTCGAAGCTAGCAGACTTATACATCGCTAGAACCGTCAGTTTGCATGGAGTTCCCAAGAACATTGTGTCGGATCGAGGAACTCAGTTTACCTCGAGATTCTGGAAGAAAGTCCAAGAAGGTTTGGGAACCCGAATAGATTTCAGCACAGCGTATCACCCTTAGACCGATGGACAAACAGAACGAGTAAATCAAATACTCGAAGATATGTTGAGAGCATGTGTGCTAGAGTATGGATCCAAATGGGAAGACTGTCTGCTGTTCGCAGAATTTTCTTACAACAACAGCTATCAAGCTAGTTTGCAAATGGCCCCATTTGAATTCATGTATGGAAGGAAGTGTCGTACCCCTTTGAATTGGTCGGAGGTAGGAGAGAGTCAGATTTTTGGACCCGACATCCTACGAGAATCAGAAGAGAACGTTCAGAAGATCCGTGAGCACCTCAAGACCGCCCAATCAAGACAGAAGAGTTACGCCGACAAGAGACATCGAGACCTTGCTTTCAATATCGGATATTTTGTGTATCTTAAAGTGTCGCCTTTGAAGGGAATGCAACGTTTCCAGCTCAAAGGAAAGTTAGCCCCTAGATATGTCGAACCTTTCAAGATTCTGAATCGTAGAGGAGAAGTATCGTATCAGTTGGAACTACCAGAGGAGATGTCAGCAGTGCATAATGTGTTCCATATATCGCTACTTCGCAAATGCCTTGAAGTCCCGGAGAAGATTGAAGTTTTCAAGAACATTGATCACCGGATCATAGAGATCAACGATAACCTAACATATCCCGAAGTACCCATCCGTATTTTGGAGGAAGCTTTCAGAACCACCAGGACCCGAAGCATCAAATTTCTCAAGATCCAGTGGAGCAACCATACTGAAGAAGAAGCTACCTAAGAGCGAGAAGATCACATCAGGACGGAGTTTCCCGATCTCTTTAAATCCTAGGTAATCTTTTTTCTTATTTTTCAAATCTCGGGACAAGATTTTGTTTAAGGAGGGAAGGTTTGTAACATCCCAAAAATATTGATCATGCTTATCAAATTCTAATCACTAAAATTAAGGTTAACAAAAACTTTTATTAAATACAAACCATATGAATGCATGTGTGTATGTGACGATTGTATGAATGGATGTTTGGACTTGTGTGATTAACCTAAATCGCAAGGAATGGTTTAAAGATGAAAATAACATCATCTAAAACATTTTCAAGCAGAAACAAATCAATAGAAAATAAAAAACAAATCAAATAAGGCAAATGGTCATTTTTTGCCAATCTTGCTCACTAGGTCACTTTGAGTGCTTCTAGTCCAAGATTTCAAATAGAAACCTTTCCATTTATTTTCACCCCTTGCAAGACCAAGTAAAAGTGAATCAAAGCCCACCTTTTAAACTTGTAGAAACATTTGGCAACCCCATTCAAATGACAATTTAAAATTGAATCTTTAACATATGTGAAGATCACACATTTTAAAAACCCAACCAAACCAGTGCCCCTTGACCAATACAACTAACCCAAGCCTCCCTAGTATGTTCCTAGCAAACCCACCAAGTTTGAATCCAAAATTCAAATTTGAATTTCTTTCGGCCATTTTATCAAACACCTTGTTTGCAGCAAACAAACAAACATTAAGCACTATTTGTAGCAGTGATTTTGGCCCACCTTATTCTTTCTCTGGTTTGTAGCAAGCTCTTAGTAGATCATCTAGCTCCTTTAACAACCTTTAGCATCACTGTGAGCATGCAAGGGCCATCAATGGTGAGAATGCCGAACCTAACTTGCCACCCTCAAGTCGACGGCGAGCTAGGAGAAGCACCAAGCCTAGCAAGCATGTCTGGAGCACTGACAGCCATCCACCGCCACCCCCTGTCCAAGCCTCGAGCATTGCCAGCCTCTAGACCACACTGCCCGAGCATGCCAAGCTTCTCTGCGTGCGAGCCGAGAGCACGCCAGAGCGTTGCATGCGACGCCAGCCCACAGACCACGCACCGCCCTCGCAGCGTGCAAGCATGATCGCCAGCACCCGAGCAACCCGCCAGACAACCCCGTTCGCCGCCGCGCGGACCATGGATGCTATGTGCCATTAAAATCCCCGTCGGACCCGCCTAGAGCGCCACGATGTTCTGACCGTTCAGCACCGCTCCACGCCGCATGACCATGCCGTTGAGCTTCGCCAGGGAGCACAACACTGCCCCTATCGCCGCCCATGCCATTAGCACGCTGTGCCGACGACCACGACAAGCTCAGCCTGCGCCATTCGGTCCCCTCGTTGCACTATAAATAGAGGCCTTCCCAGCTCAAACTCTTCACACCATATCACTCCCCACCTCTCACTGATCACACCCACTCACCCCCGGAGCAAGGCGAGCACCAGATGGCCGGAATTGCACCGGAGTTCGCCGCTGTAGAGGAGGAGAGGCGCCGTCGATTGGAGCCGCCCTAGGAGGAGCTGCCAGTACCAGGAGAATCGCCGTCATCGACTTCATCGTTCGCCCCCGTAGCCGAAGCCTCGGTGAGCCCCCGTCGACCCCCACTGGCTGTGCTAGGGTTCAGCCTCGCCACGTCCTGTTCATGCATGGACGATGAACCACAGCCGTAGGATTAGAACTAGATCGCACGACTTAGATCGCCCCGTACCACTTCGCCACTTGCTGTCTCACTAACGAGTGGGGTCGCTCAGTTAACCAGCCCGCATGCTGTGCGTAGTGGGCCGGCCCAGTTAAACATCCGGCGCGACCCAACAATTCAAACTTAGGTTTATTCATTTAGTTTCAAAAGCAGTTCTGTACCTAGATTCAAAAATCAACCCAGCTCGATTCACTGAACCAAAATGCATGAAACCAATTTTGTTAGAAAGGTACTGGAGTGCTTAATCCAAGCCTGTTGGATTCCAACCACACCCATAGCAAAAATAACAAGGCAGAAGCTTTTCTGTATTCAAACATTTTTCAAAATTCAACCATGAAAGCTTTTGAGTTGATTCCAACTCTCAAAAATCACATTTAACCATACCTTTCAGAATATATAAAAATATATAGGGTTACTTGCAGAAATAATGATCAAGTAATAAAACAATGCCTCATAGTCATTTTATTTAATTAAAATAAAAAGGTTAAACCTGATTAAATTGTGACACCACTTTAAATCACATTCCCATGTACTGAAATATGTGGGGATGACATGTTTCAACATGATCCCATGTTTGAGTGGGAGAATATTAAATCTTAAGTAGTTTTTCAATGAGTAGAAATTACTTTTCTAAAATGAAATAAATAAGACAAGTGCTTTAATCTTGGTGATCATAGTGATGATGCTAGATCATCTAGTGTAAATCTTTGTGTGCTAAATAGAGTAGTTAAGAATTGTATGGTGATTGTTTACCTCGTATTTATTTATAGACGATAGTACCGACCAAGGATACGAGGAGGAAGAAGGATACTACAAAGAGGAAGTCGAGGAGAACTTCAACCACTACTCTGCACAAGGCAAGCTACAACTTGCAAGTTATCTTATTTAGCAAGCTATTAAATGAGCAAGCTAACACTTGCCACTTAGCAAGCTTATACCCATTGATGGTACCCAATCCTAGTTTTACTTGCAAACTTAGTACGTTATTTCTTTATCAAAGCTTTTTCTTAGAGTTTACTTAGTAACTTGTAGATAATAGAAGGATATTGGAAGGTAGCATAAAGAGCATAAAACTTGGCCTAAGTTAGATAAATCTTGATGTCATCCTGAGGCATGAGATTGAACTTAGATAAGATCCAATTGCTTATCACCCCTCATTAGTATTTATTCCCCTTGTAGATGCTTGTGCTAAGCATAAAACTTGATCAACTTTAGATGGGAATACTTGGTGAAAATGGTTATGAAAACCTTAAAATGACGAGTCATTCTACTGAAATGTTTTGACATATGTTCTTGAACACCAGATGATTTTGATGATGAAAATGTTAAGGCATGAGCCTTAGCCCTTTATAAAACTGATGGTTGTCTGGATGTGATACCATTTCAATTTTATCGTACAATCACAATACCCGAAATTTGGGTAGGGCTTGACTGGAAATTTATATACCTTAGTATGGGTTCCCTTACACCCAAGGTTTGAGATGAGGCTACCTTGTGAAGATTGTCCACCTGTGCAGTACCCAAGATGACAGTTGGTCATGGTTGGGAGGCCAAACTCATGGGAGAGGTGCCTATACTAGGGCGTGTAATTGAAAGGTTAGGATTGATTATCCGCATACTGAGTATGGTGAATTCAAGATTTGTTCCTGATGGATGTATCGAATATTATGGTGAAAGTGTACAATCTCTGCAGAGTGTCAAACTATTCGAATAGCCGTGTCCGCGGTTATGTACAGTTGGAGTGGCCATACTGTTCCATCGTCATATGTTTTCAAAATGACTTATGAACCGATTTATGACTTTGACTTGACCACAACAGGGTTGTGACATGAAATTAAAGTTCCCAGTTAGGTGTTATAAAATTTTCAACTAGCTTTCTTTGCTTCTGAACTCAGTGGTGATAAATCTGGCTTTTTGCAAAACAACCCTAAAACTTAGTATCCTACTCAAAACCCCCTTCACTTGTTAGTATTATTTTGCGAGTACTTAAGGAGTACTCATGGCTTTGTCCCTGGCTATTCCCGTGGCCGGACTATGAAGAGGAGTATCAGGAAGATGGACCACAGGAAGGTTACGACAACTAGGATCATCTCCCATCGTCAGCATTGCCTGTGACCATGAAGATGGAGCTTCGCCCATGCTATCGTTATCTTTACGTTATTCCGTTGCTTGAATTCTATTAAGACTGGATCATGAGATCCTTATTTGTGTAAGACCTTATGTATGGTTTTTAATGGATGATGTACTATGATATCCAATCTGTTATGTCTCGCAAAAATGGTAATCCTGGGATTGCGATGTATGGCATAACAGGCATCTGGGATTAAAAATCCGGGTGTTGATATTATCCAACCAAAGAAGATTAATCAACTATATGAAGCAAAAGCACTTGGCAGTATTCCCATGTGTCCTCAAGAACGTTTGGTCCTCATAATTAATACAACCGGCTTGTCCTTTGCTAAGAAAGGATTGGGCCACTTGCTGCAATTATTATTGTTGTCTTTTATTTACTTGCACTTTATTTCTTTGCTTTATCAAAAAACCCTAAAAATATGTTTGCTTAGTATTTTAGTGAATTCCTGATCCAAACCACTTATCAACACCTTCTGCTACTCGTTGGTTCGACACTCTTATTTACTGAATGTACTACGATACACCCCCTATACTTGTGTGTCATCAAGACTATTTTCTGGCGCCGTTGCCGGGGAGTGATGTGCTATTGAAGAGTGGAGCTGGTAAAGGAAATTTCTACTGTGAGTATTGTTTATTTCTATTTGCTACTTTGTTTCCAATTTGGATAACTCACTAAGTTTCCTATTTGGGAAAACTACTACCACTGCTGAGGTAGTAGATGAACCACCACCTGCTGAGGTAGATCCTTTTAAAATACCTAAAAAAATTGTTGACCGTGTTATGGATAACTACTATTTTGGAGATGGAGCTGTCCATCCTGGTGATCATTTGCTTTTAATACATGAATTCGGGTTGTTCAAGTGTGCAGGTATCACAACGGAACAAGTTAAGAAAAAGTTACTCTCTATATCATTGAAAGGTAGAGCTGAAGAATGGTATAAGCTTCTGAAGAATGGACGATCTATGGAATGGGAGGAAATTGTACCTCTCTTTTATTATAAATTCTATAATCCTAGTGAGATTCATAAAGACCAGAATCAAATATATAACTTTTGGCCTCGTGATGGAGAGAGTACAACCCAAGCTTGGGGGATACTGAAGTTACTAATGCTCAAATGTCCTATTCATGAGCTCCCTAATAATATTATTATTAATAACTTTAATGCAAGGCTTTCTCTTCATGATAAGGATTTATTAGATGCTTCTTGTGGTGGATCATTTACACATATGAAAGAAGAAGCTAAATGGGATCTTCTATACCGTATTCAAGAAAATAGTGAAGCATGGGAGAATGACAAAGGAAGAAAGTAAGGTATAAATTATGATTATGAATGCATTAAATCTTTTATGGGAACTAATGACTTTCATAATATTAGTACTGAGTATGGTCTTGATTCTCAAGTTCTTGCAAATTGTTTTAAGGCCTTTGCCTCTTATATTGAAATTCCTAAAAAGGAGTGGAACAAGTATCATGCACCTTATAAAGATATTGTTAATCATGTTCCTGCTAGAAATACTGAAGTTTATACCGTTGATCATATTTTGCCTGAACCTTATATTGAGAAAATACCTTTCCCTTCTAAGGTAAAGGAACATTCTATGATAGCTAGTGTGGTTAACAAAAGTATAGAGAAAGTTATAGAACCTGATGAACAAATAAATGTTGAACCTGCTGTAGAAATTGTTAAAGACCTTGTCACTAAAAATGTAGAAGATGGGCACATTATATTTTGTGAAGATGCTTCTAATATTGTCTCACATCCTAGTTAAACTAGGAAAGCTAGTGTCCCTATGCTTTCTGTTAGAATTGGTGACCATTGCTATTATGGTTTATGTGATATTGGTGCAAGTTCTAGTGCTATTCCTTATGAGCTTTACAAAGAAATTATGCATGAAATTGGTCCTTGTGAACTTGAATACATTGATGTGGTTATTCACCTGACTAATAGAGAGACCATCTCTCCAATAGGTATTGTAAGAGACGTGGAAGTTCTTTGTGGTAAGACTAAATATCCTGCTGATTTTCTAGTACTTGGTTCAGCAGCCATTAAAACTTGTCCTATCATCTTTGGTAGACCTTTCTTGAACACTTGTGGAGCTATTATAGATTGAAGGAAGGAGAAAATTTTAACTAAATTTGATGGGGAATCTTATGAGTTTAATTTTTCCAAGTTTGCTAAACGCCTTATGAAAATGATTTACCTAATGAGGATTTCAGAGTTGAACAAATTTCTTCTATTTCTCTTGCTCATAACAATGCTTTGCAGCAATATATGGAAGATCGTGATAGTGAGATATTCATGGAAGAAAGAAATGAGATCGTTGAGATTTTTCTTCGTCAACCCGAGATGCTTAAACATAACCTACCTATGGAAGATTTGGGTGCCACATTACCACCTAAAGAGGATCCTGTCTTCAATCTAAAACCTCTACCCGATGATCTTAAAGATGATAAGAAAATATATCCTGTTATTATTAGTTCTAAACTTCTAGGAAAGGAAGAGGAAAGATTATTGGAAGTATTGAAGAAACACCGAGGATCTATGGGGTATACTCTTGATGATTTAAAAGGGATTTCTCGTACTATATGTCAGCATGCTATTAATGTAGAACCTGATGCAAAGCCAGTTGTTGAACATCAACGATGTTTAAATCCTAAGATGAAGGAAGTGGTAATAAATGAGGTATTAAAACTTCTTGATGCTGGTATTATTTTTCCTATTGCTGATAGTAATTGGGTTAGTCATGTTCATTGTGTCCCTAAGAAAGGAGGAATTATAGTTGTGCCAAATGAAAATAATGAGCTTATACCTCAAAGAGTAGTAGATGGTTATATGATGTGCATTGATTTTAGAAAGGTGAATAAAGTTACTAAGAAAGATCATTATCCTCTACCTTTTATTGATCAAATGCTATAAAGGTTGTCCAAGAAGACTCACTTTTGTTTTCTTGATGGTTATTCTGGGTTTTCTCAAATTGTTGTTAAAGCGCAAGACCAAGAGAAAACCACTTTTACATGTCCTTATGGAACTTGTGCTTATAGGCGTATGCCTTTTGGTTTGTGTAATGCTCCTGCTACTTTTCAGAGATGTATATCTGTTATCTTTCATGGTTTTTGTGAAGAAATTGTGGAAGTATTCATGGAAGATTTTTCCGTCTATGGAACTTCCTTTGATAATTGTTTGCACAACCTTGATAAAGCTCTGCAGAGATGCGAAGAAACTAATCTTGTTATTAATTGGGGGAAATGCCACTTCATGGTTAATGAAGGAATCGTCCTTGGACATAAAATTTCTGAAAGAGGAATTGAAGTTGACAGAGCCAAAGTTGAAGCAATTGAGAAAATGCCCTGTCCTAGGGATGTTAAAGGTATTCGTAGTATCCTTGGTCATGCTGGTTTCTATAGAAGGTTCATTAAAGATTTCTCCAAGATATCAAAACCCCTTAGGGTCCGTTTGGATGTATGTATTCGGGCCTGGTATTGGACATTTGCATTATGCAGACCCGGATATCTCGAATTGCAGGTGTTTGGATGTCTTGTGTATTGAGCCTGTGCATTCGGGCTGAATATTGAGCTGAAGTTTTTTGGCCTGGGTAGTCTGCTCCCGAATGAACCAGTCCAGAGCTGGACATTGCAAGGTATTCGGGCCACTGAAACGTTTTCATCTCATTTATATCTACTCCCTGGCCAAAACCGTCGCTTGCAGGGTCGCTCGCAAGATGTCGCCGCCGTCTCCATCCTTCTCTCCGTCCGCCGTAGATTCCACCCCTTCCGCTCCTCCTTCTCCGCCGCCTCCGGCGAGGCAGGTCCGCAGGGAGCCCACGCCCCTCCTCCGCCTCCGGCGAGGCAGGTCCGCGGGCCCCGTCGCCCTCAACCCCTTCCTCCAGCGGAAGGTTTCCGATGCGGAGGGCCCTCCTCCGGCGACACCCTCTCCCGTCCGGCCCTCCTACGGCCAACGGCACGATGGCCCTCCTCCACGACCCTCTCCCGTCTAGCCCTCCTCCTCCGGCTAATGGTGCAGCAGCCCTCCACCTCGACCCCCTCCCGTCCAACCCTCCTCCTCCTGTGAACGACACAGAGGCCCTCCGCCTCAACCCTCTCATGTCTGGCCCCGTCGCTTGGCAAGGATTCGTCTCGCCTTCCTCCTCCGGCGACTGGAGTGATTCGTCCCGCCTTCCTCCTTCGGTGACTGGAGCGGAGACCCTCCAGTGAGGCACGGATCTGATCTTTGTCTATACCATTTAGTTTTGGGACACCCCTATTCGATTCAATCCATATATTTGTGACTGTAATTACTTTATAATAATCTAAAATTTGATAGTACTCCGATCATGCTAGTACAAATGCAATTCATCACTTGACCATCCAAACACGATTTGATATTCAACCATAGTATCAATCCCTAGCACCAAATACCTAAACATCCAAACAAAAATATTGATATTCAATCTCAATGCGAATATGCCAAGATTTTGATATTGGAGCGAATGCAATGCCAAGCCTCTGAATACATACATCCAAACAGACCCTTACTAATTTTCTCCAAAAATATGTACCTTTTGTTTTCGATGATGATTGTAAGGAAGCTTTTGAAACTCTAAAGAAAGCTTTAACTACTGCTCCTATTGTCAAACCACCTGATTGGAATTTACCATTTGAAATTATGTGTGATGCTAGTGATTTTGCTGTAGGGGCTGTTCTTGGGAAACAAATAGATAAAAAATTGAATTTTATCCATTATGCTAGTAAGACTCTTGATGCTGCTCAAAAGAATTATGCTACTACTGAAAAAGAGTTCTTAGCTGTAGTCTTTGTTTGTGATAAGCTTAGACCTTATATTGTTGATTCAAAAGTTACCATTCGTACTGATCATGCTGCTATTAAATACCTTATGACAAAGAAGGATGCTAAGCCTAGGCTTATTAGATGGGTGTTACTTTTACAAGAATTTGATCTACATATTGTAGATAGGAAAGGTGCTGAAAATCCTATTGCTGATAATTTATCTCGATTGGAAAACATTTCTTTTGATCCTATGCCTGTTAATGATAGTTTTCCAAATGAACAGTTAGTTGCAATAAAGGTAAGCTCGCGAGAGAGTCCTTGGTATGCTGATTATGCTAACTTTATTGTTTCCAAGTATTTGCCTCCAACCTTTACATCCCAGCAAAGAAGGAAATTGTTTTATGATTTGAGGCATTATTTTTGGGATGACCCACACTTATATAAAGGAGTGGATGGTATTATGCGAAGATGTGTTCCAGAATATGAACAACAAGAGATATTGAGAAAATGTCTTGGTAGTGCCTATGGAGGACATCATGCTGGAGATAGAACCGCACAAAAGGTTCTACAATTAAGTTTCTATTGGACTAATCTTTTTAAAGATGCAAGAAAGTTTATTTTATCGTGTGATGAATGTCAAAGAGTTGGTAATATTTCTAGACGCAATGAAATGCCTATGAATTACTCTCTAGTTATTGAACCATTTGACTGTTGGGGTTTTGACTTTATGAGTCCTTTTCCTCCTTCAAAAGGTTATACTCACATTATTGTTGCTGTTGATTATGTTAGTAAGTGGGTAGAAGCCATACCTACGAAAAGTGATGATGGTGAGACCTCTTTAAAAATGCTTAAAGATATTATTTTTCCTAGGTTTGGTGTGCCTAGATATCTCATGAATGATGGAGGTTCTCATTTTTTCATGGTGGTTTTAGGAAGACCCTTGCTAAGTATGATGTTAATCATAGATTTGCTTCAGTTTATCATCCGCAAACCAGTGGGCAGTTAGATCTGTCAAATAGAGAAATCAAATCTATCTTGCAAAAGACCGTTAATAGATCTAGAAAAAATTAGGATAAAAAGTTGAATGATGCTTTATGGGCTTAGAGGACTGCTTATAAATATCCTATGGGAATGTCTCCTTACAAAATGGTTTATGGGAAAGCTTGTCACTTGCCTTTAGAATTAGAACACAAAACTTATTGGGTAGTGAAAGAACTGAATAAAGATTTTAAACTTGCTGGTAAGAAAAGACTGCTTCACTTGAGTTCTTTAGATGAGTGGAGAAGTGAAGCTTATGAAAATGCTAGACTCTTTAAAGAAAAAGTAAAAATATGGAATGATAGGAGAATTCTTAAGAGAGAGTTCCATGTTGGTGAGAAAGTTCTATTGTATAGGTTTTGTCTCAGATTTTTTGCAGGAAAACTGCTCTCAAAATGGGAAGGGCCCTTCATTACTGAAGAGGTGTATCATTTAGGTGCAATCAAAATCTCCTCATTAAGGGACAACACTACGCAAGTGGTGAATGGTCAAAGGCTCAAACATTATATTTTTTGGAGATTCTTATAATGAAGATATTGATATTATTCAAGTGGTTACTCTTTTCGAATAGGTAACAATTCTGGTAAGAAAAGATTCACAAAAAACTTGCCAATTTATATTTTTGTAGTTTTTATTCCATATGGAAGATAATGAGTCAAAAGAGGGAAGGAAACGGAGCCCGGATGGCTCACACCACCCTATGGGGCGGCCCCACCTGGCCACGCCACCAGGGGGTGTGACCACCACAGAGCCCGTCTCCATCCCGTTTTCGCCCAGTACCTTCCTTATGTCGTTAAACTTTGTAATATATAATACCCCGGACCCCCTGAGGTCTGTATATCGTGTTCTTGTCGTGTTTTTTTTTCGATATGTTCTATTCAGATGTCGTTCTAGGGTTCGTTTTTGGAATACTATGAGCTGTGTAACCGACTCTAGCTCCTCCGCGATCTTGATCAAGGAACTTTCATTGGATGGGCGGAAGACGAAAGGATCATAGCTAGGCACGAAGACATGGAGCAGAGCGTCAAGGAGGAAGTAAAGAACATGTCAGCAGGCATGAAGGGATAGATTGCTACAGGACCAAGGGCAAGAAACCCTACTCTCGTAGGGGCAATTAACATTGGACGTGCCTTTTCTCATAATATGCAGGGGATGATGCCCTTAGTTCTAGATCCCAGTTCCTGCCCTGTGGCAGTGGAAGCCCTTCGAGCCATTGATGAGTTTTGTGATAAGTACCGAGTCCTAAGGAGAAAGGTGGATATACTTCAAGAGGAGAATAACAGGCTTCACAAGATGCTGGAGGATTTCCTCACTCCGATCATGAAAACACCACCACCACCGAAGGAGTAATTCGTCATCAGGTTTTGGCATCCCCTTGGTTTGTTCCAAGCTTGGGGGAGTGCCGCGGTATTACATCATTATCTTTCATCTTTTTACCTTTTTAATAGAGTCCTATCATGAGTAGAGAAGTTATCATATAGGATGGTTTGCATTGTGGAAGTATCTCTCCTCTAGTTGGTTATCTATGTATCCCTTGGTGTGAGTGCCGTTATGGAATATTAGTGAGAAGTTTCATCATTTACTTTTTGCATGTCTTATTTAGTTTGGAATTTTTGTTATATGATTGATCTTGTTGTTAGTATTAGTATCACTTTGGGAGCATCAAGTAAATTTAGTTGGTTTTGGCAAACCTAGCTTTGGTCAGTAGCAACACTATTTTGAGGTTTGAAAGGAAAATAGAAAAGTACTTGCAGTATATTATATTATTTTCTTTCTTTATTTATTGGCTCATAAGTTAGTATTCTTTAGTTAAGATCTTTTGTGTTTTCAAGGAAGATGGCATGATTGTTTCTATCACTTGTATGTTTGTTTGTTTCCTTCAACTCTTATGATTGCTACCCAGCCTTGCTAGCCAAAAATCTGTACTGAGAGGGAATGCTTCTCGTGCATCCAATCCTTGAACTTAAACCTATGCCATATGTGTCCAAGTAATTTCTATTAGCATTATTGCTATTCCAAGTAATTTCTCAAGTTTTATCTATCTTCCAAATTAAAAACTTATTTGTTATGTGAAAACTAGTGATTAAATCTCTCACGAACTTGATGGCACACCTTATTTTCCAGCCCTTAATAAACTTGAACCATTGTGTCATCTATGTTATATATGTTTGCACTTATAAGTTGGGAATTAGCAGAACCATGTTGTCATGGGGAACGCTTTCAACACCTGTACATATTATCCAGTTGATATCATGATCTTTTGTTTACGGATGTCGGTGGTGTGAAATAAAAGGGGAGCTGATGAGTGTAGTAGCACTTCGTTGGGAGACCGCAAGCGGAAGGTATGGTGCAGTACAACAGGCAAGTTTCACTCAGTAAGAAACCGAGGTTATCGAACCAGTAGGACGAATGAAACGTCCCAAAGGTGTTGCAAGCAACATGGAAACCTGCATAACACAAACTCAAGACTTTGCCCCAGCTAACAGTGAGGTTGTCAATCTCACCGGTTGCTGTAACAAAGGATCAACTGTATGGTGTGGAAGCTGATGATGGTTTGCAGCAAAGTAACAGTGGAAGGTGATGATGGTACTCCGTAAGTGTGTGATAGCAACTGTTCAAAGCAGCAGTACTGGACTCAAGAGTGTTCAACCTAGCAAAAATATTTATGAAAGAGGAACAGACTTGCCAGGCGTATTATAAATTATAATAAATTTCTTTATGACATCAAAAGCTTCATCGTCAGTACATTGAAAAATACCTTTTTCAACCACAACATCCAAAGCATATCTATAACAAAGAGAAATACCGCGATAGAAACTATTAATAACCAAGCTAAGACTCATCTTAGGCTCAGTTTCCCTTTGTAAAGTGGAGATTCTAGACCAAGCTTCTTTAAAACTCTCTTCACTTTTTTGCTTAAAAGTAGAGATCTCTTCCATAGGTGTAATAGAGATTGGACCAAAACCAGACATGGTAGCAACTAGGGTAGGAACTGTTTTTTGTGTGTTTTTGATAAGAGAAAGCAAACCAAACTAAACTAATTTATTGTAGTTTTTGAGAAAAAGAGGCAAACAAAACCGAGCAAAAGAAACTAAGCAATCTAAAAACAAAGTAAATAGAAAGGAAGTGGAGGACTCCCCTTGTGAAGACGTCCTTAGCCTCCCCGATAACAGCGCCAGAAAAAGCCTTGATGAGTGTAGCAGCACTTCGTTGGGAGACCCCAAGCGGAAGGTATGATGCAGTACAGCAGGCAAGTTTCCCTCAGTAAGAAACCGAGGTTATCAAACCAGTAGGAGGAAGGAAACGTCCCAAAGGTGTCGCAAGCAACGTGGAAACCTGCACAATACAAACTCAAGACTTTGCCCCAACTAACAGTGAGGTTGTCAATCTCACCGGTTGCTGTAACAAAGAATTAACTGTATGGTGTGGAAGGTGATGATGGTTTGCAGCAAAGTAACAGTGGAAAATGTATCAATGGTTAAGATTGGACCGGGGTCCATAGTTCATTAGAGGTGCTCTCCTAAGATAAGCAACATGGCATGAAGGGTAAACAAATTACAGCAGGGCAATTGACAGGAACTAAGCAAGGCATAATAATGCAATACCAGACAAAAAGATCCTATGAGATTCGATTGGACAATAAAACAATATACATAGACCGCTATCCAACTGCAGCTATGACTATAAGTCCACCTTCAGGTTATCATCCGAAACCCCTCCAGTATTAAGTTGCAAGCAACAGACAACTGCTTTAAGCAAACTATGTAAGGTAAACAATCCACTTGTTCCATGAACAAGAGACCGTTGTTTTCTCCCTAGTGGCAACATCACATCTACAACCGAAGAGATTTCTGTCACTTCCCTTGGAAACTAGAGGCATTAACCCACTATCGAGCATAAATACCCCCTCTTGGAGTCACTAGCAACTACTTGGCCAAGATAGCTACTAGCAACGGAGAGCATGCAAGATCACAAACAACACAAACATGATAGAATCAAATAGACAAAACCATTAATCAGTCTGACATAGTAATCTCAATATCCATTGGATCCTCGCAAACACAACATGCATTATTACAAATAGATTAGATCTTGATCATGAACAAAGCTCACAAGATCTATACATGAAAGCACAAGGAGGAGATACAACCATCTATCTACTACATGGACCCGTAGTCCAAGGTGGAACTACTCACGCTTCATACCGGAGAAGAAGGCCTCCGGGATGATCTCCCCTCCGGCAGGGTGCCAGGAAGAACTTCAAATCCCCCCGATCTAGGGACGATGGTGGCAGCGGCTACAGACAGTTTCGTGGAGTTTTGATCGGGTGCCTAGGGTTTCTGCATCGGGGGCTTCTTATAGGCGAAGAGGCAAGGCTGGGAGGCGGCTAGGGGTCCCACACCCTGCCCAGGCGCGGGCCCACCCTGGGTCGCGCCTGGGGGGTGGCCACCCCGTGGCGCCCATGCGTCTCTCCTATGGACATCGTGTTACCCACGGTAAAATATTGACTTTCGCTTTTGTCCCGTCCAATTCCGAGAATATTGATTTTCTGCCTTTCTGGAACCAAAAACAGAAGAAAACAAGCAACTGGCATTGTGGCAACTTGTTAATAGGTTAGTTCCAGAAAACATATAAAAACACCTCAAAGCATAGACAAAGCAAAGCAAAGTAGATACTAAAGCATGGAACATAAAAAATTATAGATACGTTTCCGACGTATCAAGCATCCCCAAGCTTAACTCCTGCTCGTCCTCGAGTAGGTAAGTGATAAAAGAATAATTTTTGAGGTGACATGCACAATCAAAACCAAGATCAAACCATTTGCAAACATTGAAAGCTGGGATCAAAGAACTCTAAACATGTGCATGAAAGATAGAGTTCTAACAATAAGACAAAGTAACTATGCATGCAACATGAAAGGCTACAAACAAAGATCATGAATAACATGCATTAAAAAACTTTTGTTTGTTTCACATACAGAAAACATGGCATAGTGGCAATCAGATTGTCCCTCATAGAGTAGCAAATAGATGCATATGACACCTTCAAAGTTTATAAGAGTGACTAGATGTAAGGTTACCAACCTTTAATAAGGTAGAGATCCCTGTGATTGCAATGCTAGTCCCTGGATCAATAGCTAGCATCCACAGTTAAGATGTAATATCAAGAAACAAAGGTCATAATACAACTTTATAACCAGGAATAAAATAATTCATTACATCTTACATAGCTCATTTGGCTATCTCATTACAATGCAGCAGAATATAACAATAGCATGGGGTCCTTCATCTTCAAAGTGCCACAGGCAAACATGTTGGTTGTAGACTTGTAATCCTAATCAAATAACTTCACTAACATCAAATAAACCTGCAACATAATAAGTTACAGCCACAAGGGTCAATACATTTGAATTGTATTAGCAAGTGATACTATGGTAGTATAGTGGAGTCTATCATATATATGCATTTGGCTAAGTGGAGCTTAGGCTTGCTTTTCTCAAAATAGATTTTCCTTATCATTTGAAAACACTAAGTTTTTGCTTGACAAAATCTTTCCCAAGGCATCTCCCAATAGAAATTGGTGATCCTTCAACCCTTGTTCAACCACAAGTTTTTAACTTAGAATTTTGGATGAGGAGATTCTTGATAGCTTCCATGTCTTGATGCTCAAATTGTCCTTTACCACGGACATGGCTAAGTACTTAGATTTTTCACTCTGCAGAGGTGGTGCACTTTCCCCACAAGACTTGGTTTCCCAAGACAAGATCTTTCAGAAGCCTTCCCTTAGACCAAAATGGACGCGCTCCAACCTATCAAACCCCTACCACCAACTGTCCATTTGGCTAAGTTATTGCAACCTATATGATCTAGGCAGAGCCCATAATGCCAAGTGGCTGCACTTGAAGCTTCTCAACATTTGACATCTAAAATATCTTTGTTCCTGGGTGGCCATCCACAAGTGAGATACACAAGGTAAACCATAGAAATGGGCCTTGTGAACCACTCAACACAAACCATTCCTTCCATTCCACCCAGGTGATTCATTCACTTAGTTGTTTTATTAAACAAAACATAAGTCCTTGACTTAGAAATATTCCATAGTATGAATATATATTCCACCCTTGTTTTCTACTAGCTAAGATAAGCATGATAGTAGTAGGAATCTTAACTTAGGAAAATTCTACTAAGGTTTCATCTACTAGGATTTCCCATGGCATAGTTTGCACTTAGCAAAATTCCATGCAAGTCCTACTTAGAAATATCACTAATGCATAGTGAAAATAATGGGACAAAAGTATGAAGCATCACTTGCCTTTTTGGTAGAGAATATAAGTTCACTCCTTGATCTTGCAATATTCACACCCTTCAAATCACTACAATTCAATCAAGCAAGCAATATTTCAATCTATTATTCAAGCAACATCACATAAAATAATAGAAACAAAACAATGCATGCAAGCATGCCAAAGATTGTTTTATTTACAAAAGTGATTTATATTGGGCTATAAACATTCTAAACCCCTTATTGGTCATTTTATAAAGTGGAAAAATCATTTGCAAAAGATTTTACTTATAAACCATTTTTAAACCAAAGCATTATTTTATGTGGTTGAAAAATGACTTTATCAAAGTAACAATCTTTATAGAGTTCACTAAATACATTTTCAAATCATAAAACTTGGTGTTTAGGGTCAGAGAGTTTAAATCAAAACATTTCCCAAAGGTTTTCTCCAAAAAACATTTTTAACAAATAAATAATATTTTTAATTGACTAGAAATGGTTTAAATCAAAGGTTTATTCTTTTGTTTCACCAAATATATTTTTGAAACCACAAATTGATTTCTATGGTCAGTAGGTTCAAAACAAACCATTTGCCAAAGATTTTATCTCAAAAATCATTTTAGAATAAATTTTATATTCTAAATATGCCTACACAAGTTTCTGCAAAACAAACAATTTAATAGAAGGAATTTACTAAACAAAGGGCATGGTTGGGTAGTATTTGTCTTGCTGATTCCATTGATATAAAATTTGCAAAATTTGGACATGTGGTTTGAAAGTTATGAATTTTTCAAATTGGAACATCTAATAGACAAGTTTCTGTTTTTTAAAACAATCACAGGCCACGCGTCGTGTTGTTATTGGTCTGCAGCTTCGCGGATGGATCGACAGATGCGAGCCGTTGGATCTAAGTGTAATCGTGCGGCTTAGGGCACTAATTACCCCTTCGGGTTAGATTCTATCCTAGCCACTAGATCGAAATCGAACGGCGCACAACATGCTTGCCATCGAGTGGCGGCGACAGGTGGCGGCGCTGGCTCTGGCTACGGCGTCGCAGCAATTATAGGAAGAAAGGGAGGAAGGGAAGTGGATCACCAGGTTTGCGTGGTCGTGGTGATGCTCAAGGTACTCGTAGTTGACGAAGTGGCGAACAGAGCTGTTGTCAATTGCTCGCCGGAGTCCTTGCTTCCGTCGGGCATGCTCGACCATTGTCGGGGACGAGGCTACAAGGCACGCCAATGTAAAACAAAGGGTGCGTTAGACGCGAGCATCAAAGATAGGGGGCGGCGCGGTCGGAGGTTACCAGTAAAGCTCGTCGGAGTTGGAGTAGACGGTGGCGCGGTCAGTCGAGGTGGTTGCCGACGATAGGGGGCATGCACGAGCGAGCTGAGACCACTGGGAGATGCATATGGAAGAGGGGAGAAGGCTCGCGTGGTCGAGGAGGCGAGGCGCGGCTTGGGTTCGCCGGAATTGGCCGGAGAAGCTGTCGGAGACAGAGACGATGTCGCAAGCAATACAGACAGCCTGGGGGCTCTGGTGGTGTGAGGATTGGGGGGAAATGGAGAGGGGAAACAGGCGCTTAAGTGAGCATGGTCAGGGGGAAGGAATCACGCGGCATTGATGCAAATTTATCACGCGAATCAATCGGCAGAAACGGGAGGAAGAACTGGTGGCGCGGGGAAGACGCTGACGTGGTCGTGGGGTCCGTTTGATAGTGAGAGAGGAAGAGGGGAGATGGGGTCCACGCACGGTGGTGGCGAAAGGTGTGTTTGGTGAGAAAAGAAACGTTCGGGAGAGAGATGGGCTCTCATTGGGCCAGTTGGGCCATTTGGGCTGAGTCCTTTTCATTTTTTTTGTTCTGATTGTTTTTCCTTTTCCATTTCTTTTATTCTGTTTTGATTTTGATTAATTATTTCAAACATCAATTTGATTTCAAGCCTCAACCAACATTTGTGTAGATTCATATACTGATTAATAACACATTCCAAAGTCAAATTTAGAATAATTTATTTATTCTTTTTAGGGTCTTTTAGTTATTTAAAATAGGCTCTAGTATTAATTAAATAAAATTTATTAATATTTTTCAATCTCCATTTGAATTCAAATCACCACCAAAATTTGGGTGAATTTTAATTCTGTTTATCAACATATTTCAAATTTCAAAATAAAATAATTCTTTTAGGATCTAGTAATAATTTAAATAAATAGACCATAGTCTTTAATTCAAATAGGTTTTAATTTATTTTAAAACTCTTTTTGAAATCTAAATAATATCAAAATATTTTTAGTAGGTTTCTATTGAAAACACTTGGAATTCTTATTTTGAAAATCTTTAATAAATTTTTAATGTTTATTTTAAAGGAAAAAAGCCTTTACTTAAATAAAATTGGATATTAATAAATCCTTATTATTTTATTTAAACAAATCTTTATTATTTTTAACAAGTAGAAATAATTTATTTCATTTTCTTGGCCAAGATTTAATTTGGCTCTTTAAAATAATCCTTATTTATATTTCTACCTATGCTTAACAAAACCATATCTTTTTATTTAAAGATCCAAAAATAGTGATTCCAACTATTATAACTTTATTTATTATTTGTTTATCTTTTTAAATACGTTTTGCATTATTTGCTCACCATTTGGTATGGATTTTAGATAAGTGCTTTATTAGCTTTGGAAATTACTTTTCCTTATCTTATTAAATTCATAAGATTTTATTCATGGCTCCAAAGTAAGTGAATCCAATTCATATGGTTTTATAATATTTCTAATAATCATTCTTGATCAATTTGAAATGTTTGTTGACAAATTGTTATATGGATCAAATCTTTAGTCTTTTGAGATAACTTGGAAATGATTTTCTTCCATTAGGGTTTTAGAGTTTTGGTTTATTTCTCAAGTGTTTAAATTTCAAGATGCATTTTATGAGGAATGCATTCCACTTGATTTGAATTTAGTTAGATTCAAACATTAACCAAAGTTTGTTCAAGATGGGATTTTAAGTTTCCATTTAGAAACAAAAGTTTCTTTTCACCCTAAATTTCAACAATTATTTATTTTGTTTATTTATTTTTCACATTACAAGATTTGGAAAATCTTGGGATGTGACAGGCTACCACCCTTAAAATAAATCTCGTCCCGAGATTTGGGAAGGCTAGGGGTTACAAGTTGGCTCAAAGCAACTAGGGTACTACCACCTTTAAAATTTTTCCAACTAGATTACTTCTTGGCTTGCTTGGAATCTTGTTGAAACTTCTCTGGGCAAACATCTGCATTGTGTCCTTTGTTTCCACACTTGAAACATGTGTCAAGGCTGAGATCCTTCATAGGCTTGTTTATCTTGTGCTTCATCTTTTCTGGACAATTGCTTGCATAATGTCCTGGTTCTTTGCAATTGAAACACATCACTTGGCTGATATCTTTCTTTTCCTTTGGTATCATTGCCTCTTGTTTGTTTCCTTGGTTCTTCTTCTTTTCTGGGCATTCATTGGCATAGTGTCCCATCTCTTTGCAAGTGTAACATTGCTCTTGGGTAATATCCTTCTTGCTAGGGTTGGGGCATTTCTTCTTCTTCTTCTTCTTGGGTCTCTCCAAAGCTAGGAGTTCTTCTAGTTCATGCTCTTCATACTTCACCACAAAGGTGGGAAATATTTCTCTCTTCTTGGGGCATTTACTAGAGATACGACCTTCTTCTTCTTCACAAGAGTAGCAACACTTTGTGATCACTTTGGATTTGGCCTTATGATGCATAGTTTTGACTTTGCCTTCATCCTTCTTGGTAGAAGTTGTTCCTTCATGAGGGTTTACAAATTGTTGATGCACTCCACCTTGTTTCCTCTGTTGAACTATGGAATAGATGGGGCATTGGATAACGACATGGTTATTTCTTTCACATAGGAAGCAAGTAGCCTGAGATGTGGGTCATTGATTAGTTGGATATTTCTCTTCACAATTGGGGCATTGATCTTCATGCTCCTTGGAAGTGTGACCCTTGTCTCCACAAATATTGTAAGCTTGGGTTCCTTCTAGAATATCATCCTTGTCATCCTTGTTGTCACAAACTCCTTGGGAAGAGTTGTTTCCCATGTTGATCATTTGATCTGTCACCTTATGCAACAATTGGGTTTGGGGTTTCCAAAAACCTTTGCATGGTTGGATCTACCTCACTGGTGTTGGCTAAAAATTGAGCTGTCACTTGGTTCAACTGGGTTTGGGTTACTATGAGTTCTCTCATGTTGATCTCTTGGTTGTTGTTGTTGTCACCATCCTTGATGTTGAAGTTTCTTGGAGTAGTCATCTGTTTGGGTTGGATTGGGATTAGAGTAGGCAAAATATTTCTAAGGAAATAATTCTAATCACTCATATCTCAATTCACACAAGCATTGAGCAAGAAATCACAAACAAACATTCCACTCAAACAACAAGTTTCAAGCACACTTATAGGCAACAAAATATTTTGTTACACCACATAAGTTGGTGAATTTGGTTTGATCTAAATATGGTGGTCCAACTATATGGTTCAGTTGAGATCTTTCCCTCCTTCTTGGTTGATTCTTCTTGCATGAGATCATGGTTTCTTTGGAAAATTCTTGTGTCTTGGTCACAAAACTCCAAAGGCGATGATGATTCCTTCTAAGTTGTGTTTACTTAGTCCTCAAGTCTTGAGTAACATTTCTTGTCTCACTTGTAGTCCTTAGTGATATCCAAGTTGGAGTCCTTGGTGAAGATAAAGTTGAAATCACTTGAAGATGTTGAAGTCATTTGAGTTGATGAAGTCCTTTGCACATGGTGAAGTCTTTGGCCATGGGGTAGGCTTTGTCCATCAAGTTTGAAATAGAAGAGATGTAGAATCAAAACCAAGAATGGTTGAGGAAAGAGTTTACAAGATTGTTTGTAAATAAGTTTTGGAACAAATACAACTCCCATTTTTCTAAGGGGTTTTGTCCAACGGGTTACAAATCCTACAGGCAACACAATGCTCTGATACCATCTGTATGGTTCCCAACCTTTAATAAGGTAGAGATCCCTGTGATTGCAATGCTAGTCCCTGGATCAATATCTAGCATCCACAGTTAAGATGTAATATCAAGAAACAAAGGTCATAATACAAATTGATAACTAGGAATAAAATAATTCATTACATCTTACATAGCTCATTTGGCTATCTCATTACAATGCAGCAGAATATAACAATAGCATGGGGTCCTTCATCTTCAAAGTGCCACAGGCAAACATGTTGGTTGTAGACTTGTAATCCTAATCAAATAACTTCACTAACATCAAATAAACCTGCAACATAATAAGTTACAGCCACAAGGGTCAATACATTTGAATTGTATTGGCAAGTGATACTATGGTAGTATAGTGGAGTCTATCATCTATATGCATTTGGCTAAGTGGAGCTTAGGCTTGCTTTGCTCAAAATAGATTTTCCTTATCATTTGAAAACACTAAGTTTTTGCTTAACAAAATCTTTCCCAAGGCATCTCCCAATAGAAATTGGTGATCCTTCAACCCTTGTTCAACCACAAGTTTTTAACTTAGAAATTTGGATGAGGAGATTCTTGATAGCTTCCATGTCTTGATGCTCAAATTGTCCTTTACCAGGGACATGGCTAAGTACTTAGATTTTTCACTCTGCAGAGGTGGTGCACTTTCCCCACAAGACTTGGTTTCCCAAGACAAGATATTTCATAAGCCTTCCCTTAGACCAAAATGGACGCGCTCCAACCTATCAAACCCCTACCACCAACTGTCCATTTGGATAAGTTATTGCAACCTATATGATCCAGGCAGAGCCCATAATGCCAAGTGGCTGCACTTGAAGCTTCTCAACATTTGACATCTCAAATCTCTTTGTTCCTGGGTGGCCATCCACAAGTGAGATACACAAGGTAAACCATAGAAATGGGCCTTGTGAACCACTCAACACAAACCATTCCTTGCATTCCACCCAGGTGATTCATTCACTTAGTTGTTTTATTAAACAAAACATAAGTCCTTGACTTAGAAATATTCCATAGTATGAATATATATTCCACCCTTGTTTTCTACTAGCTAAGCTAAGCATGATAGTAGTAGTAATCTTAACTTAGGAAAATTCTACTAAGGTTTCATCTACTAGGATTTCCCATGGCATAGTTTGCACTTAGCAAAATTCCGTGCAAGTCCTACTTAGAAATATCACTAATGCATAGTGAAAATAATGGGACAAAAGTATGAAGCATCACTTGAATTTTTGGTAGAGAATATAAGTTCACTCCTTTATCTTGCAATATTCACACCCTTCAAATCACTACAATTCAATCAAGCAAGCAATATTTCAATCTACTATTCAAGCAACATCACATAAAATAATAGAAACAAAACAATGCATGCAAGCATGCCAAAGATTGTTTTATTTACAAAAGTGATTTCTATTGGGCTATAAACATTCTAAACCCCTTATTGGTCATTTTATAAAGTGGCAAAATCATTTGCAAAAGATTTTACTTATAAACCATTTTTAAACCAAAGCATTATTTTATGTGGTTGAAAAATGACTTTATCAAAGTAACAATCTTTATAGAGTTCACTAAATACATTTTAAAATCATAAAACTTGGTGTTTAGGGTCAGAGAGTTTAAATCAAAACATTTCCCAAAGGTTTTCTCCAAAAAACATTTTTAACAAATAAATAATATTTTTAATTGACTAGAAATGGTTTAAATCAAAGGTTTATTCTTTTGTTTCACCAAATATATTTTTGAAACCACAAATTGATTTCTATGGTCAGTAGGTTCAAAACAAACCATTTGCCAAAGATTTTATCTCAAAAATCATTTTAGAACAAATTTTATATTCTAAATATGCCTACACAAGTTTCTGCAAAAACAAACAATGTAACAGAAGCAATTTACTAAACAAAGGGCATGGTTGGGTAGGATTTTTCTTGCTGATTCCATTGATATAAAATTTGCAAAATTTGGAAGTGTGGTTTGAAAGTTATGAATTTTTCAAATTGGAACATCTAATAGACAAGTTTCTGGTTTTTAAAACAATCATAGGCCACGCGTCGTGTTGTTATTGGTCTGTACCGCTTCGTGCGGATCGACAGATGCGAGCCGTTGGATCTAAGTTTAATCGTGCGGCTCAGGGCACTACTTACCCCTTCGGGTTAGATTCTATCCTAGCCACTAGATCAAAATCGAACGGCGCACAACATGCTTGCCATCGAGTGGCGGCGCTGGCGGCGGCAGGTGGCGACGCTGGATCTGGCTGCGGCGATTATAGGAAGAAAGGGAGGAAGGGGAGTGGCTCACCAGGTTCGCGTGGTCGTGGTGATGCTCAAGGTACTCGTAGTTGACGAAGTGGCGAACGGAGCTGTTGTCAATTGCTCGCCGGAGTCCTTGCTTCCGCCGGGCACGCTCGACCGTTGTCGGGGATGAGGCTACAAGGCACACCAATGTAAAACAAAGGGTGCGTTAGACGTGTAGGAGAGTAGGGAGTGCGGGAGCATCAAAGAGAGGGGGCGGCGCGGTCGGAGGTTACCAGTAAAGCTCGTCGGAGTTGGAGCAGACGGTGCCGCGGTCAGTCGAGGTGGTTGCCAACGATAGGGGGCATGCGCGAGTGAGCTGAGGCCAGTGGGAGATGCATATGGAAGAGGGGAGCAGGCTCGCATGGTTGAGGAGGCGAGGCGCGGCTTGGGTTCGCCGGAATCGGCCGGAGAAGCCGTCGGAGACAGAGACGATGTCGCAAGAAATACAGACAGCCTGGGGGCTCTGGTGGTGTGAGGATTGGGGGGAAATGGAGAGGGAAAACGGGCGCTTAAGTGAGCATGGTCAGGGGGCAGGAATCACGCGACATTGATGCGAATTTATCACACTAATCAATCGGCAGAAACAGGAGGAAAACTGGTCGCGCGGTGAAGACGCTGATGTGGTCGTGGGGTCCGTTTGACAGCGAGAGAGGAAGAGGGGAGATGGGGTCCACGCGTCGGTGACTGAGCGGGTGTGTTTGCGCGTGAGAAAAGAAACGGTTCGGGGGAGAGAGATGGGCTCCTGCTGGGCCAGTTGGGCCGGCTGGCTGGGCTGAGTCCTTTTCATTTTTTTTGTTCCGATTGTTTTTCCTTTTCCATTTCTTTTATTCTGTTTTGATTTTGATTAATTATTTCAAACATCAATTTGATTTCAAACCTCAACCAACATTTATGTAGATTCATATACTGATTAATAACACATTCCAAAGTCAAATTTAGAATAATTTATTTATTCTTTTTAGGGTCTTTTAGTTATTTAAAATAGGCTCTAGTATTAATTAAATAAAATTTATTAATATTTTTCAATCTCCATTTGAATTCAAATCACCACCAAAATTTGGGTGAATTTTAATTCTGTTTATCAACATATGTCAAAGTTCAAAATAAAATAATTCTTTTAGGATCTAGTAATAATTTAAATAAATAGACCATAGTCTTTAATTCAAATAGGTTTTAATTTATTTTAAAACTCTTTTTGAAATCTAAATAATATCAAAATCTTTTCAGTAGGTTTCTTTTGAAAACTAAAACACTTGGAATTCTTATTTTGAAAATCTTTAATAAATTTTTAATGTTTATTTGAAAGGAAAAAAGCCTTTACTTAAATAAAATTGGATATTAATAAATCCTTATTATTTTATTTAAACAAATCTTTATTCTTTTTAACAAGTAGAAATAATTTATTTCATTTGCTTGGCCAAGATTTAATTTGGCTCTTTAAAATAATCCTTATTTATATTTCTACCTATGCTTATCAAAACCATATCTTTTTATTTAAAGATCCAAAAATAGTGATTCCAACTATTATAACTTTATTTATTATTTGTTTATCGTTTTAAATACTTTTTGGATTATTTGCTCACCATTTGGTATGGATTTTAGATAAGTGCTTTATTAGCTTTGGAAATTACTTTTCCTTATCTTATTAAATTAATAAGATTTTATTCATGGCTCCAAAGTAAGTGAATCCAATTCATATGGTTTTATAATATTTCTAATAATCATTCTTGATCAATTTGAAATGTTTGTTGACAAATTGTTATATGGATCAAATCTTTAGTCTTTTGAGATAACTTGGAAATGATTTTCTTCCATTAGGGTTTTAGAGTTTTGGTTTATTTCTCAAGTTTTTAAATTTCAAGATGCATTTTATGAGGAATGCATTCCACTTGATTTGAATTTAGTTAGATTCAAACATTAACCAAAGTTTGTTCAAGATGGGATTTTAAGTTTCCATTTGGAAACAAAAGTTTCTTTTCACCCTAAATTTCAACAATTATTTATTTTGTTTATTTTTTTTCACATTACAAGATTTGGAAAATCTTGGGATGTGACACTAGATATAAATAGCACAAGAACAAGTAATATCATAATATGCATCAATCAATAAGTTTTGGGACACTGCACATAGAACTAAGAATGTCCACTATTCTCTTTTAATGGTGCCTAAAGGTAGAAGGTGGAGACTCAACATAATAGTGGAAGAAAGACCCTTCATAAATGGAAGCTGGGATTCCAAGTTTCAAAAAGATCTTCCAAAAATTATGGTACTTGTTAGCTTTCAACCCTCATTGCCCCTATCATAAGAATCTTGAAGTGATTAAGGTTAAAGTGAACAGACTATGGAGTATATGCTTGACAAAGTATAAGTTGGCAATCTCATGTCCCTTGAATACGAGGGCCACACCTCATGCTACTCAACTTCAGTCACCTGTAAGTTCTTGTCATAGTAAGTACATGCGTATCATAAAGAACCACCAACGGGGTACCGCTTGCACATGGTACAAGAGCTATCCCATAACCAAAATGACAAGGCAAGCAGACAATGAGCATCTCAGCGATCTTTTTATTTATTATGTGCATAGCTTTTTATTGAGGATGCTTCACAGAATGCTCATTATGGTGATGCTGCAAGTTTCCACCATGATTAGGCATGGCTTAGGCTAGCGTCCCAGGAGTTTCTCTAACACAAAATACATAACTCCATGGACTTACAAGCTCCCTTTTTATTTCACACCGGCGACATCCATAGACAAAAGAGCATGATATCAACTATGTACGAAGTACAAGTGCAATGTTGAAATGTTCCCCATGACAGCATGGTTCTGCTAATTCCAACGTATAAGTGCAAGCATATACAACATAGACGACATAATGGTTCAAGTTTATTAGGGGCAAAGAATATAAAGTGTGCCATCAAGTTCGTTAGAGCTTTAGTCACTAAGTTTTCACATAACAAAATACTTTTTAATTGGAAGATAGCTAAAAACAAGAATATACTTAGAATGGTGTAACACGCCATGCATAGGAGTTTATAGTGGACACTTTGGAATACTTGGTTTCTTGGGAGTTGGAAGCATGATTAGAGCTTACTCATAGAAGTGTAGGCTAGCAAAAGACTGGGATCAACCAACTAAGAGAGCAATAATGGCCATAATCATGCAGAGCGACAAAGCATTACTAATCAAAGCATAGAGTGGTACTACAAGTCAAGGACAAAATGATCATAGAGGCTACGGCGACTTGTTCATAGTCATAACATGGTGTGAGCATGTGCCAAGTCAACCCAAACAAAACATCAAAGGAGAATACCAAAATACTATGCTTTTGTATGCTAAAACAACGCATGATTCTTTCAAGGCACACTAACAAATCCCAATTGTTTGAAACAAGTCATTCTACAACAATAATCACTAAGCATAAGATCAAAACAGCACCTAGCATGGCATGCTAAAGTCTAAGTCACAGTCAATGCAAGCTCCTCTTGCACTTCCAAGCAAGAACTTTCTACTCCTTTCCAACACCAATCGACTTATTTGAAACAACACAGCGATAACAGGGGTCCAAACTACTTTATTCAAGAAAACTAAACAAACTAAGCAAATCAAACAAAAACTAAGACACTCCAAGAACAACACAACAATGCATGAAACAATAAAAACAAAGTGTCTAGATAGACCTGAGCTTTTTATTGATGAAGAAGGGGATGCCCAAGGCATCCCCAAGCTTTGACGCTTGTACCTCTTGGATATTTCTTGGGGTGACACCGGGGAGGCATCCCCAAGCTTGAGCTTTTTTCCATTCTTTATCTCATTACATCATTATATCTCTACACCTGAAATTTTTCCTTCATACAAAACTTCACACAATATTCATTAGCAACATCAGTGTATTCAAAAGATAATAGACCTTTAGGATTAGATTTGGAACAGCAAAACTTTTCACTAAAAACACAAGCTACTGTATCAGCTCCTTCAAAAATCTCAATTCCCCAAAATAGAACTCAAAAAGGATTCAATAAGAAGCAAATGCAAATAATGGCAGAAATCTGTCAAAACAAACCAGCAGGTAAAAACCGATTTTTTCAAAAATCTTCTGTTGCTCAAATCAAAAAGTGTGAACTAACGAAAGTTAGCTAACATACTGGAGGATTTATTCGTAAATTTTCAGCTTAATCCGAGTTATAGAGACTCCTCAAGAATTTTTATGGTGGAGGACAGAAATCTGTTTCGGGACAACAACCCCCCAAATCTTACTTCCCTCTCATTAGAGGTCATTCTTGGCACAAAAAGCAAACAAAAGGGATAAGGAGAGGTCATTACTGAAGTAATAACTTCCAAGACTCAAGGAAACTCTTGGGTTATCTCCCAACAAGTACTTTTCTTTAACGCCTTTAAGTTAGGCACAAGAAACAAGAAATCAAGTATTTTCAAATGAGGATTTATTAACTCTCTTGCTCCTTGCTTTCTTACCTTCCTTCTTATCTTTAGGGAATATATGATTGCTTACTAGAGGGGCAAAATGCATAATGCCTTTTCCCACATCTATTATTGCTCCAAGGTGTTTCAGTAGGGATCTTCCAAGTGTAATCTGTCCTTTGCCTACACATTCAATAACAAGATAATCAGTAGACACCATTTTCCCTGAGATTTTTGTAAACACACCTTCAACTATTCCAATGGGTAATAAAGTGGCATTATTAGTAAGAGATATTTCTTTTCCTCCTTTAGAAAGTCCCCAAAGACTCATAAATATCTTTAGGCATAAGGCAAAATTCAAACATGATATCACAACGAGCATCAAAAGTTGCACTATTTATAGTGACTTTGATTGTGGGAAAACACTTTGAAGGCTCAGAATTTATTGGAACATAATCATGGTACTCCATAAGTGTGTGATAGCAACTGTTCAAAGCAGCAGTACTGGACTCAAGAGTGTTCAACCTAGCAAAAATATTTATGAAAGAGGAATCTGACTTGCGAGGCGTATTATAAATTATAATCAATTTCTTTATGGAATCAAAAGATTCATCCTCAATACATTGAAAAATACCTTTTTCAGCCACAACATCCAAAGCATATCTATAACAAAGAGCAATACCGCAATAGAAACTATTAATAACCAAGCTAAGACTCATCTTAGGCTCAGTTTCCCTTTGTAAAGCGGAGATTCTAGACCAAGCTTCTTTAAAACTCTCTTCACTTTTTTGCTTAAAAGTAGAGATCTCTTCCATAGGTGTAATAGAGATTGGACCAAAACCAGACATGGTAGCAACTAGGGTAGGAACTATTTTTTTTGTGTTTTTGATAAGAGAAAGGAAACCAAACTAAACTATTTTTTTGGAGTTTTTGAGAAAAAGAGGCAAACAAAACCAAGCAAAAGAAACTAAGCAATCTAAAAACAAAGTAAAGAGAAAGGAAGTGGAGGACTCCCCTTGTGAAGACGTCCTTAGCCTCCCCGACAACAGCGCCAGAAAAAGCCTTGATGAGTGTAGCAGCACTTCGTTGGGAGACCCCAAGCGGAAGGTATGATGCAGTACAGCAGGCAAGTTTCCCTCAGTAAGAAACTGAGGTTATCGAACCAGTAGGAGGAAGGAAACGTCCCAAAGGTGTTGCAAGCAACGTGGAAACCTGCACAACACAAACTCAAGACTTTGCCCCAACTAACAGTGAGGTTGTCAATCTCACCGGTTGCTGTAACAAAGGATTAACTGTATGGTGTGGAAGGTGATGATGGTTTGCAGCAAAGTAACAGTGTAAGATGTATCAATGGTTAAGATTGGACCAGGGTCCATAGTTCATTAGAGGTGCTCTCCTAAGATAAGCAACATGGCATGAAGGGTAAACAAATTACAGCAGGGCAATTGACAGGAACTGAGCAAGGCATAACAATGCAATACTAGACAAAAAGATCCTATGAGATTCGATTGGACAATACAACAATGTACATAGACCGCCATCCAAAGCACAAGGAAGAGATACAACCATCTAGCTACTACATGGACCCGTAGTCCAAGGTCGAACTACTCACACTTCATACTGGAGAAGAAGGCCTCCGGGATGATCTCCCCTCCGGCAGGGTGTCGGGAAGAACTTCAGATCCCCCCGATCTAGGGACGATGGTGGTGGCGGCTACAGTCGGTTTCGTGGAGTTTTGATTGGGTGCCTAGGGTTTTTGCATCGGGGGCTTCTTATAGGCGAAGAGGCGAGGCTGGGAGGCGGCCAGGGGGACCACACCGTGCCTAGGCGTGGGCCCACCCTGGGCCACGCCTGGGGGGGGGGGTGGACACCCCGTGGCGCCCCTCTGCCTCTCCTCTAGACTTTGTGTTACCCATAATAATATATTGACTTTGGCTTTTGTCCCGTCCAATTCCGACAATATTGATTTTCTGCCTTTCTGGAACCAAAAACAGAAGAAAACAGGTAACCGGCACTGTGGCAACTTGTTAATAGGTTAGTTCTATAAAACATATAAAAACACCTCAAAGTGTATACAAAGCAAAGCAAAGTAGATACTAAACAAGCATGGAACATCAAAAATTATAGATATGTTTCCGACGTATCAGGAGCTTTGTAGCACCCCTGTAAAATCAACCACTAGAAAATCGCATGTCTTTATATTTTGCATCACCATGACATCATCAAGCATTTATTCGCCTAAAACTATTTCCCAAAAGCCTATTTTATTTTCTAGATATTCCCCTATATGTTCATCGAAACCCTAGATTCGTCCGGATCTTTTATGTGTCTAAAACTGATTTGCAAATGATTTGTTTTAAAAGAAAGAAAATCATAAATAATAAAACTATTTTTCCTGGGGGAGGCCGACCACCGGCCAGGCCCAAAGGCCCAGCTGGTAGCAGCCTACTACCCCAGATAAATATCTAAATCCTAGTCCTAGTCCTACCCAAACCCAAACCCTAGCCTAACCAGATCCTACCCCATCCCTCTACCCCGCCGCCGCCAGCCACGGCAACACACACACGTCGCCCGCACCACACCAAACCCACCCATCGACATGCTTCCCAGCCCCGCTCCCCGGCAAGACCCTGGCCCACCCTGCTGCCCTCATGTTCTCTCTCTCCCCGCGTTCACGTACTCCTCTGCTACCTTCCTCCTACAACCGCCCTCTCCCCAGCCCCGATACCACCTCCTACCCCGTTGCGGCGCCTCCATCAAGATCTTGCCGCCTCCAGCTCAGATTCGCGGCCTCATGATTTGAGGCCCCACCATGACTGTCTCATGAGCCTTGCGTCCTCCAGGTGTCGACCGTCGTGCCTTCCGCCAAGCCTCCCCAAGCCGCGGCCGCGCTGTCACATCCTAAAATTTTCCAAATTTTGAAATGTGAAAAATAAATAAACAAAATAAATAATTGTTGAAATTTAGGGTGAAAAGAAACTTTTTGTTTCTAAATGGAAACATCAAAACCCATCTTAAACAAACTTTGAATAAAAAGGAATCCAACAAAATTTCAAATCAAGTGAAATGTATTCATCAATGAATGTATCTTAAAATTCAAATTTGGGAAAAATAAACCAGAACCCAAAACCTTAATGGAAGAAAATAATTTCCAAGATCTCTCTAAGACAATGGATTTGATCCATATAAAAATTTAGCAACAAGCAGTTATAAGTGATCAAAAATGACAAACAAAAATATTATAAGATCATAGAAACTGATTCTATTCAATTTGGAACCATGGATAAAAAACTTATGAAATTAATAAGTTAAAAGGAAATAATTTCCAAAGCTAATAAAGCTCCTATCTAAAATCCCTACCAAATTATGATCAAATAATCCTAAAGAGATTTAAAAGGATAAACAAATATTAAATAAAATTATACAAATTGGAATCACCAAGTTTGGATCTATAAATAAAAAGATATGGATTTTATAAGATAAAGAAAGAAAGAAATAATAAATAAGGAATATTTAAAAGCCAAATTAAATCTTGGCCAAATCCATAAGCAAATGGAATAAAGATAATCCAAATAAAATAAAGGGATAAAGAATATTCAAATAATAACATATAGGATTAAACAATATTCAATTCTATTTGAATAAAGACAAAATCCCTAATAGAAATGATTAATTAGATCTTGGGAATATAATAAATGGAATTTGCCCAAGTGGAATAAAAGTTATTTTAACTTTAATGAAATAAAAGAATCATTTAAATAAAAATTAATATGGATTTAAAACCATATTGAATATTATTTGAATTAAGGGAAATACCCAATTTAAATGATTATTAAAACATATTAAAATGATTCAAAAAGAATTATTTAACACCCTACTGAATAAATAAAACCTACTAACAAGGATTTGGTAATTTTTTGGAATTTAAATAGAAGTTGGAAAATATAAAATTCTATTAAATAAAGACAAAAGGACCATTTTAAATAAATAATTAAACTATGTGGGAATAAAAGAAATATTCCAAAATGATCTTTAAAATACATGTTTGAACATAATAGAAAATTTCTGAAAGGTTTGAAAATATTTGGAAAGAAAAAGGTTTGAAATTGTTTGAACAAAATTCAAAACAGAAAATCTAAATGGAAAAAGAAAAAAGAAACAGGAAAAAAAACAGAAAGCAAACTATTCCAGCCCAGCTAGCCAGGCCGGCCCAACTAGCCCACCCCTCCTCTTCCCCGCAAAGAAAACATTTCACACTCGCGAACGAACCCGCATCGCCACTGACCACTGGACCCCGTTTCTTTCTCTCTCTCACTGACGCCGTTGCCACACTTGTCAGTCGTCGTTTCAACCCGCCGCGACCTATTCTTCCTTTCCCCGTCGCCGTTTCCTGTTAATTGATCCTCGAATCAATTCGTGTAAATGCAACGTGGATTACGCCCAGTAACTACGCCCTCTTAATCGCCCCTCTCCCCTCTACTATTCCCCTCACTCACCGGCCCCTCTCTACCACCGGGCTGCCCAAATTTCTCGCTTACAGTCCACTATCTCCGACGCCCTTCTGGCGATGATTCCGGAGACATCAGACCCCTCACTGCCCCTGACTCACCCAAGCGTGTTCCTATCGACAGACGCGTCTGCCAGATCTTTCCTCTCGCTCGCGCGTGTCCTGTAGCCTCGGCGACAACCTCGACAGAGCACCGCCGCCGTCGACAGCAACTCCGTCGACCTCTCCCCGGTAATCCCGACCTCCCCTTCCTCTCTGGACGGTACCCCTGCAACCTTCTCTCTCTCACACGTCTAACAGACCCTTTCCCTCACTCTCCCGTGCCTTGTAGCTTCGTCATCGACAACGCCAGAGCGAACCCGTCGTCAGCAACCACTCCGGCGAGGAATCGCCAGAGACTCTGTGCGCCCCTCGACAAACGGCTGCTACCTTGAGCATCTACTCGCCACGGCGATCTCGGTGAGCCACCCCACGTCCTCTCTCGCTTCCTGTATCGCCAGCACCATCCTCGTCTAAGCGCGCCGCCGCCACTCGCCGCAGCCAGCGCCGCCCATTCTTGGTCACACGTACTGCAGCCGTTGGATCTTGATCGCATGGATAGGATAGAATCACTTAAGTGAAACGGTATGCTAGATCTGAGCCGTGCAATTCCCATTTAATCCAACAGCCCACATTGATCGATCCTGCCGAACCGGTATCAGCGAATCAGAACAAGACACGTGGCCTAGAGTTTGTTTTAAAAACCAGAAAACATGTCTATTATATGTTAATTTTGTAAAATTTATAACTTTTAATCTACATGTCCAAATTTTACAAATTTTATATCAATGGAATCAGCAAGAAGAATTATATCCAACCATGTACTTTGTTTAATAATTTGCTTCTGTAAAATTGGTTGTATTTGAAGAAACTTGTGTAGGCATATTTTGTGTATAAAATTCATTCCAAAAATATTTTTAGGGTAAAATCTTTTGTAAATGGATTGTTTTGAACCTAATGACCATAGAAACCAACTTATGGATTTAAAATTGTATTTTGTGCGGCTGAGGAATAAATCTTTGAATTAAAGCATTTCTAGTTAAATAAAAATGTTTTTTATGTTTTAAAAATGCATTTTGAGTAAAACCTTTGGAGAATGATTTGAATTAAACTCGCTGACCCTAAACACCAAGTGTTAGGATTTAAAAATATATTTGGTGAACGCTATATAATTATGAGTTTGTTTTAAGGCATTTCTAGCAAAATAAAATGTTGCTTTGATTTAAAAAAGGTTTTTAGATGAATCTTTTAGCAAATGATTTAGTATTAAACACTTTGACAATAAACACTAACAAATGTGTTTAAAAATATATTGTAACACCCCGGTTCTGAAAAGACCGTGGCCTCTATGTGACATGCCAATCCCTGGATCGGTTCATTGGCCCACAATAGAGTAAGATAGATAACATAGCAAAATATCCGTGTATCATGAATAACGAAGATCCAGAGTACCATTATTACAATAAAAGCTTAGCACAAAGCTAGCTCAAATTATTCAGGTAGCAACATAAATAAAGTAAATCCTCCATTCTTCAAATTGCCCACAAGTGAACAAGTGCCGAGTGGAGTACCGTGGCCTATAACGATCAATCAGATTCGGAATAACCTGCAACATGAAACGTAGCAGCCCCGAAGGGTCAATACATGGAATGTATGGCAAGTAGAGCTAGTAAAGGAGACAATAGTACTAACATCTACATGCATATTTGGCAATTGGAGCTGTGTCTGGCTTGCATTTGCAAATACATTTGTCCTACTTTCATAAACAGTTTTTGATTTTCTTTAAAAAGATCCCAATTAAGTTAACCCAACAATGTTAAAGCAATTATGAAATTAGAATGAGCGAGAAACGTGTCATGGAATCAATATCAAGCAACTCAGTTGTCCATAACCGGGGACACGGCTAATCGATTAGATTATACACCCTGCAGAGGTTAGTACACTTTACCCATGTGACTTGGCCAGCCCAGCTCGTACCATCACTCTCATTTTGGGTGATGATAGGGAGAAGACCAAGAAGAGACTGTTCGGGAAGTAGCTCCTCAATCCCGACGCCAAGACCGTCCAACCTACCAAAATTCTACATCTCTGGATACGCGGGTTCGAGTTACCACAACCTACTAAGTCCAACCAACCGCCCATTCCATTATTGGCACATGGTTGTACACGTAAGCTACACAATAAATAAGCCAATCATTCTCTCTTGATACCTGGGTGCCTTTCCGCAATGAAACCACCAAAAATTATCAATCCCATCACACCCAGATGATTCATTGATTAAGTTGTTTTAGTTTTCACAAACCAATACTTTTAGAAACAAGTCTCAATGATGTAACCCAGCCCTTGTTCAACATAGCATGGCTAAGCACATCTACCAACGGTGGTTCATCTACAAGGAAAGCCCTACCATATAATAGGACATAGCATAGCGATAGTATCATCCTACACATGCATCTACAAAATACACGACAATGCATTGAAAATAGTAGGACGATATCATGAACAAGTAGCATCTACGTGCCTTGGTTGTAGCGGTTGGAAGAACAATCCACACACGAGCAAGCGTTGTACTCGTCACAATCTACACGATACAATTGCATTCATAAACAAACAATCCACAACATATGCAACAAATATGATGCATGAATGCAAGAGCGATAAGTGGATCGGTGCTACAGCTGCACCACAACATCCTATACCATAATACTACCGATTGCATGCATGGAAAATAGTTTTAGCGCTAGGAAAACTATTAAGCAAAAGTAATGCTCCAAACTAGAGCTAGAACTTAAATAATTCACTATCGGTAGTATACTATTTGTAAAATCTTGGGAAAAATCTACCGCATAGGCATCACTGATTAGAAACAGTACCAACTGGAATTACTCGAAAAGGAATTATAGAACTCCCCGAGTAATTAAAACACTGCAGAAAGCCACTAGACAGTTTCTGCAGAAGTTTTTACTGTAAGCCTACCTTTTTAATTCATGATGAGATTCCTCTCGTTCCACTGAATCCAGGGACATATCATACGTGATTTTTGGAGCTACGGATCTTTTTCTACGAATTTATTACTCCAAAAAGGCCACTAACTAGTTTGATTAAACTGTACTAAACCTTGCTGCAAAAGCCTGAACCAAAGGTACAGCGAGATTCTACACGACTCACTGAATCTACACATATTTTATTTGCAATTTTTGGCCAAGCGGTTTAATTTCTACGCAATTTACAAGATTCTACCGAAATCTATCAACTAAAAGGATTAACGAAATTAACCCAGTCAACTGTGTCTGTTGACTGGTCAACTCGTCTGCTGACTGGGCGCTGACTGGGCGTCTGACTAGTCAATGCCTGGATGCTGACCAGTCAACAAACGATCTAAGCCGCTGATCTGAGATCTGACGGTGGCTGAGGCGCATTAGCGGAACAAGCGGCAAAGCGGACTCCCGCAGCGCCGCGGTCAGCGCAAGAAGAAGAATTAGCGTGGCGCAAGGCCACGGCGCTGTGCGCGCGTGGCGAGGCGGCGAGGTGGGGTGGCGCGCAGGCCGCAGGCGTCGGGCGGCGGCGCGGGTAAGCGGCGCTGGCGGCGCTGGTGGCGCGGGTGCAGTGGCGGGTCGGCGTCAGCGCGCGGTAGGATGGCGCGCGGCAGCGTGACACGAGAGGAGAGAGGAGAGAGAGGCGGCGGCCGAACTGCTGGCGGCGGGGTGGAGGCGAGGCGGCGCGGCGTTGGCGTCGGCCGGCGGCGCGGCGGCGAGGCGGCGATGTCGCGTCGCGGATCCCGAGGCAGGTGGGGTCCTCTTTAAGTGGCCCCTCTCGCGCGAGTTCTAATCTGAAACGGCGCAGAGTTGGTTTCCGATTCGGAAATCGGTCCAAATTTTCGGACCGTTTTCCGGCGGTTTACTAAAACGGCGACAACTTCTCCGTACGAGCTCCGATTCGAGCGATTCTTGCGCCTACGGGTTCGTATGGTCGAGGGGAACAACCTAGCATCAAGGTTTGAGCGAAACAACTAATCTACAAGGGTGGACAACGCGAGTCCTACTAAAGCTTCCCGCAGGAACCTCGTAGCAAAATAAAATAGGGTTTTGCAAATAGCGTTTCGCCGATCCCTTTCACTCGACGGTTTTGCATGGAAAAGCATGATGCAATGCTATGTATGATATGCAAGACCAAATCTAAAATTTGGGATGTGACAAGACTAACCCCCTTAAGATGAATCTCGTCCTCGAGATTCGGCGCGGCTAGCAAATAGGTGTGGGTAGTCCTCTCGGATGTCATCCTCACGCTCCCAAGTGGCTTCCTCTTCGGTGTGGTGACTCCATTGTACCTTGCAAAATTTGATCGTATTGGTTCGGGTAATCCTCTCTGCTGTCTCCAGAATCTTGACCGGTTTCTCCTCATAGGTCAAGTCATTCTCCAGCTGAACCTCCTCTAGCGGTACGGTGTCTCTCAATGGTGTATCCACCATCTCCGGATGGCACTTCTTCAGCTGGGACACATGGAACACGTTGTGAACAGCGGACAGAGTCTCTGGCAACTCCAACTGATAAGCAACTTCTCCTTTGCGTGCTAAGACCCGATACGGTCCAATAAATCGAGGTGCCAGCTTACCCTTAATTCCAAATCTCTTGATTCCACGAAGCGGCGATACTCTGAGGTATGCTCTATCACCTATCTCATACACCACTTCCTTGCGCTTGGCGTCAGCGTAGCTCTTCTGCCTTGATTGTGCTACCTTCAGACTGTCCCGAATCAAGGCGACCTTCTCCTCAGCATCCTTGATCAAATCAGGTCCAAACAACTGACGTTCTCCTACTCCATCCCATAGCAATGGTGTTCGGCACCGTTTCCCATATAGCACATCGAACGGTGACGTCTTGATGCTGGTTTGATAGCTGTTGTTGTAGGAAAACTCCGCATACGGAAAATTCTCATCCCAACTAGAGCCATGAGCCAAGGCGCAAGCTCTCAGCATGTCCTCCAAAATCTGATTCACCCTCGGTGCATCCATCGGTTCAGGTGAAACGCTGTGCTAAAATCCAATCTAGTGCCAAGTGACTCGTGCAGCTGGCGCCAGAAGTGTGAGGTGAATTGGGTGCCTCTATCAGATACGATACTCTTGGGAACTCCATGAAGGCACACAATTCTGTCCATGTAAATCTTGGCCAACTTTGCACTCGTATAGGTCGTCTTTACTGGTATAAAGTGGGCTACCTTGGTTAAACGGTCGACCACTACCCAAATGGAGTCATATCCTGACCTGGTCCTGGGCAATCCTGTGATAAAGTCCATTCCCACTCTATCCCACTTCCAATCCGGCACAGGCAATGGCTGCAGCAGTCCTGCTGGCTTCTGGTGTTCCGCCTTCACTCGGCTGCACACATCACATAGGGCAATATGCTTGGCGATGTCTCCCTTCATGTTGTTCCACCAAAATCTGCTCTTCAAATCCATATACATCTTTGTGTTGCCCGGATGTATGGAGTATGGCGAGTTATGAGCCTCCTGCAGAATCAAATCCCTTATCTCCGGATCGCTGGGCACACACAAACGATCTCCATACCATAAGGTACCATGCTCATCCTCGCGAATATCCTTTTCCCGATTCTCCTTCATCTTTTCCTTTATCTCATCTATTTCCTTGTCTCCTATCTGAGCCTTTATGATCCTGTCCTGTAGCGTTGGTTGGACTTCCATTGTTGCTAAGTATCCTTCAGATACTACCTCCAGTCTAAGGTCCTTGAATTGCTTGCACAAATCCTCAGGCAATTCACCAACTGTCAATCCATTGGCATAAACCTTTCGGCTCAGAGCATCTTCTACTACATTGGCCTTTCCTGGGTGGTATTGTAGATTCATATCATAATCCTTGATAAGTTCCAACCATCTCCTTTGCCTCATGTTCAGTTCCTTCTGCGTGAATATGTACTTCAGGCTCTTGTGGTCGGTGTACACATCACAGTGTTTTCCCATTAAGTAATGCCTCCATACCTTGAGCGCATGAACCACTGACGCTAACTCCAAGTCGTGTGTGGGGTAATTCCGCTCATGGTGCTTGAGTTGTCGCGAGGCATATGACACCACTCTTCCATCTTGCATCAGCACACTCCCAAGTCCCCGTCGAGAAGCATCACAGTACACTTGGAAATCTTTCTGAAGATCTGGTAAACATAGAACAGGCGCGGTCACTAGTCGACGCTTCAGTTCCTGAAAGATGGCTTCACATACGTCTGACCATTCAAACTTCCTCTCCTTCTTCAGAAGTTCAGTCATCGGCTTAGCAATCTTGGAAAAGTTTTCAATGAACCTCCTGTAATATCCAGCAAGTCCCAAAAAGCTTCGAATCTCTCCCGCATTCTTGGGTGCTTCCCAATCAGTTACTGTGGTCACTTTGCTTGGATCAACAGCAATTCCTTCTCCTGACACTACGTGTCCAAGAAATCCAACAGTGTTAAGCCAGAATTCACACTTGCTGAATTTGGCATACAGCTTGTGTTCCCTCAGCTTCTCCATAATCAGTCGCAGATGCTTCTCATGCTCAGCATCATCCTTAGAATATATCAGTATGTCATCAATAAACACCACCACGAACTTGTCCAAGTACTCCATAAATACCTTGTTCATCATGGTCATGAAGTATGCCGGGGCATTCGTTAGTCCAAAAGACATAACTGTATACTCATATAAACCATACCTAGTGGTGAAGGCGGTTTTTGGTACGTCCTCCTCCCGGATCTTCAATTGGAAGTAGCCTGATCGTAGATCAATCTTGCTGAACACCTTTGCTCCTTCCAGTTGATCAAACAAATCATTTATGTTTGGCAGAGGGTACTTGTTCTTGATGGTTACTTCATTCAGCGAGCGATAGTCTACCACTAATCTCTTGCTGCTATCTTTCTTCTCCACAAACAGAACAGGTGCACCCCATGACGACGAACTAGGCTGAATGAATCCCTTCTCCAGCTGCTCCTTCAACTGCTTCTTCAATTCCTTCAGCTCATCCACATCCACCTTATATGGTTTCTTTGCTATTGGTCCTGTTCCCTGCATCAGGTCGATAAGAAACTCCACATCCCTGTCAGGTGGCATCCCTTGCAGTTCTTCCGGAAACACGTCGGGGTAATCCCTAATCACTGGCACAGTATCCATGCTAACCCCCTTAAGAGAATTCAACTTACACCTTTCTGGTCGTACAGCTGACTTGAATCTAATCCTCTTACCATCCGGGGTTTTAAGTGAAACAGCTCGCTGTGCACAATCTATGTGTCCCCCATGCATAGACATCCAATCCATACCCAGAATAACGTCTAATCCCTGTGATTCCAACACTACCAAATGTGCACTGAAGTTGTGTGTTCCAATCCTCACAGTTAAATTGCGGCATCCCGCACTAGCTATCATATCTCCTCCTGGTGAACTCACTCTACAAGACCTTTTCATAGACTCAGTAGGTAACTTATACTTATCCACAAATGCCCTTGATATGAATGAATGCGATGCACCAGTATCGAAAAGTATAAGTGCAGGGTAAGTGTTGATTGGGAACTTACCAATCACAAGGTCAGGCTCATCTGGAATCTCCTCCACATTCATGTGGTTCACTGTGGCCTTCTCGTTGTTGTTTGGCTTCAGTCCTTTCCTCTTCGGACAGTTGTCAGCATAATGTCCCTTCTGCTTACACTTGAAGCACGTCACCTCACTCAGATCCTTCTTCACAAAGCTGCGATCACGGTTGCGGTCATGTCCACCGTGTCCTCCAGAGTGGTGAGAGTGTCCTCCCTTGTGGCTATGGTGGTTGCTCCTATGGTTGTCATGACGATACCCATCGCCTCCATGGTGGTGGCGGTCATGGCTCCCATGGTCACTTCCTCCATGCTTGGAGTATCCATCATATGAAGTGCGAGACTTGTGGTGTGAACCAGAGTGATGAGTATTGCTCTTTCTCTTGCGGTTCTCCACCTGTTTGTGCTTCCCTTCCAAGATCCTGGCCTTGTCCATAAGCTCCTGGAAAGTGGGGCAGTAAACCACAAGTAGCTGTCTTCAAAGCTCTCCATCGAGGCCATCCAGGAATCTCTCCCTCCTTTTGGCATCAGTGTCAACATCCTCAGGTGCATAACGGGACAGGTTGTTGAACTCCTCAATGTACTCGGCCACGATGCGATTGGTTTGGCGCAAGTTACGGAACTCCTTCCTCTTCAGGCTCAGAACTCCTGAAGACACGTGGTTGGTCCTGAAACCTTCCTCAAACATTGCCTAAGTCACGGTATCCAGCGGGTGGGTGATCTGAAAAGTGTCCCACCAAGAAGCGGCTGGTCCCTCCAGTAGGTGCGCGGCAAACCTCACCTTCTCAGCATCAGTGCATCCGACAGTTACTAGATCCTTGTTGACTGAACGCAACCAATCGAGAGCAACCATTGGTTCTGTTGCAGTAGAGAACTTAGCTGGCCTTAACCTCAGAAATCTGGTGAGAGCATCTCCCTGAGGCTGATTGTTTCCATTGATGTTGTTCTGATTTGCCATGAACTGAGTCATCACTTGGGTCAGCTGTGCCTGAGCTTCCATAAGCTGCTCCAACTCAGTGGGGTGACGGCGGGGAGGCATCTGTGGTTCATCACAGGTAAGTTTAGAAAGAATCAACTACGATAATAGGATTCTACTTATGCATATGATCAATCAACAACAAACAATAGCAGACAATCACAAGCAAGCAACACATCAACAAACAAGTGATCCAGCAACATCCCAGGGGTTATCCTAGCAGTATATACCTACTGAAATAGTTTTACAAGAGTTGGCAATGGTTAACTAAACAGTTGATCATCTAAACAAAAAAACAGCAATCTGCCAGAATAGTCCAGCAGCATTCACGAATTTTTCCGCCTGACTTAAACTCGTCAGAAAATTTAGCTGATTTTTGCACATATAGTACAGAGAGTTTCGCATCAGCCCAAGTTTTTTTCAGATTTTTCCGGGTTACCAGAAAAATATGAAAAATCGCGCAGTACTGCTGTATCGGCAGAAAAACTGCAGCGAAAATAACACAGATAGTAACCAAATTGCCATAACTCTTTCATAAAATTCGCACAAATAATTCCTGGGATATTGGAGTACACAAATAAGCAACTAAACACTCTTAAACTAACACGAACTAAGCTTCACAATGATCGAGACTAATCCTAACGAATTCGCCTAACGTGGACTAATGGTGGCCTTCTAACTACTTCTTGAAGAGGTTGATGTAGGTCCTTGCGGTCATGCGTTGGCGCTTCGGCTCGCGGTACAACCATGGCGGCGGAGTGTACACCTCTCCTGAACCATCACTTGAAACCTCAAACTCCACCTCCTCTGGATCCTCCTCTTCTTCACTCTCACCGCAACAAAGAATGACTTCATCTCCTCCACCATCATCGTCTCCATCATCATCATCCTCGTCCTCATCATCATCATCGTCTCCACTGTCATCATCATCCCCATTGTTGCCATCATCTCCATTGTCATCATCATAGGGTGGATTCAGCTGTGCTTGGAGAGCGGCAATCTGGGCTGTCATAGCTTCAATAGTTTGATCCCTTTCCTGGACGGTCCCTTGCAACTGTTGTATGTTCTGGGTGTTCTCTTGCACAGTACCATGAAGATGAGCTATGGTTGCATCTCTGGCTATCAGGGCATTCTCCAGAACTCCCACAGCTTCATGCAGGGTGTCAATCTCCTGTCCTTGGACCACCATACCATTGCTAGTAAAATCTGCAATCTCCTTTATCATCCTCACCTTCTCTGCTAGAGCTCCATTCTCCCTTTCCATGTCCTCTATGTGCCTCCGACGGGGCGGCATGTTGTTCCTGTCGCCCGGGGTAACCACAATGTTCCCATCTTCATCACGCCTTCCATAGTCACGGTAGGGTGAATCTGCTGGTAGTAGGTGTCGGACTTGATGGCACTGGCGAGACAGGGCTTCATGTATGGCCAAGTTGATTCCAAGTCCCCAGTTGCAGTATGTCTTGGTGTAGATCAAGTGTACGAGGTTTGGCAAGGCGGCATCTCTGAATATGAAGGTAGTGATCTCCCATGCATCCTCTCCATATCCATAGGTGTACAGCCTTCTTCCCTTGAACATGGGCAGTGGCAATCCCAATGACTGCGAGAGCTGAGCTAACTGCCTTGCAAAGGGCCTTGGTGACTCCATGGTGGCATACTCAGTCCTGACTTCTCCCATCTATCAAGTAAAAGAGGAAAGTGTGAGAATAGCATATGGTAAGAATTTACGAGGGTGAAAGGCATAAGATGAAAGACAAAGTTAATATAGGCTTTAATAATTCTATGGCTTCCTAATCCAATCCTAGGTCACGATCCTACAGTCGACACACGGGCTCTGATACCATCCTGTAACACCCCGGTTCTGAAAAGACCGTGGCCTCTATGTGACATGCCAATCCCTGGATCGGTTCATTGGCCCACAATAGAGTAAGATAGATAACATAGCAAAATATCCGTGTATCATGAATAACGAAGATCCAGAGTACCATTATTACAATAAAATCTTAGCACAAAGCTAGCTCAAATTATTCAGGTAGCAACATAAATAAAGTAAATCCTCCATCCTTCAAATTGCCCACAAGTGAACAAGTGCCGAGTGGAATACCGTGGCCTATAACGATCAATCAGATTCGGAATAACCTGCAACATGAAACGTAGCAGCCCCGAAGGGTCAATACATGGAATGTATGGCAAGTAGAGCTAGTAAAGGAGACAATAGTACTAACATCTACATGCATATTTGGCAATTGGAGCTGTGTCTGGCTTGCATTTGCAAATACATTTGTCCTACTTTCATAAACAGTTTTTGATTTTCTTTAAAAAGATCCCAATTAAGTTAACCCAACAATGTTAAAGCAATTATGAAATTAGAATGAGCGAGAAACGTGTCATGGAATCAATATCAAGCAACTCAGTTGTCCATAACCGGGGACATGGCTAATCGATTAGATTATACACCCTGCAGAGGTTAGTACACTTTACCCATGTGACTTGGCCAGCCCAGGTCGTACCATCACTCTCATTTTGGGTGATGATAGGGAGAAGACCAAGAAGAGACTGTTCGGGAAGTAGCTCCTCAATCCCGACGCGCACCGGTCCAACCTACCAAAATTCTACATCTCTGGATACGCGGGTTCGAGTTACCACAACCTACTAAGTCCAACCAACCGCCCATTCCATTATTGGCACATGGTTGTACACGTAAGCTACACAATAAAGAAGCCAATCATTCTCTCTTGATACCTGGGTGCCTTTCCGCAATGAAACCACCAAAAATTATCAATCCCATCACACCCAGATGATTCATTGATTAAGTTGTTTTAGTTTTCACAAACCAATACTTTTAGAAACAAGTCTCAATAATGTAACTCAGCCCTCGTTCAACATAGCATGGCTAAGCACATCTACCAACGGTGGTTCATCTACAAGGAAAGCCCTACCACATAATAGGACATAGCATAGCGATAGTATCATCCTACACATGCATCTACAAAATACACGACAATGCATTGAAAATAGTAGGACGATATCATGAACAAAGTAGCATCTACTTGCCTTGGTTGTAGCGGTTGGAAGAACAATCCACACACGAGCAAGCATTGCACTCGTCACAATCTACACGATACAATTGCATTCATAAACAAACAATCCACAACATATGCAACAAATATGATGCATGAATGCAAGAGCGACAAGTGGATCGGTGCTACAGCTGCACCACAACATCCTATACCATAATACTACCGATTGCATGCATGGAAAATAGTTTTAGCGCTAGGAAAACTATTAAGCAAAAGTAATGCTCCAAACTAGAGCTGGAACTTAAATAATTCACTACCGGTAGTATACTATTTGTAAAATCTTGGGAAAACTCTACCGCATAGGCATCACTGATTAGAAACAGTACCAACTGGAATTACTCGAAAAGGAATTATAGAACTCCCCGAGTAATTAAAACACTGCAGAAAGCCACTAGACAGTTTCTGCAGAAGTTTTTACTGTAAGCCTACCTTTTTAATTCACGATGAGATTCACCTCGTTCCACTGAATCCAGGGACATATCATACATGATTTTTGGAGCTACGGATCTTTTTCTACGAATTTTTTACTCCGAAAAGGCCACTAACTAGTTTGATTAAACTGTACTAAACCTTGCTGCAAAAGCCTGAACCAAAGGTACAGCGAGATTCTACACGACTCACTGAATCTACACATATTTTATTTGCAATTTTTGGCCAAGCGGTTTAATTTCTACGCAATTTACAAGATTCTACCGAAATCTATCAACTAAAAGGATTAACGAAATTAATCCAGTCAACTGTGACTGTTGACTGGTCAACTCGTCTGCTGACTGGGCGTCTGACTAGTCAACGCCTGGATGCTGACCAGTCAACAAACGATCTAAGCCGCTGATCTGAGATCTGACGGTGGCTGCAGTCTTATCGGAAACAAGCGGCAAAACGGACTCCGGACGGTGCGGCGAGTTCCGGACGGCGGTGGCGATCGGTTCCGGCGTCGGGGTTCTTCCTGCACGGACGGAGACGGTCAACGAACGGGTCGAGAAAAACATCGCGCGCTCAAGGCGGCGCGCGTACGTGCGTGTATGCGTGCACGTGTGTGTGCGCGCGGAGGCGCAATAGCGCATGCGGTAACGCGCAAGCGGCAGCGGCGCAGCAGCAACTAGCGTGCGCAGCGCACGCGGTGCTAGCGGGGTGCGCGGTGGCGAGGCGGCGAGGTGGGGTGGCGCGCAGGCCGAGGCGGCCTGGCGGCGACGCTGGGTAAGCGGGTGCAGTGCGGCGGCGAAGTCGGCGGCGCGGGCGTGATGGCGCGGTGGCGGCGGCGATAAGCGCGGCGAGAGAGAGAGAGAGAGAGAGGCGTGGCGGCGGACCTTGCCGGGCGACGGGTGGAGGGCGACGGCGGCGGCGTTGGCGTCGGCGGGGCGGCCAGGAGGCGGCGAGGCGGCCAGGAGGCGGCGATGTGCGGGTGCGGATCCCGAGGCAGGTGGGGTCCTCTTTAAGTGGCCCCTCTCGCGCGAGTTCTAATCTGAAACGGCGCAGAGTTGGTTTCCGATTCGGAAATCGGTTCAAAATTTCGGACCGTTTTCCGGCGGTTTACTAAAACGGCGACAACTTCTCCGTACGAGCTCCGATTCGAGGGATTCTTGCGCCTACGGGTTCGTATGGTCGAGGGGAACAACCTAGCGTCAAGGTTTGAGCGAAACAACTAATCTACAAGGGTGGACAACGCGAATCCTACTAAAGCTTCCCGCAGGAACCTCGTAGCAAAATAAAATAGGGTTTTGCAAGTAGCGTTTCGCCGATCCCTTTCACTCGACGGTTTTGCATGGAAAAGCATGATGGAATGCTATGTATGATATGCAAGACCAAATCTAAAATTTGGGATGTGACATATATTTGGCTAACACTAGAAATTATTATTTGAAAAAAATCATTTCTAGCAAAACAAAATGATTTAAAGTTGCCATTTTCACTAACTTGACTTAAAATGGTTTTGCCACTTTTCTAATGACCAATAGATGATTTAGAATGTTTATAACCTATTATAAACCACTTTTCCAAATAAAACAATCTTTGGCATGCTTGCATGCATTGCTTTGTTTTTATTATTCTATGTGATGATTGCTTGAATGGTAAATTGAATATTTGCTGGCTTGGTTGAATTGTAGTGGAATTTGAAGAGTGTGACTATTGCAAGATCAAGGAGTGGACTTATATTCTCTACCAAAAAGGAAAGTGGTGCTTCATACTTTTGTCCTATTATTTTTAGTATGCATTAGTGATGTTTTGAGTAGGACTTGCATGAAATTTTCTAAGTATAAACTATGCCATGGGAAATCCTAGTAGATGAAACCTTAGTAGAATTTTCCCTAAGTTAAGATTCCTACTACAATCATGCTTAGCCTAGCTAGTAGAAAACAAGGGTGGATTATATTCAGGCTATGGAATATTTCTAAGTCAAGGACTTGTGTTTTGTTTAATAAAACAACCATGTGAATGAATCACCTGGGTGGAACGGTATTGCTTGGATGGATTTTTGTTGAGTGGTTAAACAAGGCCAAGGGACTGGTGAACCTTGTGCATCTCACTTGTGGAATGCCACCCAGGAACAAAGAGATTTAAGATGTCAAATGTTGAGAAGCTTCAAGTGCAGCCACTTGGAATTATGGGCTTTGCCTAGATCATATAGGTTGCAATAACTTAGCCAAATGGATAGTTGGTGGTAGGGGATGATAGGTTGGAACGCGTCCATTCTGGTCTAAGGGAAGGCTTCTGAAAGATCTTGTCTCGATTGATGTCGAGTCTTGTGGGGAAAATGCACCACCTCTCGAGAGAGTAAAATCTAAGTACTTAGCCGTGTCTCCGGTAATGGACAATTTGAGCATCAAGACATGGAAGCTATCAAGAATCTCCTCATCCCAATTTCTAAGTTAAAAACTTGTGGTTGAACAAGGGTTAAAGGATCTTCAATCTTTGATTGGTAGATGCCTTGGGTGATTTTGACAAACAAAAACTTAGTGTTTTCAAATGATAAGGAAAATATATTTTGAGCAAAGCAAGCCTAAGCTCCACTTAGCAAAATGCATATAGATGATAGTTACCACTTGTAACATCCCAGAAATACTAAACTTGGAACATCAAACTCTAATCATCAATATTGGGGTTAACAAAAACTTTTCTAATTAAAATTATGAATGCATGCATATGTGTATGCATTGATTTTGAAATTCTTTTAAACCACCTTGTTTGATTGTGTCATTGCTTGTAAAATGTTTCTTAGGTGAAATAAACATCATCTAAAATATTTCCCACACTTTTCCTAAAGACAAGTAAATCAAAACACATATTAAATGAATGGTCACTTTGACCAATTTAACTCTCATGCCTACTTTGGCTGTCTCAAACTTTCAGAACCTAATGGAAACTTTGCTGGATCTTTGCACCCCTTGAATGTACTCATAATAAGGTATCAAGGCCCACTTTGTGATCATCCAGAAACTTTCAAATGCATAGTTTAAATGACAATTCAAAATTGAATCTTTATCATATGGGAAGATCCCACTTTTTCAAAAACCACTCAAACAAGGTCAACTTTCAAAAGCCAAGCATCTGCAGACTCACCAGCACCAATCTAGCAAACCCACCAAAATCTTTTCAAAATTCAAAACTTGATTTCATGCGGCCATTTCATCAAACAGGTTGCAGACACAAATCAAACAAACATCAAACACTATTGTGAGCAGTGATTCTTGCCTAACTTGTTCCCTAGTTAGCTCACAACCAGCTCAGTAGATCATCTAGGAAGATTAACCAAGCACTAGCACCACTGTGAGCTTGCCATTGCCATCAATGGTGAACAGCCGAGCACACCCTTGCCACCCCATAGTCGACAACAAGCTAGGAGCAGCAACAAGCCTAGCCAGCATGCTGGGAGGCAGCCCACAGTCCACCGCCACTCCCTGTCCACTGCTTGAGCCTTTCCAAGCCCTGGACCACGCGCACGAACCGCGCCCAGACCGCTAGAGACCATGCCGAGCGTGCGCCAGAGCACCACCCTCGACCGAAGCCCACAGACCAAGGCCGCTTGCGTGCATACACAATCCCCACCGACCAGAGACCGCCAGACATCCCGTCACGCTGCGGACGATAGCCACCACTCGCCGTCGATGACGCCGCCGCTGCAGAGCATCGCTGTTCTAGACCAAGCCGCACCGCCCATGCCTCAAAACCATGTAGTTGAGCATCGCCAGAGACACCACACCGCCCCTACCTTGCCCATGCCAATAACCGTCAGAATATCGCTTCGACGAGCTCACCGTGCGCCCCGACGGTCCCCTCGCTCGACTATAAATAGAGGCCACCCCCGCTCGATTTCTTCACACCATCTCACTCCCCTCTCCTCACTGATCGTGCCACACTGTTCTCAGAGCAAGACGAGCACCACCCCGCCGGAATTTCACCGGAGCCCGCCGCCTCTGGAGAAGAAGGGAGCCATCGATTTCGTCCACCCCAGGAGCTGCCGCGACCATCCCTGAGTTCGCCGTCGTCGACTTTGTCGTTCGCCCGCCTCGACGACCCTCGCCAGTACCCCGGTGAGCCCCCAGCACCCCCCACTGGCCGCGCTAGGTTTCGTTCTCGCCGGCGTTGTCTCGCGTCGACGATGACTCCCAGCCGTTGGATTAGAATCAGATCGAACGACCCACGTTGCCCCATACCGCTTCGCCCAGCCCCGTGTCACTAACGAGTGGGGACACCCACTTAAGCAGCCCGCGGGAGCACTGCGCTTAGCAGGCCGGCCTGTTAACTTTTCCCGCGCAGCCCAGTGTTTTGAATTAAATCTTTTCTATTTTAAGTCAAACACACTTCTGCACCCAACTTCAAAAATCAACCCAGATCGATTCAGTGCACCAATTTGAATGAAACCAATTTTGTTGGAAAGGTATGTGAATGCTGAATCCAATACCATTGGATTCAAGTCATTTGGATCTATAGATCACCCATGGTAAAAATAACAAGGAAGAAGCTTTTCTGCATTCAAACATTTTTCAAATTTAAACCATAATAGCTTTTGAGTTGATTCCAACTCTCAAAAATCATATTTAACCATACCTTTCAGAATATATAAAAATATATAGGTTTACTTGCAGAAATAATGTTCAAGTAATAAAAGAATGCTACATAGGCATTTCTAGCCACTTTAATTAATTAGAATAAAAGGGTAAAACCTTATTAAATTGTGACACCACTTTAAACCACTTTAAACTTCAACCACTGCTCTGCCTAAGGCAAGCCTTACTAATCAAGTTGACCTATGCAAGCTAACACTTGAAATTTAGCAAGCTTATACTGATTTTGTGCAAGAAAATACTTGCTTGTTACTATGCCTACTATATGCCTTAAGCATATGTGATCATACCCACTTGATAAACCAATCCTAGTTTTATTTGCAAGCTTATTACTTTATTTCTTTATCAAAGCTTTAACTTAGAGTTGACTTAAGTGACTTGTAGATACTAGAAAGATTCTGAAGGTTACATAAAGAGCATAAAATTTGGCCTAAGTTAGAAACCTTGATATCTTCCTAAGATATAAGGTTTTACTTAGTTGAAACTCCACTAGTTCACCACCCCCCATTAGTACTACCCCCACCTGTAGATGCTAGTGCTAAGCATAAAACTTGATCAACTTTAGATGGGTTTACTTCGTGGAAAAATGGTTATGAAGACCTTGGAATGATGGATCATTCTATTGAAATGTTTTGGACATGTATTTCCAAACACTCGATGATTTTGGTGATGAAAACGTTGAGGCACGAGACTTAGCCCTTTATAAAACTGATGGTTGTCTGGATGCGATACCATTCCAATTTTATCGTACAACCACAATACCCGAATATTGGGTAGGGATTGACTGGAAACTTATATACCTTAGTATTAGTTCCCTCACGGCCAAGGTCTGAGCTAAGGCTACCTTGTGAAGATTGTCCACCTGTGCAGTACCCAAGTTGACAGTTGGTCATGGTTGGGAGACCAAACTCACAGGAGAGGTGCTTATACTAGGGCGTGTAATTGAAAGGTTAGAATTGATTATCCGCATACTGAGTATGGTGAATTCAGGATTTGTTACTGACGGATGTATCGAATGTTGTGGTGAAAGTGTAGAATCTCTGCAGAGTGTCAAACTATTCGAATAGCCGCGTCCGCGGTTATGGACAGTTGGAGTGGCCATACTGTTCCCCCGTCAGACTTTTCAAAATGACTTGTGAAATGAATTGAGACTTTGACTTGACCACAACAGAGTTGTGACCTGAGTTACAAGATCCCACCTAGGAGTTATAAAATTGTGACTAGCTTCGAAACTTAGTAGAGATAAATCTGGCTTTTGCAAAACAACCCTAGAGCCTAGTGTCCTATTATCCAAAAACCCCTTTACCTGTTAGTATTAGCTTGCGAGTACTTAAAGAGTACTCATGGCTTTGTCCCTGGCTATTCCCATGGCCAGACTATGAAGAGGAGTACCTGGAGGATGGACCCTAGAGAAGGTTACGTCAAATAGGATCATCTCCCATCGTCAGCATTGCCTGTGACCCCGAAGATGGAGCTTCGCCTACGCTACCATTATTATTACGTATTCCGCTGCTTGAAGTTGTATTAAGAACTGGATCGTGAGATCCCTATTTGTGTAAGAACTTATGTATCGTTTGTAATGGATGATGTACTATGGTATCCAATTCTGTTATGTCTCGCAAAAATGGTAATCCTGGGATTGCAACGTATGGCATAACAGGCATCTAGGATTGAAAAATCCGGGTGTTGACACCACTATACTACCATAGTATCACTTGCCAATACAATTCTAATGTACTGACCCTTGTGGCTATAACTTATTATGTTGCAGGTTTGTTTGATGTTAGTGATGTGCGTTGAATAGGATTACAAGTCTACAACCAACATGATTGCCTGTGGCACTTTGAAGATGAAGGACTCCATGCTATATAGTTATTTCTGTTGCATTGTAATGAGATAGCCAAATGAGATATGTAAGATGTAATGAATTATTTTATTCCTGGTTATAAAGTTGTATTATGACCTTTGTTTCTTGATATTACATCTTAACTGTGGATGCTAGCTATTGATCCAGGGACTAGCATTATAAACACAGGGATCTCTACCTTATTAAAGGTTGGGACCTCTACAGATGGTATCAGAGCACTGTGTTGCCTATAGGATTGTAACCCTAGGACTGGACAAAATCCCTTAGAAAAATAGGACTTGTATTTGTTCCAAAACTTATTTACAAACAATCTTGTAAACTCTTTCCTCAACCTTTTTGGTTTTGATTCTACATCTCTTCCTTTTCAAACTTTATGGACAAGACCTCAACATAAGCAAAGACTTCAACATCACCAATGACTTCAACTTTAGTTTCAACAAGGACTTCAACTTGGACATCACTAGGGACTACAAGTGAGACAAGAAATATTACGCAAGACTTGAAGACTAAGGAAACACAACTTAGAAGGGACCATCATCACCTTTGAAGTTTTGTGACCAAGACACAAGAATTGTTCCAAGGAAACCATGATCTCATTCAACAAGAAACACCTAAGAAGAATGGAATGATCTCAAGTGAACCATATAGTTGGACCACCATATTAGTGTTTAGTTTAAATCAAACACACCAACTTATGTGGTGTAGCAAAAATATTTTGTTGCCTAAAAATGTGCTTGAAACTTGTTGTTTGAGTGGAATGTTTGCTTGTGATTGCTTGCTCATTGCTTGTGTAAATTGTTGTGTGTGATTAGACTTCTTCCTTAGAAATCTTTGCCTATTCTAATCCCAATCCAACCCAAACAGATGACTTCTCCAAGAGACTCCAACATTAAGAATGGTGACACCAACAACCAAGAGATGCACATGAGAGAACAACTACTAGCAAACCAAACCCAGTTGAATCAGATGATAACTCAGTTTTTAGCTAACAACAATGAGTTAGATCCAACCATGCAAAAGTTTTTGGAAATCCAATCTCAATTGTTGCAAGGGATGACCACTAAAATGATCAACATGAAAGACAACCTTTCCTAATGAGTTTGTGACAACAAGGATGTCAAGGATGATATTATAGAAGGAACTCAAGCTTGCAATATTTGTGGAGACATGGATCACACTTCCAAATAGCATGAAGATCAATGCCCTAATTGTGAAGAGAAACATCCAACTAAACAATGCCCCACATCTCAAGTGACTTGTTTCCTATGTGAAGGAAATAATCATGTGCCTATCCAATGCCCCATCTATTCTATAGTTCAACAAAGGAAACAAGGTGGAGTGCATCAAAAGTTTGGAAACTCCCATGAGGAAACAACTTCTATCAAGAAGGATGAAAGCAAAGGCAAATCTCAGATTGCACCTCCATACACTAGGAATCACCTTGATGGACAAAAGAGGAAACATATGTATTATCCAAAGAATCGATTAAGGAACCGAGGAGACTTTCCCACCTTTGAGGTGAGATATGAAGAGCATGAACTAGAAGAACTCCTAGCTTTGGAAAAACCCAAGAAGAAGAAGAATAAGGAAATTAGCCAAGTGTGGTGCAACAACTGCAAAGAGCTAGGCCATTATATATCAACTTGTCCATAGAAGATACGTGAAGAACTCAACCTTGTCACATGTTACAATTGTGGTGACCAAGGACATTATGTAAGCAATTGTCCAGAAAAGATGAGGTACAAGACAAGCAAGCCTATGAGAGATCTCAGTCTTGTCACATGCTTCAAGTGTGGAAACAAAGGACACTATGCAGATGTCTGTCTAGAGAAGTTTCATCAAGATCCCAAGTGAGCCAAGATGTAATTTAGTTGAAAACCTTTTTAACGGTGGTAGTACCCTAGTTTTTTTGAATCCAACTTGTAACCTCTAGCTTTCCCAAATCTCGGGACGAGATTTATTTTAAGGGTGGTAGCCTGTCACATCCCAAAATTTTCCAAATTTTGAAATGTGAAAAATAAGTAAACAAAATAAATAATTGTTGAAATTTAGGGTGAAAAGAAACTTTTTGTTTCTAAATGGAAACATCAAAACCCATCTTGAACAAACTTTGAATAAAAGGGAATCCAACAAAATTTCAAATCAAGTGAAATGCATTCATCAATGAATGTATCTTAAAATTCAAACTTGGGAAAATAAACCAGAACCCAAAACCTTAATGGAAGAAAATCATTTCCAAGATTTCTCCATGGATTTGATCCATATAAAAATTTAGCAACAAGCAGTTATAAGTGATCAAAAATGATAAACAAAAATATTATAAGATCATAGAAACTGATTCTATTCAATTTGGAACCATGGATAAAAAACTTATGAAACTAATAAGTTGAAAGGAAATAATTTCCAAAGCTAATATAGCTCCTATCTAAAATCCCTATCAAATTATGAGAAAATAATCCTAAAGAGATTTAAAAGGATCAACAAATATTAAATAAAGTTATACAAATTGGAATCACCAAGTTTGGATCTATAAATAAAAAGATATGGATTTTATAAGATAAGGAAAGAAAGAAATAATAAATAAGGAATATTTAAAAGCCAAATTAAATCTTGGCCAAATCCATAAGCAAATGGAATAAAGATAATCCAAATAAAACAAAGGGATAAATAATATTCAAATAATAACATATAGGATTAAACCATATTCAATTCTATTTGACTAAAGACAAAATCCCTAATAGAAATGATTAATTAGATCTTGGGAATATAATATATGGAATTTGCCCAAGTGGAATAAAAGTTATTTTAACTTAATGAAATAAAAGAATCATTTAAATAAAAATTAATATGGATTTAAAACCATATTGAATATTATTTGAATTAAGGGAAATACCCAATTTAAATGATTAATAAAACATATTAAAATGATTCAAAAAGAATTATTTAACACCTTACTGAATAAATAAAACCTACTGAAAAGGATTTGGTGAAAATTTGGAATTTAAATAGAAGTTGGAAAACATAAAATTCTATTAAATAAAGACAAAAGGACCATTTTAAATAAATAATTAAACTATGTGGGAATAAAAGAAATATTCCAAAATGATCTTTAAAATACATGTTTGAAAAGAATAGAAAATTTCTGAAAGGTTTGAAAATATTTGAAAAGAAAAGGGTTTGAAATTGTTTGAACAAAACTCAAAACAGAAAATCTAAATGGAAAAAGAAAAAATAAAGAGGAAGAAAAAACAGAAAGCAAACCATTCCAGCCCAGCTAGCCAGGCCGGCCCAACTAGCCCACCCCTCCTCTTCCCCGCAAAGAAAATGTTTCACACTCGAATGACAAACCATCGCCAAATTGACCCTTTGGACCCCCACGCTTTCTTCCTCTCTCTCACTGACGCCATTGCCCCACTTGTCAGTCGTCATTTCAACCCGTCGCGACCTGTTCTTCCTTTCCCCGTCGCCGTTTCCTATCAATTGATCCTCAAATCAATTCGTGTAAATGCAGCATGGATTACGCCCAGTAACTACGCCCTCTTAATCGCCCCTCTCCCCTCTACTATTCCCTCACTCACCGGCCCCTCTCTGCCACCGGGCTGCCCAAATTTCTCGTTTACTGTCCACTGTCTCCGACGCCCTTTAGGCGACGATTCCGGCGACACCAGACCCCCCACTGCCCCTAACTCACCCAAGCGTGTTCCCCATTGATAGGCGCGTCTGCCAGATGTTTCCTCTCGCTCGCGCGTGCCCTGTAGCCTCGGTGACAACCTCGACAGAGCACCGCCGCCGTTGACCTCTCCCCGATAATCCCGACCTCCCCTTCCTCTCTAGACGCTACCCTGCAACCTCCTCTCTCTAACGGACCCTTTCCCTCACTCTACCGTGCCTTGTAGCTTCGTCATCAACAACGCCAGAGCGAACCCGTCGTCAGCAACCACTCCGGCCAGGAATCGCTAGAGACTCTGTGCGCCCCTCGACAAACGGCTGCTACCTTGAGCATCTACTCGCCACGGCAATCTCGGTGAGCCACCCCACGTCCTCTCTCGCTTCCTATATCGCCGGCACCATCCTCGTCTGAGCGCGCCGCCAGCGCCGCCCATTCTTGGTCTAACGTACTGCAGCCGTTGGATCTTGATCGCATGGATATGATAGAATCACTTAAGTGAAACGGTATGCTAGATCTGATCTGTGCAATTCCCTTTTAATCCAACATCCCACATTGATCGATCCCGCCGAACCGGTATCAGCGAATCAGAACAAGACACGTGGCCTAGAGTTTGTTTTAAAAACCAGAAAACATGTCTATTAGATGTTAATTTTGTAAAATTCATAACTTTTAATCTACACGTCGAAATTTTACAAATTTTATATCAATGGAATCAGCAAGAAGAATTCTATCCAACCATGTACTTTGTTTAATAATTTGCTTCTGTAAAATTGGTTGTATTTGTAGAAACTTGTGTAGGCATATTTTGTGTATAAAATTCATTCCAAAAGTATTTTTAGGTAAAATCTTTTGTAAATGGATTGTTTTGAACCTACTGACCATAGAAACCAACTTATGGATTTAAAATTGTATTTTGTGAGGCTAAGGAATAAATCTTTGAATTAAAGCATTTCTAGTTAAATAAAAATGTTGTTTATGTTTTAAAAATGCTTTTTGAGTAAAACCTTTGGAAAATGATTTGAATTAAACTCTCTGACCCTAAACACAAAGTGTTAGGATTTAAAAATATATTTGGTGAACCCTATATATTGTTTAAAGGCATTTCTAGCAAAATAAAATGTTGCTTTGATTTAAAAATGGTTTTTAGATGAATCTTTTGCAAATGATTTAGTATTAAAAACTTTGACCATAAACACTAGCAAATGTGTTTAAAAATATATTTGGCTAACACTAGAAATTATTATTTGAATAAAATCATTTCTAGCAAATCAAAATGATTTAAAGTGGCCATTTTCACTAGCTTGACTTAAAATGGTTTTGCCACTTTTTTAAATGACCAATAGATGATTTAGAATGTTTATAACCTATTAAAACCACTTTTCCAAATAAAAAAATCTTTGGCATGCTTGCATGCATTGCTTTGTTTTTATTATTCTATGTGATGATTGCTTGAATGGTAGATTGAATATTTGCTTCCTTGGTTGAATTGTAGTGGAATTTGAGGAGTGTGACTATTGCAAGATCAAGGAGTGAACTTATATTCTCTACCAAAAAAGGAAAGTTGTGCTTCATACTTTTGTGCTATTATTTTCACTATGCATTAGTGATGTTTTGAGTAGGACTTGCATGGAATTTTCTAAGTATAAACTATGCCATGGGAAATCCTAGTAGATGAAACCTTAGTAGAATTTTCCCTAAGTTAATATTCCTACTACTATCATGCTTAGCCTAGCTAGTAGAAAACAAGGGTGGATTATATTCAGGCTATGGAATATTTCTAAGTCAAAGACTTGTGTTTTGTTTAATAAAACAACTATGTGAATGAATCACCTAGGTGGAACGGTATTGCTTGGATGGATTTTTGTTGACTGGTTACACAAGGCCAGGGGACTGGTGAACCTTGTGTATCTCACTTGTGGAATACCACCCGAGAACAAAGAGATTTGAGATGTCAAATGTTGAGAAGCTTCAAGTGCAGCCACTTGGCATTATGGGCTCTGCCTGGATCATATAGGTTTCAATAACTTAGCCAAATGGACAGTTGGTGGTAGGGGATGATAGGTTGGAACGTGTCCAATCTGGTCTAAGGGAAGGCTGCTAAAAGATCTTGTCTCGATGCATGTCGAGTCTTGTGGGGAAAGTGCACCACCTCTCGAGAGAGTAAAATCTAAGTACTTAGCCGTGTCCCCGGCAATGGAAAATTTGAGCATCAAGACATGGAAGCTATCAAGAATCTCCTCATCCCAATTTCTAAGTTAAAAACTTGTGGTTGAACAAGGGTTAAAGGATCTTCAATCTTTGATTGGTAGATGCCTTGGGTGATTTTGACAAACAAAAACTTAGTGTTTTCAAATGATAAGGAAAATCTATTTTGAGCAAAGCAAGCCTAAGCTCCACTTAGCCAAATGCATATAGATGATAGTTACCACTATACTACCATAGTATCACTAGCCAATACTGAAGGGAATATGCCCGAGAGGCAATAATAAAGTGGTTATTATCGTATTCCTTATTTATGATAAATGTTTATTTTACATGCTATAATTGTATTAATATGGAAACGTTAATACATGTGTGTTTAATAAACAAAAAGGAAGTTCCGAGTTATGCCTCTCTTATAAACTAGCTCGTTGATTAACATGATGATCAAAGTTTCCTGATCATGGACATTGGATGTTGTTAATAACGAGGTCACAACATTAGTGTAATGATGTGATGAACATTCATCCAAAGTATAGCATTACGATCAAAGTCATTGAGTTTATATTGCTATAACAACTTATGAAGTGATCCTAATCCTTAGACCATGAGATCATGTCAATCACTAACACCGGAAGAGTTTCTCGATGACATCAAACGTCACACCGTAACTGGGTGATTATAAAGATGGCTTCAGAACTACTAAAGTGTTATGTTGAGACCCATGGATCAAGAGTGGAATTTGTTCATCCCGATGACGGATAGATATGCTCTGGGCCCTCTCGGTGATATCACATTGATTAGCTTGCAAGCAAGTGATTTGATCACTAGAATGTTATATCACGGGAACGAGAAAAGAGTACATGTCGGTAAAGAGATCAAACTAGGTATGGAGATACCGATGATCGAATCTGAGACATGTAATATATCGTGAAACAAAGGGATTAAGATACTAGCGTAAAAGGTTCACACGATCACAGAAGTCATCGTTGAATGTGTGGAGTCGACGGATCTCCAGGTCCCGCTGCTGATTATTGATCAGAGAGGGGTCTCGATCATGTCTGCATTATTCGCGAACCGTAGGGTGACACACTTAAGGGATACCGACACCATTTGGAGCAAATGATATGCCAGAGAAAGAAAAAGGAAAGGGCAGGAATTTATTTCTAGACACTGAAACTGTTTCGGTTGAAATTGCTGAAACTGGTTCTGCATGTGAAATTGAAATGTTGTAAGGGGTTTTATGTGAATGTTTGTTAATTAAAGTAATTAACAAAATTCTGAATAAATAAATAAAAGAGTTTTATTTAAATGAGAGCTTGCATTAAATTTGGTGGAAATTTAATGCATGTGAGTGGATTTTTGAGTGGAGGTTTTTTAATGGGAGTGGAGGCTTTTCATTTTGAGTGGGAGCTCCACCCACATGAATGTGGAAGAGGTGGGGGCAGCCCCCATGGCTGGGTGCCATGCCCCTTGGGTGCCCCCCTCTCCCCTATAAAAGGCCCCCCTCTCCTCCTCTCAAAGCACACCTCCTCGCGAAGGATCTCTCTCTCCCCTTTAGAATTTCCCCATGGTCTCGGATCAGCGAGATACATGTTCCCGGTGGCTTTTTCTGGAAGGATTTTGTTGCTTCCGCTGCTTCACTGGAGCGAGGGTGCGGAGGTTTTCGGGGTACCCGTACGTGTGTGCGATCACGGATGCACCACTGCTTTGAGGTGCTGGACTTGATCGTGCTGGACCGGCTGGACCAGATGGACTTCATCAAGATCTTGAGATCGGCAAGCGTTCATCTACATCATCCACGAGTACAACCTCGTTAACGCTATTCGGTCTTTGAGGGTATGTATTCTATGGATGTATATCCACCCGTTGCTTGTGTCTAGTAGATAGATCTTGGTACTTAGTTGTTCCCATCGTAGGAATTTTTTTGTTTTCTATGCTGCGAACCGCTACAGTGGTATCAGAGCCGGATCTATGCGTAGATACTTTGCACGGGTAGTACACATATGAGTATGTGGGCGATGATGATCATTTTATTGCTTCTTAGTTGTACTTTGGATATTGGTGGCATAGTGAGATGAAGCGGCCCGGACAAACTTTACATGTCCTCGCACATGAGACCTGTTCCACGCTTGACATGCAACTAGTTTTGCATAAGTGGCTAGCGGGTGTCTGTCTCTCCTACTATAGTCAATATCTAATTTGCAACGAGTTGTCAACAATTTTGTTATCCTCGTTGTGGTTCATGTTCGTAGGTAAGAACGGTTCTATCTCGAAAGCCCTAAGCCACGTAAAATTTGCAATGGATAAATTAGAGGCGTCTAGTTTAGATTGTTGTTGGGCTAGTGTTATGATATGGTGATTTTGTAAGTAGAATTATGAGATGATACTCTTACAACACACATAGCGTGTAAGTTCCATAGACCTTGGCCTTACACATAAAGGTATGATAGAGATCATACCACGGTGCACATGATGGAGATCATATGCGGGAACCATATCATTTCACTAATAAACATGTGATGTTTTGATTGCATCTTATATTGCATGTTTGGCGTTTAATTAGCATAATAAGATGATCCCTCATTTAGATATCAAGATAAAAATGTGTTCTTCCTTAAGTATGCACCGACAATGTTTCGTCGCTTCAAGACATCACGTGATGATCGGGTGTACTTGAATCCACGAGCATATCTCGGTGTAAGAAGCTACACACGCCAATACTAAGGTTCTAACTTGGCCTAGCATGTACGTATGCAGACATGGCCTCTAACATGGACCTAAAGGTTAAGCATGAGTCATATAGTAGATATGATGCCCATTTGATGCTCGCTTTGAAGCTACAATCGACTCACGTGATGATCGGACTTGGTGTAGTGGATTTGGTTCATGTAATCACCAAAAAGACACGAGGGATGTCGTTTTTGAGTGGGAGTTCATTTCTAATTTGGATTAGTAGAACTCAATTTATCATAAATTAAATCAAAGTGAATTTGCATAATTTGTTGTAGTCATTGGCATTCGTTCACCACCTTATGCATAGTTGTAATTGAGATAATAGAACTATAGAATTCTGGATATATATACTTTATGAACTGGTATCGTATTGTGTTGAGTGTCAATCTAAAGTTTAAAGTCCTATTGCAAACTTTCAGCAAACTCTATTTACTCCGTGAAATTTAATAGTTAGTATTAAATCGAGAGTAACAATTCTAGTGTTAGTATCTTAAGTATCATGTTTGCCTCCATGATTCTTGATTGTTTTAATCAAGTTTATCTAGGAGCTGAAAGAATTGTTTCAGAAACCATCATGTGTGACAGATATAACGGTATCCGAAACAATGTTTTGGTTGCAATATGATAGAGTATAATATATGTTCTCATATTGGATAAGAATTTATGAAGGTTGGAGATGCTAGACATCCTAATCATCCAAAAGGGTTTTGGAAAGTAATGTTATACTCACAATTCACCTTTATAAGCTACAGTAGCTTGATCATGAAAGTCGTCATGATAAGGATGAATAGAAGATGTATGTAAAGTGTTTACTATACTAAAAGATTACTAAAGAATGGATTTTGAAAGAACGCCTATCATTTGATGATGGTGATCTACTTCAAAGTGCAAGTCCAAAGGTATTATTATTTGAATATACACGCTTTGGACTATGTGTCATGTATATGGCGCCACTTTTGATGTTGATAGATTCTTTTAAAAAGGAAAAGGAAATGCTGAAAGAGAATCTATAAAATATATTTGGCAGAAAAGAAAAGATTGGAAATATCCAATTTAGGTATATGGATGATATACATGTTATGGTTGTATTATTTGCTTGTTAAACAATGTGGTTCTTGGGTATTGGATACCGAATTGGTTGGTATGAAATTTCATACAGAACGACGCAATTCATAAACCACAATGGCCTAAGTAACTAGCAAGAGAATATGTGATGATGTTCATCGAAAACAAACAAACCGTTGTTTGTATTTCTCGTTGACATCAAAGCTTGACTTCAAGATTTGTTTTAATAATTGTTATTTAAATCAGGTATTATGAGAACAAAGGTTGTTCAAATAATTACCGTATTCCATATAAGATGGATGATTTACAAATCTAGTTGGAGAAATCACATCCATAAAACCTAATGCTAAAATGTCGCAAGACAAATGATTGAAAGATCACTTACGAAGTGACATCACTGTTTAAATTATATTGGAAAGAAAACATGAAGAATCTCCATTTTCATGGATTTTTGGAGTCTTTGATTTGATCAAGTGACGCTTGTGAGACTTTCCTTGGGTTAATTAAAACTTCGTTCAAAGGCCAAAGAAGAACGAACGACTAAAATATTGGAATTTATACATATCGATGTATGTAGTCCATTATGTGTAGTCGTAAGCGATGGGTTTCAACTTCATATACTTTCTCTGGAAATTTGAGTGAATATTCACTTAATGAGAAAGAAGTGTGAAATATTTGAAAATGTTCAAAGACTTTCAAGATGAAGTGAAAATCATTGTGACAAGAAAATAAATGGTTTATATTTTATCATAAGGGATTTATTTGAGTTACAAGTGTAACAAGAAAAATAAATGAATTATGATTTATCATAAAGGGATTTATTTGAGTTGCAAGTTTAGCAAAACACCTAGATTTACATTTCCCGAAACACCATAGGAGTATGGAGTGTTTGAGATTTGTAATGAAACCTTGTTTGACATGGTTGGATCAAAGGTGTTATTTATAAAACTGCCATTATGTTTCAAAAAGATTAAAGCTTTAGAGACTACCGCTTTTACACTGAAAAGAGCTCCATCTTGATCCGTTGAAATGACACCATATGAGTTATGGTTTGGGGTAAAACCCAAGTTGTCATTTCTTAAATTTTGGTATGCTAAACATAAGTAAGATGTTTACAACCGAAGTCGGATGAGCATGTCTTTGTAGGTTATTTCGAATAACAATTGGTTATTCCTTCATAACACCAAGGACAAAAGGGTTTGTCGCTTGAAACATGAAGTTTCTTGAAGAAGGAATTTTTCATAAATGTTAAGTGGGAGGACAATAGAACTTTGATAAGGTTAACGAACCTTAGCTAAATGTACTGAGTTGCGTAGCACCGGAAATGGTTCCGGAGGCTGCCATAATGCTCATAGCTTATGTGCCTCAAAGGTTGTGGTCACGGAGATCTAAGTTCTTATTGAACCAAGTCGGTCGGATAAACAAATCAAATGCTGAGATTTGAGAGTAAATCATTATTGTTTGACAATGATGAACCGACTACATACAAAGAAGCGATGATGGGCCCTGACTCCGTCAAATGGCTTGAAGCCATAAAATCCGTGATAGTTCCATACACGAGAAACCAAGTTTTGAACTTGGAAGACCCTCCGGAAAGGTGTAAAAACCTATCGGTCGTATTTGGATCTATAAAGAAACAGACATGGATGTTTCACATCTATGAAATAGTCGACATGTCTTAAAGTATTTTATGACAATGTTCAAGGAGTTGACTATGACAAGATTTGATCTTTGATAGCGATATTTAGTCTGGACGGATTAAAGTAGCAACCACTACATATAATTTGGTATATGGTAGATGAATAAACAAAACAAAGTTCTTCTAATAGAATGGTTACCTAGGACGTGTACATGACACGATCCAAAGGGTTTTGTTAATTCAAAGGATGCTAAAAAGGGCATGCGAACTTCAATGGTTGAAGTAAGCATCGCGGAGTTGGAATCTTCACCATGATGAAAAAGGAGTTTTTCATCAGGAGACGATGAAGATGCTTGCATTTGCAAGAAATTAAGTGGGAGCGCTAAGACATATTTCTAATACATTATGTGGAGGACATCTTGTTTATTAGAAATGATGTATCTTTTATTGACAAAGGTTAAGAATTTCATTTCGATGAAATACTTAGGCAAAACCCAAATATTTAGCATGATTGTCTATAGTGGATAGACTGTGACGCTAATATGGTTGTGCCAAACGTACATATATGAGATATTGAACGAGTTCAATATAGAAACAACAAGAAACGGTTCTTGTCGCATGGAAAAGTAATTGAATCAAGATTCAAGTGTATCGACACTTGATAAGTGAAACAAGATTCAAGTGCTTTGACACTTGATGAGTGAAATCACGAGAATGTTTTGATCAATCATACCATGATATGTACACATCCAGATATGTCCTATGCTCTAAGTGTTATGAGCAAATACCAGAATGAATCATAAAATGATCATTGGACTATAGTAAGGATATTCTTATGATCTTTTGGAAGAACTAAGAATATATTTGTGTAGAGGTGACAAACAATTACAAATAGTTCATTGTAAAGCGTTACATTGATACTAGTTTTGTCTCAAGATACAAATTAAGTTTATCTCAATTTAAACTATGAGTGGCACAATGAAATGGAAAGAAAGTTTCCATGATGGATTTGGAAGAGTTCCAAAGTTAAGATATTGTGACGAATACTACAACAAAAGGCTAAGTATATGACTGCTATAGTAGCAACAAAGGAGGGAATTTGTGTCAAGTAGTTTGAAATCAAACTAAGGTGTGGTTCGCAACGAGCTAACACTAAAGATATATTGTATGACTATAGTATTGACATGGTTTAACCCCAAGGAACTAAAGGTCTCACCGAAAGACCAAATTTATACAATGCCATCTCATTGGAGAATGAGTGATGCGTGGAGACGCAAAGATATGCAAATACACACGGACCTGAAAGCATCAGATCCGTAGATTATGTTAACCACTTGCGTTCAGATATGGAACACCAGAAAGCCATAGGTGTTCAATACGCAAAGTTTTCAAACTAGATTATTGTCTCTAGTGCAAGTGGGAGACTGAAGGGAATATGCCCGAGAGGCAATAATAAAGTGGTTATTATCGTATTCCTTATTTATGATAAATGTTTATTTTACATGCTATAATTGTATTAATATGGAAACGTTAATACATGTGTGTTTAATAAACAAAAAGGAAGTTCCTAGTTATGCCTCTCTTATGAACTAGCTCGTTGATTAACATGATGATCAAAGTTTCCTGATCATGGACATTGGATGTTGTTAATAACGAGGTCACAACATTAGTGTAATGATGTGATGAACATTCATCTGAAGTATAGCATTACGATCAAAGTCATTGAGTTTATATTGCTATAACAACTTATGAAGTGATCCTAATACTTAGACCATGAGATCATGTCAATCACTAACACCGGAAGAGTTTCTCGATGACATCAAACGTCACACCGTAACTGGGTGATTATAAAGATGGCTTCAGAACTACTAAAGTGTTATGTTGAGACCCATGGATCGAGAGTGGAATTTGTTCATCCCGATGACGGATAGATATGCTCTGGGCCCTCTCGGTGATATCACATTGATTAGCTTGCAAGCAAGTGATTTGATCACTAGGATGATATATCACGGGAACGAGAAAAGAGTACATGTCGGTAACGAGATCAAACTAGGTATGGAGATACCGATGATCGAATCTTGGACATGTAATATATCGTGAAACAAAGGGATTAAGATACTAGCGTAAAAGGTTCACACGATCACAGAAGTCATCGTTGAATGTGGGAGTCAAGACGGATCTCCGTGTCCCAGCTGATTATTGATCGGAGAGGGGTCTTGATCATGTCTGCATTATTCGCGAACCGTAGGGTGACACACTTAAGGGATACCGACACCATTCAGAGCAAATGATATGCCAGAGAAAGAAAAAGGAAAGCGCAAGAATTTATTTCACTAGACACTGAAACTGTTTCGGTTGAAATTGCTGAAACTGGTTCTGCATGTGAAATTGGAATGTTGTAAGGGGTTTTATGTGAATGTTTGTTAATTAAAGTAATTAACAAAATTCTGAATAAATAAATAAAAGAGTTTTATTTAAATGAGAGCTTGCATTAAATTTGGTGGAAATTTAATGCATGTGAGTGGATTTTTGAGTGGAGGTTTTTTAATGGGAGTGGAGGCTTTTCATTTTGAGTGGGAGCTCCACCCACATGAATGTGGAAGAGGTGGGGGCAGCCCCCATGGCTGGGCGCCATGCCCCTTGGGTGCCCCCCTCTCCCCTCTCTCCTCCTCTCAAAGCACACCTCCTCGCGAAGGATCTCTCTCCCCCCTTTAGAATTTCCCCATGGTCTCGGATCAGCGAGATACATGTTCCCGGTGGCTTTTTCTGGAAGGATTTGTTGCTTCCGCTGCTTCGCTGGAGCGAGGGCGCGGAGGTTGTCGGGGTACCCATACGTGTGTGTGATCACGGATGCACCACTGCTTTGAGGTGCTGGACTTGATCGTGCTGGACCGGCTGGACCAGATGGACTTCATCAAGATCTTGAGATCGGCAAGCGTTCGTCTACATCATCCACGAGTACAACCTCGTTAACGCTATTCGGTCTTCGAGGGTATGTATTCTATGGATGTATATCCACCCATTGCTTGTGTCTAGTAGATAGATCTTGGTACTTAGTTGTTCCCATCGTAGGATTTTTTTTGTTTTCTATGCTGCGAACCCCTACAAATACAATTCCAATGTATTGACCCTTGTGGCTGTAACTTATTATGTTGCAGGTTTGTGTGATGTTAGTGAAGTGCGTTGAATAGGATTACAAGTCTACAACCAACATGATTGCCTGTGGCACTTTGAAGATGAAGGGCTCCATGCTATATAGTTATTTCTGCTACATTGTAATGAGATAGCCAAATGAGATATGTAAGATGTAATGAATTATTTTATTCCTGGTTATAAAGTTGTATTATGACCTTTGTTTCTTGACATTACATCTTAACTGTGGATGCTAGCTATTGATCCAGGGACTAGCATTGTAAACACATGGATCTCTACCTTATTAAAGGTTGGGACCTCTACACGCGCCCCGATTCTCCGCCATCGGTCGCCCCACCTCGTCCTCCTCGCCTAAGCATCAGGCTCGTCGCTCTGCAGCGCCCTGAGTCGGCCACCCTTATCGCCTCACACCGCTGAAACCCCAACACACATCCGCTGACCCGCCTCGCAGCACTGACGGGGCCCATCTCCTCCCGAGCCGGCCCTCCTCTCCCCGCCGAGCCCCTTCTTCCTCGACCTGGTGCCCATTCTTGCCACTGTCTTTGCTGCTGGTTCCCCCATCCCCTGCGCGACTCCGTCAGACCGTGGGAAGGCCCGCCAAGTCCCTTCTCCGACGACCTCCTCGCGCGATTGCTCTTGCGTGTCATGGGTACCATTCCAAGGATGTGCTACAGGACCTGCCCGGTCGCATCTCTAGTTCCTTGTTGCTGTCCTACCCGGGCTCTTCTGCTCACAGGCACGGTTCTACAAGCTACCTCTGTGTCCTGTGTTCTTTGTGTTATACGAGATCCTACCGTTGACATTTTGTCTTGTTGATCTCATGTTCCGTTGAATGCAAGTTGAGGCCGTTTGATGTCTCCTAGTAGACAAGGAGGACCGTCAACAATTTCTCTCAAGATCTTTGTACTGAGTGTGGTTCCACATCCGTCAACAAAATCTTCGTGTGACTCCTCAATTGCGAGCGCGCCTTTGCCAAGACCACCACATGGAAACCGAAGACCAATCTTGAACTCGGATCCACGTGAAGTTCTCCTTCTCGGAGTCCGAACCCGAACACCCTCGGAACCCAAGATCGCCGAACCCTAAAGTGTGACCCTCATTCCGAGACCCCTATTTTTATGAATGATATAAATTGTTGCATATTAAATTGTCATGATTGTATTCTTAACATGTGATTTTGGGGACATTATGTCGATTCACCTCATAATTAAATATGGATACCATATGTGGGTGAATCTAGTCTAATATTGGTCCCATTTAAAATTGTGTGGCGAACCGGTGATATATTTAGCCATGTTAAGACAACATTTAAATTGCGGGGTATCTAAACAACATGAACTTAATAATTAATTGTCGGGACCTCGGTTCCATTTAATATGGCCTAATTGCATTGCACCTTTGCCATGTCATACATCATACATGCATCATGCCCGATCTTCTGTCGTAGTATTAAATAGTGCATCCAGTGTTTGTGCTAGTGCTTTGCTTCTTCACAGATTAGGCCGATGAGTTGATGAGAGTGTTGACCCGATCTTCGGATAAACCTTCGGCAATGTTTTCAGGCGAGCATTCTCCCTCTTTTTACCTATTTTATATTTCTAGTCTTTATTTCCTCCTGTTGATCTATTGCTATCTGTGTTGCGATGCTATAGATTCCGTACCCTTTTATACTTCCCTGCAGCCTCTATATTGCCATGGACACCTCATATTACCTGTTGTTTGGTATATAGTTAGCCTTGCGAGTCATAGTCGCTTGCTCAGGTGCTGCTTCGCGTTGTGGATGTTCCATCGTTGTTGGGTGGTTGCCACATGCTTAATGGTGGAGATGATCATGGATTTAATTATTGTTTAATAACTAAAATTGAAAGCAGGTAAATAATGTAGAGGCACTAGTGGGTAATAGACAATATTTGGTTTTTAACTGCCCACTTGTGTCCCATAGGACGCTGAGTTCTTGACACCTGTTCCGAGATCGAGCACGCTAACCACAGGTGGGGTGTGTGGGCACCCCCATCGATTTAGTACCTGATTTCAAAGTACTGTACTGGGGGCCACAAACTAGTTTGGGGCTTTATTACCATCCTATACTTATGCCATGCTTTACTGCTTTATTTACTATTGCGTGTGGAGCATCTATACTGTTTAGGAACCCCGTGCCACATTTTCGCTATATCGACAAGCCTAGTCACACTTTCGGGTCCCCAGTTGTTTACAACCGTCGCCACACACCCTGGGTCCGTATCGGAGATGGCCGACTTTGTTGAGGGTATCTTAGTGGGGTGGCCCCATGTATTTGCTTTGGGTCTGGGAAACGTCGTGTCCGAATCCCCGTCGAAATACCGTTGGGTGTATGTTTTGTGATCTTGTACCTACCTGATCTGACAACAAGGGTGTAGGTGCGTGTGGAAACTTTGGTGCACCCTGCAGGGTTTAATCTTTTTGAAAAGCCGTGTCCGCGGTTATGGACGACTTGGAGCATAATTCTCGATCATAGACAACTATAACTAAAGTTTACTGTTATAATTTGACTTGTATCTAAGATGACTAGTAAGTTGGATAACCACCACAGAAAGAATGAATAAAACTGCCAACCGTGTGAGTTTCCTCGGCAGGACTTCCTCGTTTGGTCTCGAGGGGGAAATACCAGGATGGGTATGCTTGGTGATAGTATTAGGTTTGATCCGAATAGGTCTTTCTTATCCGTCTCTAATAGCCGATAGTTGTATCGAGTGTCTATAGGTTGTTTAGTGCATGCTGCACTGCCGCTTCAGTACACCATACCTATGTAGGCGAGGACCGTCGAATTCTAAGACTCGCCGTGTACCGGCCTCAGTACTGACCACTCTCTTTTTTCCTTTGCCCTTTGCCGGTGCCCCTTTTGTTTAAGCAGGTTTTGAGATTATTTTCGTTAGCAGGGTTACCCTTCCGGCTTGTCCTGGGTAGGGTTATGGACGCCATTGGTTATTCTTTAGGGCTCTTAGCCCCATTTGCATCTTGTCCGTAGTCGGATATTGTATATGTGTTAGAGAAACGCCTGGGAGGCTAGCCTAAGCCATGCCTAATCATGGTGGAAACTTGCAGCATAACCATAGTGAGCAATCTGTGAAGCATCCTCAATAAAAACCTATGAAAATAGCAAATAAAAAGATTGCTGAGATGCTCATTGTCTGTTACCTTGTCATTTTGATATGGGATAACTCCTGTGTCATGGGGCAAGGGGTACCCTGTTGGCGGTTCTCTATGATACACATATACTTACAATGACAAGAACTTGCTTGTGACTAAAGTTGAGTAGCATGAGGAACGACTCTCGTACCCAAGGGGCATGAGATTGCCAACTTATGATTTGTTAAGCATATACTCCATATTTGTTCACTTTAACCTTAATCACCTCAAGATGCTTATGATAGGGGCAATGAGAGCTCAAAGCTAGTAAGTACCATAATCTTTTGGAAGATCTTTATGAAACTTGAAATCCCTGCTTCCCTCTGTGAAGGGCCTATCTTTTACTTCTTAATTGAGTCAGTAAACCTATCCTTTTCCATCTCCAGCAAGCATTTGAGTTATTGTGATTCAATCATTCATATGATGATTTATTCAATCTTGTTTCTTATGTTCCTTGTTTTGCACATTGCTCTTATCTAAATGAATAATACTTTGAAAGCTATCTTTGTAAAAAGCCCTTTATGTTTGAAAATAGATTCCTGCTTTATAAACTCCTTTATAAAAGCTTTGCTTAAAACTAAGCATGATTTGTCAACTGTTCTCTGACCAAGAACAAAGTTTGCCATTACCAATTATGATTGTATTTATGCATCTTTATTGTGACTCCCATACTCGTTGCAAGTTAAGTTATACAATGGTGAGTTATTTTCTATTATGATTATTGTATTAATGAATTCGATGCTTCTTGTCCGTATTATTTTTATCGACACTTCACTCCATAAACCTGTGGACATGTTTACTGAGTTCAGATTTTGCTTGGGGACAAGCGAGGTCTAACTTGGGGGGAGTTGATACGTCCATTTTGCATCACTATTTTATATCATAATTTACTGTTATTCATTGATATATTTCATATTAAGAGGTGATACTCATGTTATTTCATCTATTTTGCATGATTGATGACTTTTGGAGGATGAACTACCGGAGTTAGGATTCTGATGGAAAAAGCGGTATCCAGATGCAATATTCGCGAAGATCAGAAAATTCCAGAAAATATATGGAATCCCCTATTTTTCAGAAGACGAAGGAAGCCAAAAGGGGAGGGGGCCCACACCACCCCATGGCTCGGGGACCCCCTAGGCCGCGCCACCAGGTGATGTGGCCACCCTGGCCCACCTCTGGCATCGCCCTTTTGCCTATAATACCCCCCAAAACCCTAAGAATCAGGGAGCAACCACAGAAAGATTTCACTGCCTCTACAGGGCGGAAACTACAGAGAGAGAAAGAGCTCTCTGGCAGGAAGAATTCTGCCGGGGAAATTCCTTCCCGGAGAGGGGAGACCGTCGCCATCGACACTGTCATCAAGCTAGACTTCATCGGGATCATCATCATCATCATCATCATCATTATCATCTTCACCATCATCTCCACCAGCACCATCACCACCACTCCATCCCGCTGGAACAATTGGGTTGAATCTTGCATAGTTCTGAGGAGAAACTTTCCCGGTGTTGATTACTTATTGTAGTTGATGCTATTGAGTGGAACCACTGAATTGTTGTTTATGTTCAGATTGTTACTTATCATTATATCATCTCTGATCTTGGTCCATATGATGTCTCATGAGTAGTTCGTTTAGTTCTTGAGGACATGGGAGAAGTCATGTTGTTAGTAGTGGAATTGTGTTGAGAAATATTCAATGGTTTGACATTTAAGTTGTGGTGTTATTCTTCTAGTGGTGTCATGTGAACGTAGACTACATGATACTTCACCATTTATGGGCCTAGGGGAATGCATTGTGTATTTGGCTACTAATCGTGGGGTTATCGGAGTGACAGAAACCTAACCCCCGTTAGGAAACCTTTGCACAAGGGAGTGTAGGATCCGAGAGTTTAATGCCGTGGTTTGGTTTTTATCTTAATTACTTTCTTGTAGTTGCAGATGCTTGCAAGGGGTATAATCACAAGTTTGTATTAGTTCAAGTAAGGTCAGTACATTAGCATAGGTTCACCCACACAACACTTATCTAACCAAAGAAGATTAATCAACTATATGAAGCGAAATCACTTGACAATATTCCCATGTGTCCTCGAGAACATTTGGTCCTCATAAGTAATACAACCGGCTTGTCCTTTGATAAGAAAGGATTGGGCCACTTGCTGCAATTATTATTGTTGTCTTTTATTTAATTGCACTTTATTTCTTTGCTTTATAAAAAACCCCTAAAAATCCGTTTTATTAGTATTTACAGTGAATTCCTGATCCAAACCACTTGTCAACACCTTCTGCTCCTCGTTGGGTTCGACACTCTTATTTATCGAAAGTACTACGATACACCCCCTATACTTGTGGGTCATCAATAGCCTTGCCCTTGATGTTGAAATTCTTAAATTAAAGGTTATGCCTCATGATGTTAAAGAAAGCAAGACATTGAATGCCATTCAAGTTAGAATTGATGAAAATGTTAGGTTGTTAGCTGAACTGCATGCTAGGTGGGAAAGAGAAGATGAAATTGCTAGAAATAATAATATGACTAAAATTTGTACCAATAACACCACTAGTGATGTTGATTCTAGAAAACCTCCTACTATTAATGGTAAAATAATTGGTGTAGACAAAGTCCCCATTCCTTTTGCAACATTGCCTAAACCCACTGGAACTTTTTCCAACAAAAATGTTGAAACTTCTCGAAATATGGAAGACAAAAGTTCTACTACTTTGAATGATATTTTTGATTTTTATCTTGATGGTTGCAATATTTCTAAAGTGATTATGCTCTTGCAAAAGCTTTCTAGAAGTCCTAATTCTAGTTCTATGAATATGACTTTTACAAAACATATTACAAATGCTCTCATGAAAATGAAAGAAGAAAAATTGAAAGATAAAGCTTATATTCCTAGGAAATTAGAAGATGGTTGGGAGCCCATCATTAATATGAAAGTGAATGATTTTGATTTCAAAACTTTATGTGATCTTTGTACTGTGTCTCTATTATGCCTAGAAAATTTTATGGTATGCTTGATTTACCACCATTAGAAGATTGTTATTTGGATGTCCATCTTGATGATAATGCTAAAAATAAACTTATGGTTATAAGTAATGATGTTCTTATTATGGTTAATAATACCTTTGTCCCCGTAGATTTCTATGTTTTGGATGTTGAATGCAATGCTTCTTGTCCTATTATTTTGGGAAGACCTTTTCTTAGAACTGTTGGTGCCATTATTGATATGAAGGAAGGCACCATTAAATATCAATTCCCACTCAAGAAAGGTATAGAACACTTCCCTCGAAAAATAAAGAAGCTACCTTTTGATTCTCTTATTAGAATTTGTTTTGATCTTAATGCTTCTTCATTCGAAAATACTTGATTCTTACTTTCGGTGCCTAGCTGAAAGGTGTTAAAGAAAAGCACTCTTGGGAGATAACCCAATTTTTTCAGTAAGTTTTTCTTTTGTTGAGTCTCGGAAGTTATTGCCTCTGTAATAACCTCTCCTTATCCTTTTTGTTTGGTTTTTGTGCCTAGGATATCCTCTAATGAGAGGTAAGTAAGATTTGGGGAAGTTGCTGTCCCGAATCAGATTTATGTGCTTCATTGTAAAAAATCGTGAAAAATCCCAGAACATCGTATTGATTTGAACGTTTTTGTGCACATGACCCTGGTATTTACCCAACTTTCGTTAGTTTTGAACTTTTCAATTTGAGCAATAGAAGATTTTCAAAAAAATCTGTATTTACCTGTAGGTATGTTTTGGCAGATTTCTGCCATTATTTGCATTTGCCTCTTAATCGATTTCTTTTGAGTTCTTTTGATCACTTGAGATTTTAAAAGGACTTGCTACAGTAGCTTATGTTTTAATGTATGACTTACTTGAGTTGGAACTGAACCCAAAGGCTTATTATCTTGAATACACTAATGTTGCCAATGAAGATTGTGTGAAGTTTTGTATGAAGGAAGTTTTCAAGTGTAGGGAGAGAATGATGTGATGAGATGAAGTATGGACAAAATCTCAAGCTTGGGTATGCCACCTATGTTATCCCAAGAAATATTCATGAGGTACAAGCGTCAAATCTTGGGGATGCCAAGGCATCCCCTTCTTCATCAACAAAAATCTCAGGTCTTCTTTCAAGATACTTTATTTTTTTTGCTTCATGCACTATGTGTTGTTCTTGGAGCGTCTTTATTTTTGTCTTTAGTTTTATTTTGTTTTGTTTGCTGCAATAAATTGGTTGGACCCCAACACACTTCTTTTGGAGAAGTCACACCCCGTTCTTCATTGCCTAAAACACTCTAGTTTTCACTCTTATTGTTCTGCGAGTGTTCTCTTTTGCTCACTGCGTTTAGCTTTAGTTTTCCTTTTCTTTTTTGCTTAGAACTTTTTAGTTCTTCTTCGAAGTTAGGTGATACAAGATCTCAGGTATTTATTGATTATTATCTTTGTGAGTTGTTTCAAAAAATTTGATTGGTGTTGGAAAAGAGTAGAATGTTTCATGCTTATGGAGGTATAAAAAAGCTTGTTTTGACCGTGACTTAGACTTTATCATGTCACGTTAGATGTTGCTTTGACCATATGCTTAGGGATCATTGTTGTAGCATGACTTGTTTTAAACAATTGAGATGGCTTACTGTGCCATGAAAGAATCATGCGCTGTTTTAGCATACAAAAGCATAATATTGTGGTATTCTCAATTGATGCTTTATTTGGGTTGACTTGGCACATGCTTACACCATGTTATGACTATGAACTAGTCACCTTAGCCTCTATGATCATTTAGTTTTTGACTTGTGATATCACTTTATGCTTTGATTAATAATGTTTTGTCACTCTGCATGATTATGGCCATTATTGCTCTCTTAGTTGGTCGCTCACAGTCTTTTGCTAGCCTCCACCTACACTGAGTATGAGCTCTACTCGTGCATCCAACTCCCAAGAAACCAAGTTATTACAAAGAGTTCACTATAGATTCCTATGCATGCTGTGTTACACCATTCCAAGTATATTCATGTTTTTATATATCTTCCAAATTAATTTTTTGTTATGTGAAAATTAGTGATTAAAGCTCTCACGAACTTGAAGGCACATTTTATTTCTTGCACTTAATAAACCTGAACTATTGTGACTATCTTATGATGCTTATATGCTTGCAAATTATAAGTTGGGATTTAGCAAAACATTGATGTCATGGGGCACGCTTTCAACATTGCACTTATTCTGTTGAGTTGATATCATGTTCTTTTGTTTATGGATGACGACGGTGTGAAATAAGATGGGATCTTGTAAGTCCATGGAGTTTGTATATGTGTTAGAGAAATGCCTGGGCGACTAGCCTAAGCCATGCCTAATCATGGTGTAAAATTGTAGCAAAACCATAGTGGCATTCTATGAAGCATCCTCAAAAAAAAACTATGCAAATAGAAAATAAAAAGATCGCTGAGATGCTCACTATCTGTTGCCTTGTCATTTTGATATGGGATAGCTCCTGTGTCATGGGGCAAGGGGTACCCCGTTGGCGGTTCTCTATGATACACATATACTTACAATGACAAGAACTTGCCTGTGACCAAAGTTGAGTAGCATGAGGTCTCGGTACTCGTAATCAAGGGGCATGATATTTTCAACTTGTGATTTTTCAAGAATATAACTCATATTTGCACTCACTTTAATCTTAATCACTTCAAGATGCTTATGATAGGGGCAATGAGAGATGAAAGCTAATAAGTACCATAATTTTTGGAAGCTTTATAAAACCATTTAATCCCTATTTCCCTCTTCGAAGGGCCTTTATTTTTTACTTTTTTGTTGAGTCTCCATCTTCTATCTTTATGCACCAGTTAAGAGAGCATAGTTGTCATTCTGAGTTCAATGTGCATTGTCCCAAAACTTGTTGATTGATTCATAATTATGGTATTTCTTGTTCTTAAATTATTTGTATCTAGTCACCCTTTTGAACCTTGAAGGTATCCTATGCATTTATGTTTTGCTATTCCATGAAGGACAAGCTGAATACCACTCTTTCTATGTTTTCTATATGTGAAACAAACAAATGTCTTTCAAAGCATTATTCATGATCTTTTGTTTGTGTAGCCTTTCATGTTGCAACATAGTTGCTATGTCTTATTGTTAGAAATATATCTTTCATACTTATGTTTAGAGTACTTTGATCCTAGCTATCAATGCTTTGCAATACCTTGATCAAGATAGTGATGGTGCATGTCATCTCAAAAATTATTATTTTTATCACTTACCTACTTGAGGACGAGCATGAGTTAAGCTTGGGGATGCTGATACGTTGCAAACGTATCTATAATTTTTCATGCTCCATTCTTGTTTTGCACCAATTATATTATGTTTATGCACACTTTGTGGCATTTTTATGAATTTTTTGGAACTAACATATTAACAAGTGCCGCAGAGACAGTTCCCTATTTTCTGCTGTTTTTGGTTTCAGAAAGACTAGTAAAGAAATATTCTCGGAATTGGATGAAACAAAAGCCAAAGTTCCTATATTTCCCGACACGACACAGAGCCCGAAGGAGAGGGGGAGACGCACCCAGGGTGTAACATCCCAATTTCAGCAACCCTGATTTAATGTCTATAAGGCAAAAATCAGGGGGAACAAAAACTTTTTCTTGCAATGTTTGTTTACTTGCTTGCTTGTGCTCATGCAACTATTTCTGTATTAGATGATGTACTCCTTAACCCAGCACTAGTTTACAAAAGCTATTTTTCAAAAGAGATGTCTTGGCTCATCTTTCATATTCTCGAATGTTCTGGCATTTCAAAACCTGAGCCAAGATGACTTTGACACAACAAAATACTTTACTAGTTTCTATTAGAAAAACTATGGAGACCTATATAAAATCTCCTTATGTTTTCAAGACAGAACTCCGAGGTACTCTTACCCCTAGGTTTTCCAAAACCTTTATTAAAAACTTTTCATCCCAATCTTAGTAAAAATACCAAGATGGTCCTTATCCTACTTCAAAGCCTAACCAGTTCAAAATACCCACCCTTACCTCAAGCTAGGCTTGATGGTAACCCTAGTGGTAGTTGGAGAAATAATAAGATGAATTGCCTTGATCTGCTCTTTGATGAATTGCATTGATCTGCTGATTGCCTTGTTTGCTTAGGAATTAGAGTGAGCTAATCTAATAGATCATCCCTTAGGAACCAATCCTTGTTTGTGATCATCACTCTCAAACCAAGCATCCAAATTTGGATCAACCCAAGGCACTTAAGTAACCATCTCATCTACTGATCAGATCAATCCAAGGATAATCCCTCTTAATGGTTTCCAACCTAGAGAAGAACCAATCCAAGTTTGGATCCCCTCTATTAAATATATACCTCTACATCAACCAATTAATGGAAAGTATAAACCCTTTACACCCCCCTCAAATGTTTCCCTCTTGCTTACTAGTCAAAATCTCCCAATCTGCCAAAATGGCTAAGTCTGGATTTATTATCTAGATTCAATCTTTGGAGCCCTACCTTTTCCATCCTGTGTGTATTATTGAGAATGTACTTGAACCATATTGTAGTAAATATTTAGTACTACAAAAGTCTACTCCTTCCCTTGGCTAAGCCTATCTAATCCCCACTCATCCATGATGGTTCTGTAGTCAAGATAGCAATCTTTTCTGCAAATCTTATCATCTTTCCTACTTTGGCAGAAGCTCACATCTATATGCCACCTCCCCTTGACCAACTCTTTGCATGGTTATGATGTAATAACCATGGCTTATCAAACCCTACTTCACTTGTTTCCTTTGGAGCTTTGTGCTTCTTAAAATCCCATGGTTTAGGAGGTTACATGATGTATCTGTTATGGCAGCCTTCTTTTTCAACAAAGTTTGCCATATCTTCTAGACCTCCTCAAATGCAAACAAGCCCAACTATTGCTTACTTGATAATATATATAACTTGGTATATATATCCATATCTCCCTTGTACCAAGGTGTGCTCTGAGCTCACAAATACAACCCTGTCTAGGTGGCATAAAAATAACCAAACCCTAGATCATCCCAAATCTAGTTTTCGTCCTTTTAAACACATTTCTTCAAAACTAAAGGTTGAAATTGATGCATACATCAAGTTTACATCACCTATCTTGAATATAATCATTTGCCAAATAATTCCCATAATTATTTGGAGCCTAAAATTAATTAAATTCTTTTTTTGGAAAAATCCTCCAAACCTTGTCTTCAAGGGGAAGTTTGTTTTTATCCAAATCAACTTGCCAAATCAAGTAAAATTTGATTCCTATATACCATATACTATCTATACAACTCAAAAATAAATATTTTTGAGATTCTTTATTATTTCTTTTTGCCCCTTTTCTTAAATGGCAGAAACAAGAAATAATTTCCTAAAAATACTTTCCCACCCCAATAAATTCAAATAAAATTCTCCAATGTGTAATATGGTGTTTAGGACCATATCACATCAAAAACCAACCTTGGCTAATGTAAAAATATTATCTTAGCTTCCATAATCTACTTCTGCACTTTTTGAATAAGTGCATTTAAATGGGGTTATAATAATTAGAAAAATCCCAATTAAATCTTGAAGAGATTATTTTACCTCCTCTATCTACCAGTACCATCTCCCCACTTTCCTCAATGAAAGTTTTTCAACTTCCTTCACAACCTTTGTTTGGGTCAATCTTGCCTATCAAGCATTTGTCCCAAACAAAACCCAATCAAACCCCCATCCATGACCTTGTTGATCATCACCAGCACCAGAAAACACCCCTGGTATACCAGCACTGTAGCAAACCCTAACCACTTGTCCTTTTTGTAGCATCCCAATTGTCTAATAATTGTAATGCTACTTGCCTAGTCTATATATTGCTACTTCATACATATCATAATTGCATTGCATAATATCATGCTCATGTTATCATGCCACCTTGCATTTAAGCATCATATAAACCCCCCCATTTGGTTCTTATCCCATATGCATTACATATTGTATCCCTTGTATTTTCTTCTTGATAAATTGCTAAATGCCCAATTTGAGTTGATGGCACATCTCTTCTTTTACATCTACCTACTAGCTTATTAACATTAACCCCTTGTTCTAATTCTACGATTTACCTACATGTGGGTCTCTCATTTTATTTGGATCTTAATTCAAACCCACGTGGTCTTCTTCTCACATAAATCATACACATCCTCGTAGGAAGTGCATTAAATGTAATGCATGTCCCATGCAACCATACCAACTTACATGATCATCCTCTTCTTGTTGAATTTTTGGGTTTTATTTGTAGTTGTTTCTCTTACTTTAATCATTGTTTTTATCCTTCAACCATCCTTGCTAAACTCTTGATCTCATTTGTTCTTCTCTACCTAAAACCCTAAATTCTTCATATACATCTATCTTTGTAGTTCTCTAGCTGTGTGTGTGTCTTTTCAAATCCCTACCCGAACCCACATTGCATACACGTAAATCTCACTCCTCTCTAATAAAAATCACCCTTGTCATCCATGTGCTTTCCTTCTTGTCTCTCTCTCACGTCCAAGTGCCAACCGAACCATATCCCTCTCTCTCTCATCTAAACCTTATCTCCCTAACCCAGGCTACACCTCTCATATTTGCATGTGCTCATGTGTGTGTACCACCCAGACCTCCTTGCCTTGGCTCCTTCTTGAACAGAACCCCAACCCCCCCTCGAGCTGGCCACCATCCGGTCCCCTCCCTTCCCTCTCTTGGCATCAGGAAAGAAAGAGAGAAGAGGTCCTCCACGTCCCTCCTTCTCTTTTGGAAAAAGGTAAAACAACCACCCATGTGCTCCCCCTTCCCTCCCCGATCTTTATATGCTGACCAAGCACCACCCAGCCCCATCCATATCCAAATCGAGATCTGAAGCTAGCCTCCCTCTCTCTTCCTCATCAAGGAGGCCATGGACATCTCCATGCCAGAACCCAAACCCTAGCCCGTCTACACCATGTCCTTGTCAATCTGGTGAGTTACAAGATGCCCAGGATGTCCAGCATCTTCCTCTGCCTCCTGTTCTTTGCCTAGTACCAGCCCACATTGCCAAAGCTCGCTGGAACCTCGCCAGCGCCGCCATGGACACAAGAAGCAGGAGCTACCAGGACCTCTGCCTCTGCCCCGATCTGCTCCACCTCTAGATCCATCAACGTCACCGATGACCTCCTGGTGAGCTCCTCTCCCTCTACCAGTTTTCCCAGTACCTACTGTTCATCCTAGCACCGACGCTGCATGCCGCACTCGACGCACGACGCGCCCAGACACGAGCAGACGACAGAAGCACCCGCTGCAACACTCCTCTGTTCCGCGCTTGCTCACCTCCTTCTTAGTCCTTCTCCGGTGCCCAACTTAACATTGATCTCTTCTCGGATCCACCAACATCATGTTAGCGAAAACCACTCAAAACGGTGCAGTAGATCTCTCAGAATCTCCCGATGAAGTTCGTATAATTTCACTTCATCACTGTCTTTTTCAAAGTGCAGTTTTGACAGTTTTCGCCTCTGTTCTCAGTAGTTTTCCTGTCGATACAGCCAAGATCTATCGAAGACCCCTTAACGAAAGTTGTAGTCCTATGTTTCCCCTGCAACTTCTGTTTTTATGGTTTCTCCAAAATTTCAAGCATTTGCTTGCCTGATTCACCCGAAGATCATCTCAGCTAGCTGTTTTTCACGGATAAGTTCCAGTCCGTGAGATAACCGTCCAAATAGTTTTGCAAATTGACCCCTCTGTTGTTTTCTTCCTCAGCCCGCGACCCCTCACCCCGCCACGTGTCGCGCCCAGCTAAGCCATGCGTGCAGTCTGTCCTCGCATCCTCGGGCCTGCTTGTCATTGCCTATGAGTAAATCAACCATGAGTAACAAAAGTTCCAACTCTTTTCTAAACTCAAATAAAATATGAATTTAATCAAACTAATTCATATCTTTTTAATTGTTTTGAATTTGGGAAAACTTTCAAAATGAAAAGTAAATGATTTTCAAATATGTATTCAACCATGTTTTCAAATTTTGGCCAGAGTTGACTCTATCTAGTAAAACCTTTGACTTTGACCCCATTTAACTAATTTTGACTTAATATTGATTTAAAAGCATAAATCCATATAATATGAATAATATATGTTTTTGAATCAGAAAAATGTGAGGAATCTGTTTATGCTGTTTATAATATTATTTGAGCAATTTAAAATTTCGAATAATTTAATTGCTAATAAATGCCATTTCTTAAATATTGCATAACTTTAAATCCGTAATTCCGAATTCGACAAATGATAAGTCCAAATCGATCAGCACGACGAGACCTCTCAAACCATAATATCCATGTAATCATTTGCATCATGAATTAAGAGCAGTTTTATAATCAGTACTGTTTATGTAAGGAAAACATGATAAATAAAATTGGGAACTAATTGTTTCTTATTAATAATACCCCACGAATGCTATATCATCAATGTGCGATGCCCCTAATACCTTTTCAACATAGTTTGCATCATTAACTTGCCATGTCATGCATCATTTCATGATCATGCCGATTCTTTCGCATTAATTGTAATTGTTGCATCGCTTGTTCCTTTTAGTGTTTTCTTCTTCTCGGATAGGACGATGAGATGTTGTGACCTTCGACAAGTTCTTCGGTTATAAAATTTCGGCAATGTTTTCCAGGCGAGCATTCTCCCTATTTCTACCTATCTTACTTTTATAGTCTTTACTTCCTCCTGTTGATCTATTGCTATCTGTGTTGCGATGCTTTAGATGCCGTGCACCAGTTATATTCCTTGCAGCCTTTATATTGCCTTGGACACCTCCTATTGCCTATTGATTGATAGACAGTCGGCCTTGCGAGTCATAGTTGCTTGCTTAGGTGTTTCTTCGTGTCGTCGTTGTTCCATTGTTGTTGGGTGGTTGGTACATGCTTAATGGTGGAGATGATCATGGATTAAATTACAGCTTAATAACTAAAATTAAAAGTAGGTAAATAATACAGAGGCACCGATGGGTAATAGACAATATTTGCTTTTTAACCGCTCACTGGTGTCCCATAGGACACCGAGTTCTTGACTTTTATTCGAGATCGGCTAACCATGTGGGGTGTGTGAGCACCCCATCGATTTAGTACCTGATTTCAAAATCAGTCTGGGGCCACAAACTAGTTTGGGGATTTATTACTATCCTGTACTTATGCCATGCTTTACTGCTTTATTTATGATTGCGCGTGGAGCGCCTGTACTGTTTAGGAAAAAAATGAGGAGTGTTTTCGCGGTATCGACAAGCCTAGTCACACTTTCGGGTTCCTAGTTGTTTACAGCCATTGACGCAAACCTTTGGGTCTGTTCCGGAGCTGGCCAACTTCGTTGCGGGTAGCTTAGTGGGGTGGCCCCCATGTTCTAACTTTGGGTCTGGGAAACATCGTGTCCGAAACCCCGTTGACATACTGTTGGGTGTATGTTTTGTGATCTTGTACCTACCTGATCTGACAACAAGGGTGTAGGTGCGTGTGGAAACTTTGGTGCACCCCTGCAGGGTTAAATCTTTTCGAGAAGCCGCATCCGCGGTTATGGACGACTTGGAGCACAATTCTCGATCATAGACAACTATAACTAAAGTTTACTATTATAATTTGACTTTTATCTGATATGACTAGTAAGTTGGATAACCACCATGGAAAGAATGAATAAAATTCCTAACCATGTGAGTTTCCTCGGCTTGACTTCCTCATTTGGTCTTGAGGGGGAAATACCAGGATGGGTATGTTTGGTGGTAGTATCAGGATGGTTTTGAATAGGTCTTTCTTATCTCTCTCTGATAGCCGATAGTTGTATTGAGTCTCTATAGGTTGTTTAGAGCATGCTTCGCTGCTGCTTCAGTCCACCATAACTATGTAGGCGAGGACCGCCGAATTCTAGTCTCGCCGTGTACTGGCCTCAGTATCGACCGCTCTCTTTTTTCCTTTGCCCTTTGCCGACACCTCTTTTGTTTTAGCAGGTTTTGAGATCGACGTCGTTAGCAGGGTTACCCTTCCGGCTTGGCCTAGGTAGGGTTATGGACGCCATTGGTTATTCTTTAGGGCTCTTAGATCAATTTGCATCTTGTCCGTACTCGGACGCTGTATCGATTTCAAGGTGATTTGGATCTTTGTATTGTATACCTGTAATCTTGACTCATTGAGTCGCTGTTGTATATATATGTTCTGTGGGTTCCATCATGGACTATTGTGTAATGATATTACTTCAGTTTACACCCACATGAAAGTGCTTGGTGGGCGCCTTTGAATCGTTTCTATGCGGGTTTGGCGGGAATCGCAAAAACTTGCATAGGGCCGATCCGAGGATGTTACACTTTTGCTCTTGAAGCTTGTGTGAGAGAGAGGATCTTATCTTGAGTATCTTTGTAATAAAATCGGCAGCAGCCACACCACCCCTCCCTACACTCTCTGGTCGTATACAGGCCCCACACCACCACCCAGCACCACCCAAGCCAGCCAATGCACAGCCTCACCTCTCCCCAAGCCCTCCATACACATGGTTCACCATGAACCCACCTAGCTCAAGTTAAATGCCCACATGCCACCCCAGCTCCCCCCTTCGCCCTCATTTGCCCCCAACTGCCCTCACTTATCTCCACAGACCACCCTCTCCCTCCCCTTGTCTTGCACTGATCAAGGGATAAGAGGAAAGAGGCCTCGGCCTTGCTCACAAAATCGAGCAAGACACTTTCCCCTATGGTTCTCTCCTACTGCATGTCACCTACCCAAGATCCCCTTCTCCTTTTGAAGCTAATGGTACCCTTCTTGTTGACATGCAGCAGTCCCTGGAGCCACACCGTCGAGCTCCAACAAGCTCTCCCTCGCCCACCGTCGTGCAAGCTCCTCCCCGTTGTCAAACCGCCCCTTGTCGCCCCTCCCCGGACTCTCCGGCGTGCACCGCGTTTCCATGGACGTCCCAGGCTCCTCTTCGCCCTCTGGTAAGGCTCCCCAACCTCTGCACCTCCCAGCTAGGGTTCTAGCACGGTGGATCTCTGGCCCGCGGGGAAGAAGGCCGTACACCGTCGATCCTCTTCAGATCGGACGGCCACACCGCCCCCATACCGCTTCGGTATTAGGCCGTTGCTGAGGCCCGTGACTGCCCGGCGTGGATTACTCCTCGCTAAGTCAGGCCACACCAACACATTATTTCCTTGCTTCTGGCCCAACATCCCTTTTTCTTATAATCTTTTTCTTCAGATCTGTAATATGCCTAGTTGGTTTAAATACAAATAAAAATGGAAAATGATCCAAAAATCCCATATCTAATTTTCCTGAGATACCCTAATGTTTTCCCTAACATGCAGAGGCTTTGGTTAGCCCTTTTGATGTACAATTTAAATATGATAAATCAACTACCAAGAGGTATCCTTTTCACTAATAATTATCTCCAGATAGTTTCGTTCACCCAAATGTCCTCAAACCAATTTGTACTAGAAGGTATAATCCATACCTTTCATGTCCCACTGTCCCCACCTTATTTGGCTTCCTAGTTTTCCTTTAGTAAAAATACCAAAAAACAGATATTTTTGGCCTTTAGGAAATTCCTTAGGTCAAACAAAAAGAGGTAATGACCTAATTCCAACACTTACTACCTCTATACCACCGTACCTATCAAACCCCAGGAGACCAAAATTTATTGAGCAACAACTGAATTTTAGTGAATTAAACTATTCTTTGCATGGTTTATTCACTAATAAAATCACTACAGTAGCTATGTAACTCCAAAAAGGGCAATTCCAATTTATACAGAAATATATTCTCAGTACCTAACATGTGTCCTTGTAATCACATCAAAACCCCTATAGATTAAATATGGTGAAAATGACAAATCTCATATATGACTCCTTGATGACTTCTTATAATCTTTTCCTATAGAAATATATTCTCAGTACTGTATTTGGGAAATTTCAAGGGCATTCTGGTAATTTTTTGAGGTGATTCCAACACATTTTGATTCAGTCCACTAAATACTACCTAACCACCCAAGGAAGTAATTTTTGGAGCTCCAGAAATTGTCTGGTGAATTATTTCCTAAAACTAGGGTTTTATCCACCATAAAAATCATTATAAATCTTTGGAAATTGATAAAATGGTGAAACCACTTTTATTGGATTCATGTGATCAATACCTATCTGATGGTGTCACTTTTATACAATGATATCATACAAATAAGGACCTTGGTCAAAAACCACTCCCTTAGGTAGTTCCTAGGTTTTAAATCCAGAAGGATCTCTTTTCCCAATGCCTCCAAATCTTCTCCCAATCAAATCAAATCATACCTACAATATCCTACTGATGTATATCATGTAATTATCCTTTGCTTGCTGTATGGTTTGATGTTTGTATGCCTTGTACTGAATGTGGTGTTGTTTGTTTGTTTGTATGTATACTCGATAACGACGATAGTTGCATGGTGAGACGCCGAGAAGAAGGAAGCATTGGGTTATTCTAATTAATTATTGGTATTGGCACAATTGGTATTCTAGTATTATAAGAAAGTCAAGGGACATCTCGCTGGTCACATGCAAGCCACCATTCCTGAACTCCTATATTATCCTACTCCTTTTTATCAATTATTTTATATCTCGTTTATGAATCTCATGATTAAATGCATGGTTTGTTTCAAATAAAAGGCGTGAGTAACTGGGATCCTCCAAGTTATGATGGAGTGTCCCTTGGGACACTTACCCTCATTGACACCTGATACATCGTAAACGTATCTATGATTTTTGATGCTCCATGCTTGCATTATATCATTTGTCTTATGTTTTGTCTACACTTTGAGGTATTTTTATATACTTTCTAGAACTAACCTATTGACAAGATGCCATAGTGCCAGTTGCCTGTTTTCTACTGTTTTTGGTTTCAGGAAGCTAAAAAATGAATATTCTCAGAATTTAAATGGACGGGACAAAAGCCAAAGTTCATATTTTTCCCTGAACGATACGGAAAATCGAAGACGAGATGGAGGAGGACACCAGGGTGGCCACACCTTAGGTGGGCACGGGTCCCACCCTGGCTGTGCCCACAGGGGGTGTGGCCCCCTGGCCCTCCACCAACCTTGCCTCCTTCGCCTATAAGAAGCCCTCGACTCAGAAACCCTAAAGAATGGAGCGGAAATCCACGAAAACCTCCACAGCACCGCCGCCACCAAAGGGGATATTTGGGGGACAGAAAGTCTCTATTCCGGCACCCTTTCGGGACAGGGAAGTGCCCCCGGAGCCATCTCCATTGATGACTCCTTGGTGGCGCCAGAGAACTTGGTGCTTGATGTGGAGTCTTGTTGGGAACCCCAAGAGCAAGGTGTGAAGCAGCACAGCAGCAAGTTTTCCCTCAGTAGAGACCGAGGTTATCGAACCAGAAGGAGGAAGGAAACGTCACACAGGTGTTGCAAGCAACGCGGAGACCTGCACAACACAAACTCAAGACTTTGCCCCAACAAATCATTGAGGTTGTCAAGCTCATCGGTTTGCTATAACAAAGGATTAAACATATGGTGTGGAAGGTAATGGTTTGCAGCAAGTAAACAAGTAACAGTGGAAGATGTATCAATGGTAAAGATTGGACCGGGGTCCATAGTTCACTAGAGGTGCTCTAATTAGATAAACAACATGGCATGAAGGGTAAACAAATTACAGCAGGATAATTGACAGGAACCGAGCAAGGCATAACAATGCAATTACTAGTTAGAAAGATCCTATGAGATTTGATTGGGAAATACAACAATATACATAGAACGCCATCCAACTGCATCTATGACTAGAAGTCCACCTTCAGGTTACCATCCGACCCCCCTCCAATATTAAGTTGCAAGCAACAAACAACTGCTTTAAGCAAAGTGTGTAAGGTAAACAGTCCACATGTTCCATGAACAAGAGACCATTGTTTTCTCCCTAGTAGCAACATCACATCTACAACCGAAGAGATTTCTGTCACTTCCCTTGGAAACTAGAGGCACGAACCCACTATCGAGCATAAATACTCTCTCTTGGAGTCACTAGCAACTACTTGTCCAAAATAGGTACTAACAACGGAAAACATGCAAGATCACAAACAACACAGACATGATAGAATCATAAAGACAAAACCATTAATCAAACCAACATAATAATCTCAATATCCATCGGATCCCCGCAAACACAACATGCATGATTACAAATAGATTAGATCTTGATCATGGACGGAGCTCACAAGATCTATACATGAAAGCACAAAGGAGGAGATACAACCATCTAGCTACTACATGGACCCATAGTCCAAGTTGGAACTACTCACGCATCATACCGGATAGAAGGCCTCCAGGATGATCTCCCCTCCGGCAGGGTGCCTGGAAGAACATCAGATCCCCCGATCTAGGGACGATATTTGCGGCGGCTAGAGAAAGTTTCGTGGAGATTTGATTGGGTGCTTAGGGTTTCTGCATCGGGGGTTTCCTATAGGCGAAGGGGGAGGCCGAGGAGGCGGCCAGAGGGGCCACACCCCTCCCAGGCGCGGACCCACCCCTGGCTGCGCCTAGGAGGGGTCTGGCTGCCCTGGCCCGCTTCTCCGTCTCCCCTCTGGACTTCTTGTTCCCCACAGAAAGTAATTGACTTTGACGTTTGTCCCGTCCAATTCTGAGAATATTTCTTTACTAACTTTTCTGGAACCAAAAACAGCATAAAACAGGCAACTGACACTATGGCAACTTGTTAATAGGTTAGTACCAGAAAACATGTAAAAAGCACCTCAAAGTGTAGACAAAGCAAAGCAAATTAGATACTAAACAAGCATAGAGCATCAAAAATTATAGATACGTTTCCGACGTATCAAGCATCCCTAAGCTTAACTCCTGCCCGTCCTCGAGTAGGTAAGTGATAAAAGAATAATTTTTGAGGAGACATGCACCCTCACAATAAAGATCTAACCATTTGCAAGCATTGAAAGCTGGGATCAAACAACTCTAAACATGTGCATGAAAGATGGAGTTCTGACAATAGGACATAGTAACTATGCATGCAACATGAAAGACTACAAACAAAGATCATGAATAACATGCATTGAAAAACGTTTGTTTGTTTTACATACAAAAAACATAGCATAGTGGCAATCAGCTTGTCCCTCATAGAGTAGAAAATAGATGCATAGGACACCTTCAAAATTCACAAGGGTGATGTAACATCCCAAAAATACTAAACTTGAATCAGCAAACTCTAATCATCAAAATTAGGTTTAACAAAAACTTTTCTAAATAAAATTATGGAAGCATCCATGTGAGTATGCATTTCATTTTGAATTCTTTTGGACCACCTTGTTTTTGTGTTTCTTTGCTTGTAAAATGTTTCTTAGGTGAAATAAACATCATCTAAACATTTCCCAAACTTTTCCCAAAGACAAGTAAATCAAAACAAATAAAATAAGGGAATGGTCATTTGGACCAATTTAACTCCCATACCTACTTTGGCTGTCTCAAACTTTCAGGACCTAACAGAAACTTTTCTGGATCTTTGCACCCCTTGATTGTACTCATAACAAAGTATCAAGGCCCACTTTGTGATCATCCAGAAACTTTCAAATGCATAGTTTAAATGGCAATTCAAAATTGAATCTTTATCATATGAGAAGATCACTTTTTCAAAAACCACTCAAACAAGCTCAACTTTCAAAACCCAAGCATCTGCAGACTCACCAGCACCAATCTAGCACACCCACCAAAAATCTTTTCAAAATTCAAAACTTGAATTCATGCGGCCATTTCATCAAACACCTTGCAGATTCAAATCTAACAAAATCAAAACACTACAGTGTGCAGTGTTTTGAGCCTAACTGGTTCCCTCTATAGCTCACAACCATCTCAGTAGATCATCTAGAAAGTTAAACCAAGCACTAGCCTCACTGTAAGCTGGGCAATGACATCAATGGTGAATAGCTGAAGCCACCCATGCCACCCCAGTGTAGACAGCAAGCTAGGAGAGAAACTAGCCATGCCAACCTTGTCTGGAAGATCACCCATGCCTCACTGCCCCCTCTCTCACCAGCCGTGCCTAGCACCCAGGAACGCCGCGCCCGTGCCTCTGTCAACCATGCTAAGCATGCGCCAGAGCGCCACACTCGACCGAAGCACACAAACCACGTGCCGCCCTCGCCGCGTGCATACACGATCACCACCGTCCCAGGAGACCGCCAGACATCCCCGTTCGCCGCCCCATGCCTCACAGCCACCGCTCGTCGTCGAAGACGCCGCCTCTGCCGCGCAGAGCGTCGCGTGTTCCAGACCAAATCACACCGCCCCTACGCGCGCATTAAAGACGTATAGCATCGCCAGGAGACCACCAAGCGATCTCCACCACCGGCCATGCCTCTAGCAGCCCATAGCCGTGTCGCCACCGTCGCCTGCCCATGCCGTTCGGTCTCACCGTCGCGACTATAAATAGAGGCCTTCCCCGCTCGAATTCTTCACACCATTCCACTCCTCTCACCCAGAACCATCCCACCTCAGTCCCGGAGCAAGCGACAGCATCACGGAATTGCGCCGAGCAGGCCGCCTGAGGAGAAGGGAGCGTCGATTTTCCACCCAGAGCCGCCGTGACCACCCTGAGTTTGCTGTCGTCGACTTCGTTGCTCGCCCCGCCTCGGCCTACTTTGAGCCCGGTGAGCCCCAACGACCCCCACTGGCTGCGCTAGGTTTTGGTCCTTTGTCAAATCTCCTTTTCCAAGTTCCTTGAACTCCTTGGTAGAAACTCAAGTGGTCAAGTCCTTGTCAAAATCCCTTGAGCTCCTTGGTAACCCCAAGTGCAACAAGTTTTATCGAAATCTCATGAGTTCCTTGGTAACCCCAAGTGTTCATGTTTTCAACAAAATCTCTTGAGTTCCTTGGTAACCCCAAGTACATCAAGTTTTGTCAAAGTCTCTTGAGCTCCTTGGTAACCCCAAGTGCATCAAGTCCTTAAAAGTTTTCTTTTAGAAATTAGAATGTCGAGATCTCCCATAGCTTCAAACTTTAGTTGCTCAGTATTGTCCATAACCGGGGACACGGCTAAGTACTTAGATTTTATTATCTTCTTGCAGAAGGAGTACACTTTACCCACATGTCACAATCCCATCTTTTTGCCACCAGTGGCCACTGGATTAGTACTCACCAAGATGGAGTACTGGCAGATTGAGAATGTGACGAAGTCTTTCCAAAGGGTCCTCCCATACACCATTGCTAGCTTGTTTTCAGCACCCATGAAGCATTCCAGATCCCCATGTCCAGTAAACTGAAGACAATGTATGGGTCTTCCCAATGTAGTTGACTAAGCCAGAGCCATAATAGCATGTGGTTGCACACGAAAGCCACAATTGGAGAAACATGTTCAATCTCTAAGTTTCCTGGGTGGTTTCCTTTGGAGCACAACACAAAGAGATTGCCATAGACATGGTTCCTTTTGTTGCCACCTTCTCCAATACTCAAAGTATCCTTGGCCACCCAGGTGGTTCATTGAGTCCTTGTTTTATTATATAAAATCACAAGTCTTTTTCTCAACTTCATAAAATCTCAACATGTATCTCTTTTCAAAATATATATATAGCATGGCTAAGCATGTATCAACTACATTGTTTTCACTAAGGAATGTATAGGGAATCCTATTAGGATTTAGCATAGCATAAGTATATAAAATTCTTTTCATGCATGTTTTCAAAATCCACTAAGTATAATGAAAATAGTAGGACTTCAGATGATAGTGTAACTTGCCTTTTTGGTAGGGAATGATGGTTCAATCCTTGATCTTGCTAGTCTCACACTTTGCTAATTTCACTACAATCAATCAAGCAAACACCATATCAACAAGCATTCCAAACCAATAATCAATCAAACAATTCACACACACAAAACAATGGGATCTAAGATTTAAGTCATGCATGTGAGCATGCAAAGGATGGTTCTATTTGTAAAGATGGTCTCCACTAAGTTTCTAAACTTTGTAAGGTTCAAGTTGGTCATTTTCAAAGTGGCAAAGTTATTTGCAAAAAGGGTTTTGTCCATAAACCATTTTTAAATCCTTTCATCATTTTATGTGGTGGAAAATATTTTTATCAAAAGCAACAACTTTAAGTTGTTCACCAAATAAGTTTTTGTTTCTCAAAACTTGGTGTTTAAGGTCAGTAGGTTTGATCCAAAACATTTTCTCAAAGTTCTCTTTACAATAACTTTTTCATAACAAAAACCATTATTTTTATTTGGCTAGAAATGAGTTAAACCAACTAATCCATCCTAAACTTCACCAAATTCATTTTCAAAACCATGGGTTGGTTCCTAGGGTCAGTAAGTTCATTACAAACTAATTTTCCAAGGTTTCAAACTCAAAAACATTTTTGAATCATTTTTCTAATCTGAACAAGCATACAAATGTCTCTACAAAAACAACCAAGCTAACAGATACTATTTAAACAAATTCCATGGTTGACTAGGGTTTGTTATACTGATTCCAATGGTATAAAATTTGTAATTTTTGGACGTGTGGATCAAAAGTTACAAAGGTTTGAAATTCACATTCTATTATGATTTCAATTCTGTTTTTAAACAGAAATGGTGACACGCGGCACTGTCTAATTGGACGGTACCGGTTCGGCCGGATCGGCAACATGGACCGCAGGATCAAAAGTGAGACGTGCGGCGCAGGATCGATCTTACCCTTTCGATAAGTCAATCAGTCGTGTGCATCGGATCTAGATCGGACGGCTCCTACTGACTTGCCAAAGGCTGGCGGCGCTAGGACAACGGCGAGCGGCGGAGCAGCCAGATGATGGCGGCGCTGGCAAGGCAGGAAGCGAGAAAGGGAGGGAGTAAGCTTACCAGAATAGCGAGGATGTGGTGATGCTCAAAGTGTGGTCGACGTGGCAGGAGGCGCACGGGAACGGTGGCGATTGCTCGTCGGAGATGTCATCGGCGTCGGATGGTTCTGTCCGCGGTCAAAGGCGGCGCTGTAGATCACGCGGAGGCAAACAAAGGGTGTGGTCAGACGCGCATGGCCGAGGCGAGTGAGGGAGCGTGAACGAGGAGGTGCGAGGCGGTCTGGTTTACCTGGGAGTCGTCGTCGCAGTTGAAGACAGACGGCGGTGCTCAGAGCTTGGTCGGAGTCGACGCTCAGGGACGCCCACGGTCAAACGAGGGGCACGAACAGATGCATCAGGAGGTGGGGAAAGTGTGAGCTAGGTCGAGGAGGCACGGGGTGGCGAGGCTCGGCCGGAATCAAGGGAGGACGGTGGTCGGAGCTGCGGCGGTGCGAGCTCAAATTGAGGCAACCTCGGGGCAGAGAGGGAGTGGCGTGTGAGGGAAAAGGAGGAGGAGACGCTGGCGATTAATAGCGTGCAGTCACGGCGAGGTTTATGGCACGGCATTAAGGTGAATTGAACGCGGCTTTGAATGGCAGCAACGGTAATGAGGTTTGGGGGGAGGAGGTCACGGCGAAGAAGATGACCACCTGGCTGTGGGGTCTACCTGGCAGTGAGGAAAGAAGTGAGGGGAAGGGTCCACCGGTCAGCTCCTCTGCGGGTTAGCAAGTTGGTGCGAACCGTTTTTCTTCGGGGAGGGGGAGCTGGGCTGTTTGCTGGGCTTAGTGGGCTTGGCCGGTTGGGCTGAGTCCAGATTCCATTTTTTTCTTCCTGAAACCTTTTCTTTTTCCAAAGCTAATTTCTGTTTTTGAATTTCAAGCAAACAAATCACACTCAAATCAATTCAAACAATCACCAAACTTTGCAACTATGAATTTGGTTTTGTTCAGTAACATAAACCAAAAACCAAAATGAAATAATATTTTAAATCTTTTTGGGTTCCATTTATTGATTAAATAAAATGGACCATGGTTTATTAATCAAATAGGGTTTGATTTAATTAATAAAATCTTCATTTGAAAACCAAATATTTTCAAAACCAAATCAGTAGGTTTTTATTTGAAAATAGAAGGTACCTGGAAAACTTGTCTAAAATAAAATAACATTTTTATTTTAGGCTCGATGTTTTAAATAAAATAGTAAAACCTTTATTTATAAAGCTTGGATATTAAAACCTTATTAATTTATTTTGAATAAACCTTTACTATTTTTATCAAAACAAAATGTTTTATTTCAAAGGCTTGGCCAAGGTTTAATTTGGCTTTATAAAATAATCTTTATCTATAAAACTTTCATTTCTTTTAAAAACCAAATCCTTTTATTTAAAGATCCAAAATAGTATTTCCAAAATATTTTATTTTCCTTTATTTAAAATGTTTATTTTTTTAAATCTCTTTAGGATTTAATTTGATTCAACTTGGTTTGAGGTTCCAATTGAATTCAAAATGTTTCTTCTGGCCCTAAAAATCGATCAAAGTTTTATTTTATTCATTTATTTTTCACATTACAAGATTTGGAAAATCTTGGGATGTGACAGGCTACCACCCTTAAAATAAATCTCGTCCCGAGATTTGGGGAGGCTAGGGTTACATGTAGGCTCAAAACAACTAGGGTACTACCACCCTTAAAAATTTTCAAACAAAAATTACATATTGTCCTTCTTGGGATCTTGGGGAAATTTCTCAGAGCAAACATTTGCGTAATGCCCTTTGTTTCCATGCTTGACTCATGGGCCAAGGTTGAGTTTCTCCATAGGCTTGTTCAACTTGTTTTTCATCTTTTCTGGACAGTTGCTTGCATAGTGTCCTGGGTTCTTGCAGTTGAAACAGTGGATGTCCTTGAGTTCTTTACGTGGCTCTTGTGGACAAGTTGCTACATAGTGGCCCAACTCTTTGCAGTTGTTGCACACTACTTGGCCAATCTTTTTATTCTTTGGGTTCTCTGGGCATTCACCAGAATAGTGTCCCATTTCCTTACATTTATAACATTCCACATGGCTTTTGTCTATCTTTTGCTTCTTGGGTTTCTTTGATCCTTTGAATTGGGTTGTTTTGTTTGGAGGTATAAGTGGTCCTTTTCCTTTGCCATCAACCTTTTTGGTAGACTTGGATCCTTCTTGTTTCCTTTGTTCCACCATGGAATAGATGGGGCATTGGATAGGAACATGGTTGATTCCTTCACATAGGTAGCAAGTAGCTTGAGACGTGGGACATTGTCCAACAGGATGTTTCTCTTCACAGTTGGGGCATTGATCTCCATGCTCCTTGGAAGTATGGTCCTTGTCTCCACAAATAATGCATGCTGGGGCTCCATCTAGGATAATATTTCTGTCATCCTTGTTGTCAAAAACTCTTTTGGGATAGCTTTCTTCCATTTTGATCATTTGATCAGCCACCTTAAGCATCAGTTGGCCTTGAGTTTCCAAAAATCCTTGTAGATTTGGATCTTCTCCACTAGTGTTGGCTATGAACTGAGCTGTCACTTGGTTCAACTAATTCTGGGTTGCTATGAGCTCTTTCATGCTGTCCTCTTGGTTGGTGTTGGTGTCATCAACTTTGATGTTGGAATCTTTTGGAGTAGTCATCTGTTTGGGTTGAATGGAGATTAGAATAGGCAAGATATTTCTAAGGAAATATTTCTAATCACACACATCACAATTCACACAAACAATGTGCATGCAATCATAAGTCAAACATTTCACTCAAACAACAAAGTTCAAGCACACACTTAGGCAACAAAATATTTTTGTTACACCACATAAGTTGGTGGTTTTTGTCTTAACTAAAAATATGGTGGTCCATCTATATGGTTCACTTGTGATCTCTTCATCATTCTTGGTTGCTTCTTCTTACTTGAGATCATGGCTTCCTTGAGAAAAACTCTTGGTCACAAAACTTCAAATGATGTAGGTTCCTTCTATCTTTTGCATTCCCTCAGTCTCTAAATCTTGAGCAAGATTTCCTTGTTTCACTTGTAGTCCTTGGTGAATATGCTGAAGATGTTGAAGTCATTAGAGTTGAAGAAGTTGAAGTCATTAGAGTTGATGAAATATTTTGCACATGGTGAAGTCTTTGGCCATGGGGCAGGCTTTGTCCATCAAGTTTGAAATAGAAGAGATGTAGAGTCAAAACCAAAATGGTTGAGGAAAGAGTTTACAAGATTGTTTGTAAATAAGTTTTGGGACAAATACAACTCTTATTTTTCTAAGGGGTTTTTGTCCAATCCTAGGGTTACAATCCTACAGGCAACACAATGCTCTGATACCATCTGTAAAGGGAGAGTCCCAACCTTTATACAATAAGGTGGAGTCCCCTGTGTTTACAATGCTAATCCCTGGATCAATAGCTAGCATCCATAGTTTAGATGTAATATCAAGAAACAAAGGTCATAATATAACTTTATAACCAGGAAGAACATAATTTTATTACATCATACATAGCTCATTTGGCTATTACATTACATTGCAGCGGAATAGCTATAGTCACGGGTCCTTCATCTCCAAAGTGCCACAGGTAGATGTTGGTTGTAGACTTTGTAATCCTAATCAATCAATCTTCACTAAAAAACAATCAAACCTGCAACATTACAAGTTACAGCCACAAGGGTCAATACCTTTGAATTGTATTGGCAAGCTTCACTACTATGTATAATATGAGTGGATCCTATCATTACATGCATATTTGGCTAGGTAGAGTTTTAAGGCTCATGTGCATAAAGCAAAATTTATCCTATCTTTTCAAAATGGTTTTGGTCCTTTGTCAAATCTCCTTTTCCAAGTTCCTTGAACTCCTTGGTAGAAACTCAAGTGTTCAAGTCCTTGTCAAAATCCCTTGATCTCCTTGGTAACCCCAAGTGCAACAAGTTTTATCGAAATCTAATGAGTTCCTTGGTAACCCCAAGTGTTCATGTTTTCAACAAAATCTCTTGAGTTCCTTGGTAACCCCAAGTACTTCAAGTTTTGTCAAAGTCTCTTGAGCTCCTTGGTAACCCCAAGTGCATCAAGTCCTTAAAAGTTTTCTTTTAGAAATTAGAATGTCGAGATCTCCCATAGCTTCAAACTTTAGTTGCTCAGTATTGTCCATAACCGGGGACACGGCTAAGTACTTCATTTTATTATCTTCTTGCAGAAGGAGTACACTTTACCCACATGTCACAATCCCATCTTTTTGCCACCAGTGGCCACTGGATTAGTACTCACCAAGATGGAGTACTGGCAGATTGAGAATGTGACGAAGTCTTTCCAAAGGGTCCTCCCATACACCATTGCTAGCTTGTTTTCAGCACCCATGAAGCATTCCAGATCCCCATGTCCGATGGGAAGACAAGTATGGGTCTTCCCAATGTAGTTGACTAAGCCAGAGCCATAATAGCATGTGGTTGCACACGAAAGCCACAATTGGAGAAACATGTTCAATCTCTAAGTTTCCTGGGTGGTTTCCTTTGGAGCACAACAGAAAGAGATTGCAATAGACATGGTTCCTTTTGTTGCCACCTTCTCCAATACTCAAAGTATCCTTGGCCACCCAGGTGGTTCATTGAGTCCTTGTTTTATTATATAAAATCACAAGTCTTTTTCTCAACTTCATAAAATCTCAACATGTATCTCTTTTCAAAATATATATATAGCATGGCTAAGCATGTATCAACTACATTGTTTTCACTAAGGAATGTATAGGGAATCCTATTAGGATTTAGCATAGCATAAGTATAGAAAATTCTTTTCATGCATGTTTTCAAAATCCACTAAGTATAATGAAAATAGTAGGACTTCAGATGATAGTGTAACTTGCCTTTTTGGTAGGGAATGATGGTTCAATCCTTGATCTTGCTAGTCTCACACTTTGCTAATTTCACTACAATCAATCAAGCAAACACCATATCAACAAGCATTCCAAACCAATAATCAATCAAATAATTCACACACACAAAACAATGGGATCTAAGATTTAAGTCATGCATGTGAGCATGCAAAGGATGGTTCTATTTGTAAAGATGGTCTCCACTAAGTTTCTAAACTTTGTAAGGTTCAAGTTGGTCATTTTCAAAGTGGCAAAGTTATTTGCAAAAAGGGTTTTGTCCATAAACCATTTTTAAATCCTTTCATCATTTTATGTGGTGGAAAATATTTTTATCAAAAGCAACAACTTTAAGTTGTTCACCAAATAAGTTGTTGTTTCTCAAAACTTGGTGTTTAAGGTCAGTAGGTTTGATCCAAAACATTTTCTCAAAGTTCTCTTTACAATAACTTTTTCATAACAAAAACCATTATTTTTATTTGGCTAGAAATGAGTTAAACCAACTAATCCATCCTAAACTTCACCAAATTCATTTTCAAAACCATGGGTTGGTTCCTAGGGTCAGTAAGTTCATTACAAACTAATTTGCCAAGGTTTCAAACTCAAAAACATTTTTGAATCATTTTTCTAATCTGAACAAGCATACAAATGTCTCTGCAAAAACAACCAAGCTAACAGATACTATTTAAACAAATTCCATGGTTGACTAGGGTTTGTTCTACTGATTCCAACGGTATAAAATTTGTAATTTTTGGACGTGTGGATCAAAAGTTACAAAGGTTTGAAATTCACATTCTATTATGATTTCAATTCTGTTTTTAAACAGAAATGGTGACACGCGGCACTGTCTAATTGGACGGTACCGGTTCGGCCGGATCGGCAACATGGACCGCAGGATCAAAAGTGAGACGTGCGGCGCAAGATCGATCTTACCCTTTCGATAAGTCAATCAGTCGTGTGCATCGGATCTAGATCGGACGGCTCCTACTGACTTGCCAAAGGCTGGCGGCGCTAGGACAACGGCGAGCGGCGGAGCAGCCAGATGATGGCGGGGCGGCAGGCGAGCGAAAGGGAGAGTAAGCTTACCAGAATAGCGAGATGTGGTGATGCTCAAAGTGTGGTCGGCGTGGCGAGGCGCCTGAGGAGTGGCGATTGCTGCTCGTCGGAGATGTCATCGGCGTCGGATGGTTCTGTCCGCGGTCAAAGGCGGCGCTGTAGATCACGCGGAGGCAAACAAAGGGTGTGGTCGACGCATGCGAGCGGCGCAGTGAGGAGGCGTGAACGAGGAGGTGCGGCGGTCTGGTTTACACAGGAGTCGTCGCGATTGAAGCAGACGGCGGTGCTCGAGCTTGGTCGGAGTCGGCCTTCGGGGGCATGCGGAGTAGCTCAAATTGAGGAAGCCTCGGGGCAGAGAGGGAGTGGCGTGTGAGGGAAAAGGAGGAGGAGACGCTGGCGATTAATAGCGTGCAGTCACGGCGAGGTTTATGGCACGGCATTAAGGTGAATTGAACGCGGCTTTGAATGGCAGCAACGACAACGAGGTTTGGGGGGAGGAGGTCACGGCGAAGAAGATGACCACGTGGCTGTGGGGTCTACCTGGCAGTGAGGAAAGAAGTGAGGGGAAGGGTCCACCGGTCAGCTCCTCTGCGGGTTAGCAAGTTGGTGCGAACCGTTTTTCTTCAGGGAAGGGGAGCTGGGCTGTTTGCTGGGCTTAGTGGGCTTGGCCGGTTGGGCTGAGTCCAGATTCCATTTTTTTCTTCCTGAAACCTTTTCTTTTTCCAAAACTAATTTCTGTTTTTGAATTTCAAGCAAACAAATCACACTCAAATCAATTCAAACAATCACCAAACTTTGCAACTATGAATTTGGTTTTGTTCAGTAACATAAACCAAAAACCAAAATGAAATAATATTTTAAATCTTTTTGGGTTCCATTTATTGATTAAATAAAATGGACCATGGTTTATTAATCAAATAGGGTTTGATTTAATTAATAAAATCTCCATTTGAAAACCAAATATTTTCAAAACCAAATCAGTAGGTTTTTATTTGAAAATAGAAGGTACCTGGAAAACTTGTCTAAAATAAAATAACATTTTTATTTTAGGCTCGATGTTTTAAATAAAATAGTAAAACCTTTATTTATAAAGCTTGGATATTAAAACCTTATTAATTTATTTTGAATAAACCTTTACTATTTTTATCAAAACAAAATGTTTTATTTCAAAGGCTTGGCCAAGGTTTAATTTGGCTTTATAAAATAATCTTTATCTATAAAACTTTCATTTCTTTTGAAAACCAAATCCTTTTATTTAAAGATCCAAAATAGTATTTCCAAAATATTTTATTTTCCTTTATTTAAAATGTTTATTTTTTTAAATATCTTTAGGATTTAATTTGATTCAACTTGGTTTGAGGTTCCAATTGAATTCAAAATGTTTCTTCTGGCCCTGAAAATCGATCAAAGTTTTATTTTATTCATTTATTTTTCACATTACAAGATTTGGAAAATCTTGGGATGTGACAGACCGACTCACCACACCGTGTGTTTTTTGCTATATATGCCTCGAGCAATCACTGAATCCAAGATTTAAGTGGAGAACTTGTCAATTAAGCACGAGAAGACGGATGGTAAAATTCACGCAACTCGCTGACTCCGTACGTATCAAGGCCGGACAAGTGCAGCGAGGAGATCACCAGATAGATACGCATAAACACCTGGTGATATCTATTCAACTATTTTGCCTATCATAATATATTTAGAGATTTATGTGCTTCCTAATTTGTATATATACACAGGTTAACTAGTTTACGACCATCATGGCGCACCCATCTATCGCGAATTCGTCCATCGCGAACTCGTCAGTTGCGGACTCATCGCCATCATGCACTAGCCATGCACTGGGACTCGCCCGTTGCGAACTCGCTTGCCGCGAGATCACCGTCTTGGACTCTCCATGCTACCGGCTAAACGCCGCATGGCTTCACCATCGCGACCTCGCCCTCGCGGCCCTGCCGTCGTCGACTTCGCCAAAGCGTGACCATACGTCCGCCGCGTCGACCCAGTGTCCGCCGCATCGACCTCGTTTTGCCGCTTCGACTTCGCCATAGCGCGACCTCCGTCCGCCGTTTCGACCCCGTGTCTGCCGCGTCGACTTTGCCATAGCGCGATCTCCGTCCGCCGCGTCGACCCCGTGTCCGCCGTGTAGACCCTTTCCAGCTACGTCAAATGCGTATGCCACGCTTTCTAAGGGACCTTCATCGTCCGAGTCGCCAGAGAGGGTCAGATGCCACGCTGCATGGACTCACCACTGGGTGTCTCTTCCCCCCCGGGAAAAATCAATTCGCCTTTGTCAACCTTTTAAAGAGCGACTCGCAATGGCCAAGTAGTACGGACAAGGACTCGCAAACCGAGCCTCGGATCGTCCACGAAAAACGCTAACCGAGAGCCATCATTGGAGTCGCCTTGCTCGACTGGCCTTCCGGGCCAAGACAAATGGCAGTGCTACAGAAACAGCACCATGTCCTCCTCAATCTTAGACAGCGCGACTCTCACGGCCAAGTACTGCGGACGAGGACTCGCAAACCGAGCCTCGGATCGTCCAGGAAAAACGCTAAGCCGAGAGCCATCTTTGGAGTCGCCATGCGACTGGCCCCCCGGGCCAAGACGAGAGACTCGCTAACATAAACAGCGCAATCAACATCATCGCGGACTCACAATCATCACGGACTCGCAATCATCACGGACTCGCCACACTCGGGGACTCTCTCCTCGCGGACTCGCAATCATCACAGACTCACCACACTCGAGGACTCTCCCCTCGCGGACTCGCAATCATCGCGGACTCGCCACACTCGGGGACTCTCTCCTCGCGGACTCGCAATCATCGTGGACTCGCCACACTCGGGGACTCTCCCCTCGCAGACTCACAATCATCACGGACTCGCCATGCTCGGGGACTCTCCCCTTGCAGACTCACTCGACCTCGCCACTCGCCACGCTCGGCAACAACCACTACTATTTTCAAAATATGAGCCTCAAGTCACCTCTACAAGCCAACTCGAGCCTCGGGGACTACTCCTAGGCATGCTATGTGTACGCGTGGTTCCGCGACCGCGGTTCGCCCTCATCGACTCGCCACCGCGGACTCGCCCTCGCGTACTCGACACGCTCGGGGACTCGCCGCCGTGGACTCTCCACTCGCGTACTCGACACGCTCGGGGACTCGCCACCGCGGACTCGCCCTCGCATACTCAACACGCTCGGGGACTCGTCACCGCGGACTCGCCCTCGCGTACTCAACACGCTCGGGGATTTTCCGCCGTGGACTCGCCCTCGCGTACTCAACACGCTCGGGGACCCGCCCTCGCGTACTCAACGCGCTTCGGGACTCGGCGCGCCATAGACAGCGCCACTCGCCGGTCGCTCGACCTCACCACTCATCGCGCTCGGGGACTCGGCACGCTCCATGTTCGGGGACTTGCCGCAACTGGCGGCTTCACCGACACCCTGCATCTAGCGCCAACTGGCCATCACCGACTGGCTCACGCCGACCGCCTCCTGCTTCATGGTTATTTTCTCTGTTCGGGAGCTTGTCGCCGATGTGCCACGACCCATCGTCAAGACTCTCCGCGCCCTGCCTCAAGCCCGCGTCGAATCGACAAAGCGCTCGGGGACTACTGACGGGGGAATACCAATCGGGGTATGCCCATGAAGCGGATTCACCAGCTGGATCAAGCCGACTGAAGCCAAGGCAGGCGGACTTCATGTCTGGCGCGGCGTTTGGACCTAGACGAGTGGGGCCGACTGGAGGCCCAAGACGGCGACTCCAATACAAAGCCCACCAAATACTTGTAAACCCTAACTGGCTGCATATATAAAGCCACCAGGGGCACCCCCACGGGAATGCTCCCTCAGGTCATATTACATCTCTTCCCACAATAGATTAGACCTAGTCTCTCCCTCCGCCTACAGCGGCTCCCATGTAAACCAATCTATGATCATATACTGGATTGATAGCAGGGGCGTGCGATCCTCCACCAGGGGCGTGAACCTGGGTACATCGTGTGCCAATCTCGCTCCCAGTTCTCCTCGTGCCTTGCTCCCTCTCGTAAGCTACCCCAGTAGCATCTCCCTCTCGGTGGGCGCCAGCCGTGGTATTGCGCAGCGGATGCTCTGAGGTAGCTTACGTGAGGGCAAGGCGACGGGGCCAAATGAAATCATCACTGTGGATGTGAATCGCTTGAGATGGATAGAGAGGCCCGTTTAGAACCCGAATGCACCACGTTGCCCGCTTCTCAGCGACACGTGGGGACAACCCATAAACAGCCAGGCGCTATTAGCACTGAGCGGCCGATTAACCTTTCCCGCGTAGCCCAACTATTTGAATTTAACCTTTTCCATTTTATTTCAAACACACTTCTGTACCCAGTTTCAAGAATCAACCCAGGTCGATTCAGTGCACCAAATTGAATGAAACCAATTTTGTTAGAAAGGTCTGGAAGTGCTGAATCCAAGCCCGTTGGATTCAAGTCATTTGGATCTATAGATCATCCATAGTAAAAATAACAAGGCCGAAGCTCTTCTGCATTCAAACATTTTTCAAATTTAAACCATAATAGCTTTTGAGTTGATTCCAACTCTCAAAAATCACATTTAACCATACCTTTCAGAATATATAAAAATATATAGGTTTACTTACAGAAATCATGATCAAGTAATAAAAGAATGCCCCATAGGCATTTCTAGTCACTTTATGTAATTAAAATAAAAGGGTAAAACCTTATTAAATTGTGACACCACTTTAAATCATATTATGATGGATTAAAATATGTGGTGATGACATGTGTCAACATGATCCCATGTTTGGTTTGGAGAATATTAAATCTTAAGTAGTTTTTCAATGAGTAGAAATTACGTTGCTAAAAATAAAAGGAATTAAACCAAGCTTTAATCTTGTAATGTTAGTGATGATGCTAGATCATCTATAGGACCCTTTTGTGTGATGATTGCAAGTAGTTAAGTATTGGTTGGTGATTGTGTACATCGTATTTATTTATAGACGCTATTACCGACCAAGGATACGAGGAGGAAGGAGGATACTACGAAGAAGAAGCCGAGGAGAACTTCAACCACTGCTCTGCACAAGGCAAGCCAATACTTGCAAGCTATTAACTTAGCAAGCTTTACTAATCAAGTTGACCAATGCAAGCTAACCCTTGCAAGATACTCTACTTTGGCAAGCCTAATACTACCAGTTGAATGTGCAAGCTAACACTTGCAAGATACCCTACTAATGCAAGCTTATACTGATACTTATGCAAGCTAATACTCGCTTGTTACCCTGACCACTATATGCCTTAAGCCTATGTGATCATATCCACTTGATAAACCAATCCTAGTTTTACTTGCAAGCTATATACTTTATTTCTTTATCAAAGCTAGTACTTAGAGCTTACTTAAGTAATTTGTAGATATTAGAAAGATAATTGAAGGTTGCATAAAGAGCATAAAATTTGGCCTAAGCTAGATAATCTTGATGTCATCCTAAGGCATAAGGTTAAACTTAGTTAAGCTCCTCTTGTTTTCCACACCTCATTAGTGCTTACCCCCACTTGTAGATGCTAGTGCTAAGCATAAAAATTTGATCAAATTTAGATGGGAATACTTAGTGCAAAAATGGTTATGAAAACCTTGGAATGATGGATCATTCTATTGAAATGTTTTGGACATGTGTTTCCGAACACCTGATGATTTTGGTGATGAAAATATTGAGGCATGAGCCTTAGCCCTTTATAAAACTGATGGTTGTCTGGATGCGATACCATTCCAATTTTATCGTACAACCACAATACCCAAAGATTGGGTAGGGCTTGACTGGAAACTTATATACCTTGGTATTAGTTCCCTCATGGCCAAGGTCTAAGCTGAGGCTACCTTATGAAGATTGTCCACCTATGCAGTACCCAAGATGACAGTTGGTCATGGTTGGGAGGCCAAACTCACAGGAGAGGTGTTTATACTAGGGCGTGTAATTGAAAGGTTAGGATTGATTATCCGCATACTGAGTATGGTGAATTCAGGATTTGTTCCTGACGGATGTATCGAATGTTGTGGTGAAAGTGTACAATCTCTGAAGAGTGTCAAACTATTCGAATTGCCGCGTCATGATTATGGACGATTAAGTGGCCATACTGTTCCCCCGTCAGACTTTTCAAAATGACTTGTGAAATGAAATGAGACTTTGACTTGACCACAATAGGGTTGTGGAATGAGATACAAGTTCCCACTTAGGTGTTATAAAACTTCAACTAGCATTCGTTGCTTCTAAACTTAGTAGAGATAAATCTGGCTTTTGCAAAATAACCCTAGAGCCTAGTGCCCTATTACCAAAAACCCCTTTCACTTGTTAGTATTAGTTTGCGAGTACTTAAAGAGTACTCATGGCTTTGTCCCTGGCTATTCTCGTGGCCAGACTATGAAGAGGAGTACCTAGAGGATGGACCCCAGGAAGGTTACGACATGTCGTGGGAATGGTCACGGTAGATGCTGCAATCGGCAGCGAGTAGTAGAAATAGGGGCAAGGGCGGCCAGCCATCTGCGGTGCGAGATGAGGGTGGAGACACAAGGTTTTACCAAGGTTCGGACCCCCGGAGGGTAAAGACCTACTCCTGCTAGATTGTATTATGATGGTGGTACAATGGGCGAGCTCGGCGGCTAGGCGGCGAGTCGCTTGGGTGTATGATGGAACGTATCTCTACACGCCCTGTAGGGAGGTTTATATAGACTTACCTCCCCTAGGGTTTACATATCTCAACCGAATCAATTAAGGCTTCGGTACTTGTTTAACCTAATCCGACTGGGCCTATCTACTCGCCTGGGCCTTCAGCTTCCAGTCGCTTGGATCCACACCGGGCCTTGATCCAGTCGCCGTCTTGCAGGCCCACTCGCCAGTTCCTGGGCCAGTCGGAAACGTCCTGCTGGGTATACCCCGGTAGGCATATCCCCATCAATTGTCCCCGAGGCCATCGTTGATTGGGCGCAGGTGGTTGCTGACAGTCGGAGTATACGGCTTTCAACGCGGGCATCCAGTCGAATAGGCGGTGGGCTCCTGAGTAAAGGAGGAAACTAGTCATTCCGGTCAGCTTGACGATGGTCGGTAAATATTTAGTTACTGTTTGTAGTGAGTGGGTCGGCGAGCCGAGTGGCCGAAGTTGGACCGTCCAAACACAGTCAAACTAGCCGTTGGGGTAATCCAACAGTAACTTTGGCGTAATCACCGCGTAGTAATGGCTCCCTGATTTGGCGGGTAACAACCGCTATATAAAGGGGATGGTAAACGATTGGAGAACCACCTCCTCGTCATTTCCTCCGATTGCGCGCACCTTCGCCTTCCTCCGCATCGCGATCCAGCCGACCCGAACTCCTCCGACCCCCACGAATCCTTCCGCCAATGGCCCCCTCCACCGAGCCTTGGGGTAGATCCAAGTGTACGAGAGCGCAACTGGCGTCCTTCGAGGAGGCCGGGATCCTGCGCGCCGGCAGGTGGCGCATCCTGGCGGAGAGGTGACCCCGAACCAGCGAGGAGAGTTCATCTGCTTCACCAGCCACCTAGAGCGGGGGCTGGGATTCCCAACATACCTTTTCTTCCGGTAACCTGCGCCTTCTACGAGATCAACCGTCGGACCGAGCCCGCTGATAATATCGAAGCAGCTCGCCATTTTCGTGGCGTTCTGCGAGTGCTACCTGGGCTGCAGGCCCTACTTCCCCCTGTGGCAAGATCTATTCCACGGGCGGATCAGCCGCGAGGAAGCGGGTGGCCCAATGCGCTGTGGGCGGAGCGCTTTGGTTCAGCTGAAATCGAAGGCTTCCTTCTTCGATCTGATGCTACCCGCCAAGGCGGCGAGCCAATGGAAGAATTCTTGGTTCTTTGTCACCGAGGCGACTCCAGACGGCGAAGTGGCGATCCCAAGATACTCCGACGACCGGCCTGAACCATGCCGACTTCAAGTCGGCAAGCTTCCAACAGACCAGCGGATGGTCATGGACGAAATGCTTCAGACCATTCGCGGCCTGAAGAAGAGGGGTCTCCTGCCCATCAATTTGTACAACTGCTGGCTCGGGCGGCGACTCTTCCCCCTTGCCCGCCACGACCACTACATGTACGAGTACGCGGGCCGGGAGGACTCGACGAAGTCCTGCCTCGTCGAGTGGCAACTCGAGGATTACCTCCTGGCGCTGAAGAAGATCACCCAGGCAACGTACCTCGACGCGAAGGCTGGGGTCGCCCCCTACACCGCGAAGCATCCAGCCCCAACGGTAAGTCATCTTTTCGTCACTCGCAGTCGCAGTTAAATGCAGTCGCGGTCATACTGATGTTGTTTATGCCTATTGCAGCTATTTCAAGTGGTTGAAGGGTGGCTTCCACCCGCGGACGACGAGAATTCGAGTTCGGCCGTCCAGGAGGCGGGCGAATCGCCTCCAGTGAGGGGAGGCGTCGAGAGTGACGGGAGTGGCGACAACGACGAATCCGAGGAAGAGGTCGCCCCGCTGGTCCGGAAAACGCACGGACAGCGGCAGCGTGTGCTCGAGGCGAGCAAGAGCCTCGAGCGTCATGACGATGATGACGACGAGCTCCCCGAGCACACCTCACGTCGCGAGGCCACTCCATCAAAGAAGAAGAAGAATAAGGAGGTGAAGGCCCCTCCAAAGAAGAAGGCGAAGCCAGCGAAATAGGCGTCTCCGCCTCATTCGCCAAGCAGCTCCGACGCCACCAGCCTGGCTAGGGGTGAAGCCCCACAGATGGCGATGGCGCCAGATATCACCGCCGTCCTGAATGAGGTGCCTCTGGCCTCGATATCTCCGCCATTCGCCCCAGTCTCTAGGTCGGGGGCCGCTCCGGTCGCGGTAGCTTCGCCGCCCAAGGATGCTCCTGCCGAAAATGTTTCGGAAGCTCCGGCCGTAGCCTCGACAACGAAGAAACCGTCCGTGTATTGGGCATGCGATGTCCTGGAGATGGGCCTCAGTCACCGACTGGGCCCCGAACTAGAGAAGCCGGCCGGCATCCGCACGGGGCTACGCTTCATTCCAGTCGCCAAGTGAGTTTTGCTCACCTACTTTTGTCTTTCATTGTACTCGGATTATCTTGCTCACGCGATCAATTTGTAGGACCGGAGCAAAGAAGATAGGCCATCCGACCGTGGCCAAGGTGCCACCCGTCGTCAGCGAGGAGGATCTCTCCCGGAAGAGGAAGGCGGACGAGGTCGTCGTCCCCGCGGATAGCGCCAAGAAGGCCAAGGGCGACGAAGTCGTCACGGTATCTGACGACACGACGATCGCGCCGAGTGAACCCATAGCGGAGGCGGCCTTGCCCACCAAGGAGGGTGCTCCCTCGCCTGGGGCAGCCGAGCCGGCCTCCTTTGGTGCCGGTGCCTCCATCGCAACGTTCCCGCGCTTCATGGCCAAAGCGGCTACAGCGAGTGGTACCTCGCCCTCGAGCCATGCGCCTGGGGTCGCTGAAACGGAGGTCGAGCAGCATCGCGGGCACACACCGGCTCTTCTCGCGTCCGTGGATGTGATACAACTTCATGGCATGCTTGGCGCAGCCATCCAGGTATGTCCAGTCCCCGAGGATCAGGCCGGTGTGTTGCAGCGGTCTGATTCTTTTAGTGTCTTGTTTTTATTTTTCTCGTCCAGTCCCCGAGTGCGCACTCGCTGAATTTCATCGGGTGGGCACTTAGGATGTTTTGATTACCCGGTCCCGATGCGCTTTTCGCTGAATTTCAGCGGGTGGGCACTTAGGATTTTTGATTGCCGGTCCCGAGTGCTTTTCGCTGAATTTCAGCGGTGGGCACTTAGGATTTTGATTGCCGGTCCCAGTGCGCTTTTCGCTGAATTTCAGCGGGTGGGCACTTAGGATTTTTTGATTGCCAGTCCCCGAGTGCGCACTCGCTGAATTTCAGCGGGTGGGCACTTTGGATTCCGCTTTTGTTAACTGTTTGAATTGTGTGCAGGGTTTGCAACATGAGTTAGCTGACCGGCTTGCTGCGAAACGCCGCGCGGAGAAGGAACTGGCCACCATCCAAGAGGCGAACAAGGGGCTTCAGGCAATTGCCGCGAAGGCAGAGGAGGACCGCCAGGGACTTGTCCCAGCGAGTGAGTTGGCAGCAGCTCAATCGGCGTTGAGCTCGGCTGAGAAGAGGATCGCCGACCTCGAACGCGAGCTGAGGGAAGCGAAAGAGGAAGCGAGTTCGGTGGATGGTCGAGCCAAGGCCGCTGTTACAGCCGCCGCGGAAGAACGTAAGGTTTCTGACGCCCTTGTTGCTGGGCTTCAGGATGATTACACTTCTCTTTAGAGCTTCATCACGGATCTCTCCCGTCCCTTGATTGGTGAGTGTGTCTGCTCCTGCCTGTTGCATGTGCATTTTTGTAATATCCGATGTACTCATTGTTATCTTCTATCCGCAGGTCGTATCCTTGATAGCGCAGAAGAGGCGAGCTTGTTCAACGCGCGGCAATGTGTGGCCACGCTCGTCGACTCGGCGACGTTGTCGGCGACATGCATCGGGGCATACCTCCAGGAGATGTCGCCCACGGAAGTAATTCCCAGCGACCTCGTCGAGGTGTGGCGGTACTTGGAGAAGGCGCCGTCGGTCGTCGAGTTCATGACGCGATCGGCATTCCGACGTGGAGCAGCGACGGCACTTAGCCTTGGGCTCGCTCACTTCCCGGAGGACTTCGACCTGGACGACGTGACGAGTGGCTACCCGTCGTCGACTGGCTCGGTGGATATCTCTGAGGTGCTCAAGTTGACGGAACGCGCCGCGGTGTACTCCGAGTGCGTCTGGGCGATGGGCGACCTCCTTCCTTACCAGGAGACGGTCGTCGCACCTAACAACCCCGAGCCGCAGCACCGGGACTTCAAGATCGAGCAACCCTTCCGTGCGGTGATGGCGGGTGAGCTGACGACGTACCCGTCAAACCCGTACACGCCCTTCATTCGCAATCGCAAGGGTGCTGGCGAGTCGTCGTCGAAGCCCGCGGAGTAGGATAGTTTGCCCTGGGGCGTTAGTAGCAGTTCTGCCGTTGGGCATACTTTGTATTTTGTGACGATTGCAACATGCTATTAATGAGATATCATGTTGTTTTGTGACTTGTCAAGTGTTTTTTGATTGAGGGTTGAACGAGTCCCCGAGCGCGTCCGCCCTTTTTATGGGGTTTACCTCGTGTGTTATGTGTTTGCGGTTTTGTATGTTTTGTTATTGTGGTCGACTCGCCCGAACTCGGAGAGCCAGTCGTAAGGCGACTCCCATGAGTGCTCTGTACTTCACCGTTTTCCCTTGCGCGAACGAGGTCGGGTGGCTGAGTCCCCGAGCGTGGTACTTGGTTGTTCTAGGCGCGACTCGAGGGTGGGTGAGGTCTTGGCGCGTTAGTTTGAGTGCATCACTCCTGCCTGACCCGTTGGGTCAGTCGCATGGCAAGTCCTGGGCATGCTCTCATACCTGGCGTTTTCCCTAGCCGCTCGCGTTGAACTGGTCGTCAGTCCCCGCGCGTGGTACTTGGCCGTTCGAGTCGCTATGTCGAGGATGCGGAGGATCACGGTCGCTGTGAGAAACGAAGGAAGTCGTCTTGGCTCATCGAGCAAGTCGAGCAAGGCGACTCCAATGGGGCTCCAGGTAGGCGTTTTTCATGGACGTTACAAGACCTGGGGTACCCCAGTGCCCTTGTAGCGCACTACTTGGCCGTGTCGGTCGCTGTACCAGAGGTTGACTTCTGCAATTAGCTTGACGCTGTTATTACGAGTGCGAGTGGCACAAGACATGGAGAGTAGACGCAATTTGCGGTAGCCAATTTTTTTATTTCATAGCGACTGGAGGATACATATGTGGAGTTCTAGGAGTAGAACTTCCGTAGGAGGTTTACATTCCATGGTCGCTTGACGTCGAGTTTGCCGTCCCCGCGGACGTCGATGAGGTAGTAGGCGTCATTGCCGAGTACTCGCCCTATGGCGAATGGTCCCTCCCACGGGGGGGATAGCTTGTGCATGCCCTTCTTATCCTGGATGAGGCGCAGCACCATGTCGCCTTCTTGGAAGGTGCGAGTTTTCACCCGCCGGCTGTGGTAGCGGCGGAGTCCTTGTTGGTAGATGGCGGTGCGTGAGCGAGCTAGGTCGCGTGCCTCGTCGATTTGATCGATTCCATCTTGTCGTGCGAGTTCCTTCACGGCCTCCGTGTAGTGGACGACCCTCGGCGAGTCGTGCTCGAGGTCGGTGGGCATGACTGCCTCGGCGCCGTACACCATGAAGAAGGGGGTGAACCCTATCGATCTGTTGACTGAGGTGCGGATGCCCCAGATGACGGAGGGTAGCTCCTCGACCCAGCACCCGGCGGTGCGCTCGAGTGGGACTTGGAGCCGCGGCTTCAGGCCATGGAGGATGCTCTGGTTGGCCCGTTCCGCCTGGCCGTTGGACTCCGGGTGGGCGACTGACGCCAGGTCGAGCCGGATGTGGTGTTCCTCGCAGAACTCGGCCATGGCTCCTTTGGCGAAGTTGGTGCCGTTGTCCGTGATGATGTTGTTTGGGAACCCGTAGCGATAGATGAGCTCGCGTAGGAATTTGGTGGCAGTCTTCCCGTCGCATTTCCGGACTGGCTTGGCCTCCACCCACTTTGTGAACTTGTCGACCGCGACCAGAAGGTGGGTGTAGCCGGAAGGGGCCTTTTTGAAGGGGACTACCATATCCATACCCCACACGGCGAATGGCCAGGTGATGGGGATTGTCTTGAGCGCTGAGCTCGGCACGCGTGTCTGGTTGGCATACTTCTGGCACCCGGCGCACCGCTGGACGATGTCGACGGCATCGGCATGTGCGGTGGGCCAGCAGAAGCCGTGTCGCATAGCCTTGGCGACCAGATAGCGGGCGCCGGCGTGGTGGCCGCAGTCGCCGGAGTGGATGTCGTGGAGGATCTTGCGTCCTTCGGCGGGTTGGACGCAGCGTTGGAACACGCCGGTCACGCTGTGCTTGTGGAGCTCGCCGTCGATGATGGTGAAGGATTTGCATCGGCGTGTAATCATCCAGGCGTCCGTCTCGTCTGCCGGCAAGGTGCCAGCCTCTAGGTAGGCGATGTAGGGCCTGGTCCAGTTGTCTGGCTCGGCGACGAGTGCGACCAGGGCCGCCTCTGGCTGCAGCGGGACTCCGATGTCGATCTCCCTTGGGGGTGAGACTGACGTCTTGGTGATCGTGTCGAGGAAGACGCCGGCGGGTGGCGCGAGTCGAGCCGACCCGATGCGAGAGAGTGCGTCAGCCTCCTCGTTCTTCCGCCTGTCGATCCACTCGACGGAGTAACTGCGGTGTCCCTAGCTTGTCTACTGCTTGGCGGTATGCCGCCATTGTGGGGGAGACGGCGTCGCAAGTGCCGGCGACTTGCCCCGCGACGAGGTCGGAGTCTCCGTAGCAGCGTAGGCGGTGGACGTTCATCTCCTTGGCGGCGCGCATGCCGTGGAGTACTGCCTTGTACTCGGCCATGTTGTTGGTGCAGGGGGTGAAGTCGGCGGAAGGGCGTGGGAGCTTGTCGCCCTTTGGTGAAGTCAGTACGATCCCTGCACCTGCGCCGTCCGCGTTCTTGGAGCCGTCGAAGTGCAGGCTCCAGTAGTGGAGGTATGGCAGCTTTTCTAGTTGCTGGGCCTCTTCCTAGTCGGCGATGAAGTCCGCTAGAGCCTGCGACTTGATCGCTTTTCGTGGCTCGTACTTGATATTATGGACGCCGATTTCGACGGCCCACTTAGAGACTCGCCCAGTCGCCTCACGGTTGCGGATGATGTCCTGCAACGGTGATGAGGAGACGACCGTGATCGGGTGCTCCTGGAAGTAGTGCGGCAGGCGCCGCTGTGCTCTGAAGACCGCATATACTAGTTTCTGGTACTGCGGGTATCGCTGGCGCGACTCGGTGAGGACCTTGCTGATGTAGTACACCGGTCGCTGTACTGGGCGCTCCTTTCCTTCCTCTGGTCGCTCGACGACCATGACGGTGCTGACCACACGCTCGGAAGCCGCGACGTAGACCAGCATGGGTTCTTTGTCGATGGGGGCGGCGAGTAATGGTGCTGCGAGTAGCACCTTCTTGAGGTCGCGGAGTGCGTCGCCCGCCTCCTTGTCCCACTGGAAGGTGGGGTTCTTGCGCATCAGGCGGTATAGGGCATCGCCTTTTCGCCCAGGCGGGGGATGAAGCGACTGAGAGCCGCTACTCGCCCTGCAAGCTTCTGGACGTTGCGTAGGCACTCGGGTTTGCCGAGTCGAGCGATCGTGTCGATCTTCGTGGGGTTTGCCTCAATCCCGCGCTTGGAGACGACGTACCCCAGTAGTTGCCCTGCTGGTACACCGAAGGTGCATTTGCCTGGGTTGAGTTTTATCTTGTATTTCCATAGGTTAGAGAATGTTTCCGCCAGGTCGGCGAGTAGATCGCCCTGGCGAGCGGATTTCACGACCACGTCGTCGATGTAGACGTGGATGTTGCGGCCAATTTGGCTCGCGAGGCACTCCTGCATGCACCGCTGGTAGGTCGCCCCGGCGTTCTTGAGGCCGAAGGTCATGGCGGTGTAGCAGAAGGCTCCGAATGGCGTGATGAACGCCGTCTTCTCCTCGTCATCAACAGCCATTTTGATCTGGTTGTACCCAGAGTAGGCGTCGAGGAAACACAGCGACTCCGAGCCCGCGGTGGAGTCGATTATTTGGTCGATCCGCGGGAGGACGAACTGCTCCTTCGGGCAGGCGCTGTTCAAGTTTGTGTAGTCGATACACATCCTCCAGGTCCCGTTCTTCTTCTCGACCAGGACTAGGTTGGCCAGCCACTTGGAGTACTTGATTGGCCTGATGAAGCCTACAGCGAGTAGATGCTGCACCTCCTCGGCGATAGCTCGGCGGCGCTCTTCATTGAAGGGCCGCAACGACTGCTTGACGGGTCGCACTTTGGGGTCGGCGTTTAGTTTGTGCTCAGCGAGCTCCCTAGGGACACCAGGCATGTCAGAGGGCTTCCATGCGAAGATGTCCCTGTTCTCACGGAGGAACTCGATGAGCGCGCCTTCCTAGGCTGGGCTCATCCCTATTCGATAAATCACCGTCGTCTGGGGTCGCTGGGACCAGCTCGACGCAGTATCTTGTCGTTGCCTCGAAGGCTGAGGTGTTTGCGCCCTCCGAATTCGGCTTCTTGAGTATTGTGGGGTCGTTATTGTTCACCCCGCTCGCGTACTTGGCGAGCTCGTCGGCGTGGTTGGCCTCTGCCGTGATGACGGCGTCGGCGAGTTCGGCTCCTTTGGCCTCGCACTCGGCGGCCATGTCGGGGTCGCCGTTGATGGTGATGACGCCGCACGGCCCGGGGAGCTTCATCGCATTGTACGCGTAGTGGGGCGCTGCCATGAACTTGGCGAACGCCTGGCGCCCCAGGACGCAGTGGTAGGGGCTGTCGAAGGGTACCAGCTCGAAGACGATCCGCTCGGTGCGAAGTTTGCTGGTGTGCCGAAGGTGACTGGCAGCGTGACCTTGCCGATCGGGTATGCCTTCCGACCAGGGATGATGCCGTGGAACATGGTGTGGGTCGTCTCGATCATCGACTGCGGGAGCCGCAGCCGCCTGAAGGTGTCCAGGTACAGGATGTTGATGGAGCTGCCGCCGTCCATCAATGTCTTGGGGAGCCAATAGTCGCCCACCTTAGGCTTGACCACCAGGGCGACTCGGCCTTGGTACTCGATGCGTGGTGAGTGGTCCTGGCGGCTCCAGGTGATGGGCTGCTCCGACCAGTTGAGGAACTGGGGAACGTCCACCTGGGCCACCGCGTTGACGGCGACGACGCGGTTGATGACCTTCTTCTCGCGCTTCTTGTTGAAGCCTGTGAAGGTATGGAGCGAGCCGGCCATGTTGCCCGAATTTTCCGCCGTTTGGCGGGTTGTTGTCGGGGTCCTCCCGTGCTCGCCGTGCCTTCTCAATCTCCCTGAGGGTGTGGCAGTCGGCGGTCGTGTGTGTTGCGGGTTTCCCTTCCCTGCTATGAAACGCACAAGGTTGGTTAAGGAGGGCCGTGGGGTCGAACCTTGGCTTGGCCTTGTAGTTTCCGCCGTCGCGGCGTTGTCCTCCGTCGCGGCGGAAGCTTTTGGGCTCGCGCTGTGCATGCCCGGCGTTGGCGACGAAGTCGACTCGCCCGTCACTACGGCGCTTGCCAGTGAGGCGAGTGTTGCTGTAGCGTAGGTCGGACCGTCGTCCGTTGTCGTTGCCGCTCGTGCGGCGTTGGCCTCCCGACTCGTCGTCGGTTTCCTGGTTTGGATCTTCCTCCGCGTACCGTTTGGCGATCTCGAGGAGGTCCGGTATGTTGTCGAGTGTGCGAGAATGTCGCTTGAGCTTTGCGACCAAGGGCTCGTAGCGGCACGAGGTCTTGAAGCAATGGATCGCGGTGTTCGGGTGGATGCCGAACGCGTTGTACCAGAGTTCTTGCCACCGCTGGACCTAGTTGCGGGTCGACTCGCGGGGTCCCTGGACGCATCGCTCCAGGTCCTCGATGGTGGTGGCGCGGGTGTAGGAGCACTCGAAGTGCCTGACGAAGGCGTCGCGCATCTCCTCCCAGGAGTCGATGCTATCCTGGGGGAGGGTGTTGATCCACTGCACCTGCGTCCCTCCATCATCAAGGGAGGTAACGGCTAGCAGGTCGGTGTGGCCCGCGATCCCCATCGCCATGAGGTATGTATCGAGCCACACAGAGGGTCGTACTTTTCTATCTCCTTCGGCGCCTTGAAGTTCGGCGGGTACTTCTCGCCTCGGATCATCAGTCCGAAGCACCTGGGACCGAGTCGACTTAGCGACCCCATCGGCTCGCCGTCGCGACGATTGGTTAGGGTGTGTCGCAGGTCGTCGGGCTGGCGTGCGCGCCAGCTTTGGTTGTTGATGATGTGGGTGCGGGCGTCGATGGGTTGACCGTTGGCGGCGACGAAGTTGGTCGCTGGCCTGGGGTCGTTGGTGGAGAGTGCCACGTTCGCGGGTCGGTGTTGGAGCTGCAGTGGCTCTGGTGGCGGGCAGTTGAGGGTGTTTGCCGCCATTGGGCGGCCACTTGAGGCCGCTCTGCTTCCCGAAGAACGCGAGTACACTCGACCCTGCGAGTCGGCGCCTGCGTTTTGCTGCTCGACAGCCTTTGCGAGCAGGGCCCTGACATACTGGATCTATAGGGCGCCGTCGCCAGTGGCCGTGATGTTGTCAGCTGCTGCTCGGCCCTCCACGAGGTTGTCCATCGGGGTGGAGAACGGTGGGAGGCCGTTCGCGTCTCGCTCCCGTGAGGAGACTACTATCCGCGGCTGATCCCTAGGGGGTGTGCGGTTGGGTGGAGGTGGGGCGCCCATCACCATCGACCCTAGCGGGGGCCGGGCTATTCCTCCTGGTGGCGCGTTCTCGCGGTCGCCGCCGGCCTTGGCGGTCGTTTTCGTCGTCGGTTCCGGCGCGCCCACGGGCCGGTGGGGTTCAGCGCGACCTGATTAAGCTGCTGGTGGTAGCGTGACAGCTCTCTGTCACCTGCTCGGCGAAATTTTTCGGCGCTCGGCTTGCTCCTGGATCGCCTCCGCCAGCTTCAGGCGGAGTTCCTCGACCTCCGTTGCCGTGGCGTTAGGAGGGATCGGTGTGGAGAAGGGATCCTCCGGCGGATCGGTGCCGGTCGCCATGTAGGTCGCGGCGTGGCGACCGGTACCGTCGCGGAGATCGGCGGAGTTTTCTGACCCGGAGTCGAAGTCGAAGATCCCAAGGATGGAAGGATCCTCGAAGTCTCCCATGTTGGAGACCTGGGTGATGGAGCCCGTGGGTGAAGCCGCGGTGATGGATCCGGCGAGTGACGCCGGGGTCGCCGAGTCGGCGTCGTCGTTGAGGGCCGCATCTTCCGCGGCCGCGGAGTTTTCGGCCACGTTGCTGTGGGCCGAGTTGTACTTGGAGGCGAGGCGATGGATCGTGCGGACCTGGATCTCGGAGAGCCGATCGCGTGGCAGCGACTCGCGGATGCGATCCGAATCCTCCAAGACGATGACGTCGGTGAGGCCGACAAAGAGGCTGATCGTGCCGACCGGCAAGATCATGCTGTGCGTGACGGGTCGCGCCGCCGGGACGTAGCTGCTCGGCAAGATCTGGAGCATCTCGCCGATCGCTATCATGCGGCCGGTGGAGACCGTCTCGTTGATGGGCAGATTGGATCTCGCCGCAGAACACCGGCCAGACCGGCCAGGCCCCAAGGTGGGCGCCACTGTCGTGGGAATGGTCACGACAGATGCTGCAATCGGCAACGAGTAGTAGAACGAGGGGCAAGGGCGGCCAGCCATATGCGGTGCGAGATGAGGGCGGAGACACAAGGTTTTACCCAGGTTCGGCCCCCCGGAGGGTAAAGACCTACTCCTGCTAGATTGTATTATGATGGTGGTACAATGGGCGAGCTCGGCTGGCGGCTAAGCGAGTTGCTTGGGTGTATGATGGAACGTATCTCTACACGCCCTGTAGGGAGGTTTATATAGACTTACCTCCCCTAGGGTTTACATATCTCAACCGAATCAGTTAAGGCTTCGGTACTTGTTTAACCTAATTCGCCTGGGCCTATCTACTCGCCTGGGCCTTCAGCTTCTAGTCGCTTGGATCCACACCGGGCCTTAATCCAGTCGCCGTCTTGCAGGCCCACTCGCCAGTTCCTGGGCCAGTCGGAAACATCCTGCTGGGTATATCCCGGTAGGCATATCCCCATCATGACAACTAGGATCATCTCCCATCGTCATCATTGCCTGTGACCCCGAAGATGGAGCTTTGCCTACGCTATCGTTATTATTATGTATTCCGCTGCTTGAAGTTGTATTAAGAACTGGATCATGAGATCCCTATTTGTGTAAGAACTTATGTACGGTTTGTAATGGATGATGTATTGTGGTATCCAATTCTGTTATGTCTCGCAAAAATGGTAATCCTGGGATTGCGATGTATGGCATAACAGGCATCTGGGATTAAAAATCCGGGTGTTGACAGGTGACTAGAAACAAATAGCACAAGAACAAGTAATATCACAATATGCATCAAACAATAAGCTTTGGAACAGTGCACACAGAATGACAACTATGCTCTCTTAATGGTGCCTAAAGGTAGAAGGTGGAGACTCAAGTAATGGTGGAAGAAAAGCCTTTTTGTAAAGGAAGCAGGGATTTCAAGTCTCAAAAAGAGCTTCCAAAAATTATGGTACTTGTTAGATTTTATCCCTCATTGCCCCTATCAGAAGCATCTTGAAGTGGTTAAGGTTAAAGTGAACAAATATGGAGTATATGCTCAATGAAGTATAAGTTTGCAATCTCAAGTCCCTTGAATACGAGGGCCACACCTCATGCTACTCAACTTTAGTCACCTGTAAGTTCTTGTCATTGTAAGTATTTGCATATCATTGAGAACCGCCAACGGGGTACCCCTTGCAAATGGTACAGGAGCTATCCCATAACCAAAATGACAAGACAAGCATACAATGAACATATCAGCAATCTTCTTATTTACCATGGTAATATGGTGTTTTTTTTTCTTATTTTTCGTCTTTTCTTAACGTGTCTCTCTTTTTTTTATAATAAGAATGCTTAATAGATGTCACTATGGTGATGCTGCAAGTTTCCACCATGATTAGGCATGGTTTAGGCTAGCGGCCCAGTCGTTTCTCTAACACATGATACAAACTCCATGGATTTACAAGTTCCCTCTTTATTTCACACCGGTGACATCCATAGACAAAAGAGCATGATATCAACTGAGTACAAAGTACAAGTGCAATGTTGAAAACGTTCCCCGTGACAGCACGGTTCTGCTAATTCCAACGTATAAGTGCAAGCATATACAACATAGATGACACAATGGTTCAAGTTTATTAGGGGCAAAGAATATAAAGTGTGCCATCAAGTTTGTGAGGGCTTTAATCACTAAGTTTTAACATAACAAAATAGTTTTTAATTGGAAGATAGCTGAAAAAAAGAATATACTTGGAATGGTGTAACACACCATGCATAGGAGTTTATAGTGGACACTTTGGAAAAACTTGGTTTCTCGGGAGTTGGAAGCATGAGTCGAACTTACTCATACAAGTGGAGGCTAGCAAAAGACTGGGAGCAACCAACTAAGAGAGCATAATGTCCATAATCATGCAGAGCAACAAAACATTACTAATCAAAGCCAAGAGTGGTACTACAAGTCAAGGACTAAATGATCATAGAGGCTAATGGTGACTTTTCTTAGTCATAACATGGTGTGAACATGTGCCAAGTCAACCCAAGCAAAGAATCAAAGGAGAATACCACAATACTATTCTTTTGCATGCTAAAACAACGCATAATTTTTTTCAAGGCACACTAATGTCAACACCCGGATTTTTAATCACAGATGGCTGTTATGCCATACATCGCAATCCCAGGATTACCATTTTTCGAGACATAAAAGATTGGATATCACAGTACATCATCCATTACAAACCATACATAAGGTCTTACACAAATAAGGATTTCATGATCCAATTCTTAGTACAATTCAGGCAGTGGAATAACGTAATAGTAACGATAGCGTAGGCAAAGATCCATCTTCAGGTCATAGGCAATGCTGACGATGGGAGATGATCCTAGTTGTCGTAACCTTCCTGTGGTCCGTCATCCTGATACTCCTCTTCATAGTCTGGCCACGGGAATAGCCAGGGACAAAGCCATGAGTACTCTTTAAGTACTCGCAAACTAATATTAATAAGTGAAGGGGGGGTGTAGTAGGATACTAAGCTCTAGGGTTGTTTTGCAAAAAGCCAGATTTGCTCTACTAAGTTCAAAAGCAAAGAAAGCTAGTTGAAAGTTTTATAACACCTAAGGGGGAACTTGCATTTCATGTCACAACTCTATTGTGGTCAAGTCAAAGGCATAAATCATTTCATAAGTCATTTTGAAAACATCTGACGGGGGAACAGTATGGCCACTCCAACTGTCCATAACCGCGGATGCGGCTATTCGAATAGTTTGACACTCTGCAGAGATTGTACACTTTCACCACAACATTCGATACATCCGTCAGGAACAATCCTGAATTCACCATACTCAGTATGCAGATAATCAATCCTAACCTTTCCATTACACTCCCTAGTATAGGCACCTCTCCTGTGAGTTTGGACTCCCAACCATGACCAACTGTCATCTTGGGTACTGCATAGGTGGACAATCTTCACAAGGTTGCCTCATCTCAGACCTTGGCCGCAAGGGAACCCATACTAAGGTATATAATTTTCCAGTCAAGCCCTACCCAATTTTCGGGTATTGTGGTTGTACGGTAAGATTGGAATGGTATCAAATCCAGACAACCATCAGTTTTATAAAGGGTTAAGGCTCATGCCTTAACATTTTCATCATCAAAATCACCTAGTGTTCGGAAACACATGTCAAAAACATTTCAGTAGAATGACTCATCATTCTAAGGTTTTCATAACCATTTTCACCAAGTATTCCCATCTAAAATTGATCAAGTTTTATGCTTAGCACTAGCATCTATAGGTGGGGATAAATATTAATGATGGGTAATAAACAAGTGGGGATTAGCTAAGTTCAATCTCATGCCTTAAGATGACATCAAGATTATCTAACTTAGGCCAATTTTTATGCTCTTTATGCTACCTTTAAATATATTTCTAAAATCTACAAGTCACTAAGTAAACTTTTGATAGAAAGCTTTTAGTAAAGAAAATCAAATACTAAGCTTGCAAGTAAAAATAGGATGGTGTGTCAAGTGGGTATGATCACATATGCTTAAGGCATATAGTTGGCATAGTGACAAGCAAGTAATAGCTTGCATAAGTAGGGTATCTTTCAAGTGTTAGCTTGCAAGGTTGCAAGTATAGGCTTTATCAGTTAATAGCTTGCTAATTCAACTAGTAGTATTAGACTTGCCTTGTGCAGAGCAGTGGTTGAAGTTCTCCTCGGCTTCTTCCTCGTAGTATCCTCCTTCCTCCTCGTATCCTTGGTCGGTACTAGCGTCTATAAATAAATACGAGGTACACAATCACCAGACAATACTTAACTATTTCTAATCATCACACAAAGGTTCACACAAGGTGATCTATCATCATCACTAACATTACAAGAATTAAAACACTTGTCTTATTTATTTTATTTTAGAAAAGTAATTTCTACTCATTGAAAAACTATTTAATTTAAAGTGATTTAAAGTGGTGTCACAATTTAATAAGGTTTAACCTTTTTATTTAATTTAATTTAAGTGACTAGAAATGCCTATGTGGCATTCTTTTATTACTTGATCATTATTTCTGTAAGTAAACCTACATGTTTTTATATATTCTGAAAGGTATGGTTAAATGTGATTTTTGAGAGTTGGAATTAACTCAAAAGCTCTTATGGTTGAATTTTGAAAAATGTTTGAATGCAGAAGAGCTTTTGCATTGTTATTTTTACCATGGGTGATCTATAAATTTAAATGGTTTGAATCCAACGGGATTGGATTAAGCTTTCTAGTACCTTTCTAACAAAATTGGTTTCATGCATTTTGGTTTAGTGAATCGAGCTGGGTTGATTTTTGAATCTAGGTACAGAACTGGGTTTGAAATTAAATGAATAAACTTAAGTTTGAATTGTTGGGTCGCGCGGGACGTTTAACTAGGCCAGCCCACTACGCATAGAGCATGCGCGGGCGGGTTAAGTGGCTGTCCCCACACGTCAGTGAGACAGTGAGGGGCGAAGCGGTACAGGGTGATCTAGGCCGCACGATCTAACTCTAATCGAACGACTCTAGTTCATCGTCCACGTCGGGCAGCGCCGGCAAGACAGAACCCTAGCACGGAAGGTGGGGGTCATGGGAGGCTCATAGGGCTCAGGCGATGGTCGGCGATGGGGGCAAACGATGAAGTCGACGACGGTGATCCTCCTGGTACCGGCAGCTTCTCCTGGGGAGGCTCCAATGGACGACGCCTCTCCTCCTCTGTAGCGACAAACTCCGGTGAAATTCCGACCACCTGGTGCTCGCCTAGATCCGGGAGTGAGTAGGTGTGATCAGTGATAGGTGGGGAGTGAACTGGTGTGAAGAAAACGAGCAGGGGAGGCCTCCTTTTATAGTGGCTGAAGGGGACCAACGGGCGCGGGCTGAGCTTGTCGTGGTCGACGACATTGAGGGATAATGGCATGTGCGACGATAGGGGGCGGTGTTGTGCTCCCTGGCGAAGCTCAACAGCGTGGTAGCGAGGCGTGGGGCGATGCTGATCGATCGGAATGCGTCGACGCACTGGGCGGGTCCGACGGTGATTTTAATGGTGCATAGCGTGCGTGGTCCGCGCGGCGGGAACGAGGTTGTCTGGCAGGGTGCTGGAGTGTTGGCGATCGCGTCTGCAAGCGGTGAGGGCGGCGCGTGGTCTGTGGGCGTTGGTCGTGTGTGGAGCACTCGCGCGCTCTCGGCTCGCACGCAGAGAGACTTGGCAAGCTCGGGCAGTGTGGTCTAGGGGATGGCAGTGCTCGAGGCTTGGACAGGGGGTGGCGGTGGACGGTGGTCAATGCTCCAGACATGCTTGCTAGGCTTAGTGCTTCTCCTAGCTCGCTGTCGACATGTGGGTGGCAAGTTAGGCTCGGCACGGTCACCATTAATGGCTATGCCAAGCTCACAGTGGTGCTAAGGCTTGTTAATTTGGGCTAGATCATCTACTGAGAGTGTAGTGAGAGCTAGAGAGGGAACAAGGTTGGCCAAAATCACTGCTCACTATAGTGTTTGTTGTTTGTTTGTTTGTTTGCTGCAAACAAGGTGTTTGATGAAATGGCCAAAAGAGATTCAAATTTGAATTTTGGATTCAAACTTGGTGGGTTTGATAGGCACATACTAGGGAGTCTCTGTTTATTTGGATTAGTCAAGGGGCACTGGTTTGGTTGGGTTTTGAAAATGTGTGATCTTCACATATGATAAAGATTCAATTTTTACTTGTGATTTGAATGAGGTTGCCAAATGTTTCTGCAAGTTTGAAAGGTGGGCTTTGATTCATTTTTACTTGTTCTAGCAAGGGGTAAAAAGAATTGGAAAAGTTTCTGTTTGAAATCTTGGAGTAGAAACACTCAAAGTGACCTAGTGAGCAAGATTGGCAAAAATGACCATTTGCCTTAATTGATTTGTTTTTGATTTTCTCTTTATTTGTTTCTTCTTAGAAATGTTTTATATGATGTTATTTTCATCTGTAAACCATTTCTTTATATTTAGGTTAATCACACAAGATCATTCATGCATTTATCAAATCATCACATACACACATGCATTCATATGATTTTAATTATTCAAAGTTTTTCTTAACCCTAATTTTAGTGATTAGAGTTTGATGATCATTGTTTTATATTTTTGGGATGTTTAAAAACCTTCCCTTCTTAAACAAAATCTCATTCCGAGATTTGAAAAAGGGAGAAAAAAGATTACCTAGGATTTAAAGAGATCGGGAAACTCTGTCTTGATGTGATCTTCTCGCTCCCAGGTAGCTTCTTCTTCAGTGTGGTTGCTCCACTGAATCTTGAGAAACTTGATGCTTCGGGTCCTAGTGGTTCTAAAATCTTCCTCTTAAATACGGATGGGTACTTCGGGATACGTCAGGTGATCGTTGATATCGATGGTCTGGTGATCAATGTTCTTGAAAACTTCAGTCTTCTCCAGAACTTCAAGGCATTTATGAAGTAACGATATATTCAACACATTGTGTACTGCTGACATCTCCTCTGGCAGTTCCAATTGATATGATACTTCTCCTCGACGATTTAGAATCTTGAAAGGTCCGATATATCTGGGGGATAACTTTCCTTTGAGATGGAAACGCTGCATTCCCTTCAAAGGCGACACTTTGAGATACACAAAATCTCCGATATTGAAAGCGAGGTCTCGACGTCTCTTGTCGGCGTAACTCTTATGTCTTGATTGAGCGGTCTTGAGGTCCTCACGAATCTTATGAACTTTCTCTTCTGCTTCTCGTAGGACGTCGGGTCCGAAAATCTGACTCTCTCCTACTTCTGACCAATTCAAAGGGGTGCGACACTTCCTTCCATACATGAACTCAAATGGGGCCATTTGCATACTAGCTTGATAACTGTTGTTGTATGAAAATTCTGCGAAAGGAAGACAATCTTCCCATTATATCCCTACTCTAGCACACAGGCTGTCAACATATCTTTGCGTATTTGATTTACTCGCTCCGTTTGTCCATCGGTCTGAGGGTGATACGCTGTGCTGAAATCCAGTCGGGTTCCTAAACCTTCTTGGACTTTCTTCCAGAATCTCGAGGTAAACTGAGTTCCTCGATCCGATACGATGTTCTTGGTGACTCTGTGCAAACTAACAATTCTAGCGATGTACAACTCTGCTAGCTTCGAACTCTGGTATGTGGTCTTGACTGGTAAGAAATGGGCGACTTTGGACAATCTGTCAACTATGACCCATATAGAGTCATTTCCCCTACTAGAAGTAGGCAATCCGGTGATAAAGTCCATTCCAACTGAATCCCATTTCCATTCCAGAATCTGCAATGGTTGCAACAGTCCTGCGGGTCTTTGATGTCCCTCCTTGACTCTCTGACAGATATCACACTTGGCGATATAGCTTCCGATTTCTCTCTTCATCTTATGCCACCAAAATTGCTCCTTCAAATCCTGATACATCTTTGTTCCTCCGGGGTGGATAGAATAAAGAGTATCATGGGCTTCCTTCAAAATAACTTCTTTCAACTCTGAATCTGCTAGTACAGAGAGACGTCCTTTGTACCACAGAACTCCTTCTTCGTCTTCGGTGAATCCGGGTACTTTGCATGTACCGATACGACGTTTGATTCCGTCGATACTAGCATTTCCTCTCTGCGCCTCCTTGATCTGACTGATCAAAGTGGGTTGAAGTTATATGCTAGACAAAAATCCTTCACTTACTAATTCCATTTGGAAATCTTCCATCTCTTTGTGCAAACTTGGTTGCTCCTTCAAAATCATGGAGTTCAAATGACACGACAATCTGCTAATGGCATCTGCTACCACATTGGCTTTACTGGGGTGATAGTGAATGTCCAGATCATAGTCCTTGATTAGCTCGATCCATCTTCTCTGCCTCATATTCAGCTCCTTCTGAGTGAATATATACTTCAGGCTCTTGTGATCCGAATAAATCTCACAACGGTTTCCCATGAGATAATGATTCCATGTCTTCAGGGCTAGAACTACGGCTGCGAGTTCAAGGTCATGGGTTGGATAATTTTGTTCATGCTGCTTCAGTTGTCGGGATAGATAAGATATAACTTTGCCTTCTTGCATTAGCACACATCCGAGACCGATCTGGGATGCGTCACAATACACATCAAAGGGCTTCGTGATATCCGGCATGATCAAGATAGGGGCTGAAATCAATCTCCTCTTGAGTTCCTGAATACTCGCTTCACATTTGTCCGTCCATTCAAACTTCTTGTCCTTCTTCAGCAATTGGGTCATGGGTCTTGCAATGCTCGAGAATCCTTCTACAAACTTGCAGTAGTATCCCGCTAATCCAAGAAATGCACGAACTTTGGTTTGAGTGGTTGGGTCTTAACAATCTTCAACATCCTTCACCTTCACAGGGTCAACGCAATTCCTCCGGCTGATACAATATGTCCGAGGAATCCTACCTCCTATAACCAGAATTCACATTTGCTAAACTTGGCATATAGGTGATGCTCTCTAAGGGTTCCAAGAATGGTCCTTAGGTGTAGCTCATGTTCTTCTTCTGATTTGGAATAAATCAGAATGTCATCGATGAAAACAACGACAAACTTATCCAGGAAGTCCATAAAAATCTTATTCATGAGGTTCATGAAATAAGTGGGGTCATTGGTTAATGACAGTATACTCGTATAATCCATATCGGGTGGTAAAGGCAGTCTTTGGAATATCCTTTTCGCGAATCTTGAGTTGATGATAGCTAGTTCTAAGATCAATCTTAGAAAACACTTTGGCATCAGTTAACTGGTCAAACATATCTTCTATCTTCGGCAGTGGGTACTTGTTCTTGATGGTAACGTCATTCAACTTCCGATAATCCATACACAAACGGTTACCTCCATCTTTATTGTCCACAAACAAAACATGTGATCTCCATGGTGACACACTTGGTTGAATCAATCCAATTTCCAACATGGCATCCAGTTGATTCTTCAGTTCCACTAGTTCAGATGGGTTCATACTATATGGTCTCTGGGCTATGGGTCCAGTTCCAGGGATTAGTTCAATGATAAACTCGATATCCATATCTGGGGGCATACCGGGCAAAACATCTAGAAATACATCGGGGTATTCACAGACTATCCAGACTTGGTCAATGGTGGGCTGGGCTAGACTCTTGTTGCACTTGAATTGACGGGGCAAGGTTTCAGATACATGCTCGACTGATATTCCGTCTGTACTGGTCATGGTTATGGCTTTCTTGGCACAGTTAATTAATCCTTTGTGTTTGGACATCCAATCCATCCCTAGTACTACTTCCAAACCTTTAGTTCCGAGTGCGGATAGGGACGGCTTTGGAAATTTGTCTAGCTTTGGTGGTCGAACCAGGTATTTGAACAATCATAACATGCTTTAATTTGGTTGGTTGAATCTTACTAGTGCATGCAAATTCTTCGGTAACAAATGAGTGCGATGCTCCAGAATCAAACAACACTCTTGCAAGTACTGAGTTAACAGAAAACATACCTAGCATGACATCTGGCGCTTCTTGGGCTTCTTCAGCATGCATGAGAAAGAGACGGCCGTTGCGGTTGAGCGAATTCCCTGGGGCAAACCTTCTTTCGGGCTGAACACGACGCTGATGCTGAGCTGGGGCATTTGCATTGGGGGCTGCGGCAATCTTCTTGGGGTACTCATTGGAATAGTGACCTTTGGTTCCACATTCATAACAAATCACTTGCGACTTGTCCTTTGCTGCAACAGGCATAGCATAGCTTGCAGTCCTTGGGGCAGTGTTGGTGTTTGTGGTAGCATTGTTGTTGTTGAACTTGGGTGGTGCACGATTGAAATTGCTGGAGTTGACGGGGTTGTTGTGGTTTCCTCCGGGCCTTGGGTTTCCATGGTTGGGATAGGTCGGACGGTTCATCGGGGGTCTGTTGTTTCTTGGGGAAAATCCTGGAGATGGGTTGGGGCGATACTTTGGTGTATGATGGGTTCCTGGCTGATGCATCATGCGATGCTTGCAGTTCTCATTGGCTTGGTTGATCAAACCCGGTGGTACATGGGTTCTGCTAAACTTGACTATGAACTCTTCCCAAGTCATCAGCTGACCTCCTGTCATTGCGCGAACGCTGTTCCACCATGCTCTTGCATCTCCGGCCAGATAGTGGGTGGCGAACAGAACTTTCTCGTTGGATTATACTCCTGCAACTTCTAGATTGTTCTCCATGGTTTGCAACCAATCATCTGCATATAGGGGCTCTTCTGACTTGGTGAAAACAGGTGGGTTGGTGTTCTGGAAATTCTTGAGCTTAGATCCATGGTTGTCTTGATTTCCATGGCCTTGATTGTTGTTGGCCATCTGAGCTATATGTTGAAGGGTGGCTAGGTTGGCTTGACATTCGGCTCTTTCGGCTTCGCGGTCAGAAACCAACATTTGCAAGAGTTGCAACATTGGGTCCGGGGCTGAGTTGCTTCCTCCGCGAGGCATCTGAAGATTGAGGTAGATCATGAGAAAAGAGGGAAATTTCTAAGGTTCAGGGGTTTTTGAAAAGTTTTTAAAGTTTGACTCAGAATTTTCTAGCAACTTGCTTTTCATTCTTTCATTCATAGCACACGATACAAACACACACCACAACAAAGGAAAACAGATGGTTTTAAGAACCATTCTGTGAAACTATGATACAGTGGGACCGAATACAACTCACTAACGCTAGTGCTCAAGTGCTACTACTCCTCGGAGTCAGTGTCCTCATCATCCTCCTCCTCCTCATCATCATCATCATCATCGATGAAGGCAAAGTCATCCTCATCGGTGAAGAAGTACATGTCCTGATACTCCAGAAAGTCATCATCATCATCGCTGAGATAGGAGTAGGGGTCTCCACGAAGGTCTTCCCCTGCATTCTCCCTCTCCTCCAACTGCATGTCTCTCTCGTGGATGGTCTCCTCCAAATCCGGTGGCGAAGACAGGCAATGATGCGCTCCTTCTTGTCGAGATGACGACGACGAGACTTGCGATCCTTCACTAGCATGGCGATGGTCTGATCCTTCTTCTTGGCGATGGCGTACTTGTGGTTGGCATAGGAACGGGCATTGTCCAACTCCTTCTAACGATCATACATCATGAAGCTGAGGTGGTCCAACTGAGTCTTTAGCTCATGGTGGCATGGGGCCTCCAGTGGCTGTCCCATAGCATCACACCTTGGATAGAACTCAAAATAGGTACCCTTGATTTGATTGATACTCTGCCCACACAGACGGGCAACAGCTTCCTACATGGCCCTGGCAAGTCCATCGAGCCAGTTGTTCTCTCTTAAGGTGAACTGAATTCCCTCTGCAGTGGGAGGTTCAATATTTCCTCAAATACTTGCAACAACTAGTCACTGCAAATATTCTCCTTCCTGATCATTGAGCTGAGCTCCAAAGAACTCGGGGTGTGGACGCTCCAGCATTTCTGCCAGCTGGTCCAAGTCACCCTCAAAGATTGTAAGATCCCTCCTTATTAAAGGAAAAGATCCCTGTGATTGCAATGCTAGTCCCTGGATCATTGCTAGCATCCACAGTTTAAGATGAAGTACACAGATACAAAGGTCGTTTATTACAGTCATTCCAGAGATAAAACATAGTCTTTTACAACTCATGGCCAAAGGCCTAGTACAAGAGTTTATGGAATAAGTAAATAAACATAAGTCTTCATCTTCATGTGCCACATGCAAGCATGTTGAGTGTAGACTCATGACTCCTAATCATCATCAGAGTAACCTGCAACATCATAAGTTATAGCCACAAGGGTCAATACTTTGGAATAGTATTGGCAAGTGATACCTTAGTATATATTTAAGTGGACTAAAATACTATATGCATTTGGTTGGTGGAGCTTAGGCTTGCATTGCTCAAAATAGATTTTTCCTTAACTTTTTGAAAATACTAAGTTTTGTTTGGCAAAAACTTTCCAAGACATCTACCAATCCAAGACTGAAGATCCACTCAGGGCATCAACCAATCAAGGACTGAAGATTTACTTGGCAAAAACACCCAAGGCATCTACCAATCAAGGACTGAAGATCCACTCAGGGCATCAACCAATCAATGACTGAAGATCCTTTTAACCCTTGTTCACCCACAAGTTTTATTTAGAAATTGGAGTGATGAGATTCTTGAAGTTTCCATGTCTTGATGCTCAAATTGTCCTTTACCAGGGACATGGCTAAGTACTTAGGTTTTACACTCTGCAGAGGTGGTGCACTTTCCCCACAAGCCTTGGTTTCCCAAGGATGATCCTTCAGTAGCCTTTCCTTAGTCAAAAGGACGCGTTCCAACCTATCAACCCATCTACCACCCACTGTCCAAAAGACTAAGTTCCAGCATCCTAAGATCATGGCAGAGCCCATAATGCCAAGTGGTTGCACTTGAAGCTTTTCAACATTTGACATCTCAAATCTCTTTGTTTCCTGGGTGGCCATCCACAAGTGAGATACACAAGCCAAGTCACATGGCCTTGTGAACCACTCAACATAAGCCATTCCTTCCATTCCACCCAGGTGGTTCATTAACTTAGTTGTTTTATTTTACAAAAACATAAGTCCTTAGACTTAGAAATTTTTCCATAGTGAATAAATAAACCACCATTGTTTTCTAGTAGCTAGGCTAAGCATGATAGTAATAGGAATCTTGACTTAGGAAATTTTCACTAAGGCTTCACCTAATAGGTTTTCCCAAAGTATAGCTTGTTCTTTAGTAATAACCATGCAAGTCCTTTACTTAGAAAAATAATACTAATGCATAAGTAAAATATAGGAATGGAATATTCATGAGGATATCACTTGCCTTGGTAGTGTGGAGAGTAGCACTCGTCACAAACACAATCACTAGCAAAATCTACACACAAAGTTGTAGCACTCAATTACACACAAATATATACAAACAAGAAATAATATGAATGCATGCATGCATGAATCTACCAAGTGATGATTTTTTTGAAAACTCAACCAAGCAAGTGCATGAATACAGAAACTAAAACAAGTCCTAAAGTAGCCAAGACAAACTTAAATAACCCTAAAACAAAAATACTAAACTAAATCTATACTTAAAATGGCCTCAAACAAGTCTCTGCAATTTAAGCCAATCAAATGGTTACTATTTGTTAAAAAAATTGGATAGGCAGAAAGGTCTTGTTCTTCTGAATCCAACGGTATAAAGTTTGCAAAATTCCAACGTGGAAATCAAAAGATATAGGCATTTGAAATCTGGATCAAAATCTGTTTTTAAATTTCTATTTTCAGACCTTAACCTAGCCACGCGTCATGACCTTATTCGCCCGTACCGGTTCGTCTGGATCGAGCGATACAGACCGCTGGATCTAAATGAAATCTGGCGGCTCAGATCGCGTACCGCTTCGGGGTTAAGTGGATCTATCCTAGCGCTACGATGCAGATCTAACGGTTGTTATCGACCTGGCCAGAAAATGGCGGCGGAGCGGCGGCTACCGGCGGCGGAACTGTCGGTCGATGACGTTGCCGATGATGCAGACGGCGAGGGAGAAGGAGGAGTAGCTCACCGGGCTCAAGAGGTCACGGCGAAGCTTGTCGTACTCGCGGTTGGTCAAGGGGCGCTCGGGGCTGTCCTAGATTGCTCGCCGGAGTTGCTGTGGGCGGCGGTTGCGTCGGGTGGTCGTCGTGGACGTCGCTGTGAATCACCCCGAGGCAAGGCGAGGACACGGTTTGATTCGCAGAGTCGAGACAGAGCTATGTGCGTGAACTAGAAAGCGCGGGGCGGTCTGTACTTACCACTGGAGTTCGCCGGAGTTCGTGCAGACGTCGGTGGCGACTAGTCGATGATGTTGCCGGAGCTACGGTCCTTGCGAGAGCAAACGAAATGTGTTAAAAGAAGCGCAGAGGCTCACTGAATCAGTTTGCAAGATCGAGAGGCAGAGAGGAGCTCTGGACTCACCGGAATTCGCCGGCGCAGTCGTCGGAGACGACGGGGCTACAGAGAGCAATACACGCAGCCTGGTGGCGCTCTGGGTTCGGGGTTTGAGGGAGAAGAGAGAGGAGACAGAGGGGATTCTTATAGCCTGGTCACGAGCGAGAATCACTCGGCCAATAAATCGAATTGACGTCGTGAATTAATCACAGAAACGCCCGCGTTGATTTGGGGATGAACGGGTCATGCGGGTGGAGACGATGGTGACGTGGAGAAGGCCCGCCTGTTAGCGAGGCGGAGCTGGAGTGCAGGGTCTGGCCGTCAAGATAGCGTGTGCTCGCGCGTGGGAGAAGGAAAAGGAGATCCCCGGGTGGGCTTGCTGGGCTGGATCCGCTGCTGGGCCAGATTCTGGCCGCGCGGCCCTTTTCCTTTCTTTAAGCCTTTTCTTTTTCTAATTCTATTTTCTGGATAGAATTTGATATGAATTCAAATCCTTTTGAATTCAAACTTCTTTGGGGATTTTTGCAGGGATCTGTGGGTTCACAAACAATCAAATGACCTAGTGGATACCTTGCAAAGGCTTGGTCAAGCTTAGGTTTCAAAGAAAACAGAGATTTGCTCTAATTGCAAATATTTGGAATAGGGTTTTTAGAAAATATTTATAAATTGGAAACTTGGGTTTAAATGCTACTCCTAATCTTTCCAATCATGGAGGCAAGCAAACAAGATTATGGACAAACAAATCTCAAAGGGTGATGGCCAATTGAGATAATTTGCCCACATGAAATCATAGCCAAAGTGTATGCTTTTAAATGATTTTGAGAAAAACCCTATATGAATGAATGATGCAAAGATGATATGAATGAGTTTTGAAACATGATTTTTAGGGATGTTACAAAGATGAGGTCTCCTCCATTCCCCAACTGATAAAACTTGCTGTACTTCACATCCATCTATAAGAATATAGGATGAGTAAGTTAGTGGAGTGATCAAGTGTGTCAAATTTTATGTAAGTTAGCAAGAGTTTTTGAAGAACATGAATTTTCATGAAAAAATCTAAGTGATAAGAATAAGAATAAGTTTTTGTAAATAATCACTTCTTTTGGTTTTGAAACTAAGTTTTCGATTCCAACTTCCATTCTAACTAGGGTCTCCTATGGTCAGGATGACTCTGATACAAACTTGTCAACACCCGGATTTTTAATCACAGATGCCTGTTATGCCATACATCGCAATCCCAGGATTACCATTTTTCCGAGACATACCAGATTGGATATCACAGTACATCATCCATTACAAACCATACATAAGGTCTTACACAAATAAGGATCTTAGGATCCAATTCTTAGCACAATTCAGGCAGAGGAATAACATAATAGTAACGATAGCGTAGGAGAAGCTCCATCTTCAGGGTCACAGGCAATGCTGACGATGGGAGATGATCCTAGTTGTCGTAACCTTCCTGTGGTCCGTCCTCCTGATACTCCTCTTCATAGTCCGCCAATGGAATAGCTGTGACAAAGCCATGAGTACTCTTTAAGTACTCGCAAACTAATACTAATAAGTGAAGGGGGGGTTTGTAGTAGGATACTAAGCTCTAGGGTTGTTTTGCAAAAAGCCAGATTTACTCTACTAAGTTCAAGAGCAGAGAAAGCTAGTTGATAGTTTTATAACACCTAAGGGGGAACTTGAATTTCATGTCACAACTCTGTTGTGGTCAAGTCAAAGGCATAAATCATTTCATAAGTCATTTTGAAAACATCTGACGGGGGAACAGTATGGCCACTCCAACTGTCCATAACCGCGGACGCGGCTATTAGATGGATCGCTGAAGCTTGCACACCTTTTTTAGCATCCTTAGGATTGACAAAACCCTTTGGTTGTATCATATACAACTCTTATTCAATATTACCATTGAGAAATGCGGTTTTGACATCCATCTGCCATATCTCATAATTGAAATATGCAACAATTGCTAACATAATCCTAACTGATTTTAGCTTTGCTACGGGATAGAATGTCTCATCGTAGTCAACTCCTTGAATTTGTCGAAACCCCTTTGCAACAAGTCGAGCTTTATAGACGGTTACATTACCATCAGCATTAGTTTTCTTTTTGAAAATCCATTTATTTTTCACGTCCTTTCGGTCGTCAGGTAAGTCCACCAAGTCCCAAACTTGATTTTCATACATGGATTCCATCTCGGATTTCATGGCTTCTAACCATTTGTTGGAATCCGGGCTCATCATCGCTTCTTCATACATCGTAGGGTCATCATTTTCATCAACCATGAAATTCATGAAAGGATTTCCGTACAGCTCGGGAGCTGCACGCGTCCTGCTAGACCTGCGAGGTTCGGTAGTATTCTCTTTCAGAGTTTCATGATCATTATCATTAGTTCTTTCTTCAACTGGTGAAGCCAACTCCGGAACGACTTCCGGTGCTGCGCTACTCACCATACTTTGAAGAGAAGGTTCAATAACCTCTTCGAGTTCTACCGTCCAACTACTCACACCTTTCGCGAGAAACTCTTTTTTTAGAAAGGATCCATTCTTGGCAAAAAAAACCTTGCCCTCGGATCTGTGATAGAAGGAATACCGAATAGTTTCCTTAGGGTATCCTATGAAGACGCATTTTATCGCTTTGGGTTCGAATTTATCCGGTTGAAGTTTCTTCACATAAACATCGTAACCCCAAACTTTAAGAAATGACAGCTTAGGTTTGTTTCCAAACCATAATTCATACGGTGTCTTTTCAACGGATTTAGATGGTGCCCGATTTAAAGTGAATGCAGCAGTTTCTAGTGCATAACCCCAAAATGACAACGGCAAGTCCGTCAGAGACATCATAGATCGAACCATATCCAGTAAAGTACGATTATGACGTTCCGACACACCATTTCGCTGTGGTGTTCTGGAAGGTGTGAGTTGTGAAACAATTCCACACTCTTTCATGTGAGTGCTAAACTCGTAACTTAGATACTCACCTCCACGGTCGGACCGAGAAATTTGATCTTTCTATTACGATGATTTTCCATTTCATTCTGAAATTCCTTGAACTTTTCAAAGGTTTCAGACTTGTGTTTCATCAAGTAGATATAACTGTATCTACTCAAATCATCCGTGGAAGTAACAAAATAACGATATCCACCTCGCGCTAGCACACTCATTGGACCACCAGAATATATGATTTCCAATAAATCTGTCGCCCGTTCCATTGAACCGAAAAACAGTGTTCTAGTCATCTTACCTATAAGGCATGGCTCACATGTATCAAATGATTCAAAATCAAGTGATTCCAAAAGTCCATCCGAATGGAGCTTCTTCATGCGTTTAATGCCAATATGACCTAGACAGAAGTGCCACATATATGCAGATATATCATCAGTTAGTTTAATCCTTTTAGCATCAACATTATGAATATGTGTAACATTATTATCAAGATCCAATAGAAATAAACCATTCATCATCGGTTCATGACCATAAAAGATTTCATTCATATAAATAGAACAACCATTGTTCTCGGATTTAAATGAATAACCACTTCGCATCAAACACGATCCAGATACAATGTTCATGCTCAGTGCTGGCACCAGATAACAATTATTCAAGTTTATTACTAATCCCGACGGCAAGTGGAGAGGTAGCGTTTCGACGGCGATCACATCAACGCTTGATCCATTGCCGACACGCATCTTGACCGCACCCCTTGCTAGCGGTCGCTTGTTCCGCAGACCCTGATTCGAGTTACAAATATTAGCAACTGAACCGGTATCAAATACCTAGGTGCTACTGCGAGCACTAGTTAAGTACACATCAATAACATGTATATCATATATACCTTTGTTTGCCTTGTTGGCCTTCTTGTCTGCCATGGGGCAGTTGCGCTTCCAGTGGCCAGTCCCCTTACAATAGTAGCACTCTGTATCAGACTTAGGGCCAACTCGGGGTTTCTTTTTAGGCACGGCAACCGGCTTGCCACCCTTACTTCCCTTCCGTTTTCCCTTCTTGTCTTTCTTGAAACCACTGTTTATTGATCATCAACACTTGATGTTCCTTTTTGATCTCCACTTCTGCAGTTTTAAGCATTGGCAGAAGCTCGGGGAGAGACTTCTTCATGCCTTGCATATTATAGTTCATCACGAAGCTCTTATAGCTAGGTGGCAGAGACTGCAGAACACGATGGATGCCTAAGTCAATGGGAATCGTTATTCTCAAGGACACATGCTTATCGGTGTAACCCCGACATCTTGAGTACATGCTCACTAATGGAGTTGTGCTCCTCCATCATGCAGCTAAAGAACTTTTCTGAAGCATTGTAGCTCTCTACAACAACATGTGTGTCGAAATCATTTTCAACTCACCCATTGTATCAAATGCATTGCCATTTTTGAAACGCTTTCGAAGTTCTGGCTCTAGCCCATACAATATGCCGCAATGAACTAAGTTGTGGTCCTCCTGACGAGTCTGATAGACATTCTTCTCCTCGTTAGGGGCATCCTCAAAAGGTGGGGGGCCTAGCGGCGCTTCTAGAACATATTGCTTTTGTGCAGCAGAGAGGAGAATCCTCAAATTCATGGCCCATTCGGTAAAGTTGCTACCGTTCGTTGCAAGTTTCTCTTTCTCCATGAACACATTGAAATTAAAAGCAGGTGGTGCCATCTACAACAGAATTTGTAAAGTTTAGACTAAGTTTATGATAGACTGAGTTCAACTAATCCATATTACGAATGAACTCCCACTCAAAAACAACATCCCTTGTGCCTTTTTGGTGATTACATGAACCAAATCCACTACACCAAGTCTGATCATCACGTGAGTCGGTGTAGCTTTAAAGGCGAGCATCAAATGGGCATCATATCTACTATATGACTCATGCTTAACCTTTCGGTCCATGTTCCGAGGCCATGTCTGTACATGCTAGGCTCGCCAAGTTAGAACCTTAGTATTCGCGTGTGTAACTGTCTTACACTCGAAATATGGTCGTGGATCCAAGAACACCCGATCATCACGTGATGTCTTGGAGCAACGAAAACATAATAGGTGCATACTAAAGGAAGAACACATTCTTATCTTGATATTTAAATGAGGGGTCATCTTATTATGCTAATAAATCTAAACAAGAAATATAAGATGTTATCAAACATCACATGTTTATTAGTGAAATGATATGGTTCCCGCATATGAACTCTATCATGTGCACCGTGATATGATCACTATCATACCTTTATGTGTAAGGCCAAGGTCTATGGAACTTACACGTTATGTGTGTTGTAAGAGTATCATCTCATACTTATACTTACAACATCACCATATCATAACACTAGCCCAGCAACAATCTAAACTAGACGCCTCTAATTTATCCATTGCAAGTTTTACGTGGCTTAGGGCTTTCGAAGATAGAACCGTTCTTACCTACGAACATGAACCACAACGAGGATAACCAAATTGTTGACAACTCGTTGCAAAATAGATATTGACTATAGTAGGAGAGTCAGACACCCGCTAGCTACTTATGCAAACTAGTTGCATGTCAAGCGTGGAACAGGTCTCATGTGCGAGGACATGTAAAGTTTGTCCGGGCCGCTTCATCCCACTATGCCACCAATATCCAAAATTACAACTAAGAAGCAACAACATGATCATCATCGCCCACATACTCATATGTGTACTACCCATGTAAAGCATCTACGCATAGATCCAGCTCTGATACCACTGAAGGGTTCGCATCATAGAAAACAAAAAAATTCCTATGATGGGAACTATGTACCAAGATCTATCTACTAGATACAAACAACGGGCAGATGTATATCCGTAGATAACATACCCTTGAAGACCAACAAAGCTTAACGAGTTGAACTCGTGGTTGATGTAGACGATCTCTAGCCGATCTCAAGATCGAGAGGAAATCCTAGCGCCGCAAAGCAGCAGCGCATCCGTGCTCGCACACACGTACAAGACACCGAGCAACCTCCACCTCCTCGCTCCAGAGATGCAGCAGAAGCACAACCCTTTCTTTCCGAATAGCCACCGGGAACATGTATCTCGCTAGTCCGAGACCATGGGGAATAAATTCTAGAGGGGGAGAGAGATCCTTCACGAGGAGGTGTGAGTGAGAGAGAGGGAGAGGGGTGCCTTTTATAGGAGGAGGGGTAACCCAAGGGGGTGGCCGCCGGCCATGGGGGCTGCCCCCTCCCCTCTTTCATTCATGTGGGTGGACACTCCACTCACAAAAACCTCTTTAATTTCCTCCACTCAAAATCCTACTCAAAATTGCTATTAAATTTCCACCAAATTTAATGCAAACTCTCATTAAATAAAACTCTTTTTATTTATTCAGATTTTTGTCAATTACTTTAATGACAAACATTCACATATAACCCCTTGCTAGAATTCCATTTCACATGCAAAAACACTTTCTGCAATTTCACCCAAAAACCTGTTTTGGTATCTAGTGAAATAAATTCCTGCGCTTGTTATTCATTCCGGCATGAAACATTTGCTCCAATTGGATGTCAGTGTCCCTTAAGTGTGTCACCCTACGGTTCACGAATGATGCAGACATGATCGAGACCCTTCTCCGATCAATAATCAGAAGCGGGACCTGGAGATCCATACTGACTCCCACACATTCAATGATGACTTTCCTGTGATCGTCGGAACCTTTTACGCTTGTATCTTAATCGCTTTATTTCACGATATATTACATGTCCGAGATTCGATCATCGGTATCTCCATACCTAGTTTGATCTTGTTACTGACATGCACTCTTTTCTCGTTCCCGTGATATAACATTCTAGTGATCAAATCACTTGCTTGCAAGCTAACCAATGTGATATCACCGAGAGGGCCCAGAGTATATCTATCCGTCATCGGGATGAACAAATTCCACTCTTGATCCATGAGTCTCAACATAACACTTTAGTAGTTTTGAAGCCATCTTTATAATCACCTAGTTACGGTGTGATGTTTAATGTCAACAAGAAACTCTTCCGGTATTAGTGATTGACATGATCTCATGGTCTAAGGATTAGGATCACTTCGTAAGTTGTTTATAGCAATATAAACTCAATGACTTTGATCGTAATGCTATACTTTGGATAAATGTTCATCACATCATTACACTAATATTGTGATCTCGTTATTAACAACATGCAATGTTTATGATCAGGAAACTGTGATCATCTTGTTAATCAACGAGCTAGTTTATGAGAGAGGCATAACTAGGAACTTTCTATTTGTTTATTAAACACACATGTATTAACGTTTACGTATTAATAAAATTATAGCATGCAAAATAAACATCTATCATATAATTGGAATACACATAATAAACACTTTATTATTGCCTCTCAGGGCATATTCCCTTCATAGGCTTGCTCAGTTAATAGTTTGCTAATTCAACTAGTAGTATTAGGCTGGCCTTGTGCAGAGCAGTGGTTGAAGTTCTCCTCGGCTTCTTCCTCATAATATCATCCTTCCTTTTCATATCCTTGGTCGGTACTAGCATCTATAAATAAATACGAGGTACACAATCACCAAACAATACTTAACTATTTCTAATCATCACACAAAGGTTCACACTAGGTGATCTATCATCATCACTAACATTACAAGAATTAAAACACTTGTCTTATTTATTTTATTTCAGAAAAGTAATTTCTACTCATTGAAAAAATACTTAAGATTTAATATTCTCCAACTCAAACATGGTATGATGTTGACACATGTCATCACCACATATTTTAGTACATGGGAATGTGATTTAAAGTGGTGTCACAATTTAATATGGTTTAACCTTTTTATTTAATTTAATTAAAGTGACTAGAAATGCCTATGTGGCATTCTTTTATTACTTGATCATTATTTCTGTAAGTAATCCTATATGTTTTTATATATTCTGAAAGGTATGGTTAAATGTGATTTTTGTGAGTTGGAATTAACTCAAAAGCTCTTATGGTTGAATTTTGAAAAATGTTTGAATGCAGAAAAGCTTCTGCCTTGTTATTTTAACCATGGGTGATCTATAAGTCTAAATGGTTTGAATCCAACGGGCTTGGATTAAGCTTTCCAGTACCTTTCTAACAAAATTGGTTTCATGCATTTTGGTTTAGTGAATCGAGCTGGGTTGATTTTTGAATCTAGGTACAAAACTGGATTTGAAATTAAATGAATAAACTTAAGTTTGAATTGTTGGGTCGCGCGGGACGTTTAACTGGGCCGGCCCACTACGCACAGCGCATACGCGGGCGGGTTAAGTAGCTGTCCCCACGCGTCAGTGAGACAGTGAGGGTGAAGTGGTACGGGGTGTTCTAGGCCGCATGATCTAACTCTAATCGAACGGCTCTGGTTCATCGTCCACGTCGGGCAGTGCCGGCGAGACAGAACCCTAGCGCGGCAGGTGGGGGTCATGGGAGGCTTACCGGGGCTCAGGCGATGGTCGACGATGGGGGCGAACGACGAAGTTGACGACGACGATCCTCCTGGTACCGGCAGCTTCTCCTGGGGTGGCTCCAATCGACGACGCCTCTCCTCCTCTAAAGCGGCGAACTCCGGTGAAATTCCGGCCACCTGGTGCTCACCTTGCTCCGGGAGTGAGTGGGTGTGATCATTGAGAGGTGGGGAGTGAACTGGTGTGAAAAAAACGAGCGGGGGAGGCCTCCTTTTATAGTGGCTGAAGGGGACCGACGGGCGCGGGCTGAGCTCGTCGTGGTCGACGACACAGAGGACTAATGGAATGGGCGACAATAGGGCAGTGCTGTGCTCCCTGGCGAAGCTCAATGGCGTGGTGGCCAGGCATGGGGCGGTGCTGATCGGTCGGAATGCGTCGATCAACTGGGCGGGTCCGACGGTGATTTTAATGGTGCACAGCATGCGTGGTCCACGCGGCGGCGTACGAGGTTGTCTGGCGGGGTGCTGGAGTGTTGGTGATCGTGTCTGCAAGCGGCGAGGGTGGCGTGCGGTCTATGGGTGTTGGTCGAGTGTGGCGCACTGGCGCGCTCTCGGCTCGCACGCAGAGAGACTTGGCAAGCTCGGGCAGTGTGGTCCAGGGGCTGGCATTGCTCGAGGCTTCGACAGGGGGTGGCGGTGGACGGTGGTTAGTGCTCCAGACATGCTTGCTAGTCTTGGTGCTTCTCCTAGCTAGCTATCGACATGTGGGTCGAAAGTTAGGCTTGGCATGGTCACCATTAATGTCTATGCCAAGCTCACAGTGGTGCTAAGGCTTGTTAATTGGGCTAGATCATCTGGTGAGAGTGTAGTGAGAGCTAGAGAGGGAACAAGTTTGGCCAAAATCACTGCTCACTATAGTGTTTGTTGTTTGTTTGTTTGTTTGTTTGCTGCAAACAAGGTGTTTGATGAAATGGCCGAAAGAGATTCAAATTTGGATTTTGGATTCAAACTTGGTGGGTTTGCTAGGAACATACTAGGGAGTCTCTGGTTAGTTGGATTAGTCAAGGGGCACTGGTTGGGTTGGGTTTTGAAAATGTGTGATCTTCACATATGGTAAAGATTCAATTTTTACTTGTGATTTGAATGAGGTTGCCAAATGTTTCTGCAAGTTTGAAAGGTGGGCTTTGATTCATTTTTACTTGGTATAGCAAGGGGTGAAAAGAATTGGAAAAGTTTCTGTTTGAAATCTTGGACTAGAAACACTCAAAGTGACCTAGTGAGCAAGATTGGCAAAAATGACCATTTGCCTTAATTGATTTGTTTTTGATTTTCTCTTTATTTGTTTCTGCTTAGAAATCTTTTATATGATGTTATTTTCATCTTTAAACCATTTCTTGCTATTTAGGTTAATCACACAAGATGATTCATGCATTTATCAAATCATCACATACACACATGCATTGAGATGATTTTAATTATTCAACGTTTTTGTTAACCCTAATTTTAGTGATTAGAGTTTGATGATCATTGTTTTATATTTTTGGGATGTTACAACTAAGCAATCCAAATTGTTTGTAACAAGACATGCTACATCAATAATCACTAATCATAAGGTCAAAACAACACCTAGCATGTCATGCTAAAGTCTAAGTCACAGTCAATGCAAGCTCCTCTTGCACTTCAAGCAAGAACTTACTACTCCTTTCCACCACATAGCAAACTTATTTGCAAAACAACGCATCAAGAACGGGGGTCCAAACTACTCAAGAAAACTAAACAAACTAAGCAAAGCAAACAAAAACTAAGACGCTCCAAGAACAACACAACTGTGCATGATACAATAAAAACGAAGTGTCTAAACAGACCTGAGATTTTTATTGATGAAGAAGGGGGTGCCTTGGGCATCCCCAAGCTTTGACGCTTGTACCTATTGGATATTTCTTGGGGTGACACCATGGTGGCATAACCAAACTTGTGCTTTTGTCCATTCTTCATCTTATTACATCATTCTCTCTCTACACCTGAAATTTTTCCTTCATACAAAACTTCACACAATTTTCATTAGGAACATTAGTGTATTCAAAAGATATTAGACCTCTGGCAAAGCTTTGGAACAGCAAGGCTTTTCACTAAAAACACAAGCTACTGTAGTAACTCCTTCAAAAATCTCAATTTCCCAAAAAGAACCCAAAAAGGAATCAATAAGAAGAAAATGCAAATAATGGCAGAAATCTGTCAAAACAGACCAGCTGGTAGAAAACGATTTTTTAACATCTTCTGTTGCTCAAATCAAAAAGTGTTGAACTAAATAAAGTTATATAACATACTGGGGGACTTATTCGTAAAATTTGAGCTCAATCCGAGTTACAAAGACTCCTCACGAATTTTTTTGGTGGAGGACAGAAATCTGTTTCTGGACAGCAACTCCCCAAATCTTACTTCCCTCTCATTAGAGGTTATTATTGGCACAAAAAGCAAAAAAAAGGATAAGGAGAGGTCATTACAGAATTAATAACTTCCAAGACTCAAGGAAACTCTTGGGTTATCTTCCAACAAGTACTTTTCTTTAACGCCTTTAAGTTAGGCACAAGAAGCAAGAAGGATCAAGTATTTTCAAATGAAGAAGCATTAACATCAAACCTTGCTTTCAAAGGAGGAGCTAAAATCAACTTCTCTCTCCTCATAGGGAAGTGTTCAATACCTTTCTTGAATGGAAAATGATATTTATTGGTGCCTTCTTTCATATCAATAATGGCACCAACAGTTCTAAGAAAAGGTCTTCCCAAAGTAATAGGACAAGAAGCTTGTATTCAACATCCAAAACATAGGAATCAACAGGGACATAAGCATTGTTAACCATAATGAGTGTGGCACCCCAGATTTACGGTCTGGGATAACCCATTATGCAAACCACCATGATCCCATGATTAGTGACTCGTGGAGCATAATCGACATAGTATCAAAGTACACATCCATTACAGTACCGAAACAATAAGCCTTACATAAATAGTCTTACAAAGGGGCCACTTGGGAACAAATAAATAGTAGTAGTGGAAACACTAAACGTAGAAGGCCTGAGTCATGCCATAGCCCATAGGGTGCCTGACTTGGAGTAACACCCTAGTTTGCGAAGTCGCCGTCGTAACCTTCGTTATTCCCATCTTCCTACTCATATTCTGGCCAAGTAAATAGCCAGGGATAATGCCGGTGAGTACTTTGAATGTACTCGCAAACCACCTTAAGATAATAATAATTGATATGCAATGTAGCTGTGGTAGGATGGCTCCAAGAGGGGTTCTTTTATAAACTAGTTTCTCTTATAGATATAGCATGTCTCTATATCTTTGTTGGAAAACTTTTGTAAAACATTTTGGAAACATTTTTGAAAAGTTTTAAGAAAATACTAGGACTTGGGTCACCCGTAATGTTTTTTCCTTCCAGTCATCTCATGACCAAACTCCTTCCTCCTTTTTCCGACCATCCCATGGTCAAAACATTTCCGAGCCATTTCTTTCCCGAAAATCCTTTTTGAAATCAAAACCATTACCGCTGTACAGCTGCCAGCACAACCGTCCATGACCAAGGACTCGGCTATTTGAATAGATTTACACTCTGCAGAGGTTGTACACTGTACCCACACCATCCAATTACCTATCACTGATCTACACCGATCGTGGGTCGAATAACCGGTCAAGACCTTCCGAATGTCCTCTCCGATACAAGTGCCCACCCTATGAGGTTAATCCCCTCAAAACCGGGATGCCCTATATAGTAACCAGCCAACCGGAGCGCGTTTTGCACCTCGACGGGTGTGCGCTTTCAATGAGGGCTCATAGTATCGCACGGAGGTCTGTAGACCCTTCATTCCTTCTCCCGGTCGATGCTACGCATGGACCGTTGGACAGAGAAGGCCCACCCTCCGGGGATTGTTTACCCCTGTAGTAGTGTGAGGCACCTATACCGGATTAGACACACTTCCAGCCTAGCCATGTCCCATTCCAGAGTAATGTGGTTGCACGGGTTAATTGCGCTAGCTTCACAACTGGCCAGCCCGGTTGTTTTCCTAAAGATTTTTCCTCCTTCCTTTGCCTATATTTTGTAAAACAAAACCTTTCTCCTTTTTAAAACCACTTGGTAGTCCAGGCCTCACCAAGGTTTTCTCATAAAACATTTTTTTAAATCATTTCCCGGGGTCTTCCCATCCTACAATTTTGCTTAGGCTAAAACAAGGTCTCCAAGGGGTTATGGTGTTTAAACACCATCTACCATAATAAGGGAAGGTAGGTAATAGACAAAGGGGTTGCACCGAAAGGTGCTAAGGGGTAAATATTTGGAGTAGCCAAACATTCCCCAGATAAAAACATAGTATAGTAACACAATGCAATTTGCATAAATGAGTAGATAAAACATGCATGGGTAAAATAATAGGACAAGGCATATGAGCAAGAAGGTGGCTTGCCTTCGTTGGCAACTTGTCCCCGATCTCCTTCTTCAAGATACTCCCAATCACCTTCCTCGTACCCTTCCTCGTTCGTATCTATCATCGCAAAAGAAAATAAACGAACAAGCAACACACCATACATCAAACATGGAGCAAACAAGGCAAATAGTACAGAATAAGTACTCAACTGGGCCAACCAAAACACACATTTGTAGCTACTGAAATAAGCAAGCCAATGCCATTGGAATCAACTAGATTGGGCATTCCCAACAATAATGGTGAAAATACTAGTGAACCCTAGCCTAATAAGCAAACAAGTGCTTCAGCACTGTTCTGCAAGGGAACATGGACCAAAAATAATATTGCTGGGTAGGTAACTGAAATACTAAACCAATCCAATTGGATTGATCATTTTAGCTAATACGGTTGATTTATAGTAATTTTAACACTACAGAAAAGACTAGAATCACTCAAATAATCCCTAGCACATAAATGTTCACACAAAAATATGACCTACTAGGGTTAGGTAGGTATGGATGGTGCTCATCTCCTGGAGTTGGAATTACTCCAAAAGACGCTTCACAGAAGCTTCTGTCCCAATCTTGCAAAAATTACCACAGGTGTTACGAAATTCCTAAAGGTGTGATTCCAATTTACTAGATAGGTAGGTTAAAAAGGAAGGCCTGGGAATTGGTTTCATATTTTTATGACTTGCAGAAAAATTACAAAAAATAAACAGTGAAAACTGCCTCATCTTATTCCAAAAATTATCAAGGAAACTACAACCATTATTTTGGCAAGATATTGGTGTGAGGTGGTGGGGATTTACAGACGCTAACCTCCAGAGTTTGAATCAGGTCAAACTAAGGTTTTAGTGGTTTTTGGCAGATTTAAATCTGCAGCACAACTTTCTGGGATTTTAAACAAATGGAAAAAAGAAAAGGGGGCTGGGTGGATCTGGGGCCTTGCTAAGGCCTGCGCAAGAGCTGGGCCGGCCCACTCGCGCGTCAGCACACGCGGGAGCTAAGGATTTCAAATCCCCGACGGGGCCCCGCACGTCAGCGTATGCGGGCTGGCGAAGAGGTATCCAGCGCCATGGGTCGTCAGATCTAAACAGATCCAACGGCCCCGGGCCTGTCTTCCTCGCGAGGGTGGTGTCGTTGGCGACGAAACCTAGAGGCTACTGGGGAGGTTCAGGGAGGCTCACCTAGGGGCGGAGCAGTGTCGGGGACGGCTTGGTTCGACGCGGGTGACGACACCGGTTCGAACGAGGGGCGTCAGCAACAGCTTGGGATCCTAGGACGGTCAGGAATGGGCTAGCGGCGTCGACGTCCTCTCTCGGTGGCCTCCCACAGATCCTGGGAAGAGGAAAGCAGGTCGAGGGGCAGAGTCAGTCCCCATGCTTGCATGGATGATTGGGGAGAGAAGGGGAGGAGAGGTGGCGACGTCAACCTTCACCTTTCCCCGGTAGGCCCCGCGGCGGTGAGATGGACGGAGTGGGAGGCAGGAACCGAGCAAGCTTGGGTCCTCCCTGGGGTGGAGTGGGAGTGTGTTGGGGTGGAAAATGGGGTGGGTGGAGAGAGCGGTAGGCGGCGTGGGTTTTTTATGCCGTTGCGGAGCGGCTCACGGTGCACCACGTGCAGGGGATGTCCTTGGAGAGGGTGGAGAGCATGGGTAGACCAGGAGAGGGAGGGAGTGTGTCACTGGGAGCCAGGGGGAGGGTTTAGAAGGCGTATGGACTGGCGCACGTCCTCGGGACGGCGCGGGATGTACCAACGTCGCCCTTTCCCGTCAGGTGCTCGACGCCAGGTCACGTCGTGGTCGGTCTAGGGGTGATCTAGGGAGGGCTACGTTTAGACTTGGGGGTGTTGGAGAGAGCAGTGGGCGGTGTCCCCTACGCGCGCGAGGGGTAGTTCTGCACCGGGATCGGAGGGACGCGGGTGTGTGCGACGTGGCCGATAAGGGTTGGGGGTAGAGGGGATCCTGGTGAGAGAGGGAGAAAGGGTGGGTGGTGCCTGGGGAAGACACAAGCTGCACGGGCCCAAGGACACGACAGCACAGTGGCTAGTGGGGCTGGAGGGTGGCAATGCAATGATCTTGCCGATCTACCGCCCTGCCACTCCCTCTCTCTCTCGTCTAGGGCGATCAATGGGTGGTCAGGGTGGTGGAGAGAGGGATCTTGCTGTGCTGGGGGCGTGACATGCGCAGGAATGCATTGCAGCGAGGTTTAGAGAGAGGGGTAGGGGTGTGGGCTGATCTAGGGCGGCACACGCTCGGGGGCGACTTTGTTCGATGCCCATGTCGAGCACAAGTGCGGTGACCCAACATACCACTGCATGATGTAGTATACTATAGTCGTTGACATAACACCAATGAAACACCATTCACTAGTATTACATCCCTCAGAATGGCACAATAGAAACACAGCGGGTCCAATACATGGCTAAAGGTTACAACTCACTCTTTACACATGATCCAGAGAACACTCTAGGTTAAAGAGAGATAAAGAACTTCTTACGGCGAAGAGTCAAAGATAAACAATGAAAGAACTATCATACTATTAAGACTAGTATTTTAACTAAGGGATTGGTATTGCTACTATTGCAATACACTACAGAATTAGGTTCTTTGGCTAGATATTATATTCCTATCTATTCAGTAACTTCTTCTTCACTTGAGTTGATGCATATGTTGACTTCCTTTGACTTCATTGAAGAGCTTTGGCTTTGGATGACGAGTCCTGAAGTATAACTTGATGTGGATGTTGTCTATTCCGGCTTCAGAATCTAGCAAGGGTTAAGAAGATACTTTGAGTATGAGCGCACTCAGCAAATTCACTAGAAAAGGAGTGTTTGATGCACTATAACTATAGCCACAGACCATAGGTCATAGGCAATGCAAGTTTTCATAAACATTTCTTCAAAGGTTGCTTTTGTTCTGAAAAGCTATGTCCGTCAGCCTTCACGGGTTTACCAGAACTTTCATGGAGTTCCTTTCCCGCCGCGTTCGCAGCTCCTTCCCGGAACAGAGAGTAACAAGTTACAGTTCTTACACTCTGCAGAGGTGCGTTACTTTTCCCATGAGAGATCAACTCCTTGTTGCACAACAGGGCAGCTTACCCGTCCACAATTCCATGTTGTGGGGCCCAGTAGTTGGTCCAAGCCAATCACTGCCCTCTCCGTGACCTCATATGTCTACGCAATCCTTCGGGCTAGCTCACCTTCGTTAAGCCCCCTTTCGGGCAGGCTAAAACCCTGATGAGTTTTCAAAGACTCTATGACCTAGTGATGCCCGGATTAGTACCATTTACATGGACTATCTACCTAAACACCATTCATAGATAATCTAGACACCAAAAATGTGGGGCGTAAGGGTGCCCACCCATTTGTTGGATCCACACAAGGAATCACAACGTCATGTTAAGGTCGTCTTGCCTCCATACAAGAGGAAAAGGATACAGCTGACTTCTCTGTCCCATTCCAAATCTCATGGTTAACGCGTAATATACGGCGCAAGAATTACTGGTGACATTGGTTGTTAAGTCCTAGATATTATGTTCCTTTACCACCAGAACTCTTATAGTAGGTCATTACCTCATGGTAAATAACCTATAATCACATTATTATGAAAATAGTGTTTTCTGACCTTTTTCAAATGCAAGTGATGTCAACACTGGATTTGCAAAATACTTTACTGAAAATAATCAAAGGACATGAGCAAGTGTGAACTTGCCTTTTGTGATTGCAAGATTATGCACTCATGGTCTTCAAGATAATATAAGATCCAAAATCTAAAATCAGCACCATTGGTCCGGTAAGGACTAATGTTTAAAGAAGCAATATGTTCTTATGCATAAGTAATGTGATGCACTTAATAAATGTGAATCCCGGGGATAACGTGGTTCTAGGGTTTGGGTACTAGAAATGCTGTCTTTGAAATGTGTTGTACTTTTAGATGAGTTGTACACTTGTGCTTCTTATCAAGGCTTGTGAGTGTGTGTGAAACAATCATATAATTATAATATCATCAAACAGTAGGATACACACAAATGTGAGATACTACTCAAGATGGCTTATATAAAAGTTCTTGTTTGAAGTGGAAAAAAGAATAACATTTGAAGAAAAGATTTTTTTCTAAGGTCTAAACAATCTTGGTGGTTAGTTAGTGGTGGTCGATGTTATTTGTGCTTGCCTGAATAGTTTGGCTTGAGATGCTTTATGATTTAACTAGTTCAGACCAAAGTTAACTATAAAATATATAACAATGTTTATAGTGTTATAATTAGATTCTTGTAGACAAAAGTTAACTTTAAAACAAAGATAGTTTGAAAGTATAATGTTTATAACCTTTGTACCTGGTGTACTTGTTAATGTTACTTTAAGGTTACTTAAGAATGGTTATTATTTTACTTGGTATAGTGGTTTCTTGATTTTATACTGGAGTAGTATCATTTACCTTCTATAGATGAGTGTTTATAGTTTATAAACCAAGATATAATATTACTTGACTATTTATGGACTTACAACAGTGTTGTGGTAGTTTTTGTAATCTGGTAGTTAAAGTAGATAGAAAGGATCTGATTTATTCACAAGTTGTTCTTTGAGGTTTTTATCATCAATTGGAATCCTTTGAGAATATAATCTTCACTTAAGGTTGAATATGATGTAATAAAAAGGTGTTTATAATGTTTTAAGCCATTATGGCTTCATATTGTTAATATTTAAGACTAATACTATTTATTAGACTTAATTGACTTATTTTGGGAATATTAACAAATTTTATTTATTCTTATATGAATTATTAATTAAGTAAATAAGTTTAAATTCGAGTTATTAAAATATTTGAATTTTTATTTAACTCAAAAGTGGAATATTAGATTTTTAGCATCTAGATATTATTTTTGTGATCATTTTGGTATATTAAATTTATTTTTGTGATTTATAAATAATAAGATATGATTTTTATAAGATTTATTATTTTATAAATACTTAATAATAACAAATACTTAATTAAGTTAAATTATAATGTATGATTATAATTTTAAATTATAATTCTTATTTTTCTAAGATTTTTGGTATTCTATTTATATTTTTAACATTTACCATTATTAAAATTTGAATTATCAAATTTTTATTACTATTAAAACCTTTATTAAATAATATTTATTTAAATAATCATCATAATAATATTGGATGATAAGTTTAAGTTGTAGATTTTATTTTTCTACAAATTTTCAAATATTATACACATTTTTTCTGAGTTATAAATCAAAAGTTATTAATTAAACAAGATTTAATCTTTTATTTGATTTCTGGAATATTAATAATTGAATTTATAACATTTTATTTATTTCTTAAACAGGAATTTTTTTTACACCGCACCCACACTTAGCCTCAGTCACTGACCTATGGGCCTATGTCCACCTTAGCTCTCAGGTTAGTAAAAATGTATTTGTTACCGACTGATTGGCTACCCCTAGTCAATGACATATGGGCCCAAGGCCATGTAATCAGCCACGCAAGACAAAGACCGGTCAAACTCGCTGACTTGGTTCGAACTTCACGTAAGCATGACGTCACTCGAGTTGATCCTCACTGGTTGAGGATCGATCGATTGATCTGGTGCGCGCGCGGGGTTGTGGCTTGGTGCGTTGGACAGAGGAGATCAAGGTAAATCTATTGGTGGTGGCGCCGCTATCTAATGGTCATCAGAGGGAAACCGGCGACGAGCTTATGCGGCGGTGCTTGCGGTTGATTACGGTGGCATGGATTTAGGAAGCAAACAAAGCATCAGTGCATGCTAGGAGACTCAGTGACTCACCAGGGACGTGATGGTGTGCTTGGTTTGGCGAGGCGCGGTCGGAGAGGACGGCGAGGTCGACGAACAACATCGGGAATCGAGGGTGCAATTGGGTCGATTCATGCCTCCTCCGTGTTTTATCTCATTGGCCCATGGTGGTATCGAGCGATAGCTTCTGAGTTTGCGCATATGTCGGTAAGCATATAGATCTCATCTACAACCTACCACATATCACATATGCGAGATCTCGAGCCTAAAACCAGAAGCTATCGCTCTGATACCACTGTTGGGCCACGTGGTGATCCCAAGATCCAGCTGAGGTAGAAGGCCACGAGGTTTACCACTAGACGCGCAGTTGCGGATTACTGATGAAGCGCGTCAGTTGATGTAGTGCAGTCCTTTGCGATCTGATCGTCCTGGTGCTGATCATACAACACCTCTGCTGGTATCCACACGTGCAAGGAGGAGCACCGGCGGCGAACTGCTAGGTTCGGTACGATGGCAGGACTGTTGTGGAGCTAGGGTTTCCAACACATGGAATGACCTAACCGATCAACGATTTTTCTCTCTGGGTTACGGTGCTCCACTATATATAGGGAGTGAACGTGGGCTCTGCTTGCGTGGCCCATTCACTAAAGCCCATATAATATTAGTACCCGTGAGTCCGACTCACTGACTCAGTCCAAATCAGGCTCGGGTCCAACCCAACCAGATTTCAAGTTCAGATCCAATCCGAACTTGCTCCCGCTCTTAAGTGTGTGACCCAGCAGGCTCATGGCTACTCGGGCACGATTGGAGTCCGACTCACAATCGATGAGTCGGCAGCGGCTCCTAGCAGAACGTGACGACTCCCAAGTACCAAAGAGTCATGACAACTTGCCTTTCCAATGTGACTTGCGTCCGAGTCCCTTTTGCCTCATGATATACCTTGTCAGACTATAGGCGAATATATGTCATCCCTTAAATAGTCTGACTCTCTTCTCGATCCGAGATAAGTGATTCACCCGACTAACTCTTAGTCGATCGCCTCGGTTAACACTTAACCGAGTCGTGCATGGACATGCTTTCCGAATCATATCTCACGAGAGGGCCCGGAGAATATCTCTCCAAGTGGAGGGGCAAAATCCCATCTTGGTTATTCACATCACGCAGCTTGATTCTCAGTCGACCCGAACCCTTCCTTTATAATTGCCCAGTTACGGATCAACATTTGACAGAACCTAAGTCGGTGATCCTCAACTCGGATTATGCAATAACCTCAGGTCTAAGGATTACATTGATTGAGATATACAAATGACAAGTTGTTCGTTGTACCTCAATATGGGTCAATCCGACTCGCTAAACTCTTTAGTCAACTGTAAGTTGGAATAGCATCTCCATGCCCATGACAAGTGGAACCGAGTCATCAAGCCAACTTTCACATTGGTCTAAGTTGTGTGTCCAGCACAACCTCAATGACCAAGGACATTTAGTACAAACAACATGAATGCATACTTCCACAACCGAATCACATATTCAATGATACACATCAGATGTTTATGCAAGGACAACTTTATATCTTTATGTATACAATGGGAAATCTCATCATACATGATTGCCTCTAGGGCATATTCCCAACACTTCGCAGGTGCAAGTTGGGGCAATCGAACGAGAAGAGCACGACGGTCTCCACCGTCGTCTTATTTGGCCGAGGCGAGCACGGAATCACCGGCTCCGGCTCACCTCCGAGCTAGGGTTCTCGGCATGGTTGGGGAAAAGAGATAGAGAGGGTTTCAGAGGGGGAAATGAGGATGAGGACGAGCAGGGACGTCGTGGTGGCCTCCTTATCCTCTCCTGGCGACGACAGTGTTGATCTTGGCGCAAGGACGACGATGACGGCATCGGGCGACGGCGAGCTCCTCCAGCGAGCTGTCTGTGTGCGTGAGGATGACGATGACATGCTGTTTTGCGGATAACCCCCTGGCGTTTCTTTCTTCTCAACCCGCAGTCCTTCTCTGGCCCCACCTGTCAGTCACAGATGAAAACGAGCTGGGCTAGTTGCTGGGCTATTGTGGGTTGCACATGCGCGTCAAATAAGGAAAGAGAAGTTGGGCTACGACCAGGTTTTGTTTTTTATTTATTTTCTATTTTTCTATTTTTTGTTTTCCTTTTCAGATTTGTATACAATCTTTAATTTGAACTTTCTTTGTAGAATTTATTTGCTAGATAATTATAGTAATATTAAAATATATTTAGTATCATTTTTGAACTTTTATTATATAATATTTTTATTTTTCTTTTATTTTCTCAATATGAACCCCTTTTAATATTTTGTAGAAGCTTTTCTTACTATTTTTCTTTCCTCTTTTAATCATGGATTTATTAAATGATATGTTCTTATTTGTTTATAAAACTTAACTCTAGTTGGCTCATAGTTTGAATAGAAATTTTATATGTATAATGATCCTATATCATTATTTGATGCATGAAATACAAAAGAAATTTGATATGGTTATTACTACTTTCATTGACTTAGAAAATGACTATGTATATATTTCATTATGATAAACAAAGAAGTTTAGGGTTTTGGATTATGATTATTGACCCTAGGGTTTAGGGTTTTTAATATACTTAGATTCCTTTATGAATGTGGGTAAAGATTTAATAATTAAGCATATTGTTTTCTGTTTGGGATATTTGATGACATAACCCTTTTAGAATAGAAGGTTACATCTAAAATGTTTTATGGAAAGGAAATGGTAATTATACTCTTAAGCACATATAATTATGATGGTTAGAATTGACAAAGATGTGCTTATGTGATTTGCTATAGGAAGATATTACTATAAAGTGTTATAGATATAAGATGATGAATCAATACCCTGATTGGACATTATACTTGGTTTAAGATTTAGAGTTGGTTGTTTAACAAGAATGTCTATATTTCCGTTCTTCACCATCCTTGACCTTTAATTAAAGAATTCTTTTCCTAGATATAATACTTCTTCCTATTCATCATCATAGTTAGTATGATGAGCTTTTCTTCACAAGAACATTCTTATTCACCTATTATTCTTCTAAACTCATTGATAAATCTAATGAGCTTGACATTGAAGCTTTTATAGTTTCCTTATATTCATTCTGAATTATATCCACTACTCTATTGTTGATAACCTTCCATCCAACAAGTAGTTCCTTCAAACTCCACTCATAACCTTCCTTAATCATCCATCACTAATACTCCTCCACTAGATGTAGGTATCCAACTACCTTTCTCTAAGGTTTATTATTCTTTAAAATAAATAACACTACTTTCATAACTCCATGCTATATTGGCTTTAATTGAATCATACTATCTTACATTTACTTTACTCTAATAACTCACACTCCAACCTCACATTAATTTAATGTGTCTTGTAATGACTACTTTAGGATAACTTATCTATACTAGGTTTTAATCATGTTCTACACACCAATATCACTTATACTTGATATAAGTATTCAATCTTGGTGAATAAGACATGATTATTATGATCTTTTGATCCTTTATGGTTTAGATTTCCAGTTGGCTAATCAAGGCTTCATCAATACAACATTACAGTTGTATTATAATTATCTTCTGTTTATTACTATTGGACTAAGAGATATTATTCATTGACTATACCTACTTGATCCAATAGGATTACTCCTAGTAACTAAATTCAGGCTTCATCCTTGTAATCTTCTTTACTACCATATGTTTGGGTAATATAAATAATTCTTCTATTTATCTAGGAGGGATTTAACTCCATCAATTATCATATTGATTGGATTCTTTTCAATCATTCCTATCCAATAGATGACATCTGAAACTAGCATCACCATTTACCTCTTCTTACTTCTTTCTTTATAAGCCTTAAATGAATGCTGTAATAAGAACAAGAGTTGATAGTTCAAGAACTGATAGGTTAAGAATTGGTGAATCAATAGTTGATTACTTAATATTGATGAGCAACAATTATAAGGATAGGTTTCAATAGAGATGATAAGGATTGATATGGAAAGAAAGATATATGGTGAATGATCTTGACTTAGTCTCTTTCCAACCCAAACTCATTAAAGAGTTAAAGTTAGGTATTACTATGACACTCATAGTAAGAATAGATAAGAATCAGATAGGTTAGGATTAGTCATTCCATTTATGTTACTTTAGTTTGTAATCTTAACTTGGCACTTATGAATTGTTGTGTTGAATATGATGATAGAATCCCTTAAGGATCATATATTAATTATTTAAGCAATGTATTATGAGTAACATTTTATTATATTTGATCTACCCTTAGATCAAATCATGTTTACCCAATTAGGGTTTTAGCAAAGATCATATTGAAACTTATCACAGTCAACTTGATGATCTACTTTAATTCCATCAAGTTGAGAGAAGCTTCAATCACTTTGACAAGTTTTGTTTAAAAGTGCGAAAATTATTCGGATTTTCTATGCATGAATGCAATGCACACATCTAGGTTCATCTTATTTTCGAGCTCTAATACTGGGATGTTACAACAAGCCACCAATGGCAGGGGTAGGGGTATGGGGGTGTAGAGGGAGGCAAGGTGAGCGAGTCCAGGCCCTGGTTGCCTCCTGGATCAACTTCAGTAGCTTGCAAGGATCATCTAAAGTGGGTAGGAAATAAGGTGACCATTTGCTACACTTTCCAATTGTGCTCATAGCACCATCATGAAATGAAACAAAGGTTGGGGGTTTAACCAGGTGCCCTGTGGTTTGTCTTGTGCTCATGGCAAGGTAGGGAGGCATGGGGTTTTGAGGGCCCAAGGTTTTGGGGCTTGATCAATCAAGGTGATCCTTCTCTGATTTTACCATAGCACCCACTAGGGTGGTGCTAGGGTTTAACCCAAACTATCCTAATTGCAATAGACACTAGGGAACACTATATAGGCAAGCACAAGGTTTGAACCAATCTAAACTAAGGATCATACAAACTAAGTAGCTAAACAGACAGTGGTTAGATTCACTTAAATTTTTTTATTTCCTCCTGAACTTTGGAGTTCCTACCTAGGAAATCAGGGTAGAAAAGTTGGGATGTTACAATGAGAACATCATTAATACTCCCCATGCATTTCTTATTAGCATTATCATTAAGTGGGACATCCAAATAACAATCTTCCAAAGGTGGCAAATCAAGCATTTAATAAATCTTCCTAGGCATGATTGATACACTAGAACCAAGATCACATGAAGCTTTGAGATCAAAGTCATTCACTTGCATATTAATAATGGGTTCCCAACTATCTTCTACTTTCCTAGGATAGAAGCTTTGTGTTTTAGCTTCTCTTCCTTAATCTTAACAAAAGCATCTGTAATGTGTTGGGTGAAAGCAACATGCATATCACTAGAATCAAGACTTCTAGCAAGCTTTTGTAGGAACAAAATCACTTCAAAAATATTGCAACCATCTATACCCAATTCAAACTTAGCATCACTAGTAGTAGGCTCAATAGGCTTAAGCATAGTAGGGGGATGAACATGGACTACTTGTGGTTTAGTGGTGATGGTGCACACACTATTGTTTCTATCAATTTTAGCTTCCCTTTCCCACCTAGCATGAAGTTGAGTGTAGGGTCCCCAACCTTTAATAAGATTGAGTCCCCTGTGTTTACAATGCTAGTCCCTGGATCAATAGCTAGCATCCACAGTTCAGATGTAATATCAAGAAACAAAGGTCATAATACAACTTTATAACCAGGAATAAAATAGTTTTATTACATCAAACTTAGCTCATTGGCTAATTACATTACATTGCAGCGGAATAACTATAGTCATGGGTCCTTCATCTTCAAAGTGCCACAGGCAGATGTTGGTTGTAGACTTTGTAATCCTAATCAATCAATCTTCACTAAAATCATTCAACCTGCAACATCATAGGTTACAGCCACAAGGGTCAATACATTTGAATTGTATTGGCAAGTGATACTTTGGTAGTATAGTGGAGTCTATCATCTATATGCATTTTGGCTAAGTGGAGCTGAGGCTTGCATTGCTCAAAATAGATTTTCCCTATCATTTTGAAAATAAGTTTTGTTTGGCAAAAACAAATTCCAAGGCATCTACCAATCAAAGACTGAAGATCCACTCAGGGCATCTACCAATCAAAGACTGAAGATTTGCTTGGCAAAAACAATTTTCTTAACCAAAGATTGAAGATCCTATCAAGGCATCTACCAATCAAAGACTGAAGATCCACTCAGGGCATCTACCAATCAGAGACTGAAGATTTGAAGATCCTTTCAAGGCATCTACCAATCAAAGATTGAAGAATTTCACACAACCCTTGTTCACCCACAAGTTTTAATTTAGAAATTGGAGTGATGAGATTCTTGATTGCTTCCATGTCTTGATGCTCAAATTGTCCTTTACCAGGGACATGGCTAAGTACTTAGGTTTTACACTCTGCAGAGGTGGTGCACTTTACCCACAAGACTTGGTTTCCCAAGACAAGATCTTTCAGAAGCTTTCCCTTAGACCATCATGGACACGTTCCAACCTATCAAACACTACCACCCACTGTCCATATGGCTAAGTTCTTGCAACCTATGATCATGGCAGAGCCCATATTGCCAAGTGGTTGCACTTGAAGCTTCTCAACATTTGACATCTCAAATCTCTTTGTTTCCTGGGTGGCCATCCACAAGTGAGATACACAAGCCAAGTCCATGGCCTTGTGAACCACTCAACATAAACCATTCCTTCCATTCCACCCAGGTGATTCATTAACTTAGTTGATTTATTAATCAAAAACATAAGTCCTCAGACTTAGAGATTTTTCCATAGTGAATATATACCACCCAAGTTTTCTATTAGCTAGGCTAAGCTTGATAGTAATAGGATTCTTAACTAAGGAAAATCCTTCTAAGGATTCATTCTACTAGTTTTCCTATAGCAAGGTCTATACTTAGCAAAAATAAAAACCATGCAAGTTTTACTTAGCAAAAACACTAATGCATAGTGAAAATAATGGGATAATGATATGAAGCATCACTTGCCTTTTTGGTAGAGGGTATAGGTTTACTCCTTGATCTTGCTAATCTCACTCTTCTCTAACTTCACTACAAGTCAATCAAGCAAACACAAACTCAATCCACCAATCAAGCAAAACAACACACATAAAATAACAAAGTCAAGGCAATGCATGTAAGCATGCAAAGGATGGTTCTAATTGTAAAGGTGGTCTCCACTAGGCTTCTAAACTTTTTAAGTTCCAAATTGGTCATTTACCAAAATGGCAAAGTCATTTGCAAAGAGGGTCTCTATTAGATTCCTAAACTTTGTAAGATCCAAAATGGTCATTTACCAAAGTGGCAAAGTTAAGGTAATACATGCAAGCATGCCAAGCCTTGTTTTGTTTGAAAAAGGGGTTCCTAATGGGTCTTAGACTTTTGGGAACACCTATTGGTCATTTTGTGAAGTGGCTAAGTCATTTGCAAAAGGTTTCACTATAAAACCATTTGCAAAACAAAGTGTCATTCTATGTGGTGTAGAAATATTTCTACTAGGGTATTTAACCTATAGGTTTCACCAAATGAGTTGCTATTGCAAAACTTGGTGTTTTGGGTCAGTAGGTTTGGTTCAAAACATTTTCTCCAAAGTTTTCTTTATGAAAGAATTTTCATAAACAAAACAAATAGTTTTAGTTAGCTAGAAATGGACTAAACTAATTAATCCATTCTATTCTTTTCCAAAATCACTTTCCAAACTATGGGTTGGTTCCTAGGGTCAGTAAGGTCACAACAAACCAATTTGCAAAGGTTTTAACCTAAAAATCATTTTTAAATGATTTTTCTAATGTTAGCAAGCACACAAAAGAATCTACAAAAACAAACAAGCTAACAAATACTATTTGCTAAATTAAGGGTAGGGTTGGCTAGGGTTTGTCTTGCTGATTCCAACGACATCAAATTTGTAAAATTTGGACGTGTGGATCAAAAGATACATGGGTTTGAAGTTTGCAAGAAATTCTGTTTTCAAAACTGTTTTTAAACAGATTAGGTGACACGCGGCGTGTTCTTACTGGTCGATACCGGTTCGGCCGGATCGAGTGCTGCGGTGCGTTAGATCTAAATTAGATCGTGCGGCTTAGGTAGCGTACCTCTTCGGCGTTTAAGTGAACTAATCGTGTCCGATGGATCTGCATCTAACGGTCGCTGCTTGTTTGACCTAAAAGGAGCGCGGTACCGGGCGGCGGAGCGGTCGGTCGATGACGGTGCCGGCGATACAGGAAGCGAGAGAGGAAAAGGGCATGCTCACCGTGCTCGCAAGAACGTGGGGAAGCTAGAGGTAGTGTCGTCTTATTGCGGGGCGTACTGGAGTGAGCTTGATTGCTCGCCGGAGTTGCTGCGGGCGGCGGGGCTCTCGGGTTGTCGTCGTTGGCGTCGCTGTGGATCACGAGAAGACAAACGGAAAGCACTGTAAGACGCGCAAGGGTACAGCGGTGATGCGAGCGTGAAGGAGGAGTGAAGGGGCGGTCTGGTCTTACCGGTGGGGCTCGTCGGAGTTGGGAACGGCGGCGGTTGGCTCTGTCCACGGTCGAAGACGGTGCTGTGGATCACCTCAAAGCGAAATGACTATACGGTTAGATGCGCAACATCGAGACGGAGTCGTGTGCGTGAACGAGAGGGGTCGGGGTGGTCTTGGCTTACCGGGAAACGTTGCCGGAGAAGAAGCAGACACGGCGGCGCTCTGTGCTTGTCGGAGTCGTCGCTACAGATCGCCCTAAGGCAAAACAAAGGCACGGTAAGATGCGGGCGGCCATGGGGTTCATGTGAGCATGATCGAGAGGTGCTGGGGCGGACGGAGTTCACCTGGAAAGCTCGTCGGAGAAACGGCAGACGGCGGTGTGGTGTTGTGGTCGTCGTTGTCGAGGCTCTGGGGTACCCGCGGATGAATGGGTGGTATGGATAGATGCGTCTGGATGCGTGGAGTATGCTCGTGTGTTCGGGGAGGCAGGAGGCGGTGTGACTTGGCCGGAATTGCTCGGAGACGGTGGTCGGAGCTGCGGCGGTACAGAGAGAAATGGAGGCAGCCTGGTGGCTCCGGGGAAGCGGGGTTTGAGGGAAAATGAAGAGGAGAGGGAGGTGATTTAACGAGCGTGGTCGCAGTAAGGAATTAACACGACGTTAAGGCAAATTCAAGCGCGAGAAATCAAGGCAGAAACGGTCAGTGGGGGAGAGGGCGTGGTCGTCGCGCGGGGAAGAAGAAGGAGGTGGCGGTGGGGTCCTCTGGTCAGTGGGAATAGAAGAGAGGAGGAGTGGGTCCTGGTTGTCAGTCTCTGAGTGGGTCAGTTTCTGAGTAAGAAAAGGTTTCTTCGGGGGGAGAGAGTACTGGGCTGGACTGGGCCTGTTTTCCTATTTTTTTCTGTCTAATCTCTTTTTCTTTTTCTATTCTATTTTTCTGTTTTGGAATTTCAAACAATTATTCACACTTTCAAACAACACTCAAATCAATTCAAACAACAAACTTTTCATTTGAATTTGGTTCTGTTTGGCAACATAATCCAAATCTCAAAATGAAATATTATTTTTATTTATTTTAAGATCCATTTAATAATTAAATAAAATGGATCTTTAGTTATTAGGGTTTGATTTATTTAATAAAATTTCCATTTGAAATCCAATTATTTTCAAAACCAAACCAGAAGGTTTTATTTGAAAAATAAAAGATTACTTGGAAACTTATTTAAATAAATAAATAAGTTTTGGTGTTTAATTAAAATGGGAAAGCCTTTACTTAAATAAAATTGGATATTTAAATCCTTATTATTTTATTTAAATAATCCTTTACTCATTTTAATCAAAGCAAAACCTTTTAATAAAAGATTTCAAAGTAGTAATAAAATACTTGGTGTTCATTTAAAATGGGAAAAGCTTTTACTTAAACAAAATTTGGATATTTAAATCCTTATTATTTTATTTAAATAAACCTTTATTCATTTTATCAAAACAAAATATTTTATTACAAAAGCTTGGCCAAAATTAATTTGGCTCACCTTTTCATTTGAAAACAAAGTCTTTTATTAAAAGATCCAAATAGTACTTCCAAAACAATTTATTTTCCTTTATTAAATGTTTATCTTTTTAATCCCTTTAGGATTATTTGATCACCAATTGGTATGGGCTTTGGTAAGGGCTTTATTAGCTTTTGGAAATTCAATTTCCATAAGGTTTTGTCTATGGTTCCAAACTAAGTGAAACCAATCTCTAAGGTCTTTCCTGATCCTTTGAGAATATTTGTTGATCAAATTTGGTATGGATCCAATCCATGGATTTGGAGATACTTTGGAAAATGATTTCCTTCCATTAGGGTTTAGGGTTTTGGATTACTTTCCAAATGTTCAAATTTCCAGATACATTCATTGAGGAATGCATTTCCCTTGATTTGGATTTTTGTTGAATTCAAACTTCTACCAAAGTTTGTTCAAGATGGGATTTTAAGTCTCCTTTTAGAAACAAAAGTTTCTTTTTACCCTGATTTTCCACAAAGATTTATTTTGTTTATTTAATTTTCACATTACAAGATTTGGAAAATCTTGGGATGTGACAGGCTACCACCCTTAAAATAAATCTCGTCCCGAGATTTGGGGAGGCTAGGGTTACAAGTTGGCTTGAAGGCAACTAGGGTACTAGCACCCTTAAAATTTTTCCAACTAAATTACATCTTGGCTTGCTTGGAATCTTGAGGAAAACTTCTTCTTGGAAAACTTCTGCTTAGTGTCCTTTGTTTCCATGCTTGACTCATGGGCCAAGGTTGAGATCCTTCATAGGCTTGTTTATCTTGTTCTTCATCTTTTCTGGACAATTGCTTACATAGTGTCCTGGTTCCTTGCAATTGAAACAGTGGATATCTTGGAGTTCTTTACGTTGCTCTTGTGGACAAGTGGCTACATAGTGGCCTAGCTCTTTGCAGTTGTTGCACACTACTTGGCCGATCTCTTTATTCTTCGGGTTCTCTGGGCATCCACTGGGGTAGTGTCCCATTTCCTTACATTTACGACATTGCACAAGGCTCATGTCTTGCTTTGGTTTCTTGGGCTTCTTTGATCCTTTGAATTGGGTTGTCTTGTTTGGAGGTATGAGTGGTCCTTTTCCTTTGTCATCAACATTCTTGGCGTACTTGGATCCTTCTTGATTCCTTTGTTCAACAATGGCATAGATGGGGCATTGAGTAGGTACATGGTCGTTTCCTTCACAAAGGTAACAAGTAACTTGAGATGTGGGGCATTGGCCAACTGGATGTTCCTCTTCACAATTGGGGCATTGATCTTCATGCTCCTTGGAAGTGTGATCCTTGTCTCCACAAATAATGCAAGCTGGGGCTCCATCTAGAATAATATTCTTGTCATCCTTGTTGTCATACACTCTTTTGGGATAGTTTTCTTCCATGCTGATCATTTGATTAGTCACCTTAAGCATCAGTTGGGATTGTTCTTCCAAAAACTTTTGCAAGGTAGGGTCTTTATCACTATTGTTGGCTATGAACTGAGCTGTTAGTTGGCTCAATTGGTGTTGGGTTGCTAGGAGTTCTCTCATGCTGTCAACTTGGTTGTTGTTGTCATCATCCTTGATGCTGGAGTCTCTTGGAGAAGTCATTTGTTTGGGTTGGAGGGAATTAGAATAGGCAAAAGATTTCTAAGGAATCAATTTTATTCACACACATCACAAATCACACAAGCAATGTGCAAGCAATCACAAACAAACACTCCACTCAAACAATAGTTTCAAGCACATACTTCGGCAACAAAATATTTTTGTTACACCACATAAGTTGGTGGGTTTGACTTAACTAAAATATGGTGGTCCATCTACATGGTTTACTTGTGATCTTTCCATCCTTCTTGGTTGATTCTTCTTGATTGAGATCTTTGTATCCTTGGAGAATTCTTGTCTCTTGGTCACAAATCTTCAAAAGTGTTCATGGTTTCTTCTAAGTTGTTTTTCCTTAGTCTTCAAGTGAAATGTTACTCAAGACTTGTATTCTTTAGTGATATCCAAGTTGAAGTCCTTGGTGTACATGTTGAAAATGCTGAAGTCAATGGAGTTGAAGAAGAGTTGAAGAAGTGTTGAAGTCATTAGAGTTGAAAGTGTTGAAGAAGTCCTTTGCTCATGATGAAGTCTTTGGTCATGGGGTAGGCTTTTCCATCAAGTTTTGAAGTAGAAGAGAAGTAGAGTTGAAACCAAAATGGTTGAGGAAAGAGTTCACAAGATTGTTTTTGTAAATAAGTTTTAGAATAAGACAACTCCTATTGTCTAAGGGTTTTTGTCCAATCCTAGGGTTACAAATCCTACAGGCAACACAATGCTCTGATACCATTCTGTAAGGTCCCCAACCTTTAATAAGATTGAGTCCCCTATGTTTACAATGCTAGTCCCTGGATCAATAGCTAGCATCCACAGTTCAGATGTAATATCAAGAAACAAAGGTCATAATACAACTTTATAACCAGGAATAAAATAGTTTTATTACATCAAACTTAGCTCATTGGCTAATTACATTACATTGCAGCGGAATAACTATAGTCATGGGTCCTTCATCTTCAAAGTGCCACAGGCAGATGTTGGTTGTAGACTTTGTAATCCTAATCAATCAATCTTCACTAAAATCATTCAACCTGCAACATCATAGGTTACAGCCACAAGGGTCAATACATTTGAATTGTATTGGCAAGTGATACTTTGGTAGTATAGTGGAGTCTATCATCTATATGCATTTTGGCTAAGTGGAGCTGAGGCTTGCATTGCTCAAAATAGATTTTTCCCTATCATTTTGAAAATAAGTTTTGTTTGGCAAAAACAAATTCCAAGGCATCTACCAATCAAAGACTGAAGATCCACTCAGGGCATCTACCAATCAAAGACTGAAGATTTGCTTGGCAAAAACAATTTTCTTAACCAAAGATTGAAGATCCTATCAAGGCATCTACCAATCAAAGACTGAAGATCCACTCAGGGCATCTACCAATCAGAGACTGAAGATTTGAAGATCCTTTCAAGGCATCTACCAATCAAAGATTGAAGAATTTCACACAACCCTTGTTCACCCACAAGTTTTAATTTAGAAATTGGAGTGATGAGATTCTTGATTGCTTCCATGTCTTGATGCTCAAATTGTCCTTTACCAGGGACATGGCTAAGTACTTAGGTTTTACACTCTGCAGAGGTGGTGCACTTTACCCACAAGACTTGGTTTCCCAAGACAAGATCTTTCAGAAGCTTTCCCTTAGACCATCATGGACGCGTTCCAACCTATCAAACACTACCACCCACTGTCCATATGGCTAAGTTCTTGCAACCTATGATCATGGCAGAGCCCATATTGCCAAGTGGTTGCACTTGAAGCTTCTCAACATTTGACATCTCAAATCTCTTTGTTTCCTGGGTGGCGATCCACAAGTGAGATACACAAGCCAAGTCCATGGCCTTGTGAACCACTCAACATAAACCATTCCTTCCATTCCACCCAGGTGATTCATTAACTTAGTTGATTTATTAATCAAAAACATAAGTCCTCAGACTTAGAGATTTTTCCATAGTGAATATATACCACCCAAGTTTTCTATTAGCTAGGCTAAGCTTGATAGTAATAGGATTCTTAACTAAGGAAAATCCTTCTAAGGATTCATTCTACTAGTTTTCCTATAGCAAGGTCTATACTTAGCAAAAATAAAAACCATGCAAGTTTTACTTAGCAAAAACACTAATGCATAGTGAAAATAATGGGATAATGATATGAAGCATCACTTGCCTTTTTGGTAGAGGGTATAGGTTTACCTTGATCTTGCTAATCTCACTCTTCTCTAACTTCACTACAAGTCAATCAAGCAAACACAAACTCAATCCACCAATCAAGCAAAACAACACACATAAAATAACAAAGTCAAGGCAATGCATGTAAGCATGCAAAGGATGGTTCTAATTGTAAATGTGGTCTCCACTAGGCTTCTAAACTTTTTAAGTTCCAAATTGGTCATTTACCAAAATGGCAAAGTCATTTGCAAAGAGGGTCTCTATTAGATTCCTAAACTTTGTAAGATCCAAAATGGTCATTTACCAAAGTGGCAAAGTTAAGGTAATGCATGCAAGCATGCCAAGCCTTGTTTTGTTTGAAAAAGGGGTTCCTAATGGGTCTTAGACTTTTGGGAACACCTATTGGTCATTTTGTGAAGTGGCTAAGTCATTTGCAAAAGGTTTCACTATAAAACCATTTGCAAAACAAAGTGTCATTCTATGTGGTGTAGAAATATTTCTACTAGGGTATTTAACCTATAGGTTTCACCAAATGAGTTGCTATTGCAAAACTTGGTGTTTTGGGTCAGTAGGTTTGGTTCAAAACATTTTCTCCAAAGTTTTCTTTATGAAAGCATTTTCATAAACAAAACAAATAGTTTTAGTTAGCTAGAAATGGACTAAACTAATTAATCCATTCTATTCTTTTCCAAAATCACTTTCCAAACTATGGGTTGGTTCCTAGGGTCAGTAAGGTCACAACAAACCAATTTGCAAAGGTTTTAACCTAAAAATCATTTTTAAATGATTTTTCTAATGTTAGCAAGCACACAAAAGAATCTACAAAAACAAACAAGCTAACAAATACTATTTGCTAAACTAAGGGTAGGGTTGGCTAGGGTTTGTCTTGCTGATTCCAACGACATCAAATTTGTAAAATTTGGACGTGTGGATCAAAAGATACATGGGTTTGAAGTTTGCAAGAAATTCTGTTTTCAAAACTGTTTTTAAACAGATTAGGTGACACGCGGCGTGTTCTTACTGGTCGATACCGGTTCGGCCGGATCGAGTGTTGCGGTGCGTTAGATCTAAATTAGATCGTGCGGCTTAGGTAGCGTACCTCTTCGGCGTTTAAGTGAACTAATCGTGTCCGATGGATCTGCATCTAACGGTCGCTGCTGGTTTGACCTAAAAGGAGCGGCGCTGCAGCGGCTGCTGGCGGCGGAGCGGTCGGTCGATGACGGTGCCGGCGATACAGGAAGCGAGAGAGGAAAAGGGCATGCTCACCGTGCTCGCAAGAACGTGGGGAAGCTCGAGGTAGTGTCGTCTTATTGCGGGGCGTACTGGAGTGAGCTTGATTGCTCGCCGGAGTTGCTGCGGGCGGCGAGGCTCTCGGGTTGTCGTCGTTGGTGTCGCTGTGGATCACGAGAAGACAAACGGAAAGCACTGTAAGACGCGCAAGGGTACAACGGTGATGTGAGCGTGAAGGAGGAGTGAAGGGGCGGTCTGGTCTTACCGGTGGGGCTCGTCGGAGTTGGGAACGGCGGCGGTTGGCTCTGTCCATGGTCGAAGACGGTGCTGTGGATCACCTCAAAGCGAAATGACTATACGGTTAGATGCGCAACATCGAGACGGAGTCGTGTGCGTGAACGAGAGGGGTCGGGGTGGTCTTGGCTTACCGGGAAACGTTGCCGGAGAAGAAGCAGACACGGCGGCGCTCTGTGCTTGTCGGAGTCGTCGCTACAGATCGCCCTAAGGCAAAACAAAGGCACGGTAAGACGCGGGTGGCCATGGGGTTCATGTGAGCATGATCGAGAGGTGCTGGGGCGGACGGAGTTCACCTGGAAAGCTCGTCGGAGAAACGGCAGACGGCGGTGTGGTGTTGTGGTCGTCGTTGTCGAGGCTCTGGGGTACCCGCGGATGAATGGGTGGTATGGATAGATGCGTCTGGATGCGTGGAGTATGCTCGTGTGTTCGGGGAGGCAGCTCGGAGCTGCGGGGTCTGAGAGAGAAATGGAGGCAGCCTGGTGGCTCCGGGGAAGCGGGGTTTGAGGGGAAATGAAGAGGAGAGGGAGGTGATTTAACGAGCGTGGTCGCAGTGAGGAATTAACGCGACGTTAAGGAGAATTCAAGCGCGAGAAATCAAGGCAGAAACGGTCAGTGGGGGAGAGGGCGTGGTCGTCGCGCAGGGAAGAAGAAGGAGGTGGCGGTGGGGTCCTCTGGTCAGTGGGAATAGAAGAGAGGAGGAGTGGGTCCTGGTTGTCAGTCTCTGAGTGGGTCAGTTTCTGAGTAAGAAAAGGTTTCTTCGGGGGGAGAGAGTACTGGGCTGGACTGGGCCTATTTTCCTATTTTTTTCTGTCTAATCTCTTTTTCTTTTTCTATTCTATTTTTCTGTTTTGGAATTTCAAACAATTATTCACACTTTCAAACAACACTCAAATCAATTCAAACAACAAACTTTTCATTTGAATTTGGTTCTGTTTGGCAACATAATCCAAATCTCAAAATGAAATATTATTTTTATTTATTTTAAGATCCATTTAATAATTAAATAAAATGGATCTTTAGTTATTAGGGTTTGATTTATTTAATAAAATTTCCATTTGAAATCCAATTATTTTCAAAACCAAACCAGAAGGTTTTATTTGAAAAATAAAAGATTACTTGGAAACTTATTTAAATAAATAAATAAGTTTTGGTGTTTAATTAAAATGGGAAAGCCTTTACTTAAATAAAATTGGATATTTAAATCCTTATTATTTTATTTAAATAATCCTTTACTCATTTTAATCAAAGCAAAACCTTTTAATAAAAGATTTCAAAGTAGTAATAAAATACTTGGTGTTCATTTAAAATGGGAAAAGCTTTTACTTAAACAAAATTTGGATATTTAAATCCTTATTATTTTATTTAAATAAACCTTTATTCATTTTATCAAAACAAAATATTTTATTACAAAAGCTTGGCCAAAATTAATTTGGCTCACCTTTTCATTTGAAAACAAAGTCTTTTATTAAAAGATCCAAATAGTACTTCCAAAACAATTTATTTTCCTTTATTAAATGTTTATCTTTTTAATCCCTTTAGGATTATTTGATCACCAATTGGTATGGGCTTTGGTAAGGGCTTTATTAGCTTTTGGAAATTCAATTTCCATAAGGTTTTGTCTATGGTTCCAAACTAAGTGAAACCAATCTCTAAGGTCTTTCCTGATCCTTTGAGAATATTTGTTGATCAAATTTGGTATGGATCCAATCCATGGATTTGGAGATACTTTGGAAAATGATTTCCTTCCATTAGGGTTTAGGGTTTTGGATTACTTTCCAAATGTTCAAATTTCCAGATACATTCATTGAGGAATGCATTTCCCTTGATTTGGATTTTTGTTGAATTCAAACTTCTACCAAAGTTTGTTCAAAATGGGATTTTAAGTCTCCTTTTAGAAACAAAAGTTTCTTTTTACCCTGATTTTCCACAAAGATTTATTTTGTTTATTTAATTTTCACATTACAAGATTTGGAAAATCTTGGGATGTGACATTGAGCTAACAGCCTAACATTTTCATCAATAGTAACTTGTATGGCATGAGCAGTAGCATAGGTATTTTCCATAGTTTCAGGTTTAGCAGCCATTTTATTAACCAAGGAAGCTTGAGCTTCAGACAAAGAGGATATATTTTTCTCAACAGTTAAAAGCTTTTCCTCTATAGTCTTATTGAAAGTGGTTTGTTTACTAATAAAGTCCTTGAGCATGACTTCAAGTTCAGAGGGGGTACTTCTAGCATTATTGTAAGAGCTTCCATAGGAATTGCCATTATTAGGAGGTGATGACCCACAAGTATAGGGGATTGCAACAGTCTTTGCGGGTAGTATTACCCAATTTATTGATTCGACACAAGGGGAGCCAAAGAATACTTGCAAGCCTTAACAACTGAGTTGTCAGTTCAGCTGCACCGGGAAATAGTTCTTGCTCATAGAAGTTTATCAGTAGCAACAGTTTGTAGTAGAAACAGCAAAGCAACAGCAACAACAACAACAATAGTGAAACAGTAGCAATAGTAACAGTAACGGTAGCAGTATGATTCAAGTGCGGTAGGCATAGGGATGGATGGACGGGCGTTGCATGGACGAGTCTAAACATGTAATTTCAAGACCTAGGGCATTGCAGATAAATAATAACAAGCATCCAAGCACTAAACAATCCTAGGCATGTGCTCCAAATATAGTCATACGTGCTCGCAATGAGAACTTTCACAACATCTTCTATCCATCCAGCCCGTGGCAGCGGGGCCTCTAGGGAACTACTAGCAATTAAGGTGCTCCTTTTAATAGAGCACCGGAGCAAAGCATTAACACTCCGTGAACACATGTGATCCTCACACCATAGCCATCCCCTCCGATTGTCCCAATTATTGTCACTTTGGGGCCTTTGGATCCGGATAATGATATGTGTACACAACTTGCAGATAAGATCACAAACAATACTATCATAATGATTCAATAATAAGTTTAGATCTGAGATCATGGCATTCGAGCCCTAGTGACAAGCATTAAGCACAACAAGTTGTAACAAAGTCAAATTGCACTAATAGAGATACTAGGCACTATGCCCCTATCAGATCTTATTCGATTACATGATAGAACTCATCCAATCCCTACCATCCCCAAGCCTACAGCGGGGGATTACTCACTCATGGATGAGAGAAACATCGGTGGTTGATGGAGATGCATTGGTGATGACAATTGCGATGATCCTCTCCAAATCCCCCGTCCCGTCAGGGTGCTAGAACGGAGTTTCTGGATTCGAATCTTGGTTTCTGGTGGCGGCGGCGGAGCAGAACTCTTTTTGGAAAACTATCGAACCCCCCTTGGTTTTTAGGTCGAAAGGCAATTTATAGGCGTAGAGGGAGGCCGAGGGGGTGCCTGGGGTGGCTGCACCCCCTCCAGGCGCGACCAGTGGTGGGCCCGCGCCTGGGGTGGGTGTGGGCCCCCCAGGCCTCCTCTCCGTCTCGTCTTCTGGCTCCGTGGGTCTTCTGGTGAAATATAATTTTTGGCATAATTTCCGGGATTTTTCCTAATAGTTGATTTTCTGCACAAAACAAGACACTAAGGTAATTCTGCTGAAAACAACGTCAGTCCATGTTAATTGTATCCAAATCACACAAGTGTAGAGGAGAAATAATAGCAAAGTGTTCGAGAAAGTAGATACGTTTTGGACGTATCAACTCCCCCAAGCTTAGCTTATTGCTTGTCCTTAAGCAATTTAGTTGAAAACTGAGTGTGATAAAAGAACTTTGACGAACACTTTGCTTCACATGATGCATATATTCTCAGCACAGAAGCAGATGCTTAGACAATTCATAATAAGGAGTATGCAACTAAGTCTACTCAATAGTCATTGCAAGCTATGAAGAGAAACCAGCTCAATAATAATAAGTAGCATGAAACATAAACATAAGCAACATTGCAATGCTCATAGTAAGGTATGATAGAGTGGTATCTCGCTTGCCTTTGTTTGAAGAGCACACTATAAATGCCAAGGCACCTCTGAAGTTCAAGTGAAGACTAGAGGTAAAGATATCAGAGATACAAGCATCAAAGTCATGACGTAATTAACCAAGTTTTGGAACAAACACAAGAATGACAACTATGCTCTCAAGAAGGTGGTCATAGAATAAGTGGTGACTCAACAAGGTTGTGAAAACGGTTTTGTGAAGGTTTGAAAGGCTTCCCAATGCTGAAAGGAAGGTACTCATTAGCTTTGAGCTCTCATTGCCCCTATCATCATGTTCATGTGGTTAAGGTGAAAGTGAGGTCCACTCTGAATCATATGCTTGACAGACCATAGACTGGAAATACCAAGTCCCTTGAGTACGAGGGTCGCTCCGCATACTACTCAACTTTGGTCACCTGGAAGTTCTTGTCACTGTAAATACATGCATATCATCTAGAACCGCCAACGGGGTACCCCTTGCACATGGTACATGAGCTTTCCCATAACCAAAATGACAAGGCAAGCAGACAATGAGCATCTCAGCAATATTTTTATTTACCATATGCATAGCTTTTTATTGAGGACACTTCATAGATGCTCATTATGGTGATGCTGCAAGTTTCCACCATGATTAAGCATGGCTTAGGCTAGCGGCCCAGGCGTTTCTCTAACACAATGTATAGACTCCATGAACTCACAACCTCCCCTTTTATTTCACATTGTCGACATCCGTAAACAAAAGAGCAAGGAATCAACTGGATGAGATATCCAAAAAAGTGTTGAAAGCGTTCCCCGTGACAGCATGTTTCTGCTGACTCCCAGCATATAATTTGCAAGCATATAACTTTCATGGACATGTCACAATGGTTTAGGATTATTAAGCGCAAGGAATAAAGTGTGCCATCAAGTTTGTGAGAGCTGTGCTAACTAACTTTCTCAAAATAGACAAACATTTTATTTTGGAAGAAAACATGGCATATAGAATATGCGCTGAAGTAGCAAATGATGCTAATAGGTAGGTATGGTGGACACAGATGGTAATATTGGTTTTGGGGAGTTGGAAGCACAGGTAGAGCACATACTCAGTGCAAGTGAAGGCTAGAAAAAGAGAGGGAGAGACAAACGAGAGAGCAATAATTGTCATAATCATGCTTGCAACAAAACATGACTAATTATGGCATGAAAGTGATACAAGAACTCTGAGGCAAAATAAATCATCAAGGCTTACTGACTATTGATTATTCATGTGCATGTGTGAGCATGTGTCAAGTCGATTCACATGAACAGTCAGAGGAGGATACCACAATATCATACCAAAGTATGAATAAAACAATGCAAGCAAATATTCATATGACATGCTAAAAACTATTAGCAAGCTGGAGCTGATCATAGACAAGCAAGAACTACTAAGCATCCATAATGACATACACCTTACACAAATAGGCTAAGCATGCTCACAATGCTGAGTATATGTACAAAAATGAAACAAAATAGAGTTTGTTACCAGCCTCTTACCACACCTCGAGTTGTCTTTATATTCATTATTTCCCTTCACTTGTGTGACTTGAATAGTTAACATGAAATCAAAATCCACTGAGGACGGTTGAACCCTGCAAAGAACTCACAAAACCAAAGAAGAACAACACATATTTTTGGTATTTTCGATTTTTTAGAAACAAGCAAACAAAGAAAAACCAAACAAAAACAAAGCAAACCAAACAAAGCAAAATCTTTTTGGAATTTTCTTTTAAGGAAAACCAAAGCAAAGAAACAAAGAAACAAACCAAGAGAAACAACGAAAATAATTTTGGTATTTTTGGGTTTTTGACAAAGAAGCAACAAGAACCAAAAAGAAAGCAAAAACAATGGAAATATACAAAGAACCGACCGAACATGATATATATATGAGTGTGATGTCGGTATACCTCCCCCCAAGCTTAAGCTTTTGGCCTAAGTGGGGATCAATCCCATGGTACCCAAGTAGATGCACCTCCGTAGTATGTCGAGGAAGCTCCTTCGTCCTGGTACGAGCTTGAGGCCTCCCCTGTGTAATACGCAAGATGGTCGTATGATGGTGCTTCCTCCTGATAGTGCCCGTGGAAGTTAAGAGAGCACAACGTGTCATCCATCTCCATCTTCGAACATGACCAAGGCCCCTGAGAAATACTGAACAAATTGTTTTGGGGTAGAGGGATCTCTATCTCTTCCTCGTTAGTAAACAACATTCTATAGACCAAGTTCTCAAGAGTAGAGCTAGTGGTGACAAAGTGGTGCGCCTTCATGGAAGCAAGATCAAGCCTCTGAGGAGCCAAAACTGTATCATGTGGATCAACAGCAATGTTCAAGGCGACAACAATACGAGTAGCAATAATTCCCCCATAAATGGGTCCCTTAGCAGTTAAACGACGAGCAATGAGAGAACCAAGATTATACTTATCCTCATTGTTGAGCGCAGCAGCTAAGAAGGCCAATTGATAGTTGGAAATATTACTAGTGTTCTCCCTGCCAAGAACACTGGTGTCCAGATAGTAGGCAAAGTACCTGATGGCTGGAAGTTGAATATTCTTTATCTTCCCCGCTGAGCTCTGCGGTCATCATCATTGGTTATTCCTCGGTAAAGCTCCAACAAAACAGCGGGAAGAGATGGAATCTTCTTTGATGACCCAGCTGTACCATGTCCCAGGGCCTTGCAAAATTTCTTCAAAGTCATAGAATGAGCCCTGCCATAAATTTTGAAAGACACAAAAGGCTTGAACATGCTGTTAGTAAAGGATAAACTCTCCACAAATGTTTTAGTAAGCAAAGCATATTGTGCGCTCTCATCCTGCATGTAACTTGTTAGTCCAGCCCTCTGAATCAAAGTCATAAAATCGTTAAGAATCCTAGTAGCTTGCAAGAAAGTTTGGCAAGGAAAGTTGGAGGGGTGCGCATCCCCTTCATCTCCCTCGTCACCAAATCGCGGTGTGATGAGATCCTCATTGTATGAGGGTCTAGTACTAGTAGATGACCTTGGAAGCCTTGCCCTTCTAGGTGCATCACTCTCAAATATATCACCAAATGTGTGGTGGTCCATGACTTCACTTTTCTGAAATTTTAAACAACCATCAAACCAAATGATTTCTAAGTTGATAAATGATGAGAAACTACTATAGGAACTTGCTAGAGGACTACACATGCATCAAAACAAAGTTTCTAAGCATAGAACAAGCATGCAAGATCAAACAACATGTCACCTATAGCAGCAAAATACTCAAGATACAATCTACCAATCACAAATATAATTGGACAAGTGGAGGAGGCACATACCAAGGATCAATCCCTCCAAAAATCAGCACTTGAGATGGGCTGAACAAGGAGATCGAAAATCACGAGCAAGAACAGCAAGAACTCGAGCTTGAGCAAGTTTTCTGGTATTTTTCGGGAGAGAGAGAAAGAAGATGGCTTTGAGGAGGCAGCCCGGAGGGGCCCAGGTGGGCCAGACCCCCTAGGCGCCGCCACCTGGTAGGCCGCTCCAACCACAGGTGTGGTGGCTTGGGGTGGCCCCCTGGGTCACTTCAGGTGCCTCTCTGCCCCTTTTTTCGAGGAAAAATTTATTTTGAATTTTCTGGGATTTTTCGGCAAACTTTATTTTTGGCCAATTTTCAGGGTATGAAAATTGATTTTCTCGCAGAAACAGTTTTTTCAGAAGAAGCAAAAGCAAACCAAAATCCAAACTACAGGAGCTCTAAGAAACTCAAACAAGCAAACAACTAGAAAAACTAAAGCTAAAGCAAAGACTAGGAAAGAGGAAAGTAAAAGAAAGCAAGTATAACCACAGTGAAAACATTATTTTGTTCATTAAAATCCTTTTGTTAACAAGGTTGATCAAGTCTTGTTACCAAAACAATCTTATATGAAAAAAACTTTGCAGTCCACAAGGTGATTATGTTACCTCATACTTGATAGCAATGGTCCCAATCATAATAGTTTCAAAATTTTCTTGTGGAATGGGAAAATATATTTCTCCAACCTTGATGCTCTCAATATTTTCAATGGAATTCAGGCAATAGCTCTTAACAATCTTCTTGGGGAAATAGACAGTGTGCTCTTTGTCATTAATATTGAATGTTACTTTTCCTTGATTGCAATTTATGACATCACCTGCAGTATTAAGAAAAGGTCTCCCAAGAATAATAGACATATTATCATCTTCAGGCATTTCAAGCACAACAAAATCAGTTAAAACCATGCAATTATGAGCAACTTGAACAGGAACATCCTCACATATACCAACAGGAATAATAGTTGACTTATCAGCCATTTGCAAAGATATATCAGTTGGTATCAAATTTTCTAGCTGGAGTCTCTTGTAGAAAGAAAAAGTCATAACACTAACTCTAGCTCCCAAATCACATAAAGCGGTTCTAACATAATTATTCTTAATGGAGCAAGGAATAGTTGGTATACCTGGATCACCAAGTTTCTTTGGAACCTTACCATTAAAGGAGTAATTAGCAAGCAAAGTAGAAATCTCCTCATTAGGAATCTTACTTTTATTAGAGACAATATCCTTCATATACTTTGAATAAGGAGGCAACTTAATAGCATAAGTCAAAGGAATTTGCAAGAATAAATGTTTCATCCACTCACAAAAGTTGTTGTAGTGTTCTTCCTCCTTTGACTTGTGTTTCTTACCTGGAAAAGGCATAGGTTTCTGCACCCAAGGTTCTCTCTCTTTACCATGTTTATTAGCAATAAAATCTTCCTTTGTGTACCTAGTGTTCTTAGTGTGCTTCTCAGGTTCTTCCTTACCTTCCTCCTTATCAGGAGACTCATTTTATCATTACCACTCTTAGTTTTAGCATCAGAGACAAATATACTATTAGGATCTACAACAGGTTCAAGTGGTTCCTTAACTATCTTATCTTTCCTTTTCTTTCTCTTACGAGGACTACCACTATCTTCACCTTATTGGGAATCCTACTCTATTCTTTTAGGGTGTCCTTCAGGATATAAAGGATCTTGAGTAGCTATACCACTCCTAGTTCTAATTCCATAAACATGTTTTTCTCCTGAAGCATTAACTAGCATATCCTTTTGCACCTTAGCAAGTTGATCAAGTTGAGTTTGAACCATTTGAAAGTGTTTACAAAGAATTTTAATATCATTAGAAGTTCTTTCCACAATATCTTTCAACTCATGGATAGCCCTAGAGTTTTCCAACAAATGATTCTAAACTTGTTTATTAAAATACCCTTGTTTAACAATAAATTTTCAAGTTCCTCTAAACATTAATCAGGAGGCTTACCATAAGGAATATCACCTTCATCAAAGTGTTGGAGAGAGTGTACCTCAATAGTAGATGAGTGGGGAATTGGCTTACATAATTCTTCTATAGGAGGTATATTCTTCACATCTTCAGCTCTAATACCTTTCTCCTTTAGACACTTCTTAGATTCCTTCATCACTTCATCATTTAATGCAATAACTCCCCTCTTCTTTTTTGTTGGTGTTGGAACTGGTTCAGGCATAACTGGTTCAGGAGTAATAGGCTCAGGTGCATTCAGCTCAGTTGAAGTCCAATCATCATAATTCTTGCTTATTTTAGTCATTAATTCTTCAGCATCTGTAAGAGTCCTTTTCCTGAAAACACAATCAGCAAAGCTATCTAGGTATGTCCTAGAATCATCAGTTAGTCCATTATAATAAATATCAAGAAGCTCATTCTTAGGTAATGGACATCCAGGATGTGCATGAATCAAGGCACAGAACCTTGTCCATGACTCAGGAAATTTCTCTTCTTCTCCCTGTTTAAAATCAAAAAGTCTCTGCAAAGCAGCATATCTAGCACTGGGAGGAAAATATTTCTGGAAGAAAGAAGCAATCAAGCAATCAGGGCTATCAATGGAACCAGGAGGTAATCTATTAAACCAAGCCCTAGCTTCTCCTTTTAGTGAAAAAGTGAAGTTCTTAGTAACAAAGTATTCGCACATCTTAAAATCATCAGAGAACAAAGCACTCATAGTAGAAAGCTCATTCATATGAGCCACCGCACTCTCATTTCAGTCCCACAAAAAGGTTCTTTCTCAACAATATCTAAATAAGATAAATCAAGAGAGAAATCATAGTCTTCATCTTTAATATCTATGGGAGAAGTGGCAAACTTAGGATCAGAGGACAACTTAGGCATAATAGTACGTCTAGCAAGGAGACTGTTAATAGCACTGGTACCATGTGTATTTCGGCACTCTTCAACAAAATCATCAGTGAACTCAATGTAACCATCATTAATATCATAACTCTCACTAGCCTCAGGTAAGCTAACAGGTGTAACAGTGTCTTCACTAGGAGTTTCGGTATTTCCTAGACTAGCCATAGTAGCATCAAGGAAAGGACCTAATGAACCACTCGCATCAAGCATAGTAGAAGTAAGATCATGAGCATCAAAAGCAGTTCCAGACTCAGCAGTAGTATCAGTGTGTGTAGCATGTGTATGTGGTGGTGGTGTGACAAGCTTACTTATAACAGACGGTGAATCAAGAGCAACAGAGGTGTTTAGTACTGTACCTCTTCTTGTAGTGGATGGTAAAATAGGGAACTTTCCATCATGAGACTTCCCCATGATGAAAGGAGTAGCAGTGGACAATAATAGATCCAAGTGAACTTACAAATAAAGCTATGCTCCTTGGCAACGGTGCCAGAAAATAGTCTTGATGACCCACAAGTATAGGGGATTGCAACAGTCTTCGTGAGTAGTATTACCAATTTATTGATTCGACACAAGGGGAGCCAAAGAATACTTGCAAGCCTGAAAAACTGAGTTGTCAGTTCAGCTGCACCTGAAAATAGTTCTTGCTCATAGAAGTTTATCAGTAGCAACAGCAACAGCAACAGTGAAACAATAGAAATAGTAACAATAACAGTAACATTAGGATTCAAGTGCGGCAGGCATAGGGATGTTTGGATGGATGTTGCATGGACGAGTCTAAATATGTAACTTCAAGACCTAGGGAATTGCAGATAAATAATAAAAAGCATCCAAGTACTAAACAATCCTAGGCATGTGCTCCAAATATATTCATACGTGCTCGCAATGAGAACTTGCACAACATCTACTGTCCAGTCAGCCCGTGGCAGCAGGGCCTCTAGGGAACTACTGGCAATTAAGGTTCTCCTTTTAATAGAGCGCCGGAGCAAAGCATTAACACTCCATGAACACATGTGATCCTCACACCACAGCCATCCCCTCCGGTTGTCCCAATTATTGTCACTTTGGGGCCTTTGGATCCGGACAATGATATGTGTACACAACTTGCAGATAAGATCACAAACAATACTATCATAATGATTCAATAATAAGTTCAGATCTGGGATCATGGCACTCGGGCCATAGTGACAAGCATTAAGCACAACAAGTTGCAACACATTCAAATAGCACTAATAGAGATACTAGGCACTATGCCCCTAACAGATCTTATTCGATTACATGATAGAACTCATCCAATCCCTACCATCCCCAAGCCTACAACGGGGGATTACTCACTCATGGATGAGAGAAACATTGGTGGTTGATGGAGATGCATTGGTGATGACGATGGCGATGATCCTCTCCAAATCCCCTGTCCCGGCAGGGTGCCAGAACGGAGTTTCTGGATCCAAATCTAGGTTTCTGGTGACGGCGGTGGAGCGGAAATCTTTCTGGAAAACTATCGAACCCCCCTCGGTTTTTAGGTCAAAAGGCAACTTATAGGCGCAGAGGGAGACCGAGGGGGTGCCTAGGGTGGCTGCACCCCCTCCAGGTGCAGACAGTGGTGGGCCCACGCCTAGGGTAGGTGTGGCCCCCCCAGGCCTCCTCTCTCTCTCGTCTTCTAGCTCCGTGGGTCTTCTGGTGAAATATAATTTTTGGCATAATTTCTAGGATTTTTCCTGATAGTTGATTTTCTGCACAAAAACAAGACACCAAGGTAATTCTGCTAAAAACAGCATCAGTCCGTGTTAGTTGTATCCAAATCACACAAGTTTAGAGGAGAAACAATAGCAAAGTTTTCGAGAAAGTAGATACGTTTTGGACGTATTAGGAGGATAAGGCCCATAATTGTTGTTGCTACCAAAATTATTCCTATAGGCATTGTTGTTGAAATTGTTGTTTCTAATGAAGTTCACATCAACTTGCTCTTCTTGAGCCACCAAAGAGGCTAAAGTAACACTATTAGGATCTAAAGGAGCTTTCCCAATAACAATTATAGCCATAATAACATCAATCTTTTCACTCAAAGAGGAAGCTTCCTCAACAGAATTTACCTTCTTACCATGTGAGCTCTCTCAACATGCCATTCAGAGTAGTTAACCATCATATTATCAAGGAGCCTTGTTGCAGCACCCAAAGTGAGGCCCATGAAGGTACCTCCAGCAGCTGAATCCAACAGATTTCTTGAGGAGAAGTTCAAACCTGCATAAAAAGTCTGAATAATCATCCAAGCAGTGAGTCCATGAGTGGGGCAATTCTTAACGAAAGATTTCATTCTTTCCCAAGCTGGGGCAACATGTTCACTATCAAGTTGTTTAAATTTCATAATGTCACTTCTCATAGATATAATCTTAGCATGAGGATAGTACTTTCCAATAAAAGCATCTTTGCACTTAGTCCAAGAATCAATACTATTTTTAGGCAAGGAAAACAACCATTCTTTAGCTTTTCCTCTCAAGGAGAAAGGAAAAAGCTTGAGCTTAATAATATCTCCATCTACATCCTTATATTTTTGCATCTCACAAAGTTCAACAAAGCTATTGAGATGGGCAGCAGAATCATCAGAACCAGCACCAGAAAATTGTTCTATCATCACAAGATTCAACAAAGCAGGCTTAATTTCATAAAAGGTAGCATCAGGAGCAGGTGGGCAATAGGTGTGTTAAGGAAATCATTGTTTTTGGTGCTAGTGAAGTCACACAACTTGGTGTTCTCAGCAGAGTTCATTTTGGCAAAGGTGGGCAAGCCAAAAACAGCAGCAGCAGCTAGAGCAGGAACTAATTTTTTTATGTTTTTGAATAAAGAAAGCAAACCAAACTAGACCAATTTTTTTGGGTTTTTTTGAAAACAGGCTAACAAAACCAAGCAAAATAAACAAAGCAAACTAAAAAAAAGTAAAGAGAAAGGAAGTGGAGGACTCCCCTAGTGAAGACGTCATTAACCTCCCCGGCAACGGCGCTAGAAAACTTGTTGATGACTCCTTGGTGGCGCCAGAGAACTTGGTGCTGGATGTGGAGTCTTGTTGGGAACCCCAAGAGCAAGGTGTGAAGCAGCACAACATCAAGTTTTATCTCAGTAGAGACCGAGGTTATCGAACCAGAAGGAGGAAGGAAACGTCACACATGTGTTACAAGCAACGCGGAGACCTGCACAACACAAACTCAAGACTTTGCCCCAACGGATCAGTGAGGTTGTCAAGCTCACCAGTTTGCTATAACAAAGTATTAAACGTATGGTGAGGAAGTTAATGGTTTGCAACAAGTAACAGTGGAAGTTGTATCAATGGTAAAGATTGGACCGGGGTCCATAGTTCACTAGAGATGCTCTCCTTAGATAATCAACATGACATGAAGGGTAAACAAATTACAGCAGGGTAATTGACAGGAATTGAGCAAGGCATAACAATGCAATTACTAGTCAGAAAGATCTTATGAGATTCGATTGCACAATACAACAATATACATACACCGCCATCCAACTGCATCTATGACTAGAAGTCCACCTTCAGGTTATCATCCGAACCCCCTCCATTATTAAGTTGCAAGCAACAGACAACTGCTTTAAGAAAAGTGTGTAAGGTAAATAGTCCACATGTTCCATGAACAAGACACCTTTGTTTTCTCCCTAGAAGCAACAACATATCTACAACCGAAGAGATTTCTTTCACTTCCCATGGAAACTAGAGGCATGAACCCACTATCGATCATAAATACTCCCTCTTGGAGTCACTAGCAACTACTTGGCCAAGATAGCTACTAACCACAGAGATCATGCAAGATCACAAACAACATAGACATGATAGAATCATAAAGACAAAACCATTAATCAAACCACGCAAACACAACATGCATGATTACAAATAGATTAGATCTTGATCATGAACGGAGCTCACAATATCTATACATGAAAGCACAAAGGAGGAGATACACCCATCTAGCTACTACATGGACCCATAGTCCAAGGTTGAACTACTCATGCATCATACCGGAGAGAAGGCCTCCGGGATGATCTCCCCTCCGGCAGGGTGCCGGGAAGAACTTCAGATCCCGGACAATGGTGGCGGCGGCTACAGAAGGTTTCGTGGAGATTTGATCGGGTTCTTAGGGTTTCTGCATCGGGGGCTTCTTATACGCGAAGGGGGAGGCTGAGGAGGCGGCCAGAGGGGCCACACCCCTCCCAGGTGCAGGCCGACCCCTGGTCACGCCTAGGGGGAGTCTGGCTGCCCTGGCCCGCTTCTCCGTCTCCCCTCTGGACTTCTTGTTCCCCACGGAAAGTAATTGACTTTGACATTTGTCCCGTCCAATTCTGATAATATTTCTTTACTAACTTTTATGGAACCAAAAACAGCAGAAAACAGGCAACTGGTACTATGGCAACTTGTTAATAGGTTAGTACTAGAAAACATGTAAAAAGCACCTCAAAGTGTAGACAAAGTAAAGAAAAGTAGATACTAAACAAGCATGGAGCATCAAAAATTGTAGATACGTTTCCGACGTATCATCCATCGATCTCCATCGCCATCTTCATCACCATTGCTGATTCCCATGATGAGGAGGGAGTAGTTATTCCTCAAGGCTAAGGGCTCTACCGGTAGCTATGTGTTCATCTCTCTCTCTCTATGCGTGATCATATTGTGGTCATGAGCTTTGTAATCAAGTAGATCTACCTTGCTACTCAAGTGCTTGAATAGATCTCTGCTCTCCCCATGTGTGTGAAAGTAACAGCGTGCACTCCATGGTGGCACTTAGGCTTGAGTCTACATAAATACTCATTGTGCTTTAATAGATCTATGCTTTTCCCCACGTGTGTGACAGTGATAGCGTGCACGCCGTGTGTGGCACTTAAGCTATATTACATATATATTCATGAGTTATATTTTGAGTTAGTTGTCTCTATGAAATGGTGGTGTTTGTTGGAACCATCTAGCGCTCAAGGTGACAGTGTGGGGTTTTCTAGATTGGGGAAGGCCCTACCGTGGATTAGAGTGTCCAACCGGTGAGTAGTTAAGAGTAGTATCATGAAGAGAGGATATTTATATGAGAGAGTGTTCACTAGTGAAAGTATGATCCCTAGGCCTTGTTTCTAAGCATTAAAACACCGTTTGCTTCTAGATCTGTTGCATGTTTGCTTGCTTCCATCTTTATTTCAGTTTGCCTTTAGTCTTTACTCCATGTCAAGCTCCATCAAAGCTATTTTCTGGCACCATTACCACTTGTATTTCACTTTATCTTCGCCGAACTAGTGCACCTATTGTAACATCCCTAAAATCATGTTTCAAAACTCATGCATATCATCCATGCATCCATGATCATTTAGGGTTCCATTTCAAAAACCATTTCAAAATCAGGAGCATTTGTTGCTCATTATTTTATGTGAGCAACTATTAATCTAATGCCACTCTCAATTGAAGAGTTTATTTTTTTTAAACCAAGCCTTACTTGCTCTCTGGTTACTTTGTTTGATTGTTGGAGTTTGGTGAAAATTTACAAAACAAATATGATTTAAAAACCATTTCCAAAACTTATTCAAATCAAGTGCTATAGCACTGTTTATTTTGTTCAATCAAAGGGACCAAGCTAGAACAGAGAGACCACATGTTTTTATGCCCAAAAATATGAAGGATACACTCTACAAAAATCCAGAAAAGATTTGAATTCGAATTGTTTTGAATTTGTTTGAATTAGATTTCTGGAAAATCAATCAGAAAAAGAAAAAGATAAGAGAAATAGAAAAGGGCCGGCGCTAGGGTTTGAGCCCAGTAGCAGAAGCAGCCCACTAGCCAGCCCACCCGGGAGTTCCCTCTCTCCCTGTTTTTCTCACCGCACCCGCACTACCTAAACAGTCGCTGACGGGTGGACCCTCTCCACGTCGACTCCTTCTTCCCCAAATCCCGCGCATAGACGCCGTCATCGCCCGTTTCTTCCCCCGCCTCTACCGCGATTTTAATCCACTTAATTGGCGATGAATGCGTGCGTGATCTCCGCCCCTGCTCTTCATGATACCACAGAGCGCCGCTAGGCTGTCCACAATCGAGCTCGCGCCGCCGCTGTCCTGAACCACTCCGGCGAACCATCACGGTGAGCTCTGACCGTCCCCTATCTCTGGTTCAAACAATCGTGACCGACATGTCTTTGCGCATTCCCTGATGCCTTTTGTTTGCTTTCTCGTGGCCCAGGTTGCCGTCACCGTTCATGCCCGCAAACATCAGAACCGTCGCTCTACTCCGACGAGCGATTGAGGTAAAACCCGACCGCCCCTCGACTTCTCCTTGATCTAGTAGTGTTCGCCGTAGCTTTGCGCACCCCCTGATATAACTGGTTCATGCTAGGGTGATCCAGAGCGTCACCAACATGTTCGTCACCGAGCACCCGACGCTGCGCTCAACTTCGACGAGCTCCCACGGCCACTGCAGCTTGCCCCTGTCCACGCCAACAACCTCTGGAGCTTCCTCGCAACCTTGCAACGCCGGTAAGCATCATCACTGTCCCCAGACCTCGCTAGATTCGCCGATCCATCGCTGGCAGAGCCGTCGCCGCTGTTTGGGCCATTTGCACCGCCGAGTTGTGGTCAGAGTGATTTGATCCACTAGATCTAGATCCAGTGGTTGAGATTAGAAACTAGGCGAAGAGGTACGTGCAGATCTGAGCCACGTTTTAGTTAGATCTAACGGTTCGTAAGCGCGATCCAGCGCGAAGCGGTACCAGCCAATCAGATGCCGCCACGTGTCTGTGAGTTAGACTTAAAATCAGAAATTTGATCTATTAGATATTAAAACTTGTTTAATTCATAAATTTTGATTCCCACGTCCAAATTTGATAAATTTTATATCAATGGAATCAGGAGGGAAAATCCTTTCCATTAAAGCAATGTATTTAAAGTTTTGCTTCTGTTAAAATGGTTGTTTTTGCAGAAACATTTGTAGGCATAATTTGGGTATAATAATTATTTGAAAAATGTTTTATTGTTCAAATAACGTTTATTTGGCAAGTTTTGAACTTGTTTATGAATCAGTACTGTGCACTTGTATTGTTTGGTGTAGAGAATCATCACATGGCATTATGCATGCATCCATATATTTTTGCTTGTATTTATTTTGTATGTGATTTTGGTGCTATTATTTTATGTGTAGATTTTGGTGCAAATAGTGATTGTGATTGTGAGGATTGTAGCTACTCTCAAAACTACCAAGGAAAGTGGTGCTTCATGATTTTATTCCCATGTTTTTTCAAATATGCATTAGAAATATTTTGCTAGTCTTGCATGGATATTTTTGATCTATATGCTATCCTTGGGAAATCGTAGTAGTTGTAGAATTGCTAGAAATATTTCTAAGTCTTATCAATGCCATGATTAGCCTAGCTAGTAGCAACCAAGGGTGGTTATATTCATGCTATGAATAAATATTTCTAAGTCTTTGGACTATGTTTTTACTTAATAAAACAACTAAGTGAATGAAACACCTGGGTGGAATGGAAAGAATGGGTTATGTTGAGTGGTTACACAAGGCCCATTTCTATGGCTTACCTTGTGTATCTCACTTGTGGAAAGCCACCCAGGAACAAAGAGATTTGAGAGGCCAAATGTTAAGAAGCTTCTAGTGCAGCCACTTGGCAATATGGGCTCTGCCTGGATCACATAGGTTGCAATAACTTAGCCATTTGGACAGTTGGTGGTAGTGGGATGATAGGTTGGAACGCGTCCATTTGGTCTAAGGGAAGGCTTCTGAAAGGTCCTGTCTTGGTGAAAATCAAGTCTTGTGGGGAAAGTGCACAACCTCTGCAGATGGAAGAATCTAAGTACTTAGCCATGTCCCTGGTATTGGACAACTTGAGCATCAAGACATGGAAGCTATCAAGAATCTCCTCATCCCAATTTCTAAGTAAAAACTTGTGGTTGAACAAGGGTGAAGGTTCCCCAATGTCTATTGGTGGTTCCTTGGGAAAGATTTTGACAAAGAAAAACTTAGTGTTTTCAACTAATAGGTAAAACCTATTTTGAGCAAAGCAAGCCTAAGCCACACTTAGCCAAAATGCATATAGTATCTAGACTACCAATATTCTACTAAGGTATCACTTGCCAATACTATTCCAATGTATTGACCCGCTGTGGCTGTAACTTGTGATGTTGCAGGTTATTCTGATGATGATTAGGAGTCATGAGTCTACACTCAACATGCTTGCCTGTGGCACATGAAGATGAAGACTTATTTATCTTATTACATATTTAACCTCTTGTAGTAGGCCTGTGGCCATGGAGTTGTAAAAGACTATGTTTGTCTCTGGAATGACTTGTAATAATGACCTTTGTTTCTGTGTACTTCATCTTAAACTGTGGATGCTAGCATTGATCCAGGGACTAGCATTGCAATCACAGGGATCCTTACCTTTATAAAGGGAGGGATATTACACCTATACACCTGACAAGTGTATTGGATGTGTTGGGGACACAAGAGACTTCTTGTATCTTGATTGCAGGGTTGCTTGAGAGGGATACCTTTGACCACTTCCTCCCTGAGTTCGATAAACCTTGGGTAATCCACTTAAGGGAAACTTGTTGCTGTTCTACAAACCTCTACACTTGGAGGCCCAACAACTATCTACAATAATAGAAGTGCGTAGACATCAACACCCACTTTTACCCTCTAGATTGAGGCTAAGATGCTTAGCATCTTCCCTCCTAGAAACCACGGATTTGCAATGATAAAAATATTTTGGTTTTTACCCTACTACAAAGTTTTCAAAATAAAACCCTTGGAAAGAGGCATCGTTTTCGAGTGTAGGTTTTACTAAAGAAGATATGAGAAGGATGAAGAGAAAGGCAAGCAAAAGAAAGAGAAGGGATGTTCTACGCCAATGTCCGGAACAATTTATCCGTGCAACCACACTACCCCAGTCGCTGGGGCTTAGCTCGTAGTTGTTGTCTTTAGTCGGGGCTGCTTGTACTTGCTTAACGGGAGAAATCCCTGGAAGCCCGAGTGGACTCTACCACAGATCTACGGATCTGGGGCCCATCCCCCGCTACGGCAAAAGTGTCGGTGCAATAATTGGGTCTCCCACGGACGGTATGATTTAGGAGTGTGGAAGGAAGTGGAGTCACTAATTATATATTGCCAAGCTACGGGTTTGGGTATACGGAAGTGCAGGAGGGAGGACTATGGCGCTGAGCCACATACTCGTGCCAGGGAGAACAACCCAAAAGGAAAAGCCGCATTTGCTAGGGATGGACAAATGAAAATATAGGTTTGATTATCCGAACCCCCGTCTACCGTGTGTAGCGGGTCGTGGTTGTATCCCGACGGATGTATTGATTCTTTTGGGTAAAGTGCAGAAACTCTGCAGAGTCTAATCTATTCGAATAGCCGTGTCCACGGTCAAGGACGGTTGGAATGGCAAGTGCTAGGAGTACCCTTCGGATATGTTGAGATGAATAAAAGGATGTGACTTGGTCACTAGGAAAGATAGAAAAAAGTTTGGTTTTGACCAAAGATGGCCGAAGATGTTTAAAAATGGATTTACTATAAAACTATTTTCAAAGTTTTTAACAAGGATATGGGGATATCCGGACTTTCAAAAAGGAGGCATATTTTTCCAAAAAATCTTTTTCAACAAAGATATAGAGATGCCATTGTTGGACTTTTATAGAAACAACTATAGTGTAGAGCTATCTCTCCACAACCAAATATGCATTATCTTGTTACCTTGTCTCGGTGGTTTGCAATTACATTCAAAGTACTCACCAGCTTTGTCCCTGGATATTTACTTGGCTAGATTGCAGATGTTAAGAAGTGACGAAGCTAGGCGTCTTCCCGATCGATGCTTGATGGGTTAAGGCATGACATGGGCTCTACGCTTGAAGACTTCTGCTACTTGTGTTGTAATTTCCATAATGGCCACTTTGTAAGTTTTGTAATCGTTACTTTCTAGATGATGTAATGATACTAGTCAGTTATGCTCACGGCTCACTAATCATGGGAACGTGAATTGTATGCATAACGGGTATTCTCGGACCGTAAATCCGGGGTGCCATAGACCTGGTATCAGAGCCATCCTGACTGTAGGAGACCTTAGTTAGCATGGACGTTAGACAGGACAACCACTATTTTGGAAAAACACCCATTTTTCAAAAACTATTTTGTGAAAATATTTTTGAAGGATTTCTTATCTCATCTTCTCTGATTTGAACAATTTGAAAATGGATTACTCTATATCTCGTCTACTTCAACTAATATGTTTTCACAAATAAAGTCCGACTCGGAGACTATGAAGACGGAGATCCCGGAACGAAGAGACCCCAGGACAAGCTAAGCAAAGAAGCTACCAACGACGAAAGACACTACAAAATCGCCCTACCAACGGAGTCCTTCATCGGCCCAAATCAATCAAGTACGACACCAACGACAAAAGACGGTAGGACAGAAGTTAAGAACCCCCATAACGTCCGTACTTAGGATTAGCATCCCTAAAATAGGATTCCCCTTATGGCACGTAGTCATATCTTGGTACTTATGGTATTCCTTGTTGCTTGTCATGTGCATGTATGATGCTTGGAATGTGTTGATTGTCTACCCGGGATCATCCGATCCTAAAGTTTTGACCACCTTGTTGACGTATCCTGATGCTAATCCTCGCAACCTCCTAGCCGGAAACCTCTCCTCAGCAGGATGGCCGCCTAAGAAAGCCTCGACAACCTCAAGTAAAGCCCTAAGGTGGAAAGACTGCGTCTTTCCACTCAACTCCAATAAACTGCCTCATCCTCTACCTCGAGAGTCGTCAGAGGAAAACCAAGCAATAACTGCGCTTAGTGTCGTGGTATTGCCGACGAGTACACCATGGAGGGGTCCTCACAATGCGTGTTTAGAGACGTGGGGTAAGGCGGATGGTTGACGGGTATGAGGTAACACAGCTTACCCAGGTTCAGATCCCACAACGGTGGCGGAATCGTACTCCTGCTATAAATCACTATAATGGCAATACGCACAGAGATAGGTTCGCTGTGCGAGGTTGTGTGTGTCGATCTATGATTGTATGAGATTGTGCCCTAAAGGCTCCCATAGGCCCGACTTATATAGTCGCCAGGTCCTAGGGTTACAGGGAAAAGTCCTAGACGGACAGGTTACAGAGTCCTACACCGTCTATCACTAGTCTTGTGTATCTTGCACTCTAAGGCTCCGGGTACGCTAGTAACTCCACCGTAGCCTTCCTTTATCCGACATGGGCCTCCCTTCTGGATCCACCTAACTGGGCCGCCCAGCAGGCCATAGGCCATGCTACCGACTATGGGCCACTCGGGTTAGCCGGATAAGAGACATGCTATAAGGATACCCATATAGCATATTCCCAACAGTAGACCCTGGAGAACTCCGAGATCTTGCGCCGTCTTGCCTCTTCACGTGGAATGCTCCGTCTAGATGGATGTCGGCAGATCGTCAAGCAACATCTTGTAGTCCTCCCAAAGAACCCTGCAAGGTTTTCTCCATCTTTGATTTGTAAGCCGGAGAAATGCTGAATCTTCCATCGCACTCTTCCATAGTCGGATTAAATCCGTCTATGCCGGAATCTTCGATGTGACGGCTCATCTACCCGTGTCAGCTAGGATGACGTAGGCTTAGGTTAGCGACACCTCGTAACTCACACATGTAGAGAACACAATCATATCCGATTTTCCTGTGCGGGCGATATGAACCGTTGGCGGCGGCGGTTGGAGATGTGGCGAAATTTCCACGCACGTTCACGAACACGTCGTCTACGTGGCAACCGTCCGATTAGCTGCACGAATATTGATGCCGAGGATGATAAATAGTAACCATGGGGAATTTTCCACTTTTTACCCCATTCTTCTCTCGTCGTCTTCTTCCTCCAGCCGCACGTCTCCTCGAGCTCTCCGCGAGAAACCTCGAAAACCCTAGCTTGCATCTGCGTCAGTCACATCCGTCCATTACTCCATGGCCAACAGCAGCTCTTCCCCATCGATGGCGACATCGAGCAAAGCCACGGCGAAGCCGGCGAGCTCCGTCGTCGTGCTCCCAGAGGGCTTGGTCATCCCTGCATCGGCGGTGATCGAGTCCACCGGCGGCGACCACAATCTAGCGGCGCTAGAGCCACTGGAAGAAGAGCTAGACTCGCATAAGGGTGACTGGCACAGCTCAGACATCACCGACCGCGACATCCAGGAGATGGTCGCCGAAGGTTACCTCCCTGCGACGGAGGGGCTCGCCTGGCGGGCGGCGCCGGTCGGCGAGGTGACACCTTCTCCCCAAGTCGGAGAAAAGGTGTACCTTAAGGCTCAGCTGCTACGCGGCGTTTCCCTGCCCATCTCCCACTTCTTCCTCTCCGTCTTGAACCACTACAAGGTCCAGCCCCATAACCTCTCTCCCAATAGCATCTTAGTGCTTAGCAACTTCGCGACACTTTGCGAGGGTTACCTAGGGATAAGGACTAGGTTAGAATTGTCGTGTACTTCTTCACCGTCGAGCGTGAAGCTGGACATAGTAAGGAGGAGCTTAGGAACTGCGGCACCATAAGCTTCAAGATTCGACCTGGCCGGCGGTTCCCCGACATTGTCGGCCACGAGTCCTGCAAAAATTGGCAGCGGTCATACTTCTACGGCCCCGACATTCCTCTGGTGGGCCGAGAAGTGACGTACCCAGACTTCACGGATGGAGCCACCGCTAAAGTTTCCACATGGAGATCCCAAGCCTCTGTTCCTTCCGACCTCGACGCTTCCCACGCTATAAGGCGGATCAAATGGTTCGTAGAGACGGGTTTATCCGGCTTGGACCTAGCCATGTGCTGGTTCATCAGGCGAATCCAACCTCTGCAGCACCACGCGAAGTATATGCACAAGTATACCAGTGATAGAAGGGATAGCCTCCAGATCTCTGTGGATAACTTCTCGAGCGACTCCGTGCTCCGCCTAAAAGACATCGTCAAGGTGAAGGATATGAAGCGTGACTTCACCATCACCTACGACATGTTCGTAGACGGAAAGTGCCCAAAGGTAGGTTTTTATTTTATGTATATGACATATACTCCAGTTCTTCCGTCTTGCAAATATCATCTTATCTAACACGGTGATTTCTTACTTAACAGCTTAGCGACATAGATGAGATGAGCATGGATCCTCAAATCTATGATCCAAAGATGAAGGAAGTCACGGTCGTGTCCGACGACGAAGTCCTGTTGGCGCGAAAGCAGAAGATCTCCACCTCTGATGCTGCCAACGGAGGCAAGAAGAAGAAGACGGAGGGTGGAGCCTCCAAAAAGACTACCGCCGCCCTGGAGGCGGAAAAGAGAAAAGCCACCGGGATTTTTGCCAAAGCGCCCCCCTAGTGTAAGCTTCTCATTCTCCGACATCGTCTATTTATCTGTCTTGTTCCTGTACTTATGCATTTTGCACGTCTCAGGAAGAAAGCCACGACCAGCCTCAAGAAAACCTCCAAAACTTTGGGGGTTTCTAGAAATATCAAAGACATGCTGCATCGCGACGCCTCCCCCGCCATCGCCCTTGCTACTCCTGCCGTCAAGCCCTTGTCCGCCCCAACAAGCTCACAAGCTAAGGAGGCACCATGCCCTTCCGCCATGGAAGTGGACTCTGGCCCCTCTACCGAACTCACTATTGTCGGCGAGCAGGCAACGCAGGAGAGCACCGCTCAACAAATGGCTGAAGCTCCAGCTAAGGATGCCATCGGTGGCGGAAAGGCGGTGGTGGAAGCTGGTACTTCTGCCGAAGGCGGTGCCCCTGCTCCCCAGAAACCCTTTGAGTTTCCGAAGATAGTTTACCCGGTGCTCACGCCGAGTAACACATCTCTGGTTCCTGGAGGAGTACCGTCATCTCCGACATGTGGTCTTGAGGATCTCCTCCGACAAGCGGACATCTTGCAAGGAAATAGCATCTGCTTTGGCAAGCTGCTAGCCGAGAGTGCTACAAACCTCAAGATCATTGCACTTGTAAGTTTTACTTTGCCTTTTGCATTTCATATGAGTATCCCACTGTATCCCCCGAGGATGTAGACGGAAAACCATAGGTTTTGCATCTATATGCTCTAAGAGTGACTAAGTTTAGAAAAAACTCTCACTGTAGCCCCCAAGCATTTAGATGGAACAAACTATTCCGACTAGATGCTTTAAGAGTAGCATACGCAGTGTTTATAATTTTCAATACTGTAGCCCCCAAGCCTCTAGTTGTAACTGAATTAGTTCCGACTAGATGCTTAAAGAAAAGCTAAGCATTTTCCGAGTTAAAAACTTTATACTGTATCCCCCAAGCTTCTAATCAAGAACTGAATTAGCTCTGACTAGATGCTTAAAGAAAATCTAAGTATGTTGCTAAGTAAAACACTCTCGCTGTAGCCCCTGAGCGCCTAGGTGGAAAATTTCCGACTAGGTGCTCCAAGCAGACTAAACAACGGTTTAACTTTTTCCTTTTTTCCACAGAACGAGAATGCTCGGAGGGTCATGGCCAACGACAAGTACCAGAAGATGCGCGCAGATCTTGAAGCCGAAAAGGGTAAAACTGCCATATTGAAGGAATAGATCATTAAAAACAAGAGTCTGTTTTTTTGCGCATTTCCGTCTTGTTTCTGTGCCTTCATTCTCCGAGTACTCACTATGTACTTTGTTTTTTCCGACTTGCAGAACAGGTCGCCAAGGCCAAGGACATTGTCGAGCAGTCCAAGTACATCCAGCAGTTGGACAGCAAGAACAAGATCCTTAAGGAGGAGAGGAAGGAGATGCTGAAAATGCATGAGGATTCCATGAAGGCCCTGCAGGACTCCGCCTCCGCGGAAATCAATCGCTTGAAGGAGGAGCTTGCGATCTTAAAAGATCAAAAGCAAGCTGTTGATGAGCAAAACCAACGCCACAGCGAGGCGTTTAAGCTCCTCCAACAATAGAAAGAATCCTTGGAGGACACCCTCTGGCAGGCTAAGGCCAGCATCTTCTGTAAGTTTCCTCCGCTTTGCATTTCTGTAGTCTGGATACTTTGAATTTATTGAACTCATGCGCACCTTGTCAGAATTTGCAGCTCCTATGGGTTTAACCCGCTCGCCTCCTTCGGACAAGGAATGCATGGTTCTAACCGACAACTTTATCAACACTGCCATCACCCAAGCCAAAGAGATTGCCAAGTCCCTCCATATATACATCAAGGCCTCGGACTCCGTGACAAAGTACTCGGAGATTCTGCACCGAGCCCCGAGCGTGTCACGAGATGGAAAGCTTCGTTTGCACGGGCTGGCTCAAGTATGGCGTTGTCAATGGTGAAGGCACACTACGAAGGTGCCGACATCGATACGGTGACCTCTGGTATCCCCGACGTTGACGATGACGGCAAAGAGATTGATCACGAAGCCATCTTGTCATCACTCGCGGGTTATGACACCAGAGTTGCCGAGTTGGTGGGCATCGACGTCTTCGTGCCCATGAACACTATCGACAGCGTCAACCAAGATTCCTCCGAGTCTCATCATAGCGCTGACGTTGAGGGTGATTCTTCGGCTGGTGACGATGCTGCTTCCAGGTCTCCTGCGCCCAAAGAGTGAAAAACACTATGTAATATTTGTTTCATCTTTGGTGTGTGCGCGGAAAAAACTTGATGATGCAACTTATGGCGGAAAACAATGGTTGTTATTTCATGCTACTTAAGAACTTAGTTTCCAGCATGTATATATTTTTAAGCAAGTGCTGGCTTATCCATTACTTTGGTTTTTATGCTTGACCTTTCGTGAGTCGGAAGACTCGTTGTCAGAACCATACGCTCAGGTGATGATGCCCAATGGCACCGTCAATAACCTGAGCACAAAATCGCCGATAATAAGTGCCGAAATTCACTACTCCAGAATCCACATAAAAACAACAAAGAACGTGTAGACCAGAAAACTTAAGCTAACACTCGTAGGCGGAATTTTCACAAGTGCAAACGCAAAGCTTGTGTATAAAGGTTTTACATGATCCAAAAATGAACACTAAAGGAGGTAAAAGACTCAGAAATATGAGTGAACCAAAGAGCTTTATTTCATTGATCATATAAGAGGTACATAATTAGATAAAAATGCTAAGTGTAAAAAGGACGTAGCTGTGCTATGTTCCATGGCCGATCAAGCTCCGGGTAGTCATCATCCGGGTCACATCGCTTACGCTTATGATCCTCGTTGGGTCTATCCTTTAGTTCACGATTGTCAACAAGGTAGTAAGACCCATTGAGCAGCGCCTTGCTTATGATGAACGGTCCTTCCCATGGCGGGGATAATTTGTGTGACTTCTTCTGCTTAAGTCGGAGCACCAAATCCCCCTCTTTAAACGAGCGATGCCAAATGCGGCGACTATGGTAGCGGCGTAGCTTCTGATGGTAGATGGAGGATCTTTGGCATGCCAAAACGCGCTACTCCTCGAGAAGGTCCACATCTAGGCGTCTGGATTCTTCAGCGTCATCCTCGTCGTAGGCGGCAACTCTTGGTGCATCGTGGAGGATGTCGGAAGGCAAGATGGCTTCTGCTCCATATACCATGAAGTAAGGGGTGTAGCCGGTGGATCTGTTGGGTGTAGTTTGTAAACTCCATAGCATAGCTGGCAATTCTTCCGCCCAGGCTCCAGCTGCTCTATGTAGCGGCGCCTCAAGACGTGGCTTGATTCCTTGCAGAATTAATCCATTGGCTCGCTCAACCTAACCATTGGATTGTGGGTGTGCCACAGATCCAAGGTCAAGTCGGATGCCTTTCTCCCAGCAATAAGCCTCCACTTCTCCGAGTGACAAGTTGCTTCCGTTGTCGGTGATAATGCTATGTGGGAGACCAAATCTCACCACTAGATCCCGGACGAACCTGAGGGCAGTTGCCCCATCAAGCTTTCTAATGGGTTTAGCTTCTATCCATTTAGTGAATTTGTCAACTGCTACAAGCAGATGCGTAAATCCACAAGGTGCCGTCTGTAACGGTCCCACCATGTCCAGCCCCAGCATAAGCGGCCAAGTTATTGGTATTGTTCGCAGTTCTTCAGCAGGAACATGTGGTTGTCGGGCATAATACTGGCATCCCATGCATGTCTCAACCAGCTTGTCGGCGTCCGCCTTCGCGGTCAGCCAGTAGAATCCTTGCCGGAAGGCTTTCGCGACCAACGATCGAGGAGCGGCGTGATGCCCGCAATCTCCGAGATGGATTTCGCGTAGTATTTCCATACCTTCTAGCTGGGAAACACACTTTAGGTATACACTAGTAGTGCTTCTTTTGTAGAGTTGCCCATTGAGTATGGTATAACCCTTTTCTCGTCGTACTATTTGCCGTATTTCGACTTCGTCGTTAGGCAAAGTTTCGTGTTCGAGGTATTCCATGAACGGTTTTGTCCAAGCCGGAGGGACCTTAGTCACTATGTCGACGAAAGAGTCAGCTCTATCCGGGTTGTCGATGTCGGATCCCTTCATGGATGGTGTGCGCAGGTGCTCTAGGAAAACTCCTGGCGGGATTCGCTTGCGCCCTAATCCTAGCTTAGAGAGTAGATCAGCCGCCTCGTTTTGCTCCCTAGGCACATACTTGACTTCGTAGCCCAAGAAGCTCTTGGCTATCTCGTCCACTTCGTCTCGATATGCCGCCATCATAGGGTTCCGCGCATTCCAGGTGCCAGCCACCTGCTGGGCAACCAAGTCGGAATCTCCATAGCAAACTATGCGCTTGATGCCAATATCCTTGGCTACACGTAGTCCGTGAATGAGTGCTTCATACTCCGCCATGTTGTTTGTAGCCTCGAAGTGGATCTGCAGAACGTAGTGTAGCTTGTCTCCTGTTGGTGACTGTAGCAATACACCAGCCCCCGAGCCGTTGAGCAGCTTTGATCCGTCAAAGTGCATCACCCAGTACTCTGGTTCTGGCAACGGAGTAGCATCTGGCATCTCCGTCCAATCTGCAACAAAATCCGCCAAGGCTTGTGACTTGATAGCGTCGCGTCTCTTGTAGGTGATCTCGAAGGCGGCAAGTTCAATGCCCCACTTCATGACCCTTCACAGAAGCGTTCTTGTTATTGATAATGTCGGACAGTGGAGTCTTGCTCACCACTGTGATTGGGTGCTCCTAAAAGTAATGCCTCAGCTTCCGAGAAGCGAGGAATACTCCATAAGATATCTTTTGGTAGTGCGGGTAACGCTGCTTGGACTCCGTCAAGACCTCGCTCACGTAGTAAACTGGTCGTTGAACTCCGTGCTGATGGCCTGGTTCCTTCCGCTCTACCACGACGACGATGCTGATTACCCGGCTGGTTGTCGCCATGTAAATTAACAGGGGCTCTCCAGGATCGGGTGCTGCAAGGATGGGCGCTAAGGAAAGAATCTGCTTGAGCTGCTTCAATGTTGCATCTGCTTCGTCCGTCCACGTAAATTTGTCCGCCTTCTTCTGCAACTTGTACAGTGGCAGGGCCTTCTCTCCAAGTCGGCTGGCGAACCGACTAACTAATGCAACACAACCTGTTAGTCGTTGAATGTCCTTTAGGCATGTCGGACGGTTTATGTTTAAGATGGCCTTGATTTTCTCCGGGTTGACCTCGATTTCACGTTGGGAAACGATGAAGCCCAACAATTTGTCGGCTGGAACCCCGAAAACGCACTTCTTATGGTTGAGCATCATGTTGTATTTCTAGAGATTATCAAAGGTTTCTTTTAAGTCGGAGATTAAGTCCTTTGACTTTTTAGACATCGCCGCGATATCATCCACATAGGCGTGAACGTTCCGACCAATTTGGTCGTGAAGGCAACGTTGCATTGTCCGCTGGTAGGTAGCACCTGCGTTTTTCAGCCCAAAGGGCATCATGACATATCAAAACATGCCATATGGGGTAGTGAACGAAGTGGCCAATTGGTCCGACTTCCTCATCTTGATCTGGTGGTATCCTGAGTATGCATCGAGAAAACACAAAAGTTCCGAGCCAGCCGTCGAGTCAATGACTTGGTCAATGCGAGGCAAAGCAAACGGATCTTTGGGACATGCTTTGTTCAAGCCGGTGTAATCAACGCACATTCTTAATTCATTGGTTCCCTTTTTGGGGACAAGTACATGTCAACACCCAGATTTTTAATCCCAGATGCCTGTTATGCCATACCTCGCAATCCCAGGATTACCATTTTTGCGAGACATAACAGAATTGGATACCATAGTACATCATCCATTACAAACCATACATAAGGTCTTACACCAATAGGGATCTCATGATCCAGTTCTTAATACAACTTCAAGCAGCGGAATACGTAATAATAATGGTAGCGTAGGCGAAGCTCCATCTTCGGGGTCACGGGCAATGCTGACGATGGGAGATGATCCTAGTTGTCGTAACCTTCCTGGGGTCCATCCTCTAGGTACTCCTCTTCATAGTCTGGCCACGAGAATAGCCAGGGACAAAGCCATGAGTACTCTTTAAGTAGTCGCAAACTAATACTAACAAGTGAAAGGGGTTTTTGATAATAGGACACTAGGCTCTAGGGTTATTTTGCAAAAGACAGATTTATCTCTACTAAGCTGAGAAGCAAGAGAAGCTAGTCACAATTTTATAACTCCTAAGCAGGAACTTGTATTTCATATCACAACCCTGTTGTGGTCAAGTCAAGGTCTCAATTCATTTCACCAGTCTTTTGAAAACATCTGACGGGGGAACAGTATGTCCACTCCAACTGTCCATAACCGCGGACGCGGCTATTCGAATAGTTTGACACTCTCTGGAGGTTGTACACTTTCACCACAACATTCGATACATCCGTCAGGAACAAATCCTGAATTCACCATACTCAGTATGCGGATAATCAATCCTAACCTTTCAATTACATGCCCTAGTATAAGCACCTCTCATGTGAGTTTGGCCTCCCAACCATGACCAACTGTCATCTTGGGTACTGCACAGGTGGACAATCTTCACAAGGTAGCCTCAGCTCAGACCTTGGCCATGAGGGAACTAATACTAAGGTATATAAGTTTCCAGTCAAGCCCTACCCAATCTTCGGGTATTGTGGTTGTACGATAAAATTGGAATGGTATCGCATCCAGACAACCATCAGTTTTATGAAGGGCTAAGGCTCATGCCTCAACATTTTCATCACCAAAATCCTCTGATGTTCGGGAACACATGTCAAAACATCTCAGTAGAATGATCCATCATTCTAAGGTTTTCATAACCATTTTCACCAAGTATTCCCATCTAAATTTGATCAAGTTTTATGCTTAGCACTAGCATCTACAAGTGGAAGTGAGTACTAATGAGGGGTGGTAAACTAGTGGAGTTTCAACTAAGTTCAATCTCAGGCCTTAGGATGACATAAAGATTATCTAGCTTAGGACAAATTTTATGCTCTTTATGCAACCTTCAATTATCTTTCTAGTATCTACAAATCACTTAAGTAAACTCTAAGTAATAGCTTTGATAAAGAAATAAAGTAGAAAGCTTGCAAGTAAAACTAGGATTGGGTATCATCAAATATGTCTAACCAAGCATGCTTAGTGCATTTCATAGGTTATCTAACTTTCATAATTGCAAGTGTTAGCTTGCCTTGAGCAGAGCAGTGGTTGAAGTTCTCCTCGGCTTCTTCTTCATAGTATCCTCCTTCATCCTCGTATCCTTGGTTGGTACTAGCGTCTATGAATAAATACGAGGTACACAATCACCAAACAATACTTAACTACTTGCAATCATCACAGAAAAGGGTCCTATAGATGATCTAGCATCATCACTAACATTAAAAGATTAAAGCTTGGTTTAATTCCTTTTATTTTTTTAGAAAAGTAATTTCTACTCATTGAAAAACTACTTAAGATTTATTATTCTCCAAACCAAACATGGGATCATGTTAACACATGTAATCACCACATATTTTAGTCCATGGGAATGTGATTTAAAGTGGTGTCACAATTTAATAAGGTTTTACCATTTTATTTTAATTACTAAAGTGGCTAGAAATGCCTATGTGGCATTCTTTTATCACTTGGTCATTATTTCTGTAAGTAAACCTATATATTTTTATATATTTTGAAAGGTATGGTTAAATGTGATTTTTGAGAGTTGGAATCAACTCAAAAGCTATTATGGTTTAAATTTGAAAAATGTTTGAATGCAGAAAAGCTTCTGCCTTGTTATTTTTACCATGGATGATCTACAGATCCAAATGACTTGAATCCAACGGGCTTGGATTCAGCATTCCCAGACATTTCTAACAAAATTGGTTTCATTCAATTTGGTTCACTGAATCGACCTGGGTTGATTTTTGAAACTGGGTATAGAAGTGTGTTTGAAATAAAATGAAAAAGGTTAAATTCAAATAACTGGGCTGCGCGGGAAGCGATACTGGGCCGACCAGCTAAACACAGCGCTTACGCGGGCTGGTTAAGTCGCTGTCCGCACGCGTCAATGAGACAGGGGGTGCGAAGCGGTATGGGGCGATGTGGTGCGTTCGATCTGGTTCTAATCCAACGGCTGAGGGTTATCGTCGATGTTGGACAACGCCGACAAGACAGAAACCTAGCGCGGCAGGTGGGGGTCGTTGGGGGCTCACCGGGGCTCAGGCGAGGGTCGGCGAGGCGGACGAACGATGAAGTCGACGACGGGGAACCTCCTGGTACCGGCAGCTTCTCCTGGGGCGGCTCCAATCGCTACCCCCCTTCTTCTCCAGCAGAGGCAGGCTCCGATGAAATTCCGGCAAAGTGCTGCTCGCCTTGCTTCGGGAACGGGTGGCATGATCAGTGAGGAGAGGGGAGTGAGATGGTGTGCTCAATTCGGCTGGGGGTGGCCTCTATTTATAGTCGCGACGGCGAGACCGAACGGCATGGGCAGGCGACGGTGGCGACATGGCTACAGGCGGCTAGAGGCATGGACGGCGGTGGCGATCGCTTGGTGGTCTCCTGGCGATGCTCTACGGTTTTAATGCGCATGTAGGGGCGGTGCGGTTTGGTCTGGAACGCGCGATGCTCTACACGGCAGAGGCGGCGTCTTCGACGGCGAGCGGTGGCTGTGCGGCATGGGGCGGCGAACGGGGATGTCTGGTGGTCTCCTGGGTTGGTGGCGATCATGTATGCACGCGGCGAGGGAGGCACATGGTCTGTGGGCGTCGGTCGAGCGTGGCGCTCTGGCGCATGCTCGGCATGGTTGCTGGCGAGCTGGGCGCGGTCCGTGCGTGTGGTCCAGGGTTTGGCAACGCTCGCGGATAGGACAGGGAGTGGCGGTGGATGGTGGGCTGCCTCCCAGACAAGGTTGGCACGACTAAATCTCCTTCTAGCTTGCTGTCTCCACTAGGGTGGCATGGTGCGCTTCGACTGTTCACCATTGATGTCATTGCCCAGCTTATAGTGAGGCTAGTGCTTGGTTTAACTTGCTAGATGATCTACTAAGATGGTTGTGAGCTAGAGAGGGGACAAGTTAGGCTTCAACCACTGCTCACAATAGTGTTTAAGATTTTGATGATTTGTGTCTGCAAAGTGTTTGATGAAATGGCTGCAAGAATTCAAGTTTTGAATTTTGAAAAGATTTTTGGTGGGTGTGCTAGGTTGGTGCTGGTGAGTCTGTAGATGCTTGGGTTTTGAAAGTTGAGCTTGTTTGAGTGGTTTTTGAAAAAGTGGGATCTTCTCATATGATAAAGATTCAATTTTGAACTGTCATTTAAACTATGCATTTGAAAGTTTCTGGATGATCACAAAGTGGGCCTTGATACTTTGTTATGAGTACAATCAAGGGGTGCAAAGATGCAAACAAGTTTCTATTAAGTTCTGAAAGTTTGGGACAACCAAAGTAGGCATGGGAGTTAAATTGGTCAAAATGACCATTCCCTTATTTTATTTGTTTTGATTTATTTGTCTTTGGGAAAAGTTTGGGCAATGTTTAGATTATGTTTATTTCACCTAAGAATCCATTTATAAGCACAGAAACACACAAACAAGGTGGTTCAAAAGAAATCAAAATTGGAATGCATACACACATGCATGCTTTCATATTTTTATTTAGAAAAGTTTTTGTTAACCCTAAATTTGATGCTTAGAGTTTGATGATCCAAGTTTAGTATTTTTGGGATGTTACAAACCTTCCCCCCTTAAACAAAATCTCGTCCCGAGATTTGAAAAAGGACGAAAAAGATTACCTAGGATTTGAAGAGATCGGGAAGCTCTGTCCTGATGTGATCTTCGCGCTCCCAGGTAGCTTCCTGTTCTGTGTGGTTGCTCGACTCAATCTTGAGAAACTTGATGCTTCGGGTTCAGATAGTTCTAAAAGCTTCTTACAAAATACGGATGGGTACTTCGGGATAGGTCAGGTCATCGTTGATTTCTATGGTCCGGTGATCGATATTCTTGAACACTTCAGTCTTCTCTAGGACTTCGAGACACTTGCGAAGTAACGAGATATGGAACACATTGTGCACGGCTGACATCTCTTCAGGTAGTTCCAATTGATATGATACTTCTCCTCGACGGTTCAGAATCTTGAAAGGTCCGATATATCTGGGGGCTAACTTTCCTTTGAGTTGGAAACGCTGCATTCCCTTCAATGGCGACAGTTTCAGATAAACAAAATCTCCTATGTTGAAGGCGAGGTCTCGACATCTCTTGTCGGCGTAACTCTTTTGTCTGGACTGGGCAGTCTTGAGGTGCTCACGAATCTTGTGAACCTTCTCTTCTGCTTCTCGTAGGATGTCGGGTCCGAAAATCTGACTCTCTCCTACTTTCGACCAGTTCAAAGGGGTGCGACACTTCCTTCCGTACATAAATTCAAATGGGGCCATTTGCAAACTAGCCTGATAACTGTTGTTGTATGAAAATTCTGCAAATGGCAAACAATCTTCCCACTTAGATCCATATTCTAACACACATGCTCTCAGCATATCTTTGCGTATTTGATTTACTCGCTCCGTTTGTCCATCGGTCTGAGGGTGATATGCGGTGCTGAAATCTAGGCGGTTCCTAAACCTTCCTGGAATTTCTTCCAAAATCTCGAGGTAAACTGAGTTCCTCGATCCGATACGATGTTCTTTGGGACCCCATGCAAACTAACTATTCTAGCGATTTACAACTCTGCTAGCTTCGAACTCTGATATGTGGTCTTGACGGGTAAGAAATGGGCGACTTTGGACAATCGGTCCACTATGACCCAGATAGAGTCATTTCCCCTACTAGAAGTAGGCAGTCCAGTGATAAAGTCCATTCCAACGGAATCCCATTTCCATTCCGGAATCTGCAATGGTTGCAACAATCCAGCGGATCTTTGATGTCCTACCTTGACTCACTGACATATATCACACTTGGCGATATAGCTACCGATTTCTCTCTTCATCTTATGCCACCAAAATTGCTCTTTCACATCTTGATACATCTTAGTTCCTCTGGGGTGGATAGAATAAATAGTATCATGAGCCTCCTTCAGAATAACTTCTTTCAACTCCGAATCTGCTGGTACACAAAGGCGTCCTTTGTACCACAGAACTCCTTCTTCGTCTTCGGTGAATCCGGGTACTTTGCCTGTACCGATACGGCGCTTGATTCCGTCGATACTAGCATTTCCCTTCTGCGCCTCTTTGATCTGACTGATCAAAGTGGGCTGGAGTTCTATGCTAGCCAAAAATCCTTCACTTACTAATTCTATTCGAAAATCTTCCATCTCTTTGTGCAAGCTTGGTTGCTCCTTCAAAATCATAGAGTTCAAGCGGCACGGCAATCTGCTAAGGGCATATGCGACTACATTGGCTTTACCAGGGTGATAGTGAATGTCCATATCGTAATCCTTGATTAGCTCAATCCATCTTCTCTGTCTCATATTCAGCTCCTTCTGAGTGAATATATACTTCAGACTCTTGTGATCCGTATAGATCTCACAACGATTACCCATGAGGTAATGCCTCCATGTCTTCAGGGCTAGAACTACGGCTGCGAGTTCGAGGTCATGGGTTGGGTAATTTTGCTCATGTTGCTTCAGTTGTCGAGATAGATAAGATATAACTTTGCCTTCTTGCATTAGCACACATCCGAGACCGATCTTGGATGCGTCACAATACACATCGAAGGGCTTCGTGATATCCGGCATGATCAAGATTGGGGCTGAAATCAATCTCCTCTTGAGTTCTTGAAAACTCGCTTCACATTTGTCGGTCCATTCAAACTTCTTGTCCTTCTTCAGCAATTGGGTCATGTGTCTGGCGATACTCGAGAATCCTTCTACGAACTTGCGGTAATATCCCGGCAATCCGAGAAATGCACGAACTTGGGTTTGAGTGGTTGGGGCTTGCCAATCTTCGACATATTTTACTTTTGCAGGGTCAACGGCAATTCCTCCGGCTGATACAATGTGACCGAGGAATCCTACCTCCTGTAACCAGAATTCACATTTGCTAAACTTTGCATACAAATTGATGCTCTCTAAGGGTTCCAAGAATGGTCCTTAGGTGTAGCTCATGTTCTTCTTCTGATTTGGAATAAATCAGAATGTCATCGATGAAAACAACGACAAACTTATCCAGGAAGTCCATAAAAATCTTATTCATGAGATTCATGAAATAAGCGGGGGCATTGGTTAATCCAAAAGACATGACTGTATACTCGTATAATCCATATCTGGTGGTGAAGGCAGTCTTTGGAATATCCTCTGCATGAATTTTGAGTTGATGATACCCAGTTCTAAGATCAATCTTAGAAAACACTTTGGCACTGTTCAACTAATCAAACAAATCTTCTATCTTGGGCAAGGGGTATTTGTTCTTGATGGTCCGTACACAAACGGTTACCTCCATCTTTCTTGTCCACAAACAAGACAGGTGACCTCCATGGTGACACACTTGGTTGAATCAATCCAATTTCCAACATGGAATCTAGTTGCTTCTTCAGTTCCTCTAGTTCCGACGGGTTCATACTATATGGTCTCTGGGCTATTGGTCCAGTTCCGGGGATTAGTTCAATGATAAACTCGATATCCCGATCTGGGGGCATACCGGGCAAAACATCTGGAAATACATCGGGGTATTCACAGACTATCCGGACTTGGTCAATGGTAGGTTGGGCTATACTCTTGTTGCACTTGAATTGACGAGGTAAGGTTTCAGATATATGCTCGACTGATATTCCGTCTGTACTGGTCATGGTTATGGCTTTCTTGGCACAGTCAATCAATACTTTATGTTTGGACATCCAATCCATTCCTAGTAATACTTCCAAACCTTTAGTTCCGAGTACTATCATGTTAGCATAAAAATCTATGCCATGGATTCGGATAGGGATGGCTTTGCAAATTTGCCTAGCCTTGGTGGTTGATCCGGGAATTTGAACAATCATAACATGCTTCAGTTTGGTTGGTTGAATTTTACTAGTGCAGGCAAATTCTTCGGTGACAAATGAGTGCGATGCACCAGAATCAAACAACACTCTTGCAAGTACTGAATTAACAGAAAACATACCCAGCACGACGTCTGGCGCTTCCTGAGCTTCTTTAGCATGCATGAGAAAAAGACGTCCGTTGCGGTTGAGCGAATTCCCTAGGGCAAACCTTCTTCCGGGCTGAACACGACGCTGCTGCTGAGCTGGGGCATTGGCATTGGGTGCTGCGGCATTCTTCTTGTTGGGGCACTCATTGGAATAGTGGCCCTTATTTCCACAGTCATAACAAGTTACTTGCAACTTGTCCTTTGCTGCTACAGGCACAACATTGCTTCCAGTCCTCGGGGCAGTGTTGGTGTTGGTGGCATCATTGTTGGTGTTGAACTTGGGTGGGGCATGGTTGAAATTGCTAGAGTTGCCGGGGTTGTTGTGATTTCCTCTAGGCCTAGGGTTTCCACGGTTGGGATAGGTCGGACGGTTCATCGGGGGTCTGTTGGTTCTTGGGGCAAATCCTGGAGATGGGTTAGGGCGATACTTTGGGGTCTGATGGGTTCCTGGCTGATGCATCATGCGACACTTGCGGTTCTCATTGGCTTGGTTGATCTTTCCTTCCATCTAGATGGCAGAGTCGACAAGGGCTTCAATATCAGCAAAGGGGATATTGACTAACACTGTCTGCATCTCATCGTGCACACCATTCATGAATCTCTCTTTCTTCTTGGCTTCGGTGTCGATCTCATCCGGGGCATACCTAGCTAATGACAAGAATTTGTCACGGTATTCCACTACGGTCATCCTTCCTTGCTTCAGTTCTCTGAACTCATCTCTCATTCTCTTGATCAAACCCGGTGGCACATGGGTTCTGCTAAACTTGACCTTGAATTCCTCCCAGGTCATCATCTGGCCTCCATTCATTGCACGAACACTGTTCCACCATGCTCAGGCATCTTCGGCTAGATAGTGGGTGGCGAACAGAACTTTCTCGTTGGCTTCCACTCCAGCGACTTCTAGGTTATTTTCCATGGTTTGCAGCCAATCATCAGCGTCTAGGGGCTCTTCCGACTTAGTGAAAACAGGTGGGTTGGTGTTCTGGAAATTCTTGAGCTTAGATCCATGGTTGTCCTGATTTCCGTGGCCTTGGTTGTTGTGGGCTAGCTGAGCTATATGTTGCAGGGTGGCTAGGTTGGCTTGACGTTCCGCTCTTTCAGCTTCGCGGTCAGAAGTCAACATTTGCAGAATCTGCAACATCGGGTCCGGGGACGAACCACTTCCTCCACGTGGCATCTGAAGATTGAGATAGATCATGAGAAAAGAGGGAAATTTCTAAGGTTCTGGGATTTTTGAAAAGTTTTTAAAGTTTGACTCAGATTTTTCTAGCAACTCGCTTTTCATTCATTCATTCATAGCACACGATACAACACACACCACAACAAAGAAAAACAGATGGTTTTAAAAACCATTCTGGAAACTACGATACAGTGGGACCGAATACTACTCACTACGCTAGTGCTCAAGTTCTACTACTCCTCGGAACCGGTGGCTTCGTCATCTTCATCGTCATCGATGAAGGCGAAATCATCCTCATCGGTGAAAAAGTCCATAGCCTGATTCTCCAGAAAATCATCATCATCGCTGAGATAGGAGTAGGGGTCTCCACGAAGATCCTCTCCGGCATTCTCCCTTTCTTCCAACTGCATGTCTCTCTCGTGGATGGTCTCCTCCAAAGATGAGATATGGTGGCGAAGACGGGCAATGATGCGCTCCTTCTTGTCGAGCTGACGGCGGCGAGACTTGCGATCCTTCGCTAGCATGGAGATGGTTTGATCCTTCGTCTTGATGATGGCGGACTTGTGGTTGGAGTAATCACGGCAGTTATCCAACTCCTGCTGACGATCGTACATCATGAAGCTAAGGTGGTCCAATTGGGTCTTCAGCTCAGGGTGGTATGGGGCTTCCAGTGGTTGTCCATTAGCATCATGCCTTGGGCAAAAATCAAAGCGGGTTCCCTTGATCTGATTGATGCTCTGCCCACACAGACGGGAAAGAGCTTCCTACATGGCCCTGGCAAGTCCATCGAGCTAGTTGTTCTCTCTTAAGGTAAACTGAATTCCCTCAGCAGTGGGAGGTTCAATCTTTCCTCGGAGACTTGCAATAATTAGCCACTGCAAATCTTCTCCTCCTTGATCATTGAGCTGAGCTCCGAAGAACTCGGGGTGCGGATGCTCCAGAAGTTCCGAAAGCTGGTCCAAATACCTCTCAAAGATAAGGTCTCCTCCATTCCCCAACTGATAAAACTTGCTATACTTCATGTCCATCTATAAGAATATAGGATGAGTAGGTTAGTAGAGTGATCAAGTGTGTCAAAATTCTATGTAATTTGCAAGAGTTTTTGAGGAACATGAATTTTCATGAAAGAATCAAAGGGATAAGAATGAGAATAAGTTTTTGTAAATATTTGTTTTCTTTGGTTTTGAAACTAAGTTTTTGATTCAAACGTCCAGTCTAACTAAGGTCTCCTATGGTCAGTATGGCTCTGATACCAACTTGTCAACACCCAGATTTTTAATCCCAGATGCCTGTTATGACATACCTCGCAATCCCAGGATTACCATTTTTGCGAGACATAACAGAATTGGATACCACAGTACATCATCCATTACAAACCATACATAAGGTCTTACACAAATAGGGATCTCATGATCCAGTTCTTAATACAACTTCAAGCAGCGGAATACGTAATAATAACGGTAGCGTAGGCGAAGCTCCATCTTCGGGGTGCTGACGATGGGAGATGATCCTAGTTGTCGTAACCTTCCGAGGGTCCATCCTCCAGGTACTCCTCTTCATAGTTTGGCCACGGGAATAGCCAGGAACAAAGCCATGAGTACTCTTTAAGTACTCGCAAACTAATACTAACAAGTGAAAGGGGTTTTTGATAATATGACACTAGGCTCTAGGGTTGTCTTGCAAAAGCCAGATTTATCTCTACTAAGCTGAGAAGCAAGAGAAGCTAGTCACAGATTTATCTGATAGTAGGAACTTGTATTTCATATCACAACCCTGTTGTGGTCAAGTCAAGGTCTCAATTCATTTCACCAGTCTTTTGAAAACATCTGACGGGGAACAAAGATGGCTCCCTCAATCGTCCATAATCATGACGCGGCTATTCGAATAGTTTGACACTCTGTAGAGATTGTACACTTTCACCAAAACATTCGATACATCCGTCAGGAACAAATCCTGAATTCACCATACTCAGTATGCGGATAATCAATCCTAACCTTTCAATTACACGCCCTAGTATAAGCACCTCTCCTGTGAGTTTGGCCTCCCAACCATGACCAACTGTCATCTTGGGTGCTGCACAGGTGGACAATCTTCACAAGGTAGCCTCAGCTCAGACCTTGGCCGTGAGGGAACTAATACTAAGGTATATAAGTTTCCAATCAAGCCCTATCCAATCTTCGGTTATTGTGGTTGTATGACAAAATTGGAATGGTATCGCATCCAGACAACCATCAGTTTTATAAAGGGCTAAGGCTCATGCCTCAACTTTTTCATCACCAAAATCCTCTGGTGTTCGGGAACACATGTCAAAACATCTCAGTAGAATGATCCATAATTCTAAGGTTTTCATAACCATTTTCACCAAGTATTCCCATCTAAATTTGATCAAGTTTTATGCTTAGCACTAGCATCTACAAGTGGAAGTGAGTACTAATGAGGGGTGGTAAACTAGTGGAGTTTCAACTAAGTTCAATCTCATGCCTTAGGATGACATAAAAATTATCTAGCTTAGGCAAAATTTTATGCTCTTTATGCAACCTTCAATTATCTTTCTAGTATCTACAAATCACTTAAGTAAACTCTAAATAATAGCTTTGATAAAGAAATAAAGTAGAAAGCTTACAAGTCTAGCAAGTTTTGCAAGGTGTAGTGGTCGCACCATTCAGTTCTTCATCATCTTGGGAACGCAAGGATCACCTTCGTTCGAACACCTGCCTCTCCTTGTGTTGTTTTCTTTTTCCTAGGAATCTCGGGGCGAGATTCTTGTTTAGTGGGGGAGAGTTGTAGCATCCCAATTGTCTAACAATTGCAATGCTACTAGCCTAGTCTATATAATGGATACTTCATATATATAATTGTTGCATCATAATTATATCATGCTCATGTCATCATGCCACCTTGCATTTGGGCATCATATAAAACCCCTTTTTGTTTGGGTCTTATCTCATATGCATTATTAATTGTATTTGCCTCTTGATATTGTATTTAGTTCTTGATATATTGTTTAATGCCCAAGTTGAGTTGGGGACATATCTTTTATTTAACTCCACCACCTTTTCTTTCACCACCTTATAATTCCACCATCCAACTAAATATGAGCTTGGCACTTAATGGTTTTACCTCTAGCTCATGTGGGTTGGGATGGATCCAATTCTTTTTCCCCATGCTCTCATCTTAGCATCATGTTGTTTTCACATCATTGATATATGAGAGCCACATGGACACCTTTGCATGCCTTGTGAGTGGGACCCTTTCTCCTAGCTTCCATATGGATTATCATGGAATTATGCTCATGTTGGAATGTATTTGGGACTATTAATTATCTAGTGGAACATACACACTAGCATGTCCCATTTTATTTCAAACATGGCCATCTCCAACTACTCCACATGGGGCATCCTTTCATTTCTTTGGCTTGGCTTTATTCCACTTTTGGGAATGCAAAGGAACAATGCCATGTTTAATATAATTGTTTTCATAAAATAATCATGGTATTAAATACTTTGCATGGCCCATGCAAGTACCATCTTTTGCTTGTCATTTGGATTTTATTTGAATTTTGAGTGGATCTTTTATAAAACCACATCCCCATCTCCATCCATGCCTTCACCACTTTTCCTTCTCTTCCCTCTTTAGACTATACCTTGCTTAAGCTTGTATTATTCATGCTTGAGCTAGTCAAAAGGAACCACTCCATCATCTCTCTCTATCTCTATCCTCTCTCTTGGCTTGATCTAAGTTGATCTAGCTTAAACCCTAATCATCTACATGCCCCTTCTTTGCATGGTCATGTGGATCATGTCTAAGATCATCACCATACCCCTCTCTAATCATCTATCCTAGATCCTCCCCCTCTCTCCTCTCGGCCCCCCTCTTCTCTCTTCCTAGCTGGCCCCACCTGGCCACCCTCTCTCCCTGGCCCACCTAGCTGCCACCCCACCCAAACCCTAGCTACACCCGAGCCAAACCTAACCCTAACCCGACCCTAGCACCTAGCCGAGCCACCCCCCTCTCTCTCAGCTCTCTCTGCATGGGGGCCCCTCCACCGAGCCTACCACCTCTCTGGCCTCACTCCTACCCCACCTGCCAGCTCCCCATCCCACCTCGCTTTGCCCTTGCCTGCTGAAAGACGTGAGGAGTGGTAGACGAAAACGTGGCCGAGCCCCCTTTCCCCTCCCCCACGCGATCTACCCACTCCCTCTCTCCGGTCCTATCCTCTCCCACCTCTGCCTCGCCTGCCGCTTGAGATCCGCCCCAAGCCGTCCCTCTCCTCCCTTCTTCTCCACCGCCACCAGCTACTCCATAGCCGTCCACCGTCGGCCTCTACTCCGTCCAGTCGATCCAGTCGAGCCGCGCGTCCGTGAAGTGGCCTGGAAGATCGAGGAAGGTCCCCTGCATCGTCCAGTACCCGCCGTCGAGGAGGAGAAGCCCCAGGAGCGCTGGACCACCACCGACCCGACGCGAAACCCTAGTCCTCGGTCCGTCTGCGTCGTCACCGCTCCCCTGCGCGTCGAGCTCCGACCACACCGACACACCCTCAGTGAGCCACGCAACCTCCCTGACATGGTCCCCTTCGCCGTGAAGCCCTAGAACCGCCGGCCCTTACGTCGAACGCCCTCCGCGCGCCGCCGCTCGTTTGCTGTTTGCTCGCTCCCGCACCGCATAGCCCATATCTAGGCCCCGCTCGCTCTCCTGACACCGAGCCCAAGCCACCGCAGTGGCTCCGCCTCTGCGCGCACCAGCACGTCCCCAGATCGAACCCCCGCCTCGCGCTGCGCATCGATCTATCCTCTGCAGCGCGTGGAAGAGAAACAGTGTGGGCCGTGTCGTTTTGCAGATAACCCCTCCGTTCTTTTCTGCATCAACCCGCGGTCCGCCTGAGCCCACCTGTCAGCGGCTGTGTTCGTTTTGCAGAAAACACCCAGGCTTTCGTAAACCTCAACCCGCGCTCCCCTAGCGACGCCACGTGGTCCACCAGGCCTTTCATCACGTGGGGCGAAGTCTCTGTCAGCACTTTGTCATCTCTGAGGCTAGCTCATTTCATGGTGGCGTATGATTTCATACTTGTTTTGCTGAGTCAGCGTTGGACCCACCTGTCTGTGTCTGTGGCTAGCCTAGAGCTGAGTAACAAAATGTTTTCCTGTATTCTGTTTTAATTCAAATCTTTTCAAATTTATTTCAAATTCAAATTTATTTCTGTTTTTAAATATCTTTTAAAATACTAATCCAAATATTACAAGTAATATATGTTTTCAAATCAGAAAAATATGAGGAATTCAATATGCCATTCAAAATATATTTTGGACACTTTATTTTCCAAGTTAATTAAAATTACAATAAAATGCCCTTTTGACTTAATTAATTAATAACTTTTGATTTATAACTCCAAATTTAACAAATGATATGTCAAAAATGATTAGCTCGACGAGACCTTTCTGTTTATGCATTCCATGTTGTGTTTTGAAGCATGCATCATATAAATATAATGTGTACAGCAACTAATATGGGATTAAAATGGGCCCAAAACTCAATAAAATGGTTTCTTCTTGTATTCCACACCTCACCCATGCCATGCTACTTTTGCCATGCAAATTGTGCATCATTCATCATGGCATGATTGTTTGCTTGTTGCATTAATTCATATGCTTGCGCACTTTATTTATGTTGGCCCTTGTTTGTTTGGTTCTTCTCGAATAGACGCTGAGCAGGGGATATATCAAGAGAACCAGGAGCACTACCCAGATCCATCCCTTGCTTCAACTGAGCTGCCAGGCAAGCACTACCACATGCTTGCATACATATAGTACCTATCGCCTCTATCTTATTCTTGCATCATTGAGTCGCGATTGCATTAAATTGAATCCCAAGTATTGCATCGCCTTTACTTTTAAACCCCACCGAAGCTTGTTCCTCCATCCCATGAGCCATTACTACAGGAGTTGTTTGAGCCATGCGAGTCGTAGAACAGCATGTGTAGGGTATGTGAGTGTCTGATGGATAACGAGGTACCTATACAACTTAATCTGAGTAGTAATGGGATAACTAATGAAAGTGGCATCGGTGAGCCATATTTTCTATTTGGTTTTTCAGGCTCACTTGTGTCCCGTAGGACCCCGAGTACTTGATTCCTGTTCCTTGAATATTCGCGCTATCCACATCCGGGAGGCTTATGGACCCCCCTGAGCCAGAGATTGATTCATTCTTATTTCTTGGGGCCACAAACTAGTTTGAGGTTTTATTTACTATCCTGTACTTATGCCATGCTTTACTGCTTTGATTTAAATTGTGCGAGGTAATCGCACCTTTGTCTTTGTTAGGTAAGCGGAGTGTTTTCGCGGTATCGACAAGCCCAGTCACATTTTCGGGTTCCCAGTCGTTTACAGCCACTGACGCAAACCTTGAGTCCGTCTCGGAGTCAGCTAACTCCGTTGCGGGTAGCTTAATGGGGTGGCCCCCTGAAATATTTCTGAATCCTGTGATCGCTTTGTCGTGACTGCCTCGTTGGTTTTGATTTGGTTTTTCCGAGGTTGATCGAGTGTGTGTTGCTATTTGTGCACCCCTGCAGGGTAAAACTTTCTGAAAGTCGTGTCCGCGGTTATGGACGACTTGGAGCATCGTTTCTCGATCATAGACAAGCATAACTAAAGTACCACTTTTAATTTGACTAAACAACTGACTAGTAAATAGTGCAACACTCATGGAATGGATAATAAAACTGCCAACAGATGGGGGTTGTTCGTCCGCTTCCTCGTCGGTAAGCGAGGAGGAGGATGGATCTGTGGATATTACTGTTATAACTGTTGTTATTAATTCACGGACATCCGTCTATCTTTGGTTAGGCGGATGGTTAGCGAGTATCTATAGAATTGCTAGGGTTTATCTTTTGCTGCAATTGCGTCACCCCAGGTTGTGTCCCCTTTAGAGGCATAAAGACTTGCTGAGTACCCCTAGGGTCTCACACGATAAATTATTGGTTCAGATGAACAGGTACCCTCGCAAGACGAATACTGGGAGGAGGAGACGGACGATGGTGGCAACGATCATTCGGTGTAGAGATTCCGGGAACGGGGATCCGTGAGATCTGTGGGCGGGATCTGCTTATTTATGGGGCATCTTATGCCGATTTGCTTCTTATCCGTACTCGGATTTTGTCTTCCGCTTCCGCTTGATACTCTGTTGATTGATGTATGAGGAGATATCCTAAACTATTATATCTATCTAGGATATTTGGATCTTGCCGTATGGCGTTGCTATATTTCCTTTCTTTTTAGATGGGATGACTACGATGTCTTTGTTGTATGGTGGCTTGCATACATACTCATTTGTGTATGTAGTTGATCCCTTCGCCTGCCGATTACGCCGCCCGTTCTTGTCCCGATGTTTGGAAATGGTTGGGACGGCCGAAAGGTCTACCTGTGAGTGGCATTTGGGCCCCACCGTACTATTTCAACCATTTCCCCTCATCCAGGCTTGTAACTAGGAGCGTAATTCACCGAGGTAGTTACAATTGGTATCAGAGCCATCCCGCCCTTCAGGGTCTCAGCCAAATGGTCGTTGTCTGTCTAGCAAATATTTTGGTAGCTATGTATATTAGGGAAAAACCAAAACGCGAGAGTAGGACTGCTTCCACTTTTCTTCTTACCCACCCAACCACCCTTTTCTGGTAAGGAAGTGTAACGTTTTCAATCCTCTTCTTCAAATTCAAACTAGGATTCACGTGTTCTGGGTTTCCGTAGTACCATAGAAAGTGTGTGTGTGTGTGTGTGTGTAATTCCTTGTCTATCTGTTGCATCCAAGTTGTTATCACAATCTGCCTTTGGTTATCAACTGTTGGTACATCCCATACTGACAGGCTTTTGAAAACCGGCGCGATCTATCTGACTCCTTGCTAACCGGTGCCATCTTCTTAAGGGTGTTCTTCCTTCTAGCAACTCCTCTTTCTGTGCAAGCATCAGTGCTAATCTCTATCTGATAAGTGGTTTTGCGCATTTATTGGTATTTTAATGCCGAAAAATGCGGAAATTTTTTCTTTGATACATCTGTGTTTCCACACTCCTTTTCAGTCGTGTGTGAAACATTATCTATCTTCCTTTTATCAGCATGTCCATGCTAACTCCTTCTTTTGTCACCGGCGCTTAATCCTGGAGTTTTAATTCATCTCCAATTCTCTTGGGCTAATTACATAACATGTGTCGATCCGATGCTGGTGATTGTAAATTAGTTCTTGGCATAGCTATATGACACTCATCATGAGTGGAATATGGAAAAATGCTATCAACCGTCACCATCTGGAGGATAAGGTTATCTCCTGTGATTTTGAGTACACCGTGATCATATCTATGCATATTCAAGCATCTTTGGGAATCCGAAGTTTCTCAAGGCACTACGGTGGTCTATCATCCGTTCATCATGCTGCACATCTTTTTGAGCTCCATATCTGCAAAATTCTCGTTGATACGAGAGAATTGCATCTTTTCGTCTCTGGTAGTTTTGCTTGAGGTATGAGCTATCATCGGTTCTTTATCCAAGATCTCTTTATCTTTGCAACTGGCGATCCGATCGACAATGTGAACCAGGTGGCATCTCTTTTTCTCCCGAAGGACCAGATAATCTATTCTTCCAGTGCATCTTCTTCAACACGAACCCGTGCTCTTAATATTGATCTTTCAACGAGCGTTGAGCTCAGGAAGTGTTTCGAGCATTTGTTTGTTTCTCCCGCCTCTTGAACTTGGTATTCTAGGAATATCTTGTTAATCCATGGTGGTATATGTTGATAATATGCTTGCCATTCAATATCAATGGAAGAACATGGAAGATCATCTATGTCTCTTTCTCTCAAGCTTCAAGAACACTGCCTGTGTGCAAAGTTCTCAAAGTGAGAATTCTGACTTTTTGAAGTCACCTATCTCGGCCACGTCCTTCTGCTAAATAAATCGCTTCAATTCTGGAGTTAGCAAGTCCATTGTGAATTCCATCCTCCATCTTCGACCAATCCGGAGTTGTTCCTTGTTGGCAAGTTATCATCGTCGTTCCGCTGAAGTTTTCCTCAAGACCGCTAAATCTCTATCAATCATTTCAAGAAGAACATGGAGTTCTTTCATCTCAGTCTCGTCAAGTGATCTCTTGAAACCCTCTCGCTCTATCGTCTATGCTCAATCCACCGGAGGCCATGAAGACCTTCCAGATCTTGTATTCCTTCTGCTCAAGTTGGTGCTATCTTTTCTTGGTCTGTGGAATCTTGCAGTTCTTCTTCGTAATCTTCCTTCATATCTTCCGGTGGCTTGGTTACTTACGATATGACGACAACATCATCATCCATATCTATCTTGGATTCGGTGAATCGTTTGCATCGATCTTTGTTTGCTACGGAGTTCCATGAGTTCTTTTTGTCAATACCTCCAGTCTGTTTCAGAAGTTGGGTTGCATGGTTTTCTTATTCATGTGCGGAGTAATGCTTTGAGTGCGGGATGGAGTAGCTACCATACCACTACTCTTATCATTCGCTCTTGTACATTGAATTGGTGAACTAATGTGATTTCACTCATTCTACGGAAGTTAGAAGTGGCCTTTATCCCGTGATACTTTTACTTCCGTCCTTGTTTTTCCAGAGTGCTCTCTCGAACAAAGTAATCAATAATCTCTTGTTGGTGATCTACCTTTCCTACACGGAGCAAATCTACAGTTATCTGGTGGAAACAAACGCAAGCTCTTTTCTGTCCTCGTCTTTCTACCGGTGCTCGACATCCCCAATCAAGATGAAAGGAAACTATCTCTCTCTTTGTTTCATCAATTCTTTTCCTGTGGTAAAGCCATTTATGGTTGATGCCATCAGCCGCGAATCTATTGCGTTAGCCTCAAGGCTAAAGAAAGCAATAAGTATCTCTACAATAAACTCCAGACCTTCCATATTCTTTGCTTCTCGAGATTCCACCATGATTTGGCTTCACATCCATCTCTGGAAGTTATATCCGCGCACCTCAATTGCGTGATCTTTTGGTTCTTACCGGCGCAAGAAAAATCTAATCCGACGATGTCTAACTAAATCTTTCTGTTGATATCAAGGGACTCTATGGTTTGAAGGCAATATTGTTTCCGAACTTCATTTCTCAAATCCGAGAGAAGATACGATGCTATTGTCATAGTGGTTCAAAACCTCCCCAACCTAGCTCTTTCTTCCGGCGAGACAAAGATTCATCCTCTATGGTATCAGTAAATCTTTAATCTTAACGGTGTGCCTTTCTATATTCATGATACATCATCTTGTCCTTTCTTTCACAAGTGGTTCTATTCTTTTATCTTGTTTCTTGAGAAAACGGAGCTATGTCCATCCTATCCTTCTTGTCTAACGACAAGCCTTCAACTCTTCTAACCGTTGTTTCTCAAGCAAAACGCAAGACTCGCAACAAGTCTAGCAAGTTTTGCAAGGTGTAGTGGTCGCACCATTCAGTTCTTCATCATCTTGGGAACGCAAGGATCACCTTCGTTCGAACACCTGCCTCTCCTTGTGTTGTTTTCTTTTTCCTAGGAATCTCGGGGCGAGATTCTTGTTTAGTGGGGGAGAGTTGTAGCATCCCAATTGTCTAACAATTGCAATGCTACTAGCCTAGTCTATATAATGGCTACTTCATATATATAATTGTTGCATCATAATTATATCATGCTCATGTCATCATGCCACCTTGCATTTGGGCATCATATAAAACCCCTTTTTGTTTGGGTCTTATCTCATATGCATTATTAATTGTATTTGCCTCTTGATATTGTATTTGGTTCTTGATATATTGTTTAATGCCCAAGTTGAGTTGGGGACATATCTTTTATTTAACTCCACCACCTTTTCTTTCACCACCTTATAATTCCACCATCCAACTAAATATGAGCTTGGCACTTAATGGTTTTACCTCTAGCTCATGTGGGTTGGGATGGATCCAATTCTTTTTCCCCATGCTCTCATCTTAGCATCATGTTGTTTTCACATCATTGATATATGAGAGCCACATGGCCACCTTTGCATGCCTTGTGAGTGGGACCCTTTCTCCTAGCTTCCATATGGATTATCATGGAATTATGCTCATGTTGGAATATTTTTGGGACTATTAATTATCTAGTGGAACATACACACTAGCATGTCCCATTTTATTTCAAACATGGCCATCTCCAACTACTCCACATGGGGCATCCTTTCATTTCTTTGGCTTGGCTTTATTCCACTTTTGGGAATGCAAAGGAACAATGCCATGTTTAATATAATTGTTTTCACAAAATAATCATGGTATTAAATACTTTGCATGGCCCATGCAAGTACCACCTTTTGCTTGTCATTTGGATTTTATTTGAATTTTGAGTGGATCTTTTATAAAATCACATCCCCATCTCCATCCATGCCTTCACCACTTTTCCTTCTCTTCCCTCTTTAGACTATACCTTGCTTAAGCTTGTCTTATTCATGCTTGAGCTAGTCAAAAGGAACCACTCCATCATCTCTCTCTATCTCTATCCTCTCTCTTGGCTTGATCTAAGTTGATCTAGCTTAAACCCTAATAATCTACATGCCCCTTCTTTGCATGGTCATGTGGATCATGTCTAAGATCATCACCATACCCCTCTCTAATCATCTATCCTAGATCCTCCCCCTCTCTCCTCTCGGCCCCCCTCTTCTCTCTTCCTAGCTGGCCCCACCTGGCCACCCTCTCTCCCTGGCCCACCTAGCTGCCACCCCACCCCAAACCCTAGCTACACCCGAGCCAAACCTAACCCTAACCCGACCCTAGCACCTAGCCGAGCCACCCCCCCTCTCTCTCAGCTCTCTCTCTGCAGGGGGGCCCCTCCACCGAGCCTACCACCTCTCTGGCCTCACTCCTACCCCACCTGCCAGCTCCCCATCCCACCTCGCCTGCCCTTGCCCTGCCGAGCACGTGAGGAGTGGTAGAAGAAAAGGTGGCCGAGCCACCTTTCCCCTCCACCACGCCATCTACCCACTCCCTCTCTCCGTTCCTATCCTCTCCCACCTCTCTGCCTCTCGCCTTGAGATCCGCCCCAGCCGTCCTCTCCTCCTTCTTCTCCACCGCCACCAGCTACTCCATAGTCCGTCCACGGCCTCTCTACTCCCCCGGCCGATCGAGCCGTCAAGACGTCTGCGTGAAGTGGCCTGGAAGATCGAGGAAGGTCCCCTGCATCGTCCAGTACCCGCCGTCGAGGAGGAGGATCCCTAGGAGCGTTGGACCACCACCGACCCGACACGAAACCCTAGTCCTCGGTCCGTCTGTGTCGTCACCGCTCCCCTGCGCGTCGAGCCGATCCGACCACACCGACACACCCTCGGTGAGCCACGCAACCTCCCTGACATGGTCCCCTTCGCCGTGAAGCCCTAGAACCGCCGGCCCTTACGTCGAACGCCCTCCGCCATTGCCATTGCTTGTTTCTGCTCGCTCCCGCACCGCATAGCCCATATCTAGGCCCCGCTCGCTCTCCTGACACCGAGCCCAAGCCACCGCAGTTGCTCCGCCTCTGCGTGCGCACCAGCACGTCCCCAGATCGAACCCCCGCCTCGCGCTGCGCATCGATCTGTCCTCTGCAGCGCGTGGAAGAGAAACAGTGTGGGCCATGTCGTTTTGCAGATAACCCCTCCGTTCTTTTCTGCATCAACCCGCGGTCCGCCTGAGCCCACCTGTCAGCAGCTGTGTTCGTTTTGCAGAAAACACCCAGGCTTTCGTAACCCTCAACCCGCGCTCCCCTAGCGTCGCCACGTGGTCCACCCAGGGCCTTCGCTGTCACGTGGGGCCGAAGTCTCTGTCGGGCCCACCTGTCTATCTCTGAGGCTAGCTCAGCTCGCGGTGGCAGAAGGATTTCTGTGCGCTGTTTTGCTGAGTCAGCGTTGGACCCGCCTGTCTGTGTCTGTGGCTAGCCTAGAGCTGAGTAACAAAATGTTTTCTTGTATTCTGTTTTAATTCAAATCTTTTCAAATTTATTTCAAATTCAAATTTATTTCTGTTTTTAAATATCTTTTAAAATACTAATCCAAATATTACAAGTAATATATGTTTTCAAATCAGAAAAATATGAGGAATTCAAATATGCCATTCAAAATATATTTTGGACACTTTATTTTCCAAGTTAATTAAAATTACAATAAAATGCCCTTTTGACTTAATTAATTAATAACTTTTGATTTATAACTCCAAATTTAACAAATGATATGTCTAAAATGATTAGCTCGACGAGACCTTTCTATTTATGCGTTCCATGTTGTGTTTTGAATCATGCATCATATAAATATAATGTGTACAACAACTAATATGGGATTAAAATGGGCCCAAAACTCAATAAAATTGTTTCTTCTTGTATTCCTCACCTCACCCATGCCATACTACTTTTGCCATGCAAATTGTGCATCATTCATCATGGCATGATTGTTTGCTTGTCGCATTAATTCATATGCTTGCGCACTTTATTTATGTTGGCCCTTGTTTGTTTGGTTCTTCTCGAATAGGCTTTGGGGGATATATCAAGAGAACCAGGAGCACTACCCAGATCCATCCCTTGCTTCAACTGAGCTGCCAGGCAAGCACTACCACATGCTTGCATACATATAGTACCTATCGTCTCTATCTTATTCTTGCATCATTGAGTCGCGATTGCATTAAATTGAATCCCAAGTATTGCATCGCCTTTACTTTTAAACCCCACCGAAGCTTGTTCCTCCATCCCATGAGCCATTACTACAGGAGTTGTTTGAGCCATGCGAGTCGTAGAACAGCATGTGTAGGGTATGTGAGTGTCTGATGGATAACGAGGTACCTATACAACTTAATCTGAGTAGTAATGGGATAACTAATGAAAGTGGCATCGGTGAGCGATAATTGCTATTTGGTTTTTCAGGCTCACTTGTGTCCCGTAGGACCCAGAGTACTTGATTCCTATTCCTTGAATATTCGCGCTATCCACATCCGGGAGGCTTATGGACCCCCCTGAGCCAAAGCTTGATTCATTCTTATTTCTTGGGTCCACAAACTAGTTTGAGGTTTTATTTACTATCCTGTACTTATGCCATGCTTTACTGCTTTGAGTTAAATTATGCGAGGTACTGCACACTATACTGTTTAGGTAAGCGGAGTGTTTTCACGGTATCGACAAGCCCAGTCACATTTTCGGGTTCCCAGTCGTTTCTGACCAGACAAACCTTGAGTCCGTCTGAGTCACTAACTCCGTTATGGGTAGCTTAATGGGTGGTCCACTGAAATATTTCTGAATCCTGTGATCGCTTTGTCGTGACTGCCTCGTTGTTTTTGATTTGGTTTTTCCGAGGTTGATCGAGTGTGTGTTGCTATTTGTGCACCCCTGCAGGGTAAAACTTTCTGAAAGCCGTGTCCGCGGTTATGGACGACTTGGAGCACAGTTTCTCGATCATAGACAAGCATAACTAAAGTACCACTTTTAATTTGACTAAACAACTGACTAGTAAATAGTGCAACACTCATGGAATGGATAATAAAACTGCCAACGGATGGGGGTTGTTCGTCCGCTTCCTCGTCGGTAAGCGAGGAGGAGGATGGATCTATGGATATTACCGTTATAACTGTTGTTATTAATTCACGGACATCCGTCTATCTTTGGTTAGGCGGATGGTTAGCGAGTATCTATAGAATTGCTAGGGTTTATCTTTTGCTGCAATTGCGTCACCCCAGGTTGTGTCCCCTTTAGAGGCATAAAGACTTGCTGAGTACCCCTAGGGTCTCACACGATAAATTATTGGTTCAGATGAACAGGTACCCTCGCAAGACGGATACTGGGAGGAGGATACGAACGATGGTGGCAACGATCATTCGGTGTAGAGATTCCAGGAACGGGGATCCGTGAGATCTATGGGCGGGATCTGCTTATTTATGGGGCATCTTATGCCGATTTGCTTCTTATCCGTACTCGGATTTTGTCTTCCGCTTCCGCTTGATACTCTGTTGATTGATGTATGAGGAGATATCCTAAACTATTATATCTATCTAGGATATTTGGATCTTGCCGTATGGCGTTGCTATATTTCCTTTCTTTTTAGATGGGATGACTCTGATGTACTGTTGTATGGTGGCTTGCATACATACTCATTTGTGTATGTAGTTGATCCCTTTGCCTGCCGATTACGCCGCCCGTTCTTGTCCTGATGTTTGGAAATGGTTGGGACGGCCGAAAGGTCTACCTGTGAGTGGCATTTGGGCCCCACCGTACTATTTCAACCATTTCCGCTCATCCAGGCTTGTAACTAGGAGCGTAATTCATCGAGGTAGTTACAACGTGTTACACGCTCTTGAAGGGGACCACCTCGAAGGTCATGCGCTCTGGACGGTAATTATTAACATCGCCAAAGGCAACCTGAAGTGTAATGCACCCAAGGGACCGAGCCTCCCAACCAGGAACTACGTCGTGGAAGATGTCGTTGGTCCGCCTTAGGTTTGCCTCCGTCAAGTTCATATTCTGCAGTGTATCCAGGTACATGATGTTGATGCTGCTTCCACTATCCACCATACACTTGGTGAACTCCACGCCGTCAATCAGGGGGTTGATGACCATGGCGTACTGGTTCTCCGTGGGTATAAGGTCTGGGTGGTTTGTCCTGTCCCAAGTTATTGGAACCTCTGACCAGCGCATGTACTGGGGAACTGGGGGGAGAGTAGCCATCAGGATCCTCAGAGAGGTCTTCTGTTGTCGGATGGTGGGGTTGCCAAGGAAAGTGTGGTAGACTAGGGCCTTCTTTGCGAAGGGGTTCTTGCCCTTGTCGTCGCTCTTGGCGGCATGCTTGGGGTCAACGTATTCGTCCATGTCACTTGAATCCTTGGACTCCTCCTCCTTCTTCTTCCATTTGCCCTTGCCTCGCGGTCTGTTCTTCCGACTTTGCTTGTAGCCGGACTCCAGGTCTTCCTTGAGGTCGTTGACGAACTTGCAGTGTCGATTGGTATGGGTGGCCTTGCCGTTGGCATCGAGGTGTACGAGCCACTGCATATCACGGTACTCCTCGTACGTTTGGGGAACGCGGAGTGGCGCCGAGGTGGTTTCACTTCCTCGTTGCTGCCCACGGCCAGCTCCCCTTCCTCGGCCATGTTGTCCGCCTTCTCCTCGTCCTGCAAAAGTCATAGCGACCATGTCGGTAGATCGCTTTTCTTCTGGAGCGGTTTTCCGCTTTGTACTGCTGTTCCTCTGAGCTTGAGTTGGAATGGCCGTTGCCGGCAAGGATCCACGAGCATCGTCGTCAGCAGCTGCGAACTCACTAGCCAACCGAATCATCTGGTTCAAGTCAAGCTGGTGATTGTCCTGCAAGCGCTTCAGCTTATGTCGGAGCAACGTGCCTCTCTCCAACCCATCGATGAAGGTGGCCATGGCGGTCTGAGCGTGCACTCCTGCGCAGGAATTCTTCATATCCAGCCAGCAGGAGAGGTAGGCGCGAGATTTCTCGTCTTTCTCTTGCACGCACCACTGTAGATCGCCCACAGTGCAGGGACGCTTGTATGTACCCTCAAAGTTCTTGGTTAATGCTTCTTGCATGTCCAGCCAGTTATAGATAGATTTCTCCGGCAAGTCGTCGATCCATTGACGGGCCGTGCCTGCCAACATTAACGGGAGGTACTTGACGGAGACGTTGGGGTTGCCTCCGGCAATCTCCACCGCATTGTCGTAGTCCTGCAACCATGTGGCTGGCTTGGCGGTGCCGTCATAGGGCTTGATGGTCTTGTCAATCCCGAAACCTTTGGGGTAAGTTGCGGACCGTATTGCAGGTCCAAAGCAACGTGGTCCTAGGTATGGTCCTTCCCAGGCCTCGTGGATCTTATCGATCCGCGAACGTGCATCGTACGGCTCCGGGTTCTTCTTCTTTTTGTCAACAGGGGATGGGCTGCGTGAACGACGCGGGCCCCTTCCGCCATGGTGACTACTTGGTGGTGATGGAGGCGGAGGTGGCGGTGGGTTAGCCTTCTTGCTGTTACCCTCCTGCGACGCCTCACGCCTGTCATGGTTGCTTGTCGGACGCGGAGGGTCATGGCGTGACCTGCTCTTGTGTCCTTGGTTGCTCTCTCCGTCATTACGGGTCTGCTCCGCGTTGTCACAGATGACGATGCCGCACTGCTTTGGTGGGGGCATATCCGTACGATGGTGAGCCTTGTAATGTTCGTGACGTGGGGGAGATCGGGGAGGTGGCGAAGGGCGATGAGGTCGGGCCTTTTCTCCTTGATCGGAGGATATGGGGATGGCATCCTTCCTGTTGCGCGCATCCCTCCGCCTTCGTTCTGATGAACCCGTCTGGGACCCGACATCAAGAGGAGATCTGTCCCTTGGCAGCTTGTACTGGATAGATTGGCAGAGCGCTGGGTTAGACTCAAGCCTCTGAGAGGTGGCCTTTTCCTGCTGCTTCACCGCCTTGTCCACTAGGTCATAGACCTGTTCCACTTCCTCAGGCGATCTATCCTGCTCCAGAAGGATATTGGCGACGGCGAGGTTAAGGAGTGGGGTGGGCATCACCTGCTTGCCTTCACTGTCAATGTATGGCTTGGCCTGTGCCGGCTTCGAGGGAGCCCATCCTAGGTTGCGCCGTACACCAGGATCGTTGATGACGCGAGCTGGAGCTTTCTTAGCCTTCTGCTTTTGTAGAAGAGTCTTGTACTCGGCCTCCATTGCTCTAGCTTTTTCTATGGACTTCTGCGCGTTGACCAGATCTCGATCTAGTTTAGCGCCTTGCTCCGTGATGGCTTGCGCTTCCTCCAGCAGCTGCTGGCGCTTCTCGTCAAGCTGGGTCATGTTCCGGATATGAGCAACGGTTAGTGGCTCTTCTAGGAGATTGCCGTACATCAATCTATCAGCTGGAGTAACTTGGGCTGCTGCAGACGTAGATGCTGGAGGTGGCAAGTTTGCGGTGTTGTTGTTGCTCGGGCCTGTGCCGAGTTCCTGCGGCTGCTGCACTGGGTTAGGCGGAGGAGGTATGACCTTTGCGCGATCATCGTCAGCAGCAATAAGTGGCCCCTTCCCCTTTTCCAGCACCGTAGGCGGAGCTCGTCTGGGTTGATCTTCATCCATCGCCGTCCCAATGGTGACGAACACCCCTCGGGACGTGACGACGTTGTTGGCTTGCTCGTCGCGCGAGTAATCCTCCTCCATCTCCTGCATAGCGGAGTCTAGCTCTTCTGGACTGAAGTCTATCTCCTCTGAATCTGCACTGAAATCAGCATAAAGCGCGTCAATGATAGAGTCGGAGGGTGCCAGGACTTCCTCGATGACGGGCGGTGGAGGTGCAACGGGCTCGACGATGACTGGAGGTGGTGGTGCTGCTGTGACGATGGCGGCGGGAGGATGTGGCGGCGGCTGCTGAACCGGAGGTTCTCCGTCTCTGAGCGCAAGCTCCATCTGGGCTGCCGCGTAGCTGTTGACGATGCTCAGCATCTCTTCGAGGGTAAGGCGCCCTGTTGCCTGCTGCCGTCTTAAAGAATGTCGGAGAAGCATGCCGCGGTCCAGTCCTTCCACGAAGTGATACATAGCGTTATCATCGGGGTAGTGGGCTAGATCGGCTCGTATACGGAGCCACCTGGCCAGGTAATCGCGGGGGTTTTCGCCCTCTCTCTGAATGCAGTGCGCCAGATCGAATATGGTAACCACGCCGACGATCTCGGATCTCTGCTGTCCAGACGCATGGACGAAGCCGGCGGTTTTGCAGTGATCTTCCACCTTTATATCCTGCACAGGGGCGGTTTGGGTGGGCCTTGAATTTTGCCGATCTTTGCCGGCAAACTCCGAAGAGAGATCCGACATCGATCCTTCCACGAACATGTCCTTCCCGTAGGTGGTCCGTGCGGGCCTTGAATTTTTCCGATCTTTGCCGACAAAATCCGAAGAGAGATCCGACATCGATCCTTCCGCGAACGTATCCTGCCCGTAGGCGGTCTGTGCGGGTCTTGATGCTCCTCCGACTCCCAAGGAACTAGTGCCCGAGTCGGTTTCGCCGATGAAGAGGTGGATGTCTCCGATAGGAACGATCGAACACCGCGTAGGGTTCGTCTTCGCCGGGATCCAGAACTCGTCAGGAGGGACGATCGGAACGTTGATGGAGAAGAGAACATGGCCGATGGCTACGGTTTCGCCGATTCCCGCGAAGACCTTGGTCCTCTCCCGCTGAAGATCCTGAAGCGCCTCTTGCCCCATGGTGGGCGCCAACTGTCGTGGTATTTCCGACGAGTACGCCATGGAGGGGTCCTCAAAATGCGTGTTTAGAGACGTGGGGTAAGGCGGACGGTTGACGGGTACAAGGTAACACAGCTTACCCAGCTTCAGATCCCACAACGGTGGCGGAATCCTACTCCTGCTATAAATCACTATAATGGCAATACGCCGAGTTACAGAGATAGGTTCGCTGTGCGAGGTTGTGTGTGTCGATCTATGATCATATGAGATTGTGCCCTAAAGGCTCCCATAGGCCCGACTTATATAGTCGCCAGGTCCTAGGGTTACTGGGAAAAGTCCTAGCCGGACAGGTTACAGAGTCCTACACCGTCTATCACTAGTCTTGTGTATCTTGCACTCCAAGGCTCCGGGAATGCTAGTAACTCCACCGTAGACTTCCTTTATCCGGCATGGGCCTCCCTTCTAGATCCACCTAACTGGGCCTCCCAGCAGGCCATAGGCCATGCTACCGACTATGGGCCACCCGGGTTAGCCGGATAAGAGACATGCTATAAGGATACCCATATAGCATATCCCCAACACTTAGTACTAACTGTGTACCCTGATAATTCTGCACCTATTTGTTTAATCTCACCCCTAAACCCAAAAACCCTCCTCTGTGCAGATGGAACCCATTGACGAAGCATGGCTAAGCACAGGGTTCCCCGTGCTCCTCTGGGACTCCCTGCAGCTTTGCAGATACACCCAACTCCCACTTTCACTCTCCACAAAGGACTAGAAACCGGACTATATCTGGGACAAGTTACCATTCCCCCAAAGTATGGAGTACTCGAAGAACCCATTCGTGCCACGGGACTTCGAATGCCAACCCTAGTACTGGCTCCGGATATGGCTACAAGAGAAGCACTATTTCGCATTCAGGATGTCCTTCCTGAAATGAGGCAACACACAACCTTCTATATACCTCTCAAAGGAAGTGTATATTCATTCGGACAACCCCAAGATCCTTGCTTGACCTACCCTACCCTGCAGCTGCAAGCCCGTTATAGCTATGCAGGAAATGAGATTCTCACCGCAGTTGCTGATGAGTATCACCACACCCAAATGGAGCTTCATCGTGTGTAAGCCATCCTAAATCGCAAGGAAGCTCTAGAAGCCCAGCAAAGGAATCAAGCCAAAATCAAGGAACCATAAGAATCCTTTGGAAGCCGCATCCTCAAGGGAAGAAAGAAGTACGTCCCAGCTCGGCAGTATCTCAAGAGGTTCAATCCACCCCAAGATATACAAGGATCCTCCACCCACCTCCTCCTAAATCGTCTGCAAGCGGCAACTAGCCTAGTGTGGTACCTATGTATCGTCGCAGAACCTGTTTTGTAAAACTCTAAGTTCCTTGTCGCCCTACGACACAGACCTGTTTTGTAACCTATTAAGTACCTCCGCCACCGACCGGCACGAACCTGCTAAATTTTTGGGTGTTATGCCAATGTGATGTCCTTCTTTGCGTGTTTTACCCACGACGTTGCATCAGACCAAACCTGGAACAACCTCTTTCCAAAGGACCTCGTTTCCTAGACCGCCAAACTCCAATGGCATCCTCCAACCCATCGGATCCCTAACTAGCTCAGAACTAACTACCCGGAAGCTAGTAGACGCCCTTTCTGATAGACCCTTCACCTCATGAAGTGGTTCCAACGACGTTGACAAAAGATAACTGCCCCCGAAGGAAAGGTGTAGCGCCATTCCCCAACATCAGTATACGACTCCACCCAAGAAAGTCGGCGACTCCACCAAGCACCCTTAGTTCAAAACCCGATAGACCCCTAGAGTTGACCACTAGTTAACACTAAGTGATGACCACCCTGCAAGAAGGACGACAACCGGCACTTCTCCAGAATCCGAAGGTACTACAGGAAAGCCCTCCCCTCTAAGGTCGACCGCCCAGTTAACACCTAGGTGTATCAAGACCTTGAAGATAGAAAAGTCGACAGCTGAAGGAATAAAGAAGACTCAACATCCAGGTGTATCAAGACCTCAAGAAGGAAGTACCCCGTCGACGCTAAATCTACCTAGACTTGTCCTCAGGGGAAAAGACTGCATCTTTTCCACTCGCTTAATCTAAACGCCCAAACCTGAAGCCGCTCAGCTCCGAACCATAGCTGACCATGCCTGTTTATTAGAAGACCTGTTAACATCTCATAATTTCCACCGCTAAAATTGTTAATAGGATGTTATCACCCAACCCTACTCCTCCCTAATCTCGGGATGAGATTATTTTAAGGGGGAAAGGTCTGTAACATCCCAATTTTAGCAACCCTGATTTAATGTCCAAAAGGCAAAAATCAGGGGGAACAAAAAAAATTTCTTTAAATGTTTGCTTACTTGCTTGCTTGTGCTCATGCAACTGTTTGTGTATTAGATGATGTACTCCTTAACCCAGTACTAGTTTACAAAAGCTATTTTTCAAAAGAGATGTCTTGGCTCACCTTTCATATTCTCAAATGTTCTGGAATTTCAAACCCGAGCCAAGATGAATTTGACACAACAAAATACTTTACTAGTTTCTATTAGCAAAACTATGGATACCTATATAAAATGTCCTTATGTTTTCAAGACAGAACTACCAGCTACTCTTACCCCTAGGTTTTCCAAAACCTTTATTAAAAACTTTTCATTCCAATCTTGGTAAAAATACCAAGATGGTCCTTATCCTACTTCAAAGCCTAACCAATTCAAAATACCCACCCTTACCTCAAGCTAGGCTTGATGGTAACCCTAGTGCTAGTTCAATAAATAATAAGATGAATTGCCTTGATCTGATGTTTGATGAATTGCCTTGATCTGCTGATTGCCTTGTTTTCTTAGGAACTAGAGTGAGCTAATATAGTAGCTCATACCTTAGGACCCAATCCTTGTTTGTGATCATCACTCTCAAACCAAGCATCCAAATCTGGATCAACCCAAGCCACTTAAGTAACCATCTCATCTACTGATCAGATCAATCCAAGGATAATCCCTCTTGATGGTTTCCAACCTAGAGAAGAACCAATCCAAGTTTGTATCCCCTCTATTCAATATATACCTAAACATCAACCACTTAATGGAAAGGATAAACCATTGCCACCCCCTCAAATGTTTCCCTCTTGCTTACTAGTCAAAATCTCCCAATCTGCCAAAATGGAAGTCTGGATTTCTTATCTAGATTCAATCTTTGGAGCCCTACCTTTTCCAACCTGTGTGCATTATTGAGAATATACTTCAACCATATTGTAGTACATATTTAGTAATACCAAATCCTACTCCTGCCCTTGGCTAATCCTATCTAATGCCCACTCATCCATGATGGTTCTGTAGTGAAGATAGCAATCTTTTCTGCAAATCTTATCATCTTGCCTAGTTTGGCAGAAGCTCACATCTATATGCCACCTCCCCTTGACCAACTCTTTGCATGGTTATGATATACTGACCATGGCTTATCAAACCCTACTTCAATTGTTTTCTTTGGATCTTTGTGCTTCTTAAAAACCCATGGTTTAGGAGGTTACATGATGTATCTGTCATCGCAGCCTTATTTTCAACAAAGTTTGCCATCTCTTCTAGACCTCATCAAATGCAACCAATCCCAACTCTTTATTCCTTGATCATCTATATAACTTGGACTAGCTATCCATATCTCCCTTGTACCAAGGTGAGCTCTAAGCTCACAAATACAACCCTGTCTAGTTGCCATAAAAATAACCAAACCCTAGATCCTCCCAAATCTAGTTTCCGTCCTTTTCACCACATTTCTTCAAAACTAAAGGTTGACCTTGATGCATACATAAAGTTTACATCACCTATCTTGAATATAATCATTTTCCAAATAATTCCCATAATTATTTGGAGCCTAAAATTAATTAAATTCTTTTTCTGGCAAAATCCTCCAAACCTTGTATTCAAGGGCAAGTTTGTTTTCTCCAAATCACCTTGCTAAATGAAGTCACATTTGATGCCTATATACCATATCCCATCTCTCCAACTCAAAAATAAATATTTTTGAGTGTCTTTATTATTTCTTTTTGCCCTTTTTCTTAAATGGCAAAAACAAGAAATAATTCCCTAAAAATACTTTCCCACCCCAATAAATTCAAATAAAATTCTCCAATGTGTAATATGGTATTTAGGACCATATCACATCAAAAAACAACCTTGGATAATATAAAAATATTACCTTAGCTTCCATAATCTACTTCTACACTTTTTGAATAAGTGCATTTAAATGGGGTTATAATCATTAGAAAAATCCCAATTAAATCTTGAAGATATTATTTGACCTCCTCTATCTACCAGTACCGTATACCCACTTTCCTCAATGCAAGGTTTTCAACTTCCTTCACAACCTTTGTTTGGGTCAATCTTGCCTATCAAGCATTTGTCCCAAACAAAACCCAACCAAACCCCCATCCATGACCTTGTTGATCATCACCAGCACCAAACAACACCCCTGGTAGACCAGCACTGTAGAAAACCCTAACCCCTTGTCCTTTTGCTGTTGAAGCTTGTGTGAGAGAGAGTATCTTATCTTGAGTATCTTTGTAATAAAAGGGGAAGCAGCCACACTACCCCTCCCTCCACTATCTGGTCGTATACAGGACCCACACCACCACCTAGCACCACCCAAGCCAGCCAATGGACAGCCTCACCTCTCCCCAAGCCCTCCATACACATGGTTCACCATGAACCCACCTAGCTCAAGTTAAATGCCCATAGTCCACCCCAGCTCCCCCTTCACCCTCATTTGCCCCCAAATTCCCTCACTCACCTCCCCAGACCACCCTCTCCATCCCCCTTGTCTTACACTGCTCGAGGGAGAAGAGGAAAGAGGCCTCGGCCTCCCTCACAAAATCAAGCAAGACACTTTCCCCTCTGGTTCTCTCCTCCTGCATGTCACCTACCCAAGATCCCCTTCTCCTTCTGAAGCTAACGGTACCCTTCTTGTTGACATGCAGCAGTCCCTGGAGCCACACCGTTGAGCTCCGGTGAGCTCTTCCTCGGCCACCGTCGCGCGAACTCCTCCCCGTTGTCAAACCGCCCCTTGCCGCCCCTTCCCATACTTGCCAGCATGCACAGTTTCGCCCTGGACCATCCCTGGATCCTCTCCGCCATCTGGTGAGGCTCCCTGACCTCCACACCTCCCAGCTAGGGTTCCAGCATAGCGGAGCTCTGGCCCGCGGGGAAGAAGGTCATGCACCATCGATCCTCTTTAGTTCGGACGGCCACGCCTCCCCCATACCGCTTCGGTATTGGGCCGTTGACGGATGGGCCGACCGCGTGGTGGATTACTCCCCGCTGCTGGCTGCACTCTCCCCGCTGTGCGCCGATTTCCCCTGCTGCGGCCCAGCTCGTTTCAGATTCTTGCCCAACATCCCCTTTTCTTATAATCTTTTTCTTTAGATCTGTAATATGCCTAGTTGGTTTAAATACAAATAAAAATTGAAAATGATCCAAAAATTCCAGATCTAATTTTCGTGAGATACGCTAATGTCTTCCCTAACATGCAGAGGCTTTGGTTAGCCCTTTTGATGTCTAATTTAAATATGATAAACCAACTACCAAGAGGTATCCTTTTCACTAATAATTTTCTCCAGATAGTTTAATTCACCCAAATGTCCTAAAACCAATATGTGTTGGAAGGTATAACCCATTCCTTTCATGTCACACTAGCCCCACCTTATTTGGATTCCTAGTTTTCCTTTAGTAAAAATAACAAAAATAGAGCTTTTCTGCCTTTAGAAAATTCCTTAGGTAAAAAATAAAGAGGTAATGACCTAATTCCAACACTCAGTACCTCTATACCACCTTACCTATCAAACCCCAGGAGACCAAAATTTATTGAGCATCTACTGAATTTTAGTGAATTAAACTATTCTGTGCATGGTTTATTCACTAATAAAATCAGTGCAGTAGCTCTGTAACTACGAAAAGGGTAATTCCAATTACTAAAGAAAGGTATTATTAGTATGTAACATGTGACCTTGGAATCACATTAAAATACCTTGTATATTAAATATGGTGAAAAAGACAATCTCATCCAATACTGTCTTTGGGAATTTCTCAAGGGCATTTTGTTAATTGTTTTGAGGTGATTCCAACACCTTTTGATTCAGTCCACTAAATACTACCTAACCACCCAAGGAAATAATTTTTGGATCTCCATTAATTTTCTTGTGAATTATTTCCTAAAACTAGGGTTTTATCCACCATAAAAATCATTATAAATCTTTGGAAATTGATAAAATGGTGAAACCACTTTTGTTGGATTCATGTGATCAATACCTATCTTATGGTGTCACTTTTATACAATGATATCATACAGATAAGGACCTTGGTCAAAAACCACTCCCTTAGGTAGTTCCTAGGTTTTAAATCCAGAAGTATCTCTTTTCCTAATGCCTCCAAATCTTCTCCTAATCCAATCAAATCATACCTCCAATACCCTACTGATGTATATGATGTAATTATCCTTTGCTTGCTATATGGTTTGATGTTTGTATGCCTTGTACTGAATGTGGTGTTGTTTGTTTGTATGTATACTCGATAATGGCGATAGTTGCGTGGTGAAACGCCGAGAAGAAGGAAGCATTGGGTTATTCTATTTAATTATTGGTATTGGCACTATTGGTATTCTGGTATTATAAGAAATTCAAGGGACATCTCTCTGGTCACAGGCAATCCACCATTCCTGAACTCCTATATTAATCTACTCATTTTTATCAATTGTTTTATATCTCGTTTATGAATCTCACGATTAAATGCATGGTTTGTTTCAAATAAAAGGCGTGAGTAACTGGGCTCCTCCAAGTTATGATGGAGTGTCCCTTGGGACACCTACCCTCGTTGACACCCACTTTTACCCTCTAGATGGAGTCTAATATGCTTAGCATCTTCCCTCCTGGAAACCACATATTTTCAATGATAAGACTATTTTGGGTTTTACCCTACTACAAAGTTGTCAAAATAAAACCCTTGGAAAGAGGCGTCGTTTCCGAGTGGAGGTTTTACTAAACAAGATATGAGAAGAATGAAGAGAAAGGCAAGCAAGATAAAGAGAAGGGATGCTCTACGCCAATGTCTGGAACAATTTATCCATGTAACCACACTACCCCAGTCGCTCGGGATTAGCTCGTAATTGTTGTCTTTAGCCGGGGCCGCTTGTACTTGCTTAACGGGAGAAATCCCTGGAAGCCCGAGTGGACTCTACCACATATTTACGGATATGGGGCCCATCTCCCACTATAGCGAAAGTGTCGGTGCAATAATTGGGTCTCCCGCAGACGGTATGCTTTAGGAGTGGGGAAGGAAGTGGAGTCACTAATTGTATATTGCCAAGCTACGGGTTTGGGTATACGAAAGTGCAGCAGGGAGGACTATGGCGCTGAGCCACATACTCATGCCGGGAAGAAAAACCCAAAAGGAAAAGCCGCCTTTGCTAGGGATGGACAAATGAAAAGCTAGGTTTGATTATCCGAACCCCCGTCTACCGTGTGTAGCGGGGCGTGGTTGTATCCTGATGGATGTATTCATTCTTGTGGGTAAAGTGCACAAACTCTGTAGAGTCTAATCTATTCGAATAGCCGTGTCCACGGTCAAGGATGGTTGGAATGCCAAGTTCTAGGAGTACCCTTCGTATATGTTGAGATGAATAAAAGGACGTGACTTGGTCACTAGGAAAGATAGAAAAGAGTTTGGTTTTGACCAGAGATGGTCGAAGATGTTTAAAAAGGGTTTTACTATAAAAATGTTTTCAAAGTTTTTAACAAGGATATGGGGATATCCGGACTTTCAAAAAGGAGGCATATTTTTCCAAAAACTCTTTTTCAAGAAAGATATAGATATGTCATTGTTAGACTTTTACAGAAACAACTATAGTGTAGAGCTATCTCGCCACAGCCAAATATGCGTTAACTTGTTACCTTGTCTCGGTGGTTTGCGATTACATTCAAAGTACTCACCGACTTTGTCCCTGGCTATTTACTTGGCCAGATTACATATGTTAAGAAGTGACGAAGGTGCTGACGTCTATGCGAGCTAGGCCGTCTTCCCAGTCAGTTTCCTGTAGGTTAAGGCATGGCATGGGCTCTGCGCTTGAAGAATTCTGCTACTTGTGTTGTAATTGCCATAATGGACACTTTGTATGTTTTGTAATCGTTACTTTCTGGATGATGTAATGATACTGGTCGGTTATGCTCACGGCTCACTGATCATGGGAACGTGAATTATATGCATAACGGTTATTCTCAGACCGTAAATCCGGGGTGCCACTCAGGGCGGCCACACCTAGGCCAGACGCGGCCAGGGGGGGCGTGTCGCCCTAGGGTTTCGACCTCCTGGTGCTCCACTGACCTTGCCCCGTCGCCTATATAAACCCCCCGAGACAAAAACCCTAAGGGCCAGATCAGAATTCCACGAAAAAGTCTGTAGCCACCACCACCATCATCGCTAGATCGGGAGGGATCTGAAGCTATTCCTGACACCATGCCAGAGAGGGGAGATCATCCCGGAGGCGTTCTTCATTACCATGCCTGCCTCTGGAGTGATGTGTGAGTAGTTAATCCTTGGACTATGGGTCCATAGCAGTAGCTAGATGGTTGTTTCTCCTATTTTGTGCCACCATGTTTAGATCTTGTGAGCTTCCTATCATGATCAAGATCATCTTATTGTAATGCTACATGTTGTGTATGCAAGGATCCGATGGATATTGAGTATTATGCCAGATATTGTTCTCCATTGCTAGTAGTTACTTTGGCCAAGTATTTGCTTGTGACTCCAAGAGGGAGTATTTGTGCTCGATAGTAGGTTCGTGCCTCTAGTAATCTGGGAGAGTGACAGAAACTTCTAAGATTGTAGATTTATTGTTGCTACTAGGGAGAAAACAACAATCCTTTGTACAAGGGCAATTGTATTGTTTACATTACACACTTTGATTAATGCAATTATCTGTTGCTTGCAACTTAATACCCGAGGGTTGTTCAGATGATATCCCGGAGGTGGATTATTAGTCATAGATGCAGTTGGATTAGGGTCTATGTATCATGTTGTAATGCGCAAATGAATCTCATAGTGATCATCATGTCATGTACATGCATTGTTATGCATTCTCTATTTGTTAATTGCCCTGCTATAATTTGTCCACCCAACATGTTATTTATCTTATGGAGAAAACACCTCTAGTGAACTGTGGACCCTAGTCAATCCCTTCCCATTGATATTCCATCTACTGTTTACTGTTTACTTTATGCAATTACCACAAGAAATTACTTTCTTCCACACTATACGTTTAGTCCTTTATTTCCAGAAAAAACAGTGAGCTTGACAAACTCATTGATAAGTTGGGGCAGAGTAATATGGTTGTGTTTTGTGCAGGTTCCACGTTGCTAGCAACACCTTCTGAAGTGGTTTCTTTCTCCTACTGGTTCGATAACCTTGGTTTTATAACTGAGGGAAATCTTGTTGATGTGCTCATCATACCTTGATCTTGGGGTTCCCAATAGGTTCTACATCAAATGATCCATCATCACCTATGCAGGACCGACCTGATACTATCACAATCATACCATTCTGGTATTTCCCCTAGAAACCAAACAAGGAAGTCCAACCAAGAAACTCATACAGTTGGAAGTTTTATTCATTCCATTATAGTTTCAACACTTACTAGTCAAATATAGATAGCACTAGACGAAAAAGCGCGCTTTGCCACGCCGCCTACATAACATTTTATTTTGTTGTGGTAAATGTGGTGGTTTTGCACATGTGTTCCACCATGTTTCTGTCGGCTGTAACATGTTTTTAAGTATGCTCATAAACTGAAAGTACTATTATGAAATATGGAGAGAAGGGGGTCTCTATAATGGTGGGTGTCAGGTGCTCACGATGCACCCTTATTTGGCTCCTATTTCTCCCAATATCTCGTAAAAAAGCACTTATTCGTTGCTAACAAATTCCCTCATCCACAACATTTATATAATACCTTATAAAGATGAGGATATAATACACTTAGTATGGGCCAAATGAACATTATATCATTGCCTAAGGTTTTAGATACTTTGAATGTTTAACGTCCAAAAGCTAGTTAGCCAAATACTGGTAATAAGGATCCAAATAGCAAACACATCACTACACATGTCATCATATGTAAGAGGAATGTAGTGAAGGATAATAAGTTAATAACATATGGTCTACAAAATACATAGGAGATGGGGAGTGGCAATACCGTACTACTTGATATTGGCCAACTGGCTGCATCTTTGTCCCTATTACAGAAGGCGGTGTAGACTCAACATTATAACAACAAATTTCATAGTAAAATAATCAAAAAAACTCCTTTTTCCATAGTGAAACTATGCAACAAAATCCATGAGAACCCAACAATACCGTGCACTACTAAACCTGAGTCATGGTAGAAAGATGGTGTCCCCCGAATTCAAAATCATGCCCATATGCTATGAGTTCTAAGGTGGTCACCCAATTTTTTCATTCTTGTTGGGAGAAAAGCAGGATAGCTTCACTACAATGCAACCCAGCCATGCTGATGTTTCCAGAAAAAAACATCACAAGACAGTCAAACTTTCATCAAAACTGATAGCACAGCAGAGTAATCTCATTTAGATGGACACTTCTATAGTTCTAAGTCCTTAAAGAGCCCTGTAAAGGTCATTAGAACTAAAATTGAAGGAAGAAAAAAGTTGTCGTTGATAGAGCCATTGACTTAGGTGCCGTCATATACTCTGAGCACATGGCTACTCCATGATTCGACTTCTGCCTTGATGACTTGGCCTTGAAAACTTGCAAATAAGAAGCACTCATGTTTGTGCTGACATATATTATATGTCGACTTCACGATGTTGTTATATGTCAGCTTGGGTATCTCGGCCTATGTCGCCCCCTTACTCGGTCAACCTTAGTCCTGGTCAACCTTATATTTTACCTCTCATGACCCTACCGGGGGTCATACTCTCGATATTAGTCCCCGAAGCTGTATCAACGGTTTATTTAGTGCATCGATGGTATAGTTCCTCTGGTGGATATTCTCTTAATCCCACAAGTCGCAACTAAAGAGCGTCACAAACGCGCACAAAACAACATCGCTAGTAAACACCTCCCAGTCTGGTACCCTCGACAAGCTCAACTACAACTACGAACATGCAATATTTTGGGACGCGTTTGCTAGCCTGCATCACCCCTAAACAGGCCCAGTGGAGCAGAAAACAAGAAGATTGGTTGCCTGCATTAGTCACTGGGCTACGCCAGTGGGAACTTTAAAGCAACCCATAGCTAGGCCTAATGACTACGATCGATTTAGCCGTTTCCAGCGAGCCACCTTTGTCGTGCGCCCAACATATGCAAAAGCGGCGGCACCTCGCATGATCGTGGACGACACCTGAGATGGCGGGAGTTTTTCGGGCGGAGCAAAAAGTGGGGGCGGGAGGTGAGGGAATCTCTCCTACCAAAAGTCTCCCCTATTTCTACCTCCCCGTTCACCACCGATACACCACCCATCATCCCCCTAGATTAAGGTCGAGCTCCATTTCCTGCCAGGTATGTACTTCCCTCTTCTTCAGCGCGCGATGACGATCACGGAGCATGAAGGGCACCTCCTCCTCCTCCTCCACCTCTACCGGTGAAATGCGGCGACCACCCCCTGCGATGATGGTAAGCATCTACACTTCCACCTAGGGTTAGCTTAAATCTGCAGAGCTGCTAGGGTTAGGAGTTGTAGTTCGTAGCTTCATTCAAGTACATGTTAGATTGTTGTGCAAATATCATGTGTAGGTTTGATCTAGAATTGTAAGATTTGCTCTTGTATATGAACTATTACTGTTGATAGATTGATATGATTGTTAGTTAGGTAGAGTAGTAGAAGAGCAACTTACTATGAGAATGTTACGAAATTGATGCATATGCTAGTTTCCTCCATTATAACACCATATTCTTCACACCTTGATTCATTTGCGTCTGTTTTGCGTCCTCGTTGTAGAACTCATTCTGCGACTAGTTTAGCCAGGTTTTGATCCCCACTGGGGACTCCTAGATCCCCTCTTATGTGGATGATAGCCAACCTCTCACACAGAACCAGGTGGTGTCGTTGATGTCACCCACTCTAGGGACTGGCATCATGTCTTCCAACAGTTCTTTCCATGACTTTGTCGCCTCCATCGAGGCTAAGGTCATGACAGAGCTCAAGAAGTCTCAGATGAAGGGTACCATGAAATGGCTCCCTTACATAATATGTTGAACAAGATCTCTAAGATAATGAAGAGCAGCGTTTGTATTGAGAAGGGGTTCAAGCAGATCCATCACAATGCATGCGCCAAAGCTTTGTTCAAGCATTGCAGCGCCGAGGTTTCAGGCACTCTGGTGTACAACCACCTGAGGAAGTGAAGGGTGCGTTGGATCCAAACCATCAAGCCGTGGGACCTTAGTGGTGCGTAATGGGATGAGGAAACCTTCACCATTCTACTTGCCACTAAGAACTTCCAAGGACATGTTCAGGTTTGCACTGATGATCACTACTGACCTATCTTCCTACACAACATTGGCACTGATACGTCGTAAATGTATCTATAATTTTTTATGCTCCATGCTTGTTTATGTAGAGGTCCCAACATGATAAGGTAGAGATTCCTGTGTTTACAGTGCTAGTCCCTGGATCAATTAGCTAGCACCCACAGTTTAAGATGTAATATCAAGAAACAAAGTTCATATTACAACTCATAACCAGGAATAAAATAGTTCATTACATCTTACATAGCTCATATGGATATCTTATTACAAAGCAGCATATACAACTATAATACATGGAGTCCTTCATCTTCATATGCCACAGGCAAATATGTTGGTTGTAGACTTGTAATCCCTACTCAAAAAACTTCACTAACATCAAACAAACCTGCAACATAATAAGTTACAGCCACAAGGGTCAATACATTTGAATTGTATTGACAAGTGATATCATTTTGATATGGATAATCTAGCATCTACATGAATATATCGCTAAGTGGAGTTTTGGCTGGCCTTTGCATAAAATAAGTTTTTCCTATCCTTTGTAAAATAGTTTTTCTCTTTTCAAAATGCTTCATCAAACATGGCACACTGGAGTCACACCAGGTGATACCCTTGTTAACCCAACAAGTTTTAACTTAGAGAAATTGGGATGAGGAGATTCTTGATCATTCCAATGTCTTTGAGGCTCAAAATGTCCATTACCAGGGACACGGCAAAGTACTTAGGTTTTAGCCTCTCGAGAGGTGGTGCACTTTCCCCACAAGACTCGACATGCATCGAGACGAGACTTTTCATAAGCAATCCCTTAGACCACCATGGACGCGTTCCTTCCTATCATCACTACCACCTTCTGTCCATCTGGCTGAGTTCTTGCAACCTAGTTGGTCAAGGCAGAGCCCATATTCCATGTGGTTGCACTAGAAGCTTCTCAATACTAAACATCTCAAATCTCTTTGTTCCTGGGTGGCCATCCACAAGTGAGATACACCAGGGTAAACCATAGAAATGGGCCCTGGGTAACCACTCAAGACAAACCATACCATCCATTCCACCCAGGTGTTTCATTAACAAGTTGTTTTCTTAGTCAAAAACACATAGGCATAACCTTTCCATAATATCACAACATGAATTCCCACCCTTGAATTCTAATAGCTAGGCTAAGCATACTAGCATAACATGTCTCTTAACTTAGGAAAATTCCTACCAAGATATACTCTATGGGATCTACCATAGAATAACATTATAGTAAAATAGTCCTATCGTGCATACTATAAAAATATCACTAATGCAATATTGAAAAGATAGGACTTTTGATGACCAAAATTATCACTTGCCTTTTTAGTAGAAAATATAGGTACTTTTCTTGATCTTGCAAATGTCACACTCTTCCAAGTTCACTACATCACAATCAAGCAAAGCACACATTCAAAACTAGCACACAAAATTAACAAATCAAAACAAGAAAACAAAGAAATGCATGCAAGCATGCAAATATCATTTTATTGAAAAGTTTGTTTCTAACAAGGTTCTAAATATTTCAAAACACCTACTGGTCCTTTTTTATCAAAGTGGAAATTCCATTGGGACCAATTTAGTGAAATTTGGTTATTTAAATCATTTTTGTGTTTACTAGAAATGCTTTTATTTAAAGGAATAATCTCTAGTGTAAAAAAATACATTTTAATTTCAAATGTTAGTGTTTATAGTCAGAGGGTTCAAAACAAAACCATTTCCAAAAGGTTTCACTCAAAAATAATTTTTAGAACACTTTTTATACTCAAAATAGCCCTAAACAAGTCTCTGCCTAAAACTCTAATTTTTTAGAACAAAATGACCAAATCAAGGCCATAGGTGCAAATTACACATTTTTATGAATCCATTGATATAACATTTGTAATTTTTGGATAAACAGAACATAAATTATGAATTTTGCAAGTTTAAACATCTAATAGAACAAATTCTGGATTTTAAATCAAAAGCCTGGACACATGGCACTGTCTGACTGGCTGGTACCACTTCACGCAGATCATGCATCGTGGACCGTTAGATCTAACTGAATCGCACGGCTCAGATCTGAGCTTACCGCTTCGCTAAGTGGATTCAGATCCAGTGGATCTGCGCGTGTTGGCCACAGATGGGCGGGGCTACTGGCGACTGCGGTGGCGACGCATCAGGCGACGGTGGTCTAGTGGCGCTAGGAGTTGAGGGGAGGATCACTAGGGCATTACCGAGTTGCGGGGTCGAGGTGGTATCGCTGTTCGTCAGCGTTGACGAAGGGGCGCACGGCGTCAAAGGGAATCTCTTGCCGGAGCTGCGCTGGCGTCGGGTACATGCGGGTGTTGACGTTGCCGAGCGTCTGGGCTGCGAGCAGACAAACAGAGAGGGTCATTGCGTGTGCATGAAGATGGAAGACGTGGCAGTGCACACTTGTCACATCCAAAATTTTCCAAATTTTGAAATGTGAAAAATAAATAAACAAAATAAATAATTGTTGAAATTTAGGGTGAAAAGAAAATTTTTGTTTCTAAAAGTAAACATCAAAACCCTTCTTGAATTTTTTTAAATAAAACGGAATTCAACAAAATTTAAATCAAGTGAAATGCATTCATCAATGAATGTATCTTGAAATTTAAAACCCTAATAGAAGAAAATCAAATTCCAAAATCTCTCTAAGACTAAGGATTTGATCCATATAAAAATTCAACAACAATCATTTTTAAATAATCAAGAATGATAAATAAAAATATTATAAAACCATAGAAATTGGTTTCATTTAATTTGGAACCTTGGATAAAAACTTATGAATTTAATAAGATAAAGGAATTAATTTCCAAAGTTAATAAAGCCCCTATCTAAAATCCATACCAAGTTGTGAACAAAATAATCCTAAAAGGATTTAAAAATATAAACAAATATTAAATAAAATCATACAAATTGGAATCACCAAGTTTGGATCTATAAATGAAAAGATATGGATTTTATAAGGAAAAGTAATAAATAAATAAATAAGGAATATTTAAAAGCCAAATTAAATCTTGGCCAAATCCATAAGCAAATGGAATAAAGATAATCCAAATAAAATAAAGGGATAAAGAATATTCAAATAAAAGTATATGGGATTAAACCATATTCTAATTATATTTAAATGGGGATAAATTCCCTAAGTTAAATGATTAATTAAATCATGGGAAAATATTTGGAATTTTCCAAAGTGGATTAAAAGTTGTCTAAATTAACTTAAAAATAATAAAGGAATAATTAAATAAAATATGGATTAGAACCATATTTAAATCTTAATTAAATAAAGACAAAATGTCTATTTTAATTAAATAATGAACCATAAAAGAATATAACAAAATATTCAAAAATGGATTCTAAAATACATTGTTAAACAGTATTAAAAACATATTGAAAGTTGGGATAAGTTTTTAAAAAAATTAATGTTTGAAATCATTTGAATAAAATGAAAACAGAAAATCAAAATAGAAAAAGAAAAAAGGAATCAAGAAGAAAAAAAATAGAAAACGAAGCCAGCCCAGCCAGTCCAACCCAACTTGGCCCAGCATCCCACCTTACTCCCCCTAGCGAATTGTTTTGTTACTCACGAGCAAACCCGCACAGTCGCTGATGCTTGGACCCCACTCACAACCCTCCACCTTGCTGACAGTGTGACCCCACCGCCAACACATCGTCATCAACCTCACACGACCGTTCTCGTTGTCGTTCTAAGTCGTAAATTTCTAGCGTAAATTCATGTAAATAGCGACGTTAATCCCTCTAGATACCATGCCCTCATAAGCGCCCTCCTTCCCTCTACCTTTCCCCTCAATTCCGCACACCTCTCGGCCCCTAGGCTGCCCGAATTGCTCGCGGCAACGCCACTGACTCCGACGAGCTCTTCCGTCGATTCCAGCGAGAACAGCCACCCCCACTGTCCCTGCTTCACACGAGCTTGCTCGCGAGGATATCCTGCACCTGTCAGTAGCCTCTGTTCGTCCCTGCGCACCCCACAGACTCACCTTCGTCAACGATAGAGCGTCGACGGCGTCTGCCTCAACTCCGACAACCCTTCCCCGGTAACTCTGACCTCGCCTCTCCCTCTCGATGATGCTCACGTGTTCGCCACTCTCGCCTGCGTCTAATGCCCCTCTACACTCGTCTTCCCGTGACTTGTAGCCTTGCCTCCTTCCATACCAGTGCGTGTCTGATGCCGCCGTGAACTCCGACGAGAAATTGACAGTGAATCCGTGCGCCCCTCGACGAATAGCAACCACCTCGAGCTTCTCCTCATCACAGCGAGTCTGGTAATGACCTTCTCTACCTTCCTTTCTTCTTGTAGATGCCGGGACGTCGCTAATAGAGCGTCACCGCCGCGCGCCGCCATCGAGCGCCGCCAGTTCCTGTTCATAGCGCTATAGCCGTTAGATCTTGATCGCCTGGTTGAGATTAGATTTTAACTGAAGGGGTATGCATTGATCTGTGCCGCACGATCTTAGTTAGATCCAACGATCCACAGAGCGCGATCCAACCAAAGCGGTACAGACCAATAGAATTAAGCCACGTGGCCGAGACTATGTTTTAAAAACCAGATTTGTTCTATTAGATGATTGAATTTGTAAAATTTATAACCCTTAATCTACACGTCCAAATCTTACAAATTTTATATCATTGGAATCAAAAAAAATGAAACCTTTGCAACCATGCCCTTTGTTTAGTGTTTTTCTTCTGTAAAAGTAGATGTTTTTGCAGAAACATTATTAGGCCTAATTTGATTATAAATGTTATTCTAAAATGTTTTTAGGGTAAAATCTTTTGCAAATGGTTTGTTTTGAACCTAGTGACCATAAAAACCAACTTTTGGATTTTAAAATATATTTTATGAACCCTAGAAAAAATTATTACTTTGATTAAAGGCATTTTTAGTAAAATAAAAATGGTGCTTGATTTAAAAATGATTTTTGGGTGAACCCTTTTGTAAATAGATTTGTTTTAAAACACTTTAACCCTAAATATTAATATTTGTGTTTAAAAACATTTTGGCTAACACTAGAAATTATTCTTGAAAAAAAATCATTTCTAGCAAAACAAAAGGGATTTAAATGGCCATTTTCACTATCTTGATTTTAAATGGTTTTACCACTTTTATAAATGACCAATATGTGTTTAAAATGTTTATAGCCTATTAGAAACCACTTTTCCAAATAAAACAATCTTTTTCATGCTTACATGCATTGTTTTGTTTCTTTATTTTATGTGATGAATTGTTTGAATGCTAGTTTGAATATTTGCTTGCTTGATTGAATTGTAGTGAACTTTGAAGAGTGTGATTATTGCAAGATCAAGGAGTGAACCTATATTATCTACTAAAAGGGCAAGTGGCACTATCATCCAAGTCCTACTATTTTCAATACACTTAGTAGAATTTTTGTAGTATGCATGATAGGGCTACTATATTACTATGATATGCTATATCCTATTAGGATATCCTTTATATCTTCCTTAGTGAAAACATCATAGTTGTAGTATGCTTAGCCCTGCTATAGACTTGGGGTGGAATACATGTTATGATTATATGAAGTGTTGGAAAAATATATGTTTTATATAATAAAACAAGTACTCAATGAATCACCTGGGTGGAATGTGGATACTCAATTGTGGATAAGGTGGCAATGAAGGGAACCATGTTTATATGGCTATCTTTTTCGTATGTGCACTAGAAGAAAACCACCCAGGGACTTAGATATTGAACATGTTTCTCGTACAGTGGCTTCCGTGTACAGCCACATGCTAAATGGGCACTGGCTTAGTCAATTACATAGTGGAAGACCCTTGCATTAGCACCTATTCAGGTTAAGTAGATTCATGTATTGGAAATATATCCTTACATTGGTGCCTGGTAGACATGCTAGCATTATGTATTGGGAGGACTTCTATGGAAAGACTTTGTCACACTCTTGACCTGCCGGTACTCCATTTGGTGTGTACTTATCCAGCGGCCACTGGTGGCATCAAGACGAGATTGTGTCATGTGGGTAAAGTGTACAACTTCTGCAGAAGATCAAATTCTAAGTACTTAGCCGTGTCCCCGGTTACAGACAACTCTGAGCAACTAAGGCCTGAAGCTATGGAAGATCTCGACATTCCAATTTCTCAAAGTAAAACATGATGGTGTCAACAAGGGATTAGAAGCACTTGGAGTTTTCCAAGGAGTTCAAAAAGTTTGTTAAAAGATCAAAACTATTTTGAAAAGATAGGATAAAACCATATTGCTTTCTGCAAATGAGCCTAAACCCCACTTAGCCAAATATCCATATATTGATAGGTTCAAACTTATCTCCACATAGTAGTGAAACTTGTCAATACAATTCAAATGTATTGACCCTTGTGGCTGTAACTTATATGTTGCAGGTTTGTTTGATGTTAGTGAAGTGTGTGTTGAATAGGATTACAAGTCTACAACCAACATGATTGCCTGTGGCACTTTGAAGATGAAGGACTCCATGCTATATAGTTATTTATGCTGCATTGTAATGAGATAGACAAATGAGCTATGTAAGGTGTAATGAATTATTTATTCATGGTTATAAAGTTGTATTATGACCTCTGTTTCTTGATATTACATCTTAAACTATGGATGCTAGATATTGATATAGGGACTAGCATTGTAAACACAGGGATCTCTACCTTATCAGGTTGGGACCTCTACAACACTAGAGGTCAAGGGGCACACGGTGCCTGCCTAATTGCATAGCCGGAGTTGCGCGCACCATCGGACGTTTGCAGACGATGACGGAGGCTAGTACCTGGGGAACGAGCAAGCACAAGTAGAGGATGCGCAGATGCGTCTGACAACTGAGGATGAAGTGGAGCAAAGCAGAGACGAGGGTGTGGTCAGAGCTCATTGGAATCGGCGCCAGAGTTCATCGGGGACAACGGATGCTTGAGCAGAAATCGGGGCAGCCTGGGGGATCTCTGTGGTTGCTAGGTGAGGGGAAATGGAGAGGAGAGAGAGGGGTTAAGAAGGCATGATCGAGGGAGGGAATTACTCGCGAATTCAAGCGCTATTACTTGATTTGATTTGACCAGAAACGGTAGAGGAGGGGGAGTGGTTTCTGCGCGATGAAGACGACGACGCTGACGCGGAGGTGGGTCCAGGTGGTCAGCGAGAGGGTGCGGGGAAGGGCGCAGTGAGAAAATAAACGAGGGGGGGATAGGAGAGCCGGGTGGTCTAGTGGGCTGGGATGCTGGGCCTGGGTTGGGCTTTCCTCTTTTTTTCTTCTAGTGTTTTTCTTTTTTTGTTTCTGATTTTTGTTTTTATTCAAAAAATTTGATTCAAACTTCAATTTGAATTCAAATCTACTCCAATCTTTTTAGTAGGTTTTTATACCAATTATTAGTGTATTAAATAGTCCAATTCAAATATTTTTTTATCAATTTACATTCATTTAAAATTAAGTGATGCTCTTTGGCATTTATTTAAATAAAATTTGAATATGGATCATAAGCCCATAAAATTTTATTTAAATAAAGTTTTATCTTTTATATAATTTAGATAACCTTTATTCCTTTTACTTATGGATTTGGCCAAGGTTTAAATTATCTTTGCAATAATTCTTATTTATTTATTTATTTGTCTTATAAAATTCATATCTTTTTATTTATAGCTCCAAAAATAGTGATTCCAATTTGTCTAATTTTATTTAATATTTAATTATTTTTAAAATCCTTTTAGTATTACTTTGTTCACAAATTTGGTATTGATTTTAGCTAGGAGCTTTATTAGCCTTGGAATATTTTCTTTTATCTTATAAAAAATCATAAGTTTTTATCCATGGCTCGAAATGATGTGAAAACAATTCCCATGGTTTTATAATATTTTTGTTTACCATTATTGGTCATTTAGAAATGTTTGTTGATAAATTTTTATATGGAACAAAGCCATAGTCTTGGAGTGATCTTGATGATGATTTATTTTATTAGGGTTTGGTTTTTTGGTTTAACTTTTCCAAGTGCACAAAATCAAGATACATTCTATGCATGAATGCATTTGATTTGTTTGAAAATTTGTTTGTTGCTTTTTCATTCAAATTTTGTTGTAAGGTTTTGATGTTTCCATTTAGAAGCAAAAGTTTCTTTTCCCCCTAAATTTCAACATTTGTTTCTTTTGTTTGTTTATTTTTCACATTTCAAAATTTGGAAAATTTTGGGATGTGACAGACTACCACCCTTAAAAGGAATCTCATCCCAAGATTCGGGAAGGCTGGGAACAACAAGTTGGTTTCAGGACAGCTAGGGTACTACCACCCTTAAAAGGATTTTAACTAGATTGCATCTTGGCTTACTTGGTATCTTGATGTAACTTCTCTGGATAGTTGTTTGCATAGTGTCCTTTATTTTCACATTTGAAACATGTGACAAGGTTGAGATCCTTCACAGGCTTGCTTGTCTTGTTCTTCTCCTTTTCTGGACAATTTGATGCATAATGTCCTAGCTCTTTGCATTTGTGGCACATCACCTGGCTAATATCCCTCTTTATCTTTGGTATCACTATCTCTTGTTTATTTCCTTGGCCCTTCTTCTTTTCTGGGCCATCATTAGCATAGTTTCCCATCTCCTTGTAATTGTAACATTGCATCTGGCTAATGTCTTGATTGCTGGGGTTGGGGCATTTCTTCTTGTTCTTGGGTTTCTCCAAGGCTAGGAGGTCTTGGGTCTCTTAGTTCATGTTCTTGGGTCTCTTAGTTCATGTTCTTCATATTTCACTACAAATTTAGGAACACTTCCTTGGTTCGTAGAATGGTTCCTAGGATAACATCCACGTTTCCTCTTTTGCTCGCCAAAGTTGGGTACATTGTATGGAGGTGTATACTAAGATTTGACTTTGTATTCATCATTCTTGGTGGAAGTTGTACCTTCATGGATGTTTCCAAAGACTTGATTTATTCCATCCTTAGCTTGATGTTTCATCTGTTGAACTATAGGATAGATGTGGCATTGGACAGGAACATGATCATTTCCTTCACATAGGAAACAAGTAACTTGAGATGTGGTGCATTGTCTAGTTGGATGGTTCTCTTCACAATTTGGGCACTGGTCAATATGCCCTTTATAAGTGTGTCCTATGTCTCCATAGATTTTGCAGGCTTGAGTTCTTCCCACAATATCATCCTTGAAATCATTGTTGTCACAATCTCTTTGGGAAGGATTTCTTCTCATGTTCATCATCTGATTGGTGATCCTTTGCAACAATTGGGATTGGGATCCTAAGAACTTTAGCATGGTTGGGTCTGATTCAGTGTTGTTGTGGTTGTTGGCTAAAAACTAGGTTGTCACTTGATTCAACTTAGCTTGGGTTGCAAGAAGTTGTACTGTCATGTATATGTCGAGGTTGTTGTTGTTGTCACCATCCTTGATGTTGGAGTTGTCGTCTCTTGGATAAGTCATATGTTTGGGTTGGGTTGGGATTAGAATAGACCAAATATTTCTAGGGAAGAATTCTACTCACACACAACAAATCACACAAAGCAATGTACAAGCAATCACAATCATGCATTCCACTAAAACAACAAGGTTCAAGCATATTCTAGGCAAACAAAAAATTATTGCCACACCACATAGGTTGGTATGATCAATAAAATATTAGTAAATCGATTTTTAAATGAAACACTAGTATGGTGGTCCAACTATAGGGTTCCCTTTGATATTATTCAATCCTTCTTAGTTGTTACATCAGGAGCAAGATCATGGTATCCTTGGAAGAAATTCTTGCATCTTGGTCACAAAGTTCAAAGGTGATATCTATAATGTTTCCTCATGAATTGAGTTTCCTTAGCCTCGTATTATTCTTATATCACTTGTAGTCCTTAGTGATTTCCAAGTTGAAGTCCTTGGTGAAACTGAAGCTGAAGTCATTGGTGATGTTGAATTCCTTGATCATGTTGAGTCTTTGTTCATCAAGTTGAAAAGGGAGAGATGTAGAATCAAAACAAAATGTTGAGGAAAGAGTTTACAAGATTGTTTGTAAATAAGTTAGAACAAATACAATTCCTATTTTTCTAAGGGGTTTTGTCCAATCCTAGGGTTACAATCCTACAGGCAACACAGTGCTCTGATACCATCTGTAGAGGTCCCAACCTCATAAGGTAGAGATCCCTGTGTTTACAGTGCTAGTCCCTGGATCGATTAGCTAGAACCCACAGTTTAAGATGTAATATCAAGAAACAAATGGCATATTACAACTCATAACCAGGAATAAAATAGTTCATTACATCTTACATAGCTCATATGGCTATATTATTACAAAGCAGCATATACAACTATAATGCATGGAGTCCTTCATCTTCATATGCCACAGGCAAACATGTTGGTTGTAGACTTGTAATCCCTACTCAACAAACTTCACTAACATCAAACAAACCTACAACATAACAAGTAACAGCCACAAGGGTTAATACATTTGAATTGTATTGGCAAGTGATATCATTTTGATATGAAGAATCTAGCATCTACGTGAATATATGGATAAGTTGAGTTTTGGCTGGCCTTTGCCTAAAATATTTTTTTCCTATCCTTTGTAAAAAAGTTTTTCTCTTTTCAAAACGCTTCATCAAACATGGCACACTAGAGTCACACCAGGTGCTAAACACCTAGATTTTTAATCCTAGATGCCTGTTATGCCATACATCCTAGGATTACCATTTTTGCGAGACATAACATATTGGATATCACAGTACATCATCCATTACAAACCATACATAAGGTCTTACAACAAATAAAGGATCACATGATCCAGTCTTAATACAATTCAAGCAGCGGAATAACGTAATAACGATAGCATGGTCGAGGCTCCATCTTCATAGTCATAGGCAATGCTGACGATGGGAGATGATCCTAGTTGTCGTAACCTTCCCGCGATCCATCCTCCTGATAATCCTCTTCATAGTCTGTCCACGGTAGTAGCCAGGGACAAAGCCATGAGTACTCTTTAAGTACTCGCAAACTAATACTAACAAGTGAAGTGGTTTTTAGTAGGAAGTACTAGGCTCTAGGTTGTTTTGCAAAAAGCCAGATTTATCTCTAACTGAGTTCAGAAGCAAAGAAAGCTAGTTGAAAGTTTTATAACACCTAAGTGGGAACTTTAATTTCATATCAAAACCCTGTTGTGGTCAAGTCAAAGTCATGATTCATTTCACAAGTCCTTTTTAAAACATCTGACGACGGAAAAATATGGCCACTCCAACTGTCCATAAACGCGGACGCGGCTATTCGAATAGTTTGACACTCTGCAGAGGGGGTACACTTTCACCACAATATTCGATACATCCGTCAGGAATAATCCTGAATTCACCATACTCAGTATGCGGATAATGAATCCTAACCTTTCAATTACACGCCCTAGGATAGACACCTCTCCTGTGAGTTTGGCCTCCCAACCATGACCAACTGTCATCTTGGGAACTACACAGGTGGACAATCTTCACAAGGTAGCCTCAGCTGAAACCTTGGACGCAAGGGAACCCATACTAAGGTATATAAACTTCCAGTTAAGCCCTACCCAAATTTTGGGTATTGTGGTTGTACGGTAAAATTGGAATGGTATTGCATCCAGACAACCATCAGTTTTATAAAGGGCTAAGGCTCATGCCTCAACATTTTCATCATCAAAAATCATCTGGTGTTCAAGAACACATGTAAAAACATTTCATTAGAATGACTCATCATTCTAAGGTTTTCATTACCATTTTCACCAAGTATTACCATCTAAAGTGATCAAGTTTTATGCTTAGCACTAGCATCTACAAGTGGGGGTAAACACTAATTAGGGGTGGTAAACAAATGTGACATATCTAAGTTCAATCCCATGCCTCAGGATGACACCAAGATTTATCTACCATAGGTCAAGTTTTATGCTCTTTATGCTACCTTTAAACATCTTTCTAGAATCTACAAGTCACTAAGTAAACTCAAATAAAAGCTTTGATAAAGAAATAAAATAACTAAGCTTGCAATTAAAACTAGGATTGGGTATCAAGTGGTGTAAGCTTGCATGGTTTAGCTTAGCTTGCTAAGAGAGTAGCTTGCTAAGTCAACTTGTAGTGTTAGGCTTGCCTTGTGCAGAGCAGTGGTTGACGTTCTCCTCAGATTCTTCCTCATAGTATCCTCCTTCCTCGTATCCTTGGTCGGTACTAGCATCTATAATTAAATACGAGGTACACAATCACCAAACAATTATCACTATTATCCTCATAGTTCTATTGAGCACACAAAGGCTCAAACTAGATGATCTAGCATCATCACTATTATCACAAAGATTAAAGCACTTGTCCTATTTATTTTATTTTAGAAAAGTAGTTTCTACTCATTGAAAAACTACTTAAGATTTAATATTCTCCAACTAAAACATGGGATCATGTTGACACATGTCATCACCACATATTTCAGTACTTGGGAATGTGATTTAAATTGCTGTCACAATTTAATAATGTTTAACCCTTTTATTTTAATTAATTAAAGTGACTAGAATGGCCTATGGGGCATCCTTTTATTGCTTGAACATTATTTCTGCAAGTAAACCTAGATATTTTTACATATTCAGAATGGTCTAGTTAAATGTGAATTTTGAGAGTTGGAATCAACTCAAAAGCTTTTCTGGTTAAATTTTGAAAAATGTTTGAGTGCAGAAAAACTTCTGCCTTGTTATTTTTACTATAGATGATCTACAATTCCATTTGATTTGAATCCAACGGGCTTGGATTAAGAATTCCAGTACCTTTCTAACAAAATTGGTTTCATGCAATTTGGTTTAGTGAATTGACCTGGGTTGATTTTTGAATCTAGGTATAAAACTAAGTTTGAAACTAAATTAATAAACCTAAATTTGAATTACTGGGTCGCGTGGGAGTGTAACTGGGCCGGCCCACTACGCACAACGCACGCGGGGGTGGGTTTAAGTGGCTATCCCCACTAGTTTGCGAGACAGGGGGTGCGAAGGGGTACGGGGCAATCTAGACCATACGATCAACATCTAATCCAATGGCTGGGGCTTGTCGTCTCTGTCGGGCAACGCCGGCGAGACTGAACCCTAGCGCGGCCAGTGGGGGTCTGTGGGGGCTCACCGGGGCTCCGGCGATGGTCGGTGATGGGGGAGAATGAAGAAGTCGATGACGGCGAACCTCCTGGTACCAGTGCCTTCTCCTGGGGTGGCTCTAATCGCTGGCTCCTCTTCTCCTCCTCCGCGATAGACTCCGGCAAAATTCCAGCGACGTGCTGCTCGCCTTGCTCCGGGGATGAGTGGGTACGATCAGTGAGAGGTGGGGAGTGAGATGGTGTGAATAAATCGAGCGGGGGTGGTTTCTATTTATAGTGCCAAGAGGGGACTGAAGGGCGCGGGCTGAGCTCGTCGTGATCGTCGGCACAGCGAGCTAAAGGCATGGGCGACAGTAGGGGGCGGTGTTGTGCTCCCTGGCGAAGCTCAACGGCATGGTTGCACGGCGTGGGGCGGTGAGAGTTGGTCGGAACGCTGGGGTGCTCTGGGCGGTTCCGACGGGAATTTTAATGGCGCATGGGCTCTCCTGGTCGCGTGGCGGTGAACGGGCATGTCTGCAGTGTTGTTGGGATAGTGGTGATCACGCACACAAACGGCGGGGGCGGCGCGCGGTCTGTACACGCGTGTTGCGCGCGGCGCTCTGGCGCGCTCTCGGCACGCTCGCAGAGAGAATGGGCGTGCTCGGGCTGAGTGGTCCAGGGGCTAGCAAGGCTTGGGCATTGGACAGGGGGTGGCAGTGGACGGTGGTCAATGTCCCATACAAGGTGGCTAGGCTTGGTGAGGCTGCTAGCTTGCTGTCGACCATGGGGTGGCAATGAGTCTCGACATGCTCACCATTAATGGCATTGCCCAGCTTACAGTGAGCTAAATCTTGTTAATTGAACTAGATGATCTACTAAGAGTGTGCTGTGAGCTAGAGAGGGGACAAGGTTGGCCAAATCACTGCTCACTATAGTGTTTGTTGTTTGTTTGTTTTCTGTTTGCAAGGTGTTTGATGAAATGGCCGAAAGAGATTTGAATTTTAATTTTTGGTTCAAACTTGGTGGGTGTACTAGTCACATACTAGGTAGTCTCTGGTTAGTTGGTTTCTTCAAGGTGCACTGGTTTGGTGGGTTTTTGAGATTTGGTGATCTTCACATATGAACTAGATTCAATTTTGAATTGTCCTTTGAACCAAGTTGCCAAATGTTTTTGTGGGTTTGAAAGGTGGGCTTGGGTTCACTTTTACTTGGTCTAGCAAGGGGTGAAAAGAAATGGAATTGTTTCTGTTTGAAATCTTGAACTAGAAACACTGTCGAGGGGATAACCCCCGGGTGGGGAAAACCAGGCACAAGTAGGCCGGCTCCAGAAGATGCAGGCCGCCTGGCCTCCAGGAAAGACAACTCTAGCCGACTGGCGAGCACACCTGGCTGGGCTTATAACCTTCCCGACTGGCCCGTCTAGCCGATGGCCAGAAGAACCGGCCAGGTGGCAGTTTCCACCAGGCTCACCTCGGATTCGATGGAGAGCACGGAAGGGCTGACCATTCGTGCGGGGTACACTTCTGGCTCTCCCTCGTCACCAAGGAAGCTGGCATGCCATCATGACCAGTGCTACCCAACAAAGATAAAGCAAGATGGTCGGCTGGACTGGTGAAAGCGGTCCGGGTGACCGTTAAAGCAAGGATGACGCCCCAAAGGAAGCCTGGGTGACTGCTAAAGGTAAGGGAGACGCTAAAAGAAGGGCGGACTGGGTCCTGGCCCACCGGCTGAGCCCTGCAGCCGGACCTACCCTATAAACCCATATCCAAACAGTAAACCCTAGGACCCGACCTGTAATCTGCCCCCCCAGACCAGAATATAAGGGAGGTCAGAGCTAGGGTTCTTAAGCAACAATAGAAGGATAGAAGTGTTAGCATCAAGTTCCATCTTCCTCTAGCTTTCGATAGTAGCTAAGGAAACAGCTCAAGGAGCACATGTACTGAGCATCAGCTCCCATTCATAGTTCATCTTGCAGGAGTAGGGGTGTTACCTCGCCAAGAGGGCCCCGAACCTGGGTACGTCCCTGTGTTTGCAGTGCACCGTTCCCAGCCCGTTGCGTGAGCCACCGAATGCATCCGTGTGTCCCTTCTTTGCCATCCCCGATGGCTCTTCCATGTTCCACACCATGACAGTTGGCGCCCACCATGGGGCACAGCGCTTCGGCTGGGATCATATTCCGCACAGGACTTCCGCTCGTCGCCGGCAAACGCGTGGCCTCTGGCCTCGTTCTCACACCGGGTGTTTTCGACTGCGTCATCGACAACGCAGCGTGCTTCGCCGGAAACACCTTCCCCGCCGACGTCTCCATCATGCATTTTGGAGACGTCCGCGTCTATGTCGCCACTGTCACTGAGGGTTTCCCCAGCATGGTCACCCCCGTCCTCGACGTGCCCCTCACCCGTGTCCCAGCCGTAGGGAGTGGTCGTGTCGAAGTCATGATGGTGAACGCTCGCGAAAACCATCGACCGCCTCAAGAGCGTCGGTCAGGAGGAGAAAACTCCACGCTCGAGCAAGAGCAAGACCCGCTCACCGCCTCCATCAAGCACTTGCGTGCTCCGGTCGTCGTCGAGACGGATCTAGTGGCTGTAGCGGCAGCTCTCGAACCTACGCGCCAAAAACTCTTGGAGGAAGCCACCAAGGTCACGGCTAACCAGCGTCGGCTGAACGCCACCATGCATGAGTACAACGCGGCTCATGGCTTCACCAGGAAGATCCAGCACCGGGGGCGCGACCTGCCATCGGAACTGGACCGCGCCGCCGACTCGCATGCAGGTGTGGCGCGGCCCGTCTACAGCACTCCCACCAAGAACATGAGGGTAGCCGAGGCAGCATCCGCGGAGCTAAAACACCTTGAGGGCGAGTAACTTCGTCGCCAGCAGGAGCGCGTGCAGCTTCTCGTGGCCACTGCGAACAAGCAGCAAGCCGAGGGCATCCCCAGCCAGGCGGGCAACTCCCGCGACATCGCCGTCCGTAAAGGCGCGGACCAGATGGCGCATGGAGGAAGCAAGCATCAAAATGCCTCTTCTCCAGGAGGGGTTGGACAAAACAGCCGCCCGCGTGGCAAATCTGGCAATCGCGGTCGTCACAACCGAGACGCCGCCGCCTCCAGCGTAAGCTGCGCAGGCGGAGCTTCCTAGGGGAAAAAGACGCGAGAACCGGAGGAAGAAGTAGACGCGAACAAGGACCCGCCTATGTTGCACTTGAAGGGTCGGCTCGGTCCCCAAGAACCAGTTGACGCGCGGGAGCGCATCGACCTCCTGGTGCAGTCACACACCTTGGAGAAAAGAATTCCGGCTGGCCCAAAGTTTTTTGGCCCGCGCATCCGGAACGAACCGTTTCCAAAGGGATTTTCGCTCCCAAGGGACACGCCAAAGTACAACGGAACCATCAAGCCGGAGGATTGGTTGGTCGATTACACCACCGCAGTGGTAATCGCCAATGGCAACCTCCGCATGTACGTCCGCTATGTCCCCCTCATGCTCATCGACTTGGCAAGGACATGGCTGAATAGCCTCCCCGACAACAGCATCAACACGTGGCTGGACTTTGAAGAAGTGTTCATCCGCAACTTCACCGGAACATACAAGAGGCCAGGTCGGCCTCGCGAGCTGGCCCTCTATGTACAAGGCAAGGACGAGTCGGATCGCGCCTACCTCACCCGGTGGACCAGCATGCACAATTCATGCGAAGGGGTGCGTCAGCACCAAGCGATAGACTTCTTCACCAACGGCTGCCGAGATGGCACCATGCTAAAACACAAGCTCGGTCGGGCAGACCCGCAAACCATGGCCCAGGTCATGGCCATCGCGGACAAGTACGCCACCGCTGCCGCAGCGATGAAGAATCCCATCATGGTGGACGACCAAGGCCAAATCGTCACGGACGAGCAAGCGGAGCGACGCCAGCCGGGTGACCATCATCCTAGGCGGCACGGTCACGACAACCGCCACAGCAAGAGGAAAGAAGACCAGCCGGATAGCCGATACGACACCAAACAAGTAGCCGCAGTGCATGAAGATACGGCTGCAGGAGGCAGACGGAGGCAGAGGCCGGATGATAGGCTGCCTCGGCCTAAGTACACCATGGAGTCCATGCTCGACGGACCGTGAAAGTTTCACAGTGGCGGCAACAAGCCCGCGAATCACACGACATGGAAATGCAGCTGGACAAAGAAAATGTCCGAAGCCGGTGGACTCCCACCACCACCTCCACCACCAGCCGGAGGCCCACCGGATAACAGGGAATGACGCAACCGCCACGAGGATGACGAGGATGGTTACCCGTGGCAGGTGGGTAATTACCACATATTCCTGGTGGAGCCGGAAATGAAACACGCCAAGCGGAGACGCGAGGCGGAGGTGAACGCAATTGTCCCATCCGTCCCCCAGTACCTGCACTGGTCCGACCAGGCGATCACCTGGAGCAAGGAGGATCAACCTGCCGTGTTGCCAAGCCATGGCAGCTACGCGTTGGTCTCGGACCCCATCATCATCTCCAAGAAGCACTCATGCCGCTTCTCTCGGTTACTGATCGATGGAGGAAGCAGCATCAACCTCCTTTACCGGAGCAGCCTCGAGAGGCTAGGCATCAGCGAGTCCCAGCTAGAACCCTCAAGCACTTCGTTATACTAGGTCCATCGTACTCCCCAATCGGCAAGATCCAGTTGGACGTCATCTTCAGCAGCGAGAACAATTTCCGCCACGAGCCAATTTGGTTCGAGGTCATGAACCTCTCCAGTGCCTACCACGCCATACTAGGGCACCCAGCTCTGACCAAGTTCATGGGAGTACCGCACTACGCATACCTCAAAATGAAGTTGCCAGGCCCAAAGGGAGTGATCACTATCGATGGATGCTACAAGCGTTCGATCAAGTGCGCTTCAGACGGCTCCAAGCTGGACGAAGTAATGATCATCGCTGAAGAGAAGAGCGTCATAATGCAGAACGTAGCGGCTCTGCAGAAGGATATGCCGGCTGGAGAATCACAGTTCAAGCCCTCGCAGGGAACAAGGAAGATCCTGCTGAACGAGGAGGACCCAAGCAAGTTCGTCCTGGTCGGAGATGGCCTGGACAACAAATAGAAAAGCGCGCTCGTCGATTTCCTCCGTGAGAATTGGGACATTTTTGCATGGTGCCCCAAAGACATGCCAGGTGTCCCGAGGGAACTCGCCGAGCACTCCCTTCATGTTCGACCGGACGCGAAGCCGGTCAAACAATCTTTACGCCGCTTCGCAGAAGAAAAAATAAGAACCATTGGTGAGGAGATCACTCGGCTGCTCGCGGCCGGCTTCATCATGGAAGTTTTCCACCCGGAATGGCTCGCCAACCCGGTGCTGGTGCTAAAGAAGAACAAGACATGGCGCATGTGCGTCGACTATACCAGTCTCAACAAAGCTTGCCCCAAAGATCCTTTCGCCCTGCCGCGGATTGATCAAGTCATCGACTCCACCACCGAGTGCGATTTGTTGTCTTTTTTGGACGCTTACTCGGGCTACCACCAGATCAAGCTCAATGTAACCGATCAAATAAATACATCGTTCATAACCCTGTATGGAGCATACTGCTACACCACCATGCCCTTCGGGTTGAAGAACGCAGGCGCAACCTATCATCGCTGCATGCAGAAATGCCTGCAGACGCAGATCGGAAAGAACGTACACGCCTACGTCGATGACGTCGTCATCAAGAACAAGGAACGGCACATGCTCCTTGAGGATCTGAAGGAAACATTCGACAACCTCCGCCGTTTCCAGATCAAGCTGAACCCACATAAATGCGTGTTCGGCGTCCCAGCCGGCAAGCTCCTGGGCTTTCTCGTCTCCGAGCAAGGAATCGAGGCGAACCCGGAGAAGATTGGAGCCATCGAGCGCATGGAGCTGCCACAGAACCTGCGGAGTGCAGAAGTTCATCGGATGCCTCGCTTCCCTCAGCTGGTTCGTCAGCCGACTGGGAGAGAAGACCCTTCCCCTGTACCAGCTAATGATGAAAACGGACAAATTCGTCTGGACAGCCCAAGCAGACGAAGCTTTTCGAGACCTCAAGCGCATGCTCACCTCGCCACCCGTACTGGCGGCGCCAGCAGCAAAGGATCCCATGCTGATGTACATCGCTGCCACAAACAGAGTGGTTAGCGTGGTATTGGTAGTGGAACGACTAGAGGAAGGAAAGGCTCAGATGGTCGAGCACCCCGTATACTACCTGAGTGAGGTTCTCTCGCTATCCAAGCAGAACTACCCCCACTATCAGAAGCTGGTGTACGGCGTGTACATGGCCGCCAAGAAGCTCAAGCACTACTTCCAGGAGCATTCCATCCGGGTGGTAGCATTGGCCCCACTCGCGTAAATCATTGGAAACAAAGACGCCACTGGCCACGTGGCAAAATGGGCCATCAAGCTTGCCGCGCATAACATCCAGTACGAGCCACGAACCGCAATCAAGTCGCAAGCATTGGTTGATTTCATCATCGATTGGGCGGAGACACAATACATGCCCCCAGTGTCGGATTCAACTTACTGGAAGCTACATTTTGACAGATCGAAAATGAGGGGAGGACTTGGAGCTGGAATCGTGATAACCTCACCCAAAGGCGACCGGCTGGAATACGTTCTCCAGATCCACTTTAAAGCTTCCAACAACGTCGCCGAGTACGAAGCACTCATCCATGGGCTCAAGATGGCCAAGAAAATAGGCATCCAGAGAGTACTATGCTTTGGAGATTCGGACTTGGTGGTGCAACAAGTATCTGGCGAGTGGGACGCCAGGGACACGAACATGGCCCTTTACCGCTTCTTCGTCCAGCAGTTGTGTGCCTGCTTTGAAGGATGTGAGTTTCACCATGTGCCCAGAGCCAACAATGAAGCTGTTGATGCCTTGGCCAGGGTCGGGTCAACAAGACAAGCTATACCGCCTGGGGTCTCCCTCGAGCACTTGCGCAAGCCATCCATCACCCCCTCACTAGAGTCCGACTCCATCGTGCTCAGCCTTGGACCAGAGGCGCGTGGTGCCGCCACTTGCACCGGGACTGCCGCGCCGCACCCGGGGATTGTGGCACCCCACCCGGGGACTGCTTTGCCGCACCCGAGAGCTACCGCGACGCGGCCCGAGGTCGACATCAGCACATTTCCACTCGGCAGGTGCGGTGACCCAGCATACCACTGCATGATGTAGTATACTATAGTCATTGACATAACACCAACGAAACACCGTTCACTAGTATTACATCCCTCAGAATGGCACAACAGAAATACAGCGGGTCCAATACATGGCTAAAGGTTACAACTCACTCTTTACACAAGATCCAGAGAACACTCTATGTTAAAGAGAGGGAAAGAACATTCTTACGGAGAAGAATCAAAGATAAATAACGCAAGAACTATTATACTATTAAAACTAGTATTTTAACTAAGGGGTTGGCATTGCTGCTATTGCAATGCACTACAAAATTAGGTTCTTTGGCTAGAGATTATAGTCCTATCTAATTAGTATCTTCGTTTTCACTTGAGTTGATGTATATGTTGACTTCCTTGACTTCATTGAAGAGCTTTAGCTTTGCATGATAAGTCCTGGAGCATAACTTGATGTGGTTGTTGTCTATTCCGGCTTCAGAATCTAGCAAGGGTTAAGAAGATACTTAGAGTACGAGCATACTCAACAAGTTCACTAGAAAAGAAGTGTTTGATGCACTATAACTACAGCCATAGACCATAGGTCGTAGGCAATGCAAGTTTTCATAAACATTTATTCAAATGTTGATTTTATTCTGAAAAGCTATGTCCGTCAGCCTTCACGGGTTTACCAAAACTTTCATGGAGTTCCTTTCCCGCCGCGTTCGCAGCTCCTTCCCTAAACAGGGAGTAACAAGGTATAGTTCTTACACTCTGCAGAGGTGCGTCACTTTACCCATGAGAGATCAACTCTTTGTTGCACAATCGGGTAGCTTTTTGTCAACACCCGGATTCTCAATCCCAGATGCCTGTTATGCCATACATCGCAATCCCAGGATTACCATTTTTGCGAGACATAACAGATTTGGATACCACAGTACATCATCCATTACAAACCATACATAAGGTCTTACACAAATAAGGATCTCATGATCCAGTTATTAATACAATTGAAGCAGCGGAATACGTAATCATAACGGTAGCGTAGGCGAAGCTCCATCTTCGGGGTCACAGGCAATGCTGACGATGGGAGATGATCCTAGTTGTCGTAACCTTCCTGGGGTCCATCCTCCTGGTACTCCTCTTCATAGTCTGGCCACGAGAATAGCCAGGGACAAAGCCATGAGTACTCTTTAAGTACTCGCAAACTAATACTAACAAGTGAAGGGGGTTTTTGTAATAGGACACTAGGCTCTAGGGTTGTTTTGCAAAAAGCCAGATTTACCTCTACTAAGTTTAGAAACGAAGAAAGCTAGTTGAAGTTTTATAACACCTAAGTGGGAACTTGTATTTCATATCACAACTCTGTTGTGATCAAGTCGAAGTCTCAATTCATTTCACAAGTCATTTTGAAAACATCTGACGGGGGAACAGTATGGCTACTCCAACTGTCCATAACCGCGGACACGGCTATTCGAATAGTTTGACACTCTTCAGAGATTGTACACTTTCACCACAACATTCGATACATCCGTCAGGAACAAATCCTGAATTCACCATACTCAGTATGCGGATAATCAATCCTAACCTTTCAATTGCACACCCTAGTATAACCACCTCTCCTGTGAGTTTGGCCTCCCAACCATTACCAACTGTCATCTTGGGTACTGCATAGGTGGACAATCTTCACAAGGTAGCCTCAGCTTAGACCTTGGCCGTGAGGGAACCAATACTAAGGTATATAAGTTTCCAGTCAAGCCCTACCCAATTCTCGGGTATTGTGGTTGTACGGTAAAATTGGAATGGTATCGCATCCAGACAACCATCAGTTTTATAAAGGGCTAAGGCTAATGCCTTAACATTTTCATCACCAAAATCATCTGGTGTTCGGAAACACATGTCAAAACATCTCAGTGGAATGACTCATCATTCTAAGGCTTTCATAACCATTTTCCACCAAGTATGCCCATCTAATGTTGATCAAGTTTTATGCTTGGGAGTTTCAACTAGTGGAGGTGAGTACTAGCATCTACAAGTGGGGGTGAGTACTAATGAGCGGTGGTAAACTAGTGGAGTTTCAACTAAGTACATCTCATGCCTTAGGGTGACATCAAGATTATCTAGCTTAGGCCAAATTTTATGCTCTTTATGCAACCTTCAATTATCTTTCTAGTTCTATCATTTACTCAAGTAAACTCTAAGCAAGAGCTTTCATAAAGAAATAAAGTATAAAGCTTGCAAGTAAAACTAGGATTGGGTATCATCAAAGGTGTCTAACCAAGCATGCTTAGTGCATTGCATAGGTTATGTAACTCTCATAATTGCAAGTGTTAGCTTGCACATTCAACTAGTAGTATTAGGCTTGCATCATTATCAGTATAAGCTTGCAGGTATTGGCTTGCCTTGTGTAGAGCAGTGGTTGAAGTTCTCCTCGGCTTCTTCTTCGTAGTATCCTCCTTCCTCCTCGTATCCTTGGTTGGTACTAGCGTCTATGAATAAATACGAGGTACACAATCACCAAACAATACTTAACTACTTGCATTCATCACACACAAGGGTCCTATAGATGATCTAGCATCATCACTAACATTACAAGATTAAAGTTTGGTTTAATTTCTTTTATTTTTAGAAAAGAAATTTCTACTCATTGAAAAACTACTTAAGATTTAATATTCTCCAAACCAAACATGGTATCATGTTGACACATGTCATCACCACATATTTCAGTACATGGGAATGTGATTTAAAGTGGTGTCACAATTTAATAAGATTTAACCTTTTATTTCATTTAAATAAAGTGACTAGAAATGTCTATGTGGCCTTCTTTTATTACTTGAACAATCTTTCTGTAAGCAAACCCATATGTTTTTATATATTCTGAAAGGTATGATCAAATGTGATTTTTGAGAGTTGGAATCAACTCAAAAGCTATTATGGTTTAAATTTGAAAAATGTTTGAATGCAGAAAAGCTTCTGCCTTGTTATTTTTACCAAGGTTGATCTACAGATCCAAATGATTTGAATCCAACGGGTTTGGATTAAGCATTTCAAAACCGTTGTAACAAAATTAGTTTCATTCAATTTGGTTCACTGAATCGAGCTGGGTTGATTTTTGAAACTAGGTGTAGAACTGAGTTTGAATCTAAATAGAAAAATCTAAATTCAAGCAGGTGGGGCTGCTGACGGGCTGACCCAGTGTCACTCCACCCTTGAGCAACTGATAGGGCGGGTCTACTGGTCAGTGGCTCTTTAAACGCGAAGTGGTACGAGTCAATGTGGTGCGTTCGATCTAGTACTAATCCAACGGCTCTAGTTCATCGTCCACGTCGGGCAGCGCCGGCGAGACAGAACCCTAAGGCGGCAGGTGGGGGTCGTCGGGGGCTCACCGGGGCTCAGGCGAGGGTAGGCGAGGCGGGCGAACGATGAAGTCGATGACGGCGAACCTCCTAGCACCGACAGCTCCTCCTGGGGTGGACGAAATCGACGACGCCCTTTTTCTCCAGCAGCGGCGGACTCCGGCCAAATTCCGGCGATGTGCTGCTCGCCTTGCTTCGGGACTGAGGCAGGGTGGTTCTGGGTGAGAGGGGAGTGGAATGGTGTGAAGAATTCGAGTGGGGGAGGCCTCTATTTATAATGGCGAGAGGGGACCGACGGGCGCAAGGTGAGCTCGTTGTGGTCGACGGCACAGAGGGCTATCGGCATGGGTGACGGTAGGGGGCGGTACTGTTCTCCCTGGCGAAGCTCAACGGCATGGTGGCGAGGCGTGGGGCGGTGCGGATTGGTCGGAACGCGGCGGTGCTCTGCGCGTGCCCGACGGAAGTTTTTATGGCACACAGCGCGCGTGGTCCACGCAGCGGCGAACGGGTGTGTCTGCGGGGTTGCTGGGATGGTGGTGATCACGTATGCACGCGGCGAGGGTGGCGCGTCGTCTGTGGGCGTCTGTCAAGCGTGGCGCACTAGGCGCGCTCTCGGCATGGTTGCAAAGAGGGTTGGCATGGTCTATGCGTGTGGTCTAGGGGCTAGCATTGCTCGCGGCTGGGACAGGGAGTGGCGGTGGGGTTTTAGCTTGCTCCCAGGCATGTTGGATAGGCTTGGTGCTTCTCCTAGCTCGCTGTCGACATGTGGGTGGCAAGGGTGCACTCGGCCTGCTCACCATTGATGACAATGGCCAGCTTACAGTGGAGCTAGAGATTAGTTTAGGTTGTTAGATGATCTACTAAGGCTAGTGGTGTCCAGAGAGGGAAAAAGTTAGGCCAGAATCATTGCTCAAAATAGTGTTTTAATTTTGTTTGATTTGCATCTACAAGGTGTTTGATGAAATGGCCGCATGAATTCAAGTTTTGAATTTTGAAAAGATGTTTGGTGGGTGTGCTAGGTAGGTGCTGGTGAGTCTGTGGATGCTTGGGTTTTGAAAGTTGATCTTGTTTGAGTGGTTTTTGAAAAAGTGGGATCTTCCCATATGATATAGATTCAATTTTGAACTGTCATTTAAACTCTGCATTTAAATGTTTCTGGATGATCACAAAGTGGGCCTTGATACCTTGTTATTAGTACTATCAAGGGGTGCAAAGATCCATACATGTTTCTGTTAAGTTCTGAAAGTTAGGGATAGCCAAAGTAGGCATGGGAGTTAAATTGGCCAAAGTGACCATTCCTTTATTTTGTTTGTTTTGATTTATTTGTCTTTGGGAAAACGGTGGGGATTGTTTAGATGATGTTTATTTCACCTAAGAATCATTTTCCAAGCAAAAAAACACATAATCATGGCAATTCAAAAGAATCCAAATTCTAATGCACACTCATATGAATGCTTTCATATTTTTAATTAAAAAAGTTTTTGTTAACCCTAAATTTGATGATTAGAGTTTGATGATTCTAGTTTAATATTTTTGGGATGTTACACTTTTTCCCGTCCACAATTCCATGATCTGGGTCCCATAAGATGATCCAAGCCAATGACTGCCCCCTTCGCGACCTCGCATGCCTCCTTGGTGTACACCATGACCACATATTGGATTAAGGTAATGGTTTGTACAAACCATTAGATACCAGAACTATCGTGGGACGATGAGGGTTCCCACCCATATGCTGCATATCCTCTACGAATTACCAATTAATATGCACGCTTCGAGGATAACAGCCACGACCTACACATCCGGCTTCATGCGAGAGGAAGATCCAGCTGACTTCTCCGTCCCATTCCAAATCTCATGGTCAACGCGTAATATACGGCGCAAGAATCACTGGCAACATTGGTTGTTAAGTCCTAGGTGATATAGTTCTGAACAGTGGTATTCCAACTGTCAGATTTAATAGATTAACTGATCACCCTCGATCAGTAACCAATAGTTCACATTATTATTGAAAATAGTGTTTTCTAACCTTTTTCAAATGCAGGTAATGACAACACTGGATTTGTAAAATACTTTACAGAAAATAAACAAAGGACATGAGCAAGTGTGAATTTTCCTTCTATGATTGCAAGATTATGCATTCACGCTCTTCGAGCCAGTGTATAAGATCGAAAATCTGAAATCAGCATCATTGGTCCGGTAAGGACTAATGTTTAAAGAAGCAATATGCTTTTATGCATAAGTAATGTGATGCACGTTCTAAACGCGAATCCCGGAGATAAAGTTGTCCTAGGGTTTGGATTCCGGAAATGGTTACTTTGGAATGTGTGGTTCTTTTAGATAGGTTTCACATTTGTTCTTCTATTAGAGTTTATGAGTGGTTGTGAGCAACACATATGTAGTAGTAAAATATCTACTTATGATATACTAGTCAAAATTGCTTATATAAGAGTTCTTGTTTGAAGTGTCAAAAAGAATAACCTTCGAAGAAAAGGTTTCTCTTCTAAGGTCTAGACAAGCCTTGTGGTTAGTTGAGTTGGGTAGCTGTTATTTATGTTAGCTCGAATGGTTTGGGTTTGAGATGTTTTTATAACTTAACTACTTCAGACCAAAGTTAACTATAAAACATATAGTAATATTTATTGTATTGTATTTAGATTCTTGGAGACTAAAGTTAACTTTAAAATATAGATAGTTTTGAAAGTATAATACTTATAACATTTGTATCTTGTGTATCTGGAATGTTTCCTTTAGGTTACTTAATATTGGTGATACTTTTACTTAGTGTAGTGGTTTCTTGATTTTATAATGGAGTAGTATCATTTACCTTTTATAAATGAGTGGTTATAGTTTATAAACCAAAATATAATATTACTTAACTACTTATGGATTTATTATAGTGTGGTGGTAGTTTTTGTAATCTGGTGGTTAAAGTAGATAGGAATGATCTGATTTATTCACAAGTTGTTCTTTAAGGTTTTTTATTATTAATAGGAATCCTTTTAGAATGTAGTCTTCAATTAAGGTTGAAGATAATTCTAAAATAAAAACATTTATAATGTTTTAAACCATTATGGCTTTATATTATTAACATTTAAAATTAATACTATTTATTGTACTTAATTTACTCATTTTAGGAATATTAATAAATTTTATTTATCCTTATTTGAATTATTAATGAATTAAATAAGTTTAAATTTGAGTTATTAAAATATTTGACTTTTTTATTTAACTCAAAAGTAGAATATTAGATTTTTAACATGTAGCTATTATTTTTATGAATATATTGGTATATTACATTTATTTTTGTGATTTTTATAATTCTTATTATTTTATAATTACTTAATAAACAATAAATATTTAATTTAAGTGAAATAATAATACATGATTATGGTTTCAAATTATAATTTTTATTTTTCTAAGATTTTTTGTATTTTATTTATATTATTAACATTTACCATTATTAAAATATGAATTATCAAAGTTTCATTACTTATAAAACCTTTATTAAATAATATTTATTTAAATAATCATCATAATAGTATTTGATAATAATTTCAAGTTGTAGATTTTATTTTTCTGAAATTTTCATATATTACACACATTTTTCTGAATTACAAAACAAAAGTTATTAATTAAACAAGATTTAATCATTTATTTTATTTCTGGAATATTAAGAATTAAGTTTTTAACATTTTATCTATTTCTTAAACAGGAAATACTTTTTACATCGCACCCACATCTAGTTTCAGTCACTGACCCGTGGGCCATTGTCCACCTCAGCTCTCGGGTTTAGAAAATGTATTTGTTACTGACCCTCTCTCTACTCTCAGTCGATGACACATGGGCCCAAGGCCATGTCATCAGCCACGCGAGACAAAGACTAGTCAAACTAGCTGACTGGGTCCAGGGTGGCATCGACATGACGTAGCGATGGCGTCAACACCACCACCACCACCGTCAGTGGTTGGTCGCCGGCGATGATCTACTGTGCCCTAGCAAACAAAATGAACCTAGTTCGAATCAGTGCATCGTGTTGAGTCCTAAAGTGGCGGCGCCACTCGGAAATGGTCATCGGAGCCTCAGCTCCGAAGAGCTCCGACGGTGGCCGACGATGGCACACGGTGAGATGGCGATTCACATCGAGATAAGACGATTTAAGGATACTGGAAGGTTCAGGAACTCACCCTGATGATGATAGAGAGGTCGGCGAGGACAGGCATGGTCGGAGGCGAGCTCTCTAACAATATTTCCGACGAACTTCCGCAAAGAAGAACGACCAAATTCGTCCACTCCAGTGCTCCCCTTGATGCAGGATTTCTCTCAAAGGATCTACGAAGGACGGTGCTTCTCCATGGCTGCTTGGAAGGGTGTGGGAAGATGTGGTTTGATGGCGAGGTGTGGCTCCGGTGATCTAGGGTTTCGGCCCCATTCGAATCAGAGAGGATAAGGAGGGATTGTGGATAGGGATTGAGGCGGGGCATCGCGGTGGCCTTCTTATCCCCCTCTGGAACGGCGGCGAGCATCTTGGCGAATGGCTGACGACGACGACGGCATCGGGCGGCGGCGAGCTCCTCCAGCAAGCTTTCTGTGTGCGTGAGGATAACGACGACATGTTTTTTTGCGGATAACCCCTGGTGTTTATTTCCTCTCAACCCGCACCTTACCTGGCCCCACTTGTCAGTCACAGGAGAGAAAGAGCTGGACTGGCTGTTGGGCTGTTGTGGGCTGCACATGGGCATCATATAAGGAAAGAAATGTTGGGCCACGGCCAGGTAATGTTTTTTATTTGTTTTACCTTTTTCTATTTTCTGTTTTCCTTTTTAGATTTGAATTTGATTTATATTTTGAACTTTTCTTTGTAGGATTTATTTGCTGGGTAATTGCAATAATACTAAAATATATTTAGTATCATTGGTGCACTTTTATTATATAGTCTTTTTGTATTTCTTTTATTTACTCAATATGAGCCTCTCTTAATAGTTTGTAGAAACTTTTCTTATTATTTTTCTCTCCTCTTTTAGTTATGGATTCCTTGAATGGTGAATTCTTATTTGTTTATAAGATTTAACTCTAGTTGGCTCATAGTTTGAATATAAATTTTTATATGTATAATGATCCTATATCATTATTTGATACATGAAATATGAAAGAAATTAATATGGTTCTTACTACTTCCATTAACCTGGAAAATGGCAATGTATATGTTCTAATATGATAAACAAAGAGGTTTAGGATTTTGGATTTTGATTGTTTACCCTAGGGTTTAGGATTTTTTTAATATACTTAGATTCCTTTATGGATGTGGTTAAATATTCAATAACTAAGCATATTGTTTTCTGTTTGGGATATCTGATGACAACACTTTTAGTACCTGAAAGTTATAACTTGAATGTTTTATAGAAAGGAAGTGATAAAAATACTCCTAAGCACATTTAATTATGATGGTTGGAATTGTCAGAGATGTGTTTATGTGATTTGGTGTAGGGAAATGTTCCTATCAAGTGATATAGATATAAGATGAGGAATTCTTAATATGAAATGGATATTATACTTGGTTTTAAGATTTAGAGTTGATTGTTTACCAAGAATTACTATCTTCCATATTTCATAATTCTAGACTTCTTATTAAAGAATTCCTTTCCTAGATATACTACCTTTTCCTATCTATCATCATGATTAACATGGTAAGTTCTACTTCATAGAAATTTTCTCATTCTATGATTAACCTTCTAAACTCATGGATGAATCAATGAGTTTGATACTAAAGTATTTCATAACTTCCTCATATCCTTGATTGGTTGTATCTACTACTCTACTGTTGATAGCCTTCCATCCAACAAATAGTTCCCTCAAACTTTACTCATAATTTTTCTTAATCATTCATTACTAATGTATCTCTATTGGTTGTATGCATCCAACTACCTTTCTCTAAAGTTGACTATCCTTTAATATGAATAACACCACTTATATAACTCTATGCTATACTAGATTTAATTGAATAATATCATCCTATATTCACTTTACTCCAACACTAAATTATATTTATGTGGCTTGCAATGACTACTCTAGGATAGCTTATCTCTACTAAGGTTCCAATCATGTTCTACCCACCAGTATTACTTACACTAAATATAAGCATTCAATATTGGTGGCTAAAGCATCACCATTATAATCCTTTAATCATTTATTGCTTAAGTTCTTAGTTGGCTAAGCAAGGCTTTATCAATCCTACTTTTCCATTGTCTTGAAATTATCTTCTTAGTATCTCATATTGGATTAAGGTTATTTATGTACTATGCCCTCTTTAAAAGGTTTAAGTAGATGTTATGATAAGATCAAGAAATAGTAGATCAAGGATTGATAGTTAAAGAATTTATGTATCCATGGGAAATTACCCAACCTTGATGAACAACAGATATTAAGATAAGTTCCATAAAGATTGCTATAGAAAGAAGGATATTTAGTGAATGATCTTGACTTAGTCTCTTTCCAACTCCAACTCATTAAAGAGTTTAAGGTTAAGTACTACTATGATACTCATAGTAGGAATAGATAAAAATAAGATAGGTCAGCATTAATCATTGTATTTTTATTATTCTAGTGGTAATCTTAACTTAGTATTCATAGGTTGATATGATGAACAGTATGATATGATCCCTTAAGGATCATATATGAATCATTTAAGCAATGTAATTTGAGTGACATTTTATTATATCTGGTCTACCCTTAGACCAAATCATGTTTAACCACATAAGTTTTTAGCAAAGGTCATGTTGAAACTTATCACAGTTAACTTGATGATCTACTTCAATTCCATCAAGTTAAAAGAAGCTTCAATCGATTTGACAAGTTCTGTTTTAGAAGAGCGAAAATTATTCGGATTTTCTATGCATGAATGCAATGCACACATCTGGGTTCAGCTTATTTCTAAGCTCTAATGCTGGGATGTTACAGTAGGCCTCCCGACGTTCTTGAGCTGGCCATCCGCGAGGAGATCAAGCTCATCATACAAACGGTGCACACCATACGAGAGGCACCTGACTGGGCAAAGCCGTACATGGATTTCCTGGCCAAGGGCGAACTCCTGACGAAATAGGTGGCAGCACTATAAGTGCGACGAAGGGCAAGCGCCTACACCATCATCAACAACGAGATGTACAAGCGCAACATCGAAGGCATCTATCAACGATGCGTTAGTCAGGAGGAAGGAGCCAAGCTTCTAACGGACATACACCAGGGCGAGTGTGGCCACCACGCCTCGTCAAGGGCAATAGCAGCCAAGGCCCTTCGGCATGGTTTCTACTGGCCGACGGCGCTGAAGGACACCAACGAAATATTCAAGACATGCAACGGCTGTCAACGATTCAGCCAGCTAAAGCACACACCGTCTGCGGCACTCAAGACAATACCAATCACCTAGCGATTCGCGGTCTGGGGCCTGGACATGGTTGGGCCATTCAAGACATCTCGATCCGGTATGACACACCTGCTCGTAGCCGTGGACAAGTTCACCAAGTGGATCGAGGCGAAGCCAATCAAGAAGCTGGACGGAGCGATGGTGATCAAGTTCTTCAAAGACATCATCATCCGGTTCTGCTACCCGCACAGCATCATCATTGACAATGGAACCAACTTTGCGAAAGGAGTCTTCGCTCGTTTCTGTGGGGAAAAGGGATCCGCCTGGATCTGGCATCAGTCGCACACCTACAGTCCAACGGACAGTGCGAGCGTGCTAACGGTCTGGTTTTAGCCGGAATCAAGCCAAGGCTTATCGAACCGCTCGTCAGATCACCCGGATGCTGGACAGAGGAGCTGCCAGCAGTGCTTTGGAGCCTATGCACCACACCTAATTACTCAACCGGCTTCACGCCGTTCTTCCTTGTCTATGGGGCAGAGGCCATTCTCCCCACAGACATCCAGTTCGACGCACCCCGCAAGCAGCTCTACACGGAGCAGGAAGCCAAGGAGGCAAGGGAGGACAGCTTGGACTTCCTCGAGGAGGCACGCGAGTTGGCTCTGTCCATATCAGCAATCTACCAACAAGACTTGCGCCGATACCACGCCAGCCGGATCCGGCCAACCTCTTTCCGCGAGGGAGACCTAGTGCTGCGCCTGGTCCAGAGCACCAAAGGAATGCACAAGCTGTACCCGCCCATGGAATGCAAGCCTACTCCGGCCATTTTACACTTAGAAAAGTGTATGTATCTCCCCTTTTTATGTAACAAGTGAACAAGATTGAAAGCCTTGGCGCAGCGCTAAGGACTTTGTCCCAATTCCGCACACCACCATCTACATTGTCGTACCGGCTGGCCTAGGCCCCACGATTTCTACAGACGGCATAATATTGCACGTGGCGTTTAGAGTAAACTCTTCGGTTCCGGCTTCAGTACGCATGTCGGCTGTCGACCCGGCAAGAGCAAAAACTCAAAGCACTCGTAGCAAGAAGATGCCAACGTAGAAAGCAAGGGCGTCCAGGCGAACCCGTCGTGCCCTACATTAGATAAGCCAACAACAGCGAACCGAAGTATCGCAAGGCACGCCAACATAGCTAATCCTTCGGTTCCGGCTGCAGACCGCAACCCGACTGTCAGCCGGCAAGGAAAAATGCTCGAAGGGCCAATACTCGCTAAGAAAATGGGAGTTTCTAACGGCCTAACTCGAAGGGGCGCGTATCTATTTTCCTTCTACGATAAGTACCAACTAACGAATGAGCATATGCACAAGAAAACTAACCCAAACCAATGCTTTATCTCGCACGACCCGAGCCACAAATTGGCAAGGTACAAGGTGGCGAAAGAGCTTCGACTCGGCTGACTACCCCAGCCGGCTCGAACCTCGGGGACTACACCCAGTGGACGCGCTCCCGCGCACCCACAAATTCAATTCAAGGTAGCCAAAAGAACTTCGCCCCGGCTGGCTACCCCAGCCGGCCCGAACCTCGGGGACTACACCTAGTGGACGCGCTCCCGTGCACCCACAAACTCAAGTCAAGGTAGCCAAAAGAGCTTCGCCCCGGCTGGCTACCCCAGCCGGCCCGAACCTCGTGGACTACACCTAGTGGATGCGCTCCCGCGCACCCACAAACTCAAGTCAAGGTAGCCAAAAGAGCTTCGCCCCGACTGGCTACCCCAGCCGGCCCGAACCTCGGGGACTACACCCAGCGGACGCGCTCTCGCGCACTCACAAACTCAAGTCAGGACGGCAAAAGAGCTCCAACCCGGCTGGCTATCCTAGCCGGCCTGAGCATAAAAGACCGCAAATGGCAGAGATATAAACAAAGATAAGCAAAAGGCACCAAGCCATAAAGCGGAGCACGAAGGCGCCGCTCAGATTCAAAAATCGGCGACAAAAGTCAGCCGAAATGTAGCACAGCAAAGTAACAAGTTTCACAAATACACCCGGCATCCCGGGGATCAAGAGTCCGGAGCTAAAGAAGTGGACGAAGCAGGAGCAGGAGCTAGACCAGCAGGGGCGGCACCGGCATCAGTGGAAGGAGGCTGGCTGCTGGAGGCGACGTCAAGGGGATTCCAAGGCGTCGGGACCCAGTGGAGTGGCCGTGGCTCTCCGGGGGCACTAAATTCATGCTCCAAGTCCACGTAGGTGCCAATCTTCACCCCACAGGCCTAGAGTGCAGGAGTGCTGGCGCGAAGGCCCTCGTAGCTCGTCCCAAGACGGAAGCCGCGGGTGAGCACGCTATGGTCGGCACCCGGATACCACGACTTCACCAAAGCAAGCGCCATCTCCACTCCGCCTCGAGCAACCCACTCTTTGTGCACGTCCAGCACGTCGATGCCTTTGACAGAGCCACGGCTAGGCTGGCAATGTCATGCACATCGCCCGCGTCCGGCCAGATGTAGTTGAAGAGATCTTTGCCAACGGCGCGCAGGCCATTGCTCTCCTCCGCCACCACCTTGACCAAGTTGAAGGCAGTCAGGTCGCGTCCAACCTCTTGCACGGGCAGCTTCTCCATGGCCATCTCGGTCACCTCAGGATAATGAGTTGCAGCCAAGCACAAAGTAGAATAAACGGACAAGATCGAGCAAGTCATGACACAACGGAAGAAGGAAGCTGAAGAACTTACTGATGACCATCTCCGAGATGTTCTGGAGGTGCTGAGTAAGATCCCCCTCCCTGCGGCGAAGAACCTGGATTGTCTCCTCCTGTTGGGTGGAGATCATCTCAAAATTCTTCAGCGCCTCCGCTCGGATGTCAACTGTCTTCTTGCCCTGCTCCACGATAACCTCAAGCTAATGCTTGGCCACAACAAGTTGATCGAACTGCGCTTGTCGCGCCTTGTTCGATTCTTCCAGCCGGGCGACCTCATCTTTGAGGCGCTCCACCTCCCTCTCCTTGTCCTGGATCATGGCTGTAGGAGGATACCCGATGGTCAACAAAAAACGGGAAAAGGAAGCCAATCGCCAAGACAGATCTGAAGAAGCAATCTTATGGCCAAGATCCCGGGTGTTCTTCACAGATTCCGCAAACGCTTTCTGCAGCAAGAAAACAAATGAGCAACAGAGAAGCAAACCGGATGGAAGAATGGAAAGCATGTGAAGGGTAACGACTTACCTCCATCAAAACAGACAAATTTTTGGCCTCGCCAAGGCCCTTTTCCATTCCCTCAACCAGGTGGCGAACCTGGCTGAGTGCGACGGGCGCCGAGCCCGAGAGCTGGGCAAGGATCGCACCCGGCGTCAGTATAGCCGGGCCTCGAGCCGGTGAAGATAAACTTGTCATCATCGGCAACCACACCCGAAGGCGCAGCCACCACCAACTCCCTCCCAACCGGCCGACCACCATCCGGCTGGCTGCCATCCGCCGTAGCCGCCTGCGCAGCCCCAGCGTCCTCCGTCACCTCCGTAATCACGGTCCTAGTGGAACTGCTTGGAGCATCGCTCCAGGCCGGGTTCACGCCAGCACCGGGACGAAGGAGGGGGGTCTCCGGGTCCCGCGCAGCCGCAAACAGCTGCCCCAACCGTGAAGACGCAGGCGCCTAGTGCAGCAGCCCCGTGATCGGGGAGCCCTTAGGGGGCCTGGGCGGAGATGCTGCGGCTGCTGCAGCCGGGCCCGCCACAGCCGTGCTAGCCACAGCCGGCGCGGGTGCAGCCAGCGACCTCGCCACCTCTTCAACCGGCGGAGGAGGGGGAGGAGCAATAACGGCGGCACCACCATCGCCAAGCAGCATGGCCTCGCTGCACAGAGTGAAGTGTCAAAGGAGTAGCCAACGGAACCATAGAGCGGCAAGCAAGGGCAAGGGAGATACTAACCCAGCGACGGACGATGGAGCAATGGCCTGACGCCCTCGGCACGTCTTTTTCGCTTCAACTGGAGCGGGAGCGGCAACAGGCGTCGCCCTCTTTCCCCGGGCTCTCGCCGCGGGTTTCTCTTGGCCACCCTCCTCGTCGGTGACATCGACTGTGACACAAGCAAGTAATCAAAACCGTAACCTCAAGAGCAAAAGGGAAGGAAAGAGATACCGTCAGCAACTTACCATGAGGATCCGAGGGGCCGTCGTCCTCTCGGACGGGAAACCCTTCGGGCTCCGTCTGGGGGGGTACTTCTTCGGCTTCCTATCCTCCAAGAAGGACGGAAGAGGGAAGTCATCCATGCCGTCCTCAGCTAGCTGCGCCGTGAACAACTAATCAAAAATGCGAGCATAATGCACCCAAGGAAAGCTAGCAATGACAATAAGCGAGACACAAGATAACCAGAGAAAAACAGACCCGAGGCGGCAGGCGGCCGTGATGGTATGGAGGGCAGGAGTACGCCCAGGTAGCCTCCATCCGGAACTTGGAGATCATGAAGACCCAGTTCTGCAGGTCCTGCTAGGGCACATCCTTCCGTGACGTCCTCGTCGGGTCATTGGAGGTCGATATGTGGCACATCTTGTGCGACCGCTTCTGCAGCGGAAGCACACGGCGCACCATCCACGACGAGGTGATGTCCCGGGCGGTGAGCCTCTTCGTCTCCACCATCGTCTCTAGCCGGGCGGCCATCCGGTCGAGGTCCACCGTCGCGCCCATGCCCTTCGTCGCCCAGCCTTTCTGCGTCGAGGGCACGTCGGCGTAGGACGAAAGGCAGAGCCAGTCATTGGCGATTGGTCACATAAAAATATGAACGCTACCACAGCTTGACGGTGTCGGGAAGCTCAAACCGCGGCATCGGCGAGGAAGACCGCGGGTAGATGGCGCAACAACCTATCTGCGTCAGCGAGCCACCCTTGGAGGTGTTCTGGGCCTTGAAGTGGAAGAACCTGAGAAAGTTCCCCACCTAGGGCCACACCCCAAGATAGGATTCGCAGCAGGCCGCATGATGCGACAGTTGCGCAATGGCGTTGGCTCCCAAGTGATGAAGCTGGAGGTCGAAGAAGAGAAAGAGATGGAGGAGGAAGGGACTGACGGGAAGGCCGAAGCCGCGGGCAAAATGCGCGAGGAAGACGACGCATTCCCCCGACCGAGGGTATGGCACCCGCTCCCCCTCCGGCACGAGCCGATGCTTCACAAGCATCGATGAAGGAAGAAAACTCCCCCGCCGATACTTGTTGACGATCTCGTCGGTCACAAAGGACCCGCACCAGCCGATGCATTGCTCAGGCAGCATCTCGACAGAGGAAGAGGCCATGGTGGACGGGAAGAAAGTGGCCGGCGGCGACAAGGAGAAGGCGCGCAAGAGCAAAGGGCGCTGAAGCACGAGGGGAGGATGAGCCGGAGGATGGACAAGTATGGGAACCGATCCCCCTCAGAGCTCTATTTATCCCCGCAAACGGCACCGTCGCCCCTTCGGCTTCTACTCGACGTGTGGTGTCGCGGAACGACAACCACACGATGCTTCGGCTCCAGATCCTCTACATTGTCATAATTGCCACAAAAGATCCCCGGGTGTTAGAAGGAGACGAGGCGTGCGCACTTGCCCCGAGAAACCGTTATGGAAAGTTTGTGTGCGCAATTGCCAAAAACTGACGCAGCGACGCAGAAGTCAAAATGACGCGACGTGCGCCAGAACCGCAGTCATGGGTGACGACATCAACGACGTCATCAAGCCAAACGTTTCATCTTCAGATGCGCCAGCCGGTTCCTGCCTTCGCTGTTTACACCCAGTGGACGGCCATCGATTCCGCAGCCGGTTAATTCCAGTCGGAAAGCAAAAGCAAAAGCCGCAGCCGAAGGAAATAAAACAACTCTCTTAGGACAAGAAGGAGCACGGAAGATCTTGCCCAGCGGCCAAGCCCATATGTGCTCGGGGACTAGTGTCGGGGGGATAACCCCCGGGTGGGGAAAGCCAGGCACAAGTAGGCCGGCTCCAAAAGATGCAGGCCGCCTGGCCTCCAGGAAAGACAACTCTAGCCGACTGGCGAGCACACCCGGCTGGGCTTATAACCTTCCCGGCTGGCCCGTCTAGCCGGTGGCCGGAAGAACCGGCCGGGTGGCCATTTCCACCCGGCTCACCTCAGATTCGATGGAGAGCACAGAAGGGCTGACGCTTCGTGCGGGGTACACTTCTGGATCTCCCTCGTCACCAAGGAAGCTGTCACGCCATCATGACCAGCGCTACCCAACGAAGATAAAGCAAGATGGTCGGCTGGACTAGCAAAAGCGGTCCGGGTGACCGTTAAAGCAAGGATGACGCCCCAAAGGAAGCCCGGGTGACCGCTAAAGAGAAGGGTGATGCTAAAAGAAGGGCGGACTGGGTCCTGACCCACCGGCTGGGCCCTGCAGCCGGACCTGCCCTGTAAACCCATATCCAAATAGTAAACCCTAGGACACGACCTGTAATTTCCCCCCCCCCAGACCAGAACCGCAGTCATGGGTGACGACATCAACGACGTCATCAAGCCAAACGTTTCATCTTCAGATGCGCCAGCCGGTTCCTGCCTTCGCTGTTTACACCCAGTGGACGGCCATCGATTCCGCAGCCGGTTAATTCCAGCCGGAAAGCAAAAGCAAAAGCCGCAGCCGAAGGAAATAAAACAACTCTCTTAGGACAAGAAGGAGCACGGAAGATCTTGCCCAGCGGCCAAGCCCATATGTGCTCGGGGACTAGTGTCGGGGGGATAACCCCCGGGTGGGGAAAGCCAGGCACAAGTAGGCCGGCTCCAAAAGATGCAGGCCGCCTGGCCTCCAGGAAAGACAACTCTAGCCGACTGGCGAGCACACCCGGCTGGGCTTATAACCTTCCCGGCTGGCCCGTCTAGCCGGTGGCCGGAAGAACCGGCCGGGTGGCCATTTCCACCCGGCTCACCTCGGTTCGATGGAAACCTGAAAAGTGGCGGCTTCGCGCGGTACACTTCTGGATCTCCCTCGTCACCAAGGAAGCTGTCACGCCATCATGACCAGCGCTACCCAACGAAGATAAAGCAAGATGGTCGGCTGGACTAGCAAAAGCGGTCCGGGTGACCGTTAAAGCAAGGATGACGCCCCAAAGGAAGCCCGGGTGACCGCTAAAGAGAAGGGTGATGCTAAAAGAAGGGCGGACTGGGTCCTGGCCCACCGGCTGGGCCCTGCAGCCGGACCTGCCCTATAAACCCATATCCAAATAGTAAACCCTAGGACACGACCTGTAATTTCCCCCCCCCAGACCAGTATATAAGGGAGGGCAGAGCTAGGGTTCTAGGTAAGTAACAATAGAAGGATAGAAGTGTAAGCATCAAGTTCCATCTTCCTCTAGCTTTCGATAGTAGCTAAGGAAACAGCTCAAGGAGCACCTGTACTGAGCATCAGCTCCCATTCATAGTTCATCTTGCAGGAGTAGGGGTGTTACCTCGCTAAGAGGTCCCCGAACCTGGGTACATCCCTGTGTTTGCAGTGCACCGTGACCAACCCGTTGCGTGAGCCACCAAATGCATCCGTGTGTCCCTTCTTTGCCATCCCCGATGGCTCTGCCGTGTTCCACACCACGACAAACACTCAAAGAGGTCTAGTGATCAAGATTGGAAAAATGACCATTTGCTTATTTTATTTGTTTTTGAATTTCTCTTGATTTGTTTCTACTTGGAAATGTTTTATATGATGTTGTTTTCATCTTTTAACCATTCCTTGCTATTCACAACAATCACACAAGTCCATGCATGCATTCATACAATCATCACATACACACATGCATTCATATGGATTTTAATTAACAAAAGTTTTTGTTAACCCTAATTTTGATGATTGGAATTTGATAACCTTGTTCAATATTTTTGGGATGTTCCAAACCTTCCCTCCTTAAACAAAATCTCGTCTCGAGATTTGAGAAAAAGAAAACTAGGATTTAAAGAGATCAGGAAACTCCGTCTTGATGTAATCTTCCTGCTCCCAGGTAGCTTCCTCTTTGGTGTGGTTGGTCCACTGTATATCTTGAGAATTTTGATACTTCGGGTCCTGGTAGTTCTAAAAGCTTCCTCCATAAAACGTATGGGTACTTCAGGATACGTCAGGTCATCGTTGATCTCTATGGTTCTGTGATCAATATTCTTGAAAACTTCAGTATTCTCCGGGACTTCTAGGCATTTGCGAAGTAACGCTATATGGAACACATTATGTACTGTAGACATCTCTTCTGGCAGTTCCAGTTGATACGATACTTCTCCTCGCTGATTCAAAATCTTGAAAGGTCCGATATATCTGGGGTCTAACTTTCCTTTGAGCTAGAAATGTTGCATTCCCTTCAAAGGTGACACTTTGAGATACACAAAATCTCTGATATTGAAAGTGATGTCTCGACGTCTCTTGTCGGCATAACTCTTCTGTCTGGCTTGGGCGGTCTTGAGGTGCTCACGAATCTTGTGAACTTTCTCTTCAGCTTCTCGTAGGATGTTGGGTCCGAAAATATGACTCTCTCCTACTTCTGACCCATTTAAAGGGCTACGCCACTTCCTTCCATACATAAATTTAAATGGGGACATTTGCAAGCTGGCTTGATAACTGTTGTTGTAAGAAAATTCTGCAAACGGCAGATAATCTTCCCATTTAGATCCATACTCTAGCACACGGGCTCTCAACATATATTTGAGTATTTGGTTTACTCGCTCCGTTTGTCCATCGGTCTGAGGGTGATAATTTCACATCCCAAAATTTTCCAAATTTTGAAATGTGAAAAATAAATAAACAAAATAAATAATTGTTGAAATTTAGGCTGAAAAGAAACTTTTTGTTTCTAATGGAAACATTAAAACCCATCTCGAACAAACTTTGAATAAAATTTGAATCCAACTAAATTCAAATCAAGTGAAATGCATTCTTCATAAATGCATCTTGAAATTTAAACACTTGGAAAATAAACCAAAACCCTAAAACTCTATTGGGATATTTCCAAGATATCTCTAAGACCATGGATTTTATCCATATAAAATTTGTCAACAAACATTTATAAATGATCAAGAATGACAAATGGAAGTATTATAAAACCATAGAAATTGATTTCATTCAATTTGGAACCATAGATAAAATCTTATGAATTTAGTAAGATAAGGAAATTGAATTTCCAAAGATAATGAAGCCCTTGTCTAAAATCCATACCAAATGGTGGCAAATAACCCTAAGGAGAATTAAAAGGATAAGCAAATATTAAATAAGATTTTACAAGTTGGAATCACCAAGTTTGGACCATTAAATAAAAAGATATGGATTTTATAAAATAAAGGAAGAAATAATTAATAGGAAATATTTAAAAGCCAAACAAATGATATGAAAGATTATTGATTAATAAAAAGAGTAAAGGATTATTTAAATAAAATCATAAGGATTTATTAATATCCAATTTTATTTAAGTAAAGACATTTCCCAATTTAAATATAAATCATATTAAAGTATTTTAAATAATAATTCAAAGTGAAATTATTTTGAATAAATAAAACCTACTAAAAAAGGTTTGGTAAAAATTTAGAATTCAAATAGAGTTTGAAAACCTATTTAAAACTTATTTTGAAATAAAGACAAATGTCTATTTATAAATATATAATAGACCCTAAAAGAATAAAAGAAATATTCTAAAATTGGACCTTAGATTATGTTAATAAACAGTATTAAAATATGCTCAAGGTTTGGCAAAGATTTGAAATTCAAATGGTTGTTTGATTTGTTTGAACAAATTCAAAACTAAATAAAAGAAATAGGAAAAAGAAAAATAAACAGAACAAAAAAAATGAAAGGAGCCAGCCCAACCCAGCTAGCCCACTAAGCCCAGCAAGCCCTCCTTTCTCCACCGAAGCGTTTTATTTCTCACCGCAGAACAAACCCGCTTCGCCACTGACGACTGGACCCCACCCTTTCTCTCTCTCTCTCTCGTACACTGACAACCAGACCCCACACTACCCAGTCATCGTCTCCACCCTGCGACCATTTCCTTGCCCGTTTCTACATTGATCTCGTGGGAGTAATTCACGTCAATACCGTGAGTAATGTCTGTCATCAATCACGCTCGATAACTCGCCTGCTCCTCCTCTCCATTTCCCCTCTCTCGCCCGGCTCTCTCTGCCCCTAGGCTGCTCCCATTCTGGCTCGCACCGCCACGGACTCCGACGAGCCTCTTCTACAATTCCGGCCAGACACCGTCGAGCCTTGCCCCCTCGACCACTCGAGCTCACTCCCCAGCCTCAGGCGCATCTACCGGTGGTCTCCACTTTCCCGTGCGCGCCCCATATGCTCGGCAACGACCATGTCTGAGCATCGCCGTCGTCTGCTTCCTCTCTGACGACCTCCCGTGGTAAACCTCGACCGCCCTCTCCTCCTCTTTCACACACTCGTACTCACCACGACTTCACGCATCTAACCATACTCTCCTTGTGTCTTCGCAAGCCCTATAGCGTCGCCTCCGTCAATGTCTGAGAGCACCCGACGTCTTTGCGAACTCCGGCGAGCGATTCACATCAACTCTGGGCGCCCCTTCGCCAGCCAAGCACGCCTTGAGCTTCGCCACACCCCTATGAAAAATGTGAGCTACTCCTCTCTCACGCTTCCTATACCGCCGACGACTCCACCATCTGACCGCGCCGCCGCCACTCGCCGCCAACTTTTGGTTAATCGCGTGAGAGCCATAGGATCTTGATCTAATGGTTGCGATAGAAACTTAAACGAAGAGGTACGTAGTGATCTGAGCCGCTCAGATCTAATTAGATCCAACGCCCCACAGAGCTCAATCCTCGCGAACCGTTTTTGACCAATCAAAACACAACACGTGGCTCAGGTTTTTTAAAAACAGAATAGAATCTATTAGATGTTTGATTTTGTAAATTGCATAACTTTAAATCTACACGTCCAAATTTTGCAAATTTTATATAAATGGAATTATAAAAACAAACTCTATCCAACCATGCACTTTGTTTAATGAATTTCTTCTGGAAACTTAGTTGTTTTTGCAGAAACTTGTGTAGGTATATTTTGAATATAAAAATTATTCTAGCAATATTTTTATGGTAAAATCTTTGGCAAATGGATTGTTTTGAACCTACTGACCATAGAAACCAACTTATGGATTTAAAATTGTATTTTGTGAAGTTAAAGAATAAATCTTTGAAGTAAAGCATTTCTAGTTAAATGAAAATATGGTTTATGTGTTAAAAATGCTTTTTGAGTAAAACCTTTGGAAAATGATTTGATTTAAACTCTCTGACCCTAAACACCAAGTTTTAGGATTTAAAAATATATTTGATGAACCCTATAAATTATTACTTTGCTAAAAAGCATTTTCAACAACATAAAATATTGATTTGGTATAAAAATGATTTATAGGTGAAACATTTTGCAAATGGTTTTCATATTAAACACTTGACCATAAAACACTAACATTTGTGTTTAAAATGTATTTTTCAAACACTAGAAAATATTACTTTGGTTTGAACCATTTCTAACAAATCAAAAAATGACTTAAAGTGGCCATTTTTTCACTAACTTGATATCAAATGGTTTTACCACTTTTATAAATGACCAATAGGTGTTTTAAAATGTTTATAACCTATTAGAAACCACTTTCCAAATAAAACAATCTTTGGCATGTTTGCATGCATTGCTTTGTTTTTATTATTCTATGTGATGATTGCTTGAATGGTAGATTGAATATTTGCTTTCTTGATTGAATTGTAGTGGAATTTGAAGAGTGTGACTATTGCAAGATCAAGGAGTGAACTTATAATTCTCTACCAAAAAGTCAAGTGATGCTTCATACTTTTGTCCCATTATTTTCACTATGCATTAGTGATATTTCTAAGTAGAAGTTGCATGGAATTTTTGCTAAGTATAAACTATGCCATGGGAAATCCTAGTAGATGAAACCTTCGTGGAATTTTCCTAAGTTAAGATTCCTACTACTATCATGCTTAGCTTAGCTAGTAGAAAACAAGGGTGGATTATATTCATGCTATGGAATATTTCTAAGTCAAGGACTTGTGTTTTGTTTAATAAAACAACTAAGTGTATGAATCACCTGGGTGGAAAGGGACTTGCTTGGTGATTTTTGGTTGAGTCGTTACACAAGGCCCATTTCTATGGTTTACCTTGTGTATCTCACTTGTGTATTGCCACCCAGGAACAAAGAGATTTGAGATGTCAAATGTTGAGAAGCTTCAAGTGTAGCCACTTGGCATTATGGGCTCTGCCTGGATCATATAGGTTGCAATATCTTAGCCAAATGGACAGTTGGTGGTAGGGGATTGATAGGTTGGAGCGCGTCCATTCTGGTCTAAGGGAAGGCTTCTGAAAGATCTTGTCTTGGTGAAACCAAGTCTTGTGGGGAAAGTGCACCACCTCTGCAGAGTGTAAAACCTAAGTACTTAGCCATGTCCCTAGCAAAGGACAATTTGAGCATCAAGACATGGAAGCTATCAAGAATCTCCTCATCCCAATTTTCTAAGTTAAAAACTTGTGGTTGAACAAGGGTTGAAGGTTCACCAATTTCTATTGGTGGTTCGTTGGGAAAGTTTTTGTCAAACAAAAACTTAGTGTTTTCAAATGATAAGGAAAATCTATTTTGATAAAAGCAAGCCTAAGATCCACCTAGCCAAATGCATATAGATGATAGATTCCACTATACTACCATAGTATCACTTGCCAATACAATTCAAATGTATTGACCCTTGTGGTTGTAACTTATTATGTTGCAGGTTTGTTTGATATTAGTGAAGTGTGTTGATTAGGATTACAAATCTACAACCAACATGTTTGCCTATGGCACTTTGAAGATGAAGGACTCCATGCTATAGTTATTTCTTCTTCATTGTAATGAGATAGCCAAATGAGCTATGTAAGATGTAATGCATTATTTTATTCCTGGTTATAAAGTTGTATTATGACCTTTGTTTCTTGATATTACATCTTAATTGTGGATGCTAGCAATTGAGCCAGGGACTAACATTGTAAACACAGGGATCTCTACCTTATTAAAGGTTGGGACCTCTACAGATAAGCTGTGCTGAAATCTAATCGGGTTCCTAATCCTTCTTGGACTTTCTTCTAAAATCTCGAGGTAAACTGAGTTCCTCGATCTGATATAATGTTCTTGGGGACTCCATGCAAACTGACGATTCTAGCGATGTACAACTCTACTAGTTTTGAACTCTGGTGCGTGGTCTTGACTGGTAAGAAATGGGCAACATTGGACAATCTATCTACGATAACCCTGATAGAGTCATTTCCCCTACTAGATGTAGGCAATCCGGTGATAAAATCCATTCGTACGGAATCCCATTTCCATTCTAGAATCTGCAATGGTTGCAATAGTCATGCGGGTCTCTGATGTCCTGCCTTGACTCTTTGACAAATATCACACTTGGCGATAAAGCTTCCAATACCTCTCTTCATCTTATGCCACCAAAATTGCTCCTTCAAATCTTTATACATCTTCGTTCCTCCAGGGTGGATAGAATAAAGAGTATCATGGGCTTCTTTCAAAATAGCTTGCTTCAATTCTGAGTCTGCTGGCACGCAGATACGTCCTTTGTACCACAAAACTCCTTCATCTTTGGTGAATCCGGGTACTTTGCCTATACCGATACGACGTTTAAGTCCGTCGATACTAGCATTTCCTTTCTACGCCTCCTTGATCTGACTGATCAAAGTGGGTTGAAGTTCTATGCTTGCCAAAAATCCTTCACTTACTAATTCCATTCTGAAATCCTCCATTTCCTTGTGCAAACTTGGTTGCTCCTTCAGAATCATGGAATTTAAGCAACACGGCAATCTACTAAGGGCATCTGCTACCACATTGGCTTTACCAGGGTGATAGTGAATGTCCAGATCATAGTCCTTGATTAGCTCTATCCATCTCCTCTGCCTCATATTCAGCTCCTTCTAAGTGAATATATACTTCAGGCTCTTGTGATCCGAATAAATCTCACAACGATTACCCATAAGGTAATGCCTCCATGTTTTTAAGGCTAGAACTACGGCTGCTAGTTCGAGGTCATGGGTAGGATAATTCTGCTCATGCTGCTTCAGTTGTCGGGATAGATAAGATAAAATTTGCCTTCTTGCATTAGCACACATCCGAGACCGATCTTGTATGTGTCACAATATACATCAAAAGGTTTCGTGATAGCCGGCATGATCAAGATTGGCGCTGAAATCAATCTCTTCTTGAGTTCTTGAAAACTCGCTTCACATTTGTCCGTCCATTCAAACTTCTTGTCCTTCTTCAACAATTGGGTCATGGGTCTTGCGATACTTGAGAATCCTTCTACAAACTTGCGGTAATATCCCGCTAATCCGAGAAATGCACGAACTTGGGTTTGAGTGGTTGGGGCTTGCCAATCTTCAACATCCTTCACCTTTGCTGGGTCAACGGCAATTCCTCCAGATCATACATTATGTCCAAGGAATCCTACCTCTTGTAACCAGAATTCACATTGCTAAACTTGGCATACAACTGATGCTCCCTAAGGGTTCCAAGGATGGTCCTCAGGTGTAGCTCATGTTCTTCTTATGATTTGGAATAAACCAGAATGTCATCGATGAAAACAATGACAAACTTATCCAGGAAGTCCATAAAAATCTTATTCATGAGATTCATGAAATAAGCGGGGGCATTGGGTAATCCAAAAGACATGACGGTATACTCATACAGTCCATATCTGGTGGTAAAGGCAGTCTTTGGAATATCCTCTGCGCGAATCTTGAGTTGATGATAACCAGTTCTAAGATCAATCTTAGAAAACACTTTGGCACCGGTCAACTGATCAAACAGGTCTTCTATCTTTGGCAGTGGGTACTTGTTCTTGATGGTGACATCATTCACTTTCCGATAATCCGTACACAAACGGTTACCTCCATCCTTCTTGTACACAAACAAGACAGGTGATCTCCATGGTGATGCACTTGGTTGAATCAGTCCTATCTCTAGCATAACATCCAGTTGCTTCTTTAGCTCCACTAATTCCGATAGGTTCATACTATATGGTCTCTGAGCTATGGATTCGGTTCCAAGGATTAGTTCAATGATAAACTCTATATCCTGATCTAGGGGCATACCGGGCAAAACATCTGGAAATACATCGGGGTATTCATAGACTACTCTGACTTGGTCAATGGTTGGTTGGGCTAGACTCTTGTTGCACTTGAATTGACGAGGCAAAGTCTCATATACATGCTCTACTGATATTCCGGCTGTACTGGTCATGGTTATGGCTTTCTTGGCACAGTCGATTAATTCTTTACGTTTTGGCATCCAATCCATTCCTAGTACTACTTCCAAACCTTTAGTTCCAAGTACTATTATATTAGCATAAAATCTATGCCATGGATTCGGATAGGTACGGCCTTGCAAATTTTTCTAGCTTTGGTAGTTGAACCAGCTATTTGAACTATCATAACATGCTTCAATTTTGTTGGTTGAATCTTACTAGTGCATGCAAATTCTTCGGTAACAAACGAGTGCGATGCTCCAGAATCAAACAACACTCTTGCAAGTACTGAGTTAACAGAAAACATACCCAGCATGACATCAGGCGCTTCTTGGGCTTCTTCGGTATTCATGAGAAACAGGCGGCCGTTGCGGTTGACCTAATTCCATGGGGCAAAACTTCTTCCAGGCTGAACACGACGCTGCTGCTGAGCTGGGGCATTTGCATTGGGGGATGCGGCAATATTCTTGGGGCACTCATTGGAAATATTGACCCTTGGTTCTTGTAGAGGTCCCAACCTTTAATAAGGTAGAGATCCCTGTGCTTACAATGCTAGTCCCTGGATCAATAGCTAGCATCCACAGTTAAGATGTACTATCAAGAAACGAAGGTCACAATACAACTTTATAACCAGGAATAAAATAATTCATTACATATTACATAGCTCATTTGGCTATCTCATTACAATGCAGCAGAAATAACTATATAGCATGGAGTCCTTCAACTTCAAAGTGCCACAGGCAATCATGTTGGTTGTAGACTTGTAATCCTAATCAACACACTTCACTAACATCAAACAAACCTGCAACATAATAAGTTACAGCCACAAGGGTCAATACATTTGAATTGTATTGGCAAGTGATACTATGGTAGAATAGTGGTATCTATCATCTATATGCATTTGGCTAAGTGGATCTTAGGCTTGCTTTGCTCAAAATAGATTTTCCTCATCAGTTGAAAACACTAAGTTTCTGTTTGTCAAAATCACCCCAAGGCATCTACCAATCAGTGATTGAAGATCCTTAACCCTTGTTCAACCACAAGTTTTTAACTTAGAAAATTGGGATGAGGAGATTCTTGATAGCTTCCATGTCTTGATTCTCAAATTGTCCATTGCCGGGGACACGGCTAAGTACTTAGATTTTACTCTCTCGAGAGGTGGTGCACTTTCCCCACAAGACTCGACATGCATCGAGACAAGATCTTTCAGAAGCCTTCCCTTAGACCAGAATGGATGCGTTCCAACCTATCATCCCCTACCACCAACTGTCCATTTGGCTAAGTTATTGCAACCTATATGATCCAGGCAGAGCCCATAATGCCAAGTGGCTGCACTTGAAGCTTCTCAACATTTGACATTTGACATCTCAAATCTCTTTGTTCCTGGGTGGCATTCCACAAGTGAGATACACAAGGTTCACCAGTCCCCTGGCCTCGTGCAACCACTCAACAAAAATCCATCCAAGCAATACCATTCCACCAGGTGATTCATTCACATAGTTGTTTTACTAAACAAAACACAAGTCCTTGACTTAGAAATATTCCATAGCATGAATATAATCCACCCTTGTTTTCTACTAGCTAGGCTAAGCATGATAGTAGTAGGAATCTTAACTTAGGGAAAATTCTACTAAGGTTTCATCTACTAGGATTTCCCATGGCATAGTTTATACTTTGAAAATTCCATGCAAGTCCTACTTAGAAATATCACTAATGCATAGTGAAAATAATGGGACAAAAGTATGAAGCACCACTTGCCTTTTTGGTAGAGAATATAAGTTCACTCCTTGATCTTGCAATAGTCACACTCTTCAAATTTCACTACAATTCAATCAAGGCACAAATTCAATCTACCAATTAAGCAATTCATGACATAGAATAATAAAAACAAAGCAATGCATGCAAGCATGCCAAAGATTGTTTTATTTGGGAAAGTGGTTTCTAATAGGTTATAAACATTATAAAAATACCTATTGGTCATTTATAAGGTAGCAAAATCATTTGATATTAAGTTAGTGAAAATGGCCACTTTAAATCATTTTTGTTTTGTTAGAAATGATTTAATCAAAGTAATATTTTCTAGTGTTTGACAAATATATTTTTAAACACAAATGTTAGTGTTTTATGGTCAAGTGTTTATTATTAAAACCATTTGCAAAAGGTTTTATCTATAAACCATTTTTAAGTCAAACAACATTTTATTTCATCATAAATGCCTTTAAACATAGTAATAATTTTCTAGGGTTCACTAAATATATTTTTAAATCCTATAACTTGGTGTTTAGGGTTAGAGAGTTTAAATCAAATCATTTTCCAAAGGTTTTACTTAAAAATCATTTTTATACCATAATCAATATTTTTATTTAACTAGAAATGCTTTAATTCAAAGATTTATTCTTTAGCTTCACAAAATACACTTTTAAATCCATAAGTTGGTTTCAGAAGGTTCCAAACAAACCATTTACAAAATATTTTACCCTAAAAATATTTTTAAAATGAATTTTATACACAAAATATGCCTACAAGTTTCTGCAAAAATAACTGATTTTCCAGAAGCAAATCATTAAAAAAGTGCATGGTTGGAAAGTACTCCTTTTGATGATTCCATTGATATAAAATTTGTAAAATTTGGACGTGTAGATTTAAAGTTATGATTTTTTCAAATCTAACCATCTAATAGAACATTTTCTGATTTTAAAACAGAGTCAGTGCCACGCGTCTTGTTCTTATTGGCCAAAAACGGTTCGGCTGGATCTAGTGCTGTGGTGCGTTGGATTAAAAGGGGATCGTGTGTCTCTGATCTAGCGTACCCCTTCGCTTAAGTGAATCTAACACAACCACAGGATTTGCATCCAACGGCTCACAGCGCAACGACCACTAACTGGCGGCGCTGGCGACGAACGCGCGGCGGCGGCGCTCTGTCAGCGGCATTCCGGTGCAACCAGGAAGCAAGGGAGAAAGGGAAGGGGCTCACCGGGTTTGCCGTGGCATGGGGATGCTCGAGGTGGTCGCCGTCGACGAAGGGGCGCATGGGGTTGCTGAATTGCTCGCCGGAGTCAATGTCACCATCGGGTGCGCTCAGACGTTGTTGAAGGCGAGGCTACGGATCATGCTAAGGCAAACAAATGGTGTCTTTAGATGCGCAGGATAACATTGAGTGCACTAGTGTTAACAAGGGGGAGAGGGGCGGTGAGAACTCACCATGGGAACTCACCGGAGTCAAGGCAGTGGACGGCGATGTTCGGTTGTCGTCGTTGTCGAGGTTCTGGGGCACGTGCGAGTGAGCTGAGGGTGCTGGAAGGTGCGCACGTCGATGGGGAGTGACCTCACGTGCACTAGGGTAAGGGGCGCGGTCTAGGTTCATCGGAATTCCAGCTAGAGCTCGTTGGAGCCAGTGGTGTTGCAAGCGGAAATTGGAGCAGCCCTGGGGCGTTCGGGTGCGAGCGAGCGAGGGGAAATGGGGAGGAGAGGGGGCGCTTAAGATGACATGGTCGTGGGGATGATTTACTGGCGTGTCTACGCGAATTGAATCGATCCATCAATGGCCAAAAACGGCAGAGGAGGATGGGGGCGGGGTCAGCGGGGTGGAGACGATGATGAGGTGGCGCTAGTGGGGTCGCTTCGTCAGTGGGGGTTCGGGTTCATGCGCGAGTGAGAAAGAACGGGCTCGCGGGGGAGAGAGAGCGGAGCCGGTTGGGTTGTGCTTGTTGGGCTTGCTGGGCCAGGCAGCTGGGTAGGGTTAGATGGGCTGATCCTTTTCTATTTTTTTCCTTCTTTGTTTTTTTTCTTTTTCCAATTCTCTTTTCTGTTTTTAATTGATTCAAATGTTTTAAGCTTTGATGTGAATTCAAATTTTTGCAGAACCTTTAAAATAAGTTTATATTATTTAATAGGTTTAATTAGTCCACTTTGAATTATTTCAAATATTTTATTATGCTTTAATATTTATTTAAAAAGAGGCTTTTGTCTTTATTCAAATAAAATCCAATATGGTTTTAAATCCATGTAAATTCTTATTCAAATGATTCTTTTATTTCATTTAAGTTAATTATATAACTTTTATTCCCCTTGGGCAAATTCAATTTATTATTTTCCCATGATTTAATTAATCATTTCTATTAGGGATTTTGTCTTTATTTAATAGAATGGAATTTGGTTAATGCCATATAATTTTTCTCACAATTTGGTATGGATTTTAGATAGGAGCTTTATTAGCTTTAGAAATTTATTTTCTTATCTTATTAAATTCATAAGATTTTACCCATGGCTTCAAATTAAGTGAAACCAATTTCCATGGTTTTATAATATTTTTAGTGTCATTTTGATCACTTATAAATGTTTGCTGACAAATTTTTATATGGATAAAATCCATAGGCTTAGAGTAATCTTGGAAGTGATTTTCTTCCATTAAGGTTTTGGGTTCTGGTTTATTTTTCCCAAGTTTAAATTTCAAGATACATTCATTGCTGAATGCATTTCACTTGATTTGAATTTTTTTGGATTCCATTTTATTCAAAGTTTGTTCAAGTTGGGTTTTGATGTTTCCATTTAGAAACAAAAAGTTTCTTTTCACCCTAAATTTCAACAATTATTTATTTTGTTTATTTATTTTTCACATTGCAAAATTTGGAAAATTTGGGGATGTGACAGGCTACCACCCTTAATAGAAATCTCGTCCCGAGATTTGGGAAATCTAGAGGTTACAATTTGGCTTCAAAACAACTAGGGTACTACCACCCTTAAAAGTTTTCAACTAGATTGCATCTTGGCTCACTTGGGATCTTGCTGAAACTTCTCTGGACAGACATCTACATAGTGTCCTTTGTTTCCACACTTGAAACATGTGACAAGGCTGAGATCCCTCATAGGCTTTCTTGTCTTGTATCTCATCTTTTCTGGACAACTGCTTGCATAATGTCCTTGGTCACCACAATTGTAACATGTGACAAGGTTGAGTTCTTCACGATCTTCACCGACAAGTTGATACATAATGGCCTAGCTCTTTGTAGTTGTTGCACCACACTTGGCTAATTTCCTTATTCTTCTTTTTCTTGGGTTTCTCCAAAGCTAGGAGTTCTTCTAGTTCATTCTCTTCATATCTCACCTCAAAGGTGGGAAAGTCTCCTCGGTTCCTTAATCGATTCCTTGGATAATACATACGTTTCCTCTTTTGTCCATCAAGGTGATTCCTAGTGTATGGAGGTGCAAGCTGAGATTTTCCTTTGTCTCCATCCCTCTTGATAGAAGTTGTTTCCTCATGGGGGTTTCCAAACTCTTGATGCATTCCACCTTGTTTCCTTTGTTGAACTATAGGATAGATGGGGCATTGGATAGGCACATGATTATTTCCTTCACATAGGAAACAAGTCATTTGATATGTGGGGCATTGTTTAGTTGGATGTTTCTCTTCATAATTAGGGCATTGATCTTCATGTTCTTTGGAAGTGTGATCCATGTCTCCACAAATATTGCAAGTTTGAGTCCCTTCTATAGTTTCATCCTTGACATCATTGTTGCCACAAACTCCTTGGGAAAGGTTGTCTTTCATGTTGATCATTTGAGTGGTCATCCCTTGCAACAATTAGGATTGGATTTCCAAAAACTTTTTCAAGGTTGGGTCTAACTCATTGTTGTTGGCTAAAAACTGAGCTGTCACTTGATTCAACTAGGCTTGTGTTGCTAGAAATTGTTCTCTCATGTGCATCTCTTGGTTGTTGTTGTTGTCACCATTCTTGATGTTGGAGTCTCTTGGGGAAGTCATATGCTTGGGTTGGATTGGTATTAGAGTAGGCAAAAGATTTTTATAGAAGAAGTCTAATCACACAAAACAATTCACACAAGCAATGTGCAGGCAATCACAAACAAACATTCCACTCAAACAACAAGTTTCAAGCAAATTTTTAGGAAACAAAATATTTTTGCTACACCACATAGGTTGGTGGGTTTGATATAAACTTTAGTATGGTGGTCCAACTGTATGGTTCACTTGAGATCATTCCATTCTTATTAGGTGTGTCTTCTTGAATGAGATCATGGTTTCCTTGGAACAATTCTTGTGTCTTGGTCACAAAACTTCAAAGGTGATGATGGTTCCTTCTAAGTTGTGTTTCCTTAGTATTCAAGTCTTGAGTAATATTTCTTGTCTCACTTGTAGTCCTTAGTGATGTCCAAGTTTAAGTCCTTGTTGAAACTAAAGTTGAAGTCATTGGTGATGTTGAAGTTTTTGCTCAAGTTGAAGTCATTGCTTATGGTGAAGTCTTTGCTAATGTTGAGGTCTTGTCCATCAAGTTTGAAAAGGAAGAGATGTAGAATCAAAACCAAAAGGTTGAGGAAATAGTTTACAAGATTGTTTGTAAATAAGTTTTGGAACAAATACAACTCTTATTTTTCTAAGGGGTTTTGTCCAATCCTAGGGTTACAATCCTATAGGCAACACAGTGCTCTGATACCATCTGTAGAGGTCCCAACCTTTAATAAGGTAGAGATACCTGTGTTTACAATTCTAGTCCCTTGATCAATAGCTTGCATCCACAGTTAAGATGTACTATCAAGAAACAAAGGTCACAATACAACTTTATAACCAAGAATAAAATAATTCATTACATCTTACATAGCTCATTTGTCTATCTCATTACAATGCAGCAGAAATAACTATATAGCATGGAGTCCTTCATCTTCAAAGTACCACAGGCAATCATGTTGGTTGTAGACTTGTAATCCTAATCAACACAGTTCAGTAACATCAAACAAACCTACAACATAATAAGTTACAGCCACAAGGGTCAATACATTTGAATTGTATTGGCAAGTGATACTATGGTAGAATAGTGGTATCTATCATCTATATGCATTTGGCTAAGTGGAGTTTAGGCTTGCTTTGCTCAAAATAGATTTTCCTTATCAGTTGAAAACACTAAGTTTCTGTTTGTCAAAATCACCCCAAGGCATCTACTAATCAGTGATTTAAGATCCTTAACCCTTGTTCAACCACAAGTTTTTAACTTAGAAAATTGGGATGAGGATATTCTTGATAGCTTCCATGTCTTGATGCTCAAATTGTCCATTGCCGGGGACACGGCTAAGTACTTAGATTTTACTCTCGATAGAGGTGGTGCACTTTCCCCACAAGACTTGACATGCATCGAGACAATATCTTTCAGAAGCCTTCCCTTAGACCATAATGGACGCGTTCCAACCTATCATCCCCTACCACCAACTGTCCATTTGGCTAAGTTATTGCAACCTATATGATCCAGGCAGAGCCCATAATGCCAAGTGGCTGCACTTGAAGCTTCTCAACATTTGACATTTGACATCTCAAATCTCTTTGTTCCTGGGTGGCATTTCACAAGTGAGATACACAAGGTTCACCAGTCCCCTGGCCTTGTGTAACCACTCAACAAAAATCCATCCAAGCAATACCATTCCACCCAGGTGATTCATTCACATAGTTTTTTTATTAAACAAAACACAAGTCCTTGACTTAGAAATATTCCATAGCATGAATATAATCCACCCTTGTTTTCTACTAGCTAGGATAAGCATGATAGTAGTAGGAACCTTAACATAGGGAAAATTCTACTAAGGTTTCATCTACTAGGAATTCCCATGGCATAGTTTATACTTAGAAAATTCCTTTTAAATATATTTAGGATTATTTTGCTCACAATTTGGTATGGATTTTAGATAGGAGCTTTATTAGCTTTAGAAATTTATTTTCTTATCTTATTAAATTCATAAGATTTTACCCATGGCTTCAAATTAAGTGAAACCAATTTCCATGGTTTTATAATATTTTTAGTGTCATTTTGATCACTTATAAATGTTTGCTGACAAATTTTTATATGGATAAAATCCATAGGCTTAGAGTAATCTTGGAAGTGATTTTCTTCCATTAAGGTTTTGGGTTCTGGTTTATTTTTCCCAAGTTTAAATTTCAAGATACATTCATTGCTGAATGCATTTCACTTGATTTGAATTTTTTTGGATTCCATTTTATTCAAAGTTTGTTCAAGTTGGGTTTTGATGTTTCCATTTAGAAACAAAAAGTTTCTTTTCACCCTAAATTTCAACAATTATTTATTTTGTTTATTTATTTTTCACATTGCAAAATTTGGGGATGTGACAGGCTACCACCCTTAATAGAAATCTCGTCCCGAGATTTGGGAAATCTAGAGGTTACAATTTGGCTTCAAAACAACTAGGGTACTACCACCCTTAAAAGTTTTCAACTAGATTGCATCTTGGCTCACTTGGGATCTTGCTGAAACTTCTCTGGACAGACATCTACATAGTGTCCTTTGTTTCCACACTTGAAACATGTGACAAGGCTGAGATCCCTCATAGGCTTTCTTGTCTTGTATCTCATCTTTTCTGGACAACTGCTTGCATAATGTCCTTGGTCACCACAATTGTAACATGTGACAAGGTTGAGTTCTTCACGTATCTTCACTGGACAAGTTGATACATAATGGCCTAGCTCTTTGTAGTTGTTGCACCACACTTGGCTAATTTCCTTATTCTTCTTTTTCTTGGGTTTCTCCAAAGCTAGGAGTTCTTCTAGTTCATTCTCTTCATATCTCACCTCAAAGGTGGGAAAGTCTCCTCGGTTCCTTAATCGATTCCTTGGATAATACATACGTTTCCTCTTTTGTCCATCAAGGTGATTCCTAGTGTATGGAGGTGCAAGCTGAGATTTTCCTTTGTCTCCATCCCTCTTGATAGAAGTTGTTTCCTCATGGGGGTTTCCAAACTCTTGATGCATTCCACCTTGTTTCCTTTGTTGAACTATAGGATAGATGGGGCATTGGATAGGCACATGATTATTTCCTTCACATAGGAAACAAGTCATTTGATATGTGGGGCATTGTTTAGTTGGATGTTTCTCTTCATAATTAGGGCATTGATCTTCATGTTCTTTGGAAGTGTGATCCATGTCTCCACAAATATTGCAAGTTTGAGTCCCTTCTATAGTTTCATCCTTGACATCATTGTTGCCACAAACTCCTTGGGAAAGGTTGTCTTTCATGTTGATCATTTGAGTGGTCATCCCTTGCAACAATTAGGATTGGATTTCCAAAAACTTTTTCAAGGTTGGGTCTAACTCATTGTTGTTGGCTAAAAACTGAGCTGTCACTTGATTCAACTAGGCTTGTGTTGCTAGAAATTGTTCTCTCATGTGCATCTCTTGGTTGTTGTTGTTGTCACCATTCTTGATGTTGGAGTCTCTTGGGGAAGTCATATGCTTGGGTTGGATTGGTATTAGAGTAGGCAAAAGATTTTTATAGAAGAAGTCTAATCACACAAAACAATTCACACAAGCAATGTGCAGGCAATCACAAACAAACATTCCACTCAAACAACAAGTTTCAAGCAAATTTTTAGGAAACAAAATATTTTTGCTACACCACATAGGTTGGTGGGTTTGATATAAACTTTAGTATGGTGGTCCAACTGTATGGTTCACTTGAGATCATTCCATTCTTATTAGGTGTGTCTTCTTGAATGAGATCATGGTTTCCTTGGAACAATTCTTGTGTCTTGGTCACAAAACTTCAAAGGTGATGATGGTTCCTTCTAAGTTGTGTTTCCTTAGTATTCAAGTCTTGAGTAATATTTCTTGTCTCACTTGTAGTCCTTAGTGATGTCCAAGTTTAAGTCCTTGTTGAAACTAAAGTTGAAGTCATTGGTGATGTTGAAGTTTTTGCTCAAGTTGAAGTCATTGCTTATGGTGAAGTCTTTGCTAATGTTGAGGTCTTGTCCATCAAGTTTGAAAAGGAAGAGATGTAGAATCAAAACCAAAAGGTTGAGGAAATAGTTTACAAGATTGTTTGTAAATAAGTTTTGGAACAAATACAACTCCTATTTTTCTAAGGGGTTTTGTCCAATCCTAGGGTTACAATCCTATAGGCAACACAGTGCTCTGATACCATCTGTAGAGGTCCCAACCTTTAATAAGGTAGAGATACCTGTGTTTACAATTCTAGTCCCTTGATCAATAGCTTGCATCCACAGTTAAGATGTACTATCAAGAAACAAAGGTCACAATACAACTTTATAACCAAGAATAAAATAATTCATTACATCTTACATAGCTCATTTGTCTATCTCATTACAATGCAGCAGAAATAACTATATAGCATGGAGTCCTTCATCTTCAAAGTACCACAGGCAATCATGTTGGTTGTAGACTTGTAATCCTAATCAACACAGTTCAGTAACATCAAACAAACCTACAACATAATAAGTTACAGCCACAAGGGTCAATACATTTGAATTGTATTGGCAAGTGATACTATGGTAGAATAGTGGTATCTATCATCTATATGCATTTGGCTAAGTGGAGTTTAGGCTTGCTTTGCTCAAAATAGATTTTCCTTATCAGTTGAAAACACTAAGTTTCTGTTTGTCAAAATCACCCCAAGGCATCTACTAATCAGTGATTTAAGATCCTTAACCCTTGTTCAACCACAAGTTTTTAACTTAGAAAATTGGGATGAGGATATTCTTGATAGCTTCCATGTCTTGATGCTCAAATTGTCCATTGCCGGGGACACGGCTAAGTACTTAGATTTTACTCTCGATAGAGGTGGTGCACTTTCCCCACAAGACTTGACATGCATCGAGACAATATCTTTCAGAAGCCTTCCCTTAGACCATAATGGACGCGTTCCAACCTATCATCCCCTACCACCAACTGTCCATTTGGCTAAGTTATTGCAACCTATATGATCCAGGCAGAGCCCATAATGCCAAGTGGCTGCACTTGAAGCTTCTCAACATTTGACATTTGACATCTCAAATCTCTTTGTTCCTGGGTGGCATTTCACAAGTGAGATACACAAGGTTCACCAGTCCCCTGGCCTTGTGTAACCACTCAACAAAAATCCATCCAAGCAATACCATGTAAATTCAATATGGTTTTAAATCCATGTAAATTCTTATTCAAATGATTCTTTTATTTCATTTAAGTTAATTATATAACTTTTATTCCCCTTGGGCAAATTCAATTTATTATTTTCCCATGATTTAATTAATCATTTCTATTAGGGATTTTGTCTTTATTTAATAGAATGGAATTTGGTTAATGCCATATAATTTTGCTCACAATTTGGTATGGATTTTAGATAGGAGCTTTATTAGCTTTAGAAATTTATTTTCTTATCTTATTAAATTCATAAGATTTTACCCATGGCTTCAAATTAAGTGAAACCAATTTCCATGGTTTTATAATATTTTTAGTGTCATTTTGATCACTTATAAATGTTTGCTGACAAATTTTTATATGGATAAAATCCATAGGCTTAGAGTAATCTTGGAAGTGATTTTCTTCCATTAAGGTTTTGGGTTCTGGTTTATTTTTCCCAAGTTTAAATTTCAAGATACATTCATTGCTGAATGCATTTCACTTGATTTGAATTTTTTTGGATTCCATTTTATTCAAAGTTTGTTCAAGTTGGGTTTTGATGTTTCCATTTAGAAACAAAAAGTTTCTTTTCACCCTAAATTTCAACAATTATTTATTTTGTTTATTTATTTTTCACATTGCAAAATTTGGAAAATTTGGGGATGTGACAGGCTACCACCCTTAATAGAAATCTCGTCCCGAGATTTGGGAAATCTAGAGGTTACAATTTGGCTTCAAAACAACTAGGGTACTACCACCCTTAAAAGTTTTCAACTAGATTGCATCTTGGCTCACTTGGGATCTTGCTGAAACTTCTCTGGACAGACATCTACATAGTGTCCTTTGTTTCCACACTTGAAACATGTGACAAGGCTGAGATCCCTCATAGGCTTTCTTGTCTTGTATCTCATCTTTTCTGGACAACTGCTTGCATAATGTCCTTGGTCACCACAATTGTAACATGTGACAAGGTTGATTTCTTCACGTATCTTCACTGGACAAGTTGATACATAATGGCCTAGCTCTTTGTAGTTGTTGCACCACACTTGGCTAATTTCCTTATTCTTCTTTTTCTTGGGTTTCTCCAAAGCTAGGAGTTCTTCTAGTTCATTCTCTTCATATCTCACCTCAAAGGTGGGAAAGTCTCCTCGGTTCCTTAATCGATTCCTTGGATAATACATACGTTTCCTCTTTTGTCCATCAAGGTGATTCCTAGTGTATGGAGGTGCAAGCTGAGATTTTCCTTTGTCTCCATCCCTCTTGATAGAAGTTGTTTCCTCATGGGGGTTTCCAAACTCTTGATGCATTCCACCTTGTTTCCTTTGTTGAACTATAGGATAGATGGGGCATTGGATAGGCACATGATTATTTCCTTCACATAGGAAACAAGTCATTTGATATGTGGGGCATTGTTTAGTTGGATGTTTCTCTTCATAATTAGGGCATTGATCTTCATGTTCTTTGGAAGTGTGATCCATGTCTCCACAAATATTGCAAGTTTGAGTCCCTTCTATAGTTTCATCCTTGACATCATTGTTGCCACAAACTCCTTGGGAAAGGTTGTCTTTCATGTTGATCATTTGAGTGGTCATCCCTTGCAACAATTAGGATTGGATTTCCAAAAACTTTTTCAAGGTTGGGTCTAACTCATTGTTGTTGGCTAAAAACTGAGCTGTCACTTGATTCAACTAGGCTTGTGTTGCTAGAAATTGTTCTCTCATGTGCATCTCTTGGTTGTTGTTGTTGTTGTCACCATTCTTGATGTTGGAGTCTCTTGGGGAAGTCATATGCTTGGGTTGGATTGGTATTAGAGTAGGCAAAAGATTTTTATAGAAGAAGTCTAATCACACAAAACAATTCACACAAGCAATGTGCAGGCAATCACAAACAAACATTCCACTCAAACAACAAGTTTCAAGCAAATTTTTAGGAAACAAAATATTTTTGCTACACCACATAGGTTGGTGGGTTTGATATAAACTTTAGTATGGTGGTCCAACTGTATGGTTCACTTGAGATCATTCCATTCTTATTAGGTGTGTCTTCTTGAATGAGATCATGGTTTCCTTGGAACAATTCTTGTGTCTTGGTCACAAAACTTCAAAGGTGATGATGGTTCCTTCTAAGTTGTGTTTCCTTAGTATTCAAGTCTTGAGTAATATTTCTTGTCTCACTTGTAGTCCTTAGTGATGTCCAAGTTTAAGTCCTTGTTGAAACTAAAGTTGAAGTCATTGGTGATGTTGAAGTTTTTGCTCAAGTTGAAGTCATTGCTTATGGTGAAGTCTTTGCTAATGTTGAGGTCTTGTCCATCAAGTTTGAAAAGGAAGAGATGTAGAATCAAAACCAAAAGGTTGAGGAAATAGTTTACAAGATTGTTTGTAAATAAGTTTTGGAACAAATACAACTCATATTTTTCTAAGGGTTTTGTCCAATCCTAGGGTTACAATCCTATAGGCAACACAGTGCTCTCGATACCATCTAGAGGTCCCAACCTTTAATAAGGTAGAGATACCTGTGTTTACAATTCTAGTCCCTTGATCAATAGCTTGCATCCACAGTTAAGATGTACTATCAAGAAACAAAGGTCACAATACAACTTTATAACCAAGAATAAAATAATTCATTACATCTTACATAGCTCATTTGTCTATCTCATTACAATGCAGCAGAAATAACTATATAGCATGGAGTCCTTCATCTTCAAAGTACCACAGGCAATCATGTTGGTTGTAGACTTGTAATCCTAATCAACACAGTTCAGTAACATCAAACAAACCTACAACATAATAAGTTACAGCCACAAGGGTCAATACATTTGAATTGTATTGGCAAGTGATACTATGGTAGAATAGTGGTATCTATCATCTATATGCATTTGGCTAAGTGGAGTTTAGGCTTGCTTTGCTCAAAATAGATTTTCCTTATCAGTTGAAAACACTAAGTTTCTGTTTGTCAAAATCACCCCAAGGCATCTACTAATCAGTGATTTAAGATCCTTAACCCTTGTTCAACCACAAGTTTTTAACTTAGAAAATTGGGATGAGGATATTCTTGATAGCTTCCATGTCTTGATGCTCAAATTGTCCATTGCCGGGGACACGGCTAAGTACTTAGATTTTACTCTCGATAGAGGTGGTGCACTTTCCCCACAAGACTTGACATGCATCGAGACAATATCTTTCAGAAGCCTTCCCTTAGACCATAATGGACGCGTTCCAACCTATCATCCCCTACCACCAACTGTCCATTTGGCTAAGTTATTGCAACCTATATGATCCAGGCAGAGCCCATAATGCCAAGTGGCTGCACTTGAAGCTTCTCAACATTTGACATTTGACATCTCAAATCTCTTTGTTCCTGGGTGGCATTTCACAAGTGAGATACACAAGGTTCACCAGTCCCCTGGCCTTGTGTAACCACTCAACAAAAATCCATCCAAGCAATACCATGTAAATTCAATATGGTTTTAAATCCATGTAAATTCTTATTCAAATGATTCTTTTATTTCATTTAAGTTAATTATATAACTTTTATTCCCCTTGGGCAAATTCAATTTATTATTTTCCCATGATTTAATTAATCATTTCTATTAGGGATTTTGTCTTTATTTAATAGAATGGAATTTGGTTAATGCCATATAATTTTGCTCACAATTTGGTATGGATTTTAGATAGGAGCTTTATTAGCTTTAGAAATTTATTTTCTTATCTTATTAAATTCATAAGATTTTACCCATGGCTTCAAATTAAGTGAAACCAATTTCCATGGTTTTATAATATTTTTAGTGTCATTTTGATCACTTATAAATGTTTGCTGACAAATTTTTATATGGATAAAATCCATAGGCTTAGAGTAATCTTGGAAGTGATTTTCTTCCATTAAGGTTTTGGGTTCTGGTTTATTTTTCCCAAGTTTAAATTTCAAGATACATTCATTGCTGAATGCATTTCACTTGATTTGAATTTTTTTGGATTCCATTTTATTCAAAGTTTGTTCAAGTTGGGTTTTGATGTTTCCATTTAGAAACAAAAAGTTTCTTTTCACCCTAAATTTCAACAATTATTTATTTTGTTTATTTATTTTTCACATTGCAAAATTTGGAAAATTTGGGGATGTGACAGGCTACCACCCTTAATAGAAATCTCGTCCCGAGATTTGGGAAATCTAGAGGTTACAATTTGGCTTCAAAACAACTAGGGTACTACCACCCTTAAAAGTTTTCAACTAGATTGCATCTTGGCTCACTTGGGATCTTGCTGAAACTTCTCTGGACAGACATCTACATAGTGTCCTTTGTTTCCACACTTGAAACATGTGACAAGGCTGAGATCCCTCATAGGCTTTCTTGTCTTGTATCTCATCTTTTCTGGACAACTGCTTGCATAATGTCCTTGGTCACCACAATTGTAACATGTGACAAGGTTGAGTTCTTCACGTATCTTCACTGGACAAGTTGATACATAATGGCCTAGCTCTTTGTAGTTGTTGCACCACACTTGGCTAATTTCCTTATTCTTCTTTTTCTTGGGTTTCTCCAAAGCTAGGAGTTCTTCTAGTTCATTCTCTTCATATCTCACCTCAAAGGTGGGAAAGTCTCCTTGTTTCCTTAATCTTGGATAATACATACGTTTCCTCTTTTGTCCATCAAGGTGATACCTAGTGTATGGAGGTGCAAGCTGAGATGCGCAGGATAACATTGAGTGCACTAGTGTTAACAAGGGGGAGAGGGGCGGTCAGAACTCACCAGGGGAACTCGCCGGAGTCGAGGCAGTGGACGACGACGTTCGGTTGTCGTTGTTGCCGAGGTTCTGGGGCGCGCGCGAGTGAGCTGAGGGTGTGCTGGCAGGTGCGCACGTCGATGGGGAGTGACCTCGCGTGCACTAGGGTAAGGGGCGTGGTCTAGGTTCATCGGAATTCCAGCTAGAGCTCGTCGGAGCCAGTGATGTTGCAAGCGGAAATTGGAGCAGCCCTGGGACGTTCGGGTGTGAGCGAGCGAGGGGAAATGGGGAGGAGAGGGGGCGCTTAAGATGACATGGTCGCGGGACTGATTTACTGGCGTGTTTACACGAATTGAATCGAGCCATCATGTCAACACCCGGATTTTGAATCCCAGATGCCTGTTATGCCATACATCGCAATCCTAGGATTACCATTTTTGCGAGACATAACAGAATTGGATACCACATTACATCATCCATTACAAACCACATATAAGGTCTTACAAAAATAAGGATCTCATGATCCAGTTCTTAATACAACTTCAAGCAACGGAATATGTAATAATAACGGTAGCGTAGGCGAAGCTCCATCTTTGGGGTCACAGGCAATGCTGACGATGGGAGATGATCCCAGTTGTCGTAACCTTCCTGGGGTCCATTGTAGCACCCCGGAAAATCCACTACTAGAAATTCGCTGTTGTTTTTATTATGTGCATCATCATGACGTCATCATGCATTTATTCGCATAAAACTATTTTCCAAAAGCCTATTTTATTTTCTAGAGATGTCCCCTCCTTGTTCAAATCGAAACCCTAGATCCATTCAAATCTTTTATTTGTCTAAAACCTTTTCACAGATGTTTTGTTTTAAAAATATATATATATAAATATTTTGTACCGGGGAGACAGTTCGGCCGGTCAGGCCAGAGGCCCAACCGGACCAGACCATCTATGACCCGGCCCAACTAAACCCTACAAAATCCAGACCTAACCCTAACACTAGACCATCCCCAAACCTCCCCAGACCTAACCCTAGCCGCTAGGCACCCACTCCCTGCCTAGCCGCCACAACCCCGGCCCCACCCTGCATCGCGCCGCACGCTCCCAGGTAGAACCGGCCTCGCTCGCTCTTTGCCAACCCTATCGCGTTGCCCAGCCACGCCTAACCCCTCACGGTACCCGCTCCTGGCCCCACCCCAGACCCACCTAGCCCGATCCCTGCTCCGGCACACCCCCTGGCCCCACCCCGCTACAGGAGCGCCTGCAGTCACGAGCCCCCGTTCCCCCAACCTCCTCTTGACTTCTTCCTCCCTCCTCCCGTGCGTCCGCCGCCGCCGCCCTCTACCTTCCCCGGCCCTCTCTGCTCGTGCTACACCACCCTCCTCCGCCCCGTCTGTGGTACCCTGTCGCCCAAGACCGCTCCGTCGTCCTCCCTGGCTCCACCAGACCTTCTCGTCCGCCGCCGGGAGCCCCTCTCCATCGAGCCTTCCCTGCCGCGACCGCCCTCCGTCGCCCGGGTCCCCCTGCCTCGGTCCAGCCGCCCGGGCTCGCCTCCTCCTGAGCTTGCCCCTGTCGGCCGCCCCCTCCTTCGCGCCATGTTCCTCCCGCGAGTCGGCCGGCAGCCGTCACACAGGGGTCCCCGCACGCCGCGCGTGCTCACCGCCGTCGTCTTCAAGATAGCTCGCGAGGCCTTCTTCCTGTCGTGTCGCATGAGCCCGCACCCCAGCGGCTGGCCTTTGATGCCAAGGCGTCCTCCTCCCGTATCTACCGATGTCGGCTGCCTCCGTACGCTCCTCCAAGGTCCTGGTGGCCTGGCCTCACCCTGCTCGTTGGTTGGTGTCCAACAGCAAAACAATGTGGTGGTTTTGTTGTGTTGAGCTTCAGATTCTACCTATGTGTTGATACCTCGTGATTCCTCTAATGTGAAGTTGTGGTGTGTTGCTACAGTGGTAACCCTGTGGAGATCAGTGCACATGGAGATGTTGTTGGGTGGGCGATACACTTGACAATGGTACCCTGCCGAGATCGACTTCGACCGAGAAGATTCGATGAACCCCGGGTGCCCATCCGAGTTCTCCATCGACCACAAAGTCGGAGTCTGAAGCTCCCCTTCATGGAAACCAAGCTCTCCTCACGAACATGAAGACCCTCGATCCTGGAATCCGAAGGCGATGATGACAGATTCGAAGACCGATCCCGGCGTGCCCGAACCCTGCCGAGCCCGAACCCGATCTCGCCGAACCCCAAGATCTCCGACCGCCATGTGTGACCCCTATCCGAGACCCTCATATTTTTATAATATATGACCTTCTACTTTGTGCATATAAATTGATCATATTGCATGCATCTGGTGTGGTTTGGGGGCCTTATGCCGATTCACCTCATAATTAAAGATGGAGGCCATATACGGGCTTTTCTAGTCTTATATTAGCTCCATTTAAATTTGTGTAGCGAACCGGTGCTATATTTTTCCTTGTTAAAACAACATCTAAATTGCGGGGTATCTAAACAATATGAACCTTCTAAATAAATGTCGGGGCCCCGATTCCGCTTAATATTGCCTAATTGCATCGTATCCTTGCCATGCCATACATCATACATGCATCATGCCCGATCTTTTGCCGTAGTATTAAATAGTGTATCTAATGTTTCCTCTAGTGCTTTGCTTCTTCACGGATTAGGCCGATGAGTTGATGCGAGTGTCGACCCGATTTTCGGATAAACCTTCGGCAATATTTTCAGGCGAGCATTCTCCCCCTTTCTACCTATTTTACATTTCCAGTCTTTATTTCCTCCTGTTGATCTATTGCTATCTGTGTTGCGATGCTCTAGTTTTCGTACCCGTGATATCCCTTGCAGCCTTATATTGCCTTGGACACATCCTATTACCTGTTGCTTGGTAGATAGTTGAACTTGCGTGTCGTAGTCGCTTGCTCAAGTGCTGTTGCGTGTCGTCAAGTACCGCAGTTGTTGGAAGAATGCCATATGCTTTATGTTGGAGACGATCATGGCTTTAATTATCGTTTAATAACTAAAATTGAAGTAGGTAAATAATGCAGAGGCACAGGTGGGCAATAGATGTTATTTAGTTTTTAACCGTCCACTTGTGTCCCGTAGGACCCCGAGTACTTGATACCTGTTCTTTGAATATTCGCCCTATCCGCATGTGGGACCATGAATCCCCCTAGCCAGAGCTTGAGTCATATTTATTTCTTGGGGCCACAAAGTAGTTTGGGGCTTTATTACTATCCTGTACTTATGCCATGCCTTACTGTTTTATTTACGATTGCGCGTGGAGCGCATGTACTGTTTAGGTAAGAGGAGTGTTTTCGCGGTATCGACAAGCCCAGTCACTCTTTCGGGTTCCCAGTCATTTACAACCATTGACGCAAACCTCTGGGTCCGTTCCGGAGTCGGCCAACTTCGTCGCGGGTAGCTTGGTGGGGTGGCCCCCTGAAATTTATATGAATCTTGCAATTTCTATGTCGTGATGCCTCGTTGGGTTTTTATTTGGTTTTTCTCGAGGTTGATCGTGCGTGTGTTGCTATTTGTGCCCCCCTGCAGGGTAAAACTTTCTGAAAGCCGTGTCCGCGGTTATGGACGACTTGGAGCACAGTATCTCGATCATAGACAACTATAACTAAATTAGTGCTATAAATTTGAATTTATAATGACTAGTAATCAGCTTCACTATAATGGAATGGCTAAATAAAAGTGCCAACAATTGCTGGTTTGGGTTGTCACCTATTACCATTGTATCTGACTAGTAAGTATTGCAACTACAACGGAATGGCTAAATAAAAGTACCAACAACTGCTGGGTTTTGGGATGCCTCATGCTATATGTATCTGACTAGTAAGTACTACAACTACAACGGAATGGTTAATTAAAACTGCCCACTGCTTATTATATCAGGATGACTCATGCTATCTATATCTGACTAGTAATTGCCGCAACTATAACAAAATGAATAAAACTGCCAACTGTGTGAGTTCCTCGGTTGACTTCCTCGTTTGGTCTCGAGGGGGAAATACCAGGATGGGTATGCTTGGTGATAATTTCAGGTTGGATCCAAATAGGTATTTCTTATCCCTATCTGATAGCCGCCAGTTGTATTGAGTCTCTATAGGTTGTTTAGTGCATGCTGCGCTGCTGCTTCAGTCCACCATACCTATGTAGGCGAGGACCGCTGAATTCTAGTCTCGCTGTAATCGCCTCGATCGACCGCTTCTTTTTCCTTTGCCCTTTGTCGACACCTCTTTTGCTTAAGCAGGTTTTGAGATCGACGTCGTTAGCAGGGTTACCCTTCCGGCTTGGCCTGGGCAGGGTTATGGACGCCATTGGTTATTCTTCAGGGCTCTTAGTTCAATTTGCATCTTGTCCGTACTCGGGCGCTGTATTGTTTACAAGGTGATTTGGATCTTTGTACTGTATATTTGTATTATTCTCTTTGAGTCGCTGTTGTATATATATGTTTTGTGGGTTCCATCGAGGACTATTGTGTAATGTTATTACTTCGTTTTCCACCCGCACGCAAGTGCCTAGTGGGCACCTTTGAATCGTTTCTATGCGGGTTTGGCGGGAAGCGCTGAAACTTGCATAGGGCCGATTCCGAGGGTGTTACAGAGTGGTATCAGAGCTCAGCAGTTACGATACCCCACTGGTCCAGCCTATAGGATAACCTAGATAACGGCCGATGTAGAGTGTCAAAACTATTTTGGAAAATCGGTTGGATAGATCTGATTAGGTCTGTTTTTACTCCTTACCACTCTGCTATTCTCTTCTTACCTTTGCATGTTTTGAATCCACTCTTATCTTTTCTTCGAGTCCAGGAATTCTCGTGGTTGGGTTTCCGTAGTACCTTCAGGGTTTCACTTCCTCCTCTTGTAACGGTGCTTCGACATTCGTCCTTCATGCTATCCGAGGAATGTTTCATCTGTTGTACCTTCTGGTGGACCCAAAAATTCACTAAAAAAATTGCTTTGTATCTTCCGGTGCTTTTCAATGCGACGACCTCATCTGCATCATGTATGATGAAGAACTTACATCATTCTTTTGTTTCTAAAACTTGATTGTTGAGGTCTTTAGTCTGATTCCGAGAGTTGGTTGCATAATTCCCCTATTTATGTGCAGAGTAATGCTTTGGGTGCGCGATGGACCGATCACCATCCGACTACTCTTATCATTCGCTCTGGTACATTGAATCGGTGGATCAAGCAATTTTACTCCTTTCACAGAAGTTAGAGGCGGCCTTAACTTTTGATGCATTTACCTTCGTCCTTTGTTATACGGAGTGTTCTCTCGATGAATGGGAGCATCGACCCTTGTTGGTGGTGTCGCCATTTTCAAGACGGAGAAAGGATCTTTGTTAGTGGTGTCGCGAACATCTACATGCAGCGAAAAGATTCAGACCGTCGGCCTTCCTCCTCGTACCATGAGGAGGATCTCGAGGGCGAGATCCATTGTTAGTGGTGTCGAATTGTAGCACCCCAGAAAATCCACTACTAGAAATTCGCTATTGTTTTTATTATGTGCATCATCATGACGTCATCATGCATTTATTCGCCTAAAACTATTTTCCAAAAGCCTAATTTATTTTCTAGAGATGTCCCCTCCTTGTTCAAATCGAAACCCTAGATCCATTCAAATCTTTTATTTGTCTAAAACCTTTTCACAATGTTTCGTTTTAAAAATATATATATAAATATTTTGTACCGGGGAGACAGTCCGGCCGGTCAGGCCAGTGGCCCAACCGGATCAGACCATCTATGACCTGGCCCAACTAAACCCTACAAAATCCAGACCTAACCCTAACACTAGACCATCCCCAAACCTCCCTAGACCTAACTCTAGCCGCCAGGCACCCACTCCCTGCCTAGCTGCCACAACCCCGGCCCCACCCCGCATCGCGCCGCACGCTCCCAGGTAGAACCGGCCTCGCTCGCTCTTCACCAACCCTATCGCGTTGCCTAGCCACGCCTCACCCCTTGCGGTACCCGCTCCTGGCCCCACCCCCAGACCCACCTAGCCCGATCCCTGCTCCTGCACACCTCCTGGCCCCACGCGCCTCTGAGGCGCCTCGATCCTGAGCCCCGTTCCCCCAACCTCCTCTTGACTTCTTCCTCCCTCCTCCCGTGCGTCCGCCGCCGCCGCCCTCTACCTTCCCCGGCCCTCTCTGCTCGTGCTACACCACCCTCCTCCGCCCCGTCCGCGGTACCCTGTCGCCCAAGACCGCACCGTCGTCCTCCCTGGCTCCACCAGACCTTCTCGTCCGCCGCCGGGAGCCCCTCTCCATCGAGCCTTCCCTGTCGCGACCGCCCTCCGTCGCTCGGGTCCCCCTGCCTCGGTCCATCCGCTCGGGCTCGCCTCCTCGAAGCTTGCCCTGTCGCCGCCCCTCCTTGGCGCCATGTTTCCTCCATGAGTCGGCCGGCAGCCGTCCTGAGGGTCCCCACGCCTTGGCGTGCTCACCGCCGTCGTCTTCAAGATAGCTCGCGAGGCCTTCTTCCTGTCGTGTCGCATGAGCCCGCACCCCAGCGGCTGGCCTTTGATGCCAAGGCGTCCTCCTCCCGTATCTCCCGATGTCGGTTGCCTCCATACGCTCCTCCAAGGTCCTGGTGGCCTGGCCTCACCCTGCTCGTTGGTTGGTGTCCAACAGCAAAACAATGTGGTGGTTTTGTTGTGTTGAGCTTCAGATTCTACCTATGTGTTGATACCTCGTGATTCCTCTAATGTGAAGTTGTGGTGTGTCGCTACAGCGGTAACCCTGTGGAGATTAGTGCACATGGAGATGTTGTTGGGTGGGCAATACACTTGACAATGGTACCCTGCCGAGATCGACATCGACCGAGCAGATTCGATGAACCCCGGGTGCCCATCCGAGTTCTCCATCGACCATAAAGTCGGAGTCCGAAGCTCCCCTTCATGGAAACCAAGCTCTCCTCACGGACATGAAGACCCTCGATCCTGGAATCCGAAGGCGACGATGACGGATTCGAAGACCGATCTCGGCGTGCCCGAACCCTGCCGAGCCCGAACCCGATCTCGCCGAACCCCAAGATCTCCGACCGCCATGTGTGACCCCTATCCGAGACCCTCATATTTTTATAATATATGACCTTCTCGCCTGTTGCATATAAATTGATCATATTGCATGCATCTGGTGTGGTTTGGGGGCCTTATGCCGATTCACCTCATAATTAAAGATGGAGGCCATATACGGGCTTTTCTAGTCTTATATTAGCTCCATTTAAATTTGTGTAGCGAACCGGTGCTATATTAGATGTTGTTAAAACAACATCTAAATTGCGGGGTATCTAAACAATATGAAACTTCTAAATAAATGTCGGGGCCCCAGTTCCGCTTAATATTGCCTAATTGCATCGTATCCTTGCCATGCCATACATCATACATGCATCATGCCCGATCTTTTGCCATAGTATTAAATAGTGTATCCGATGTTTCCTCTAGTGCTTTGCTTCTTCACGGATTAGGCCGATGAGTTGATGCGAGTGTCGACCCGATTTTCGGATGACCTTCGGTAATATTTTCAGGCGAGCATTCTCCCCCTTTCTACCTATTTTACATTTCTAGTCTTTATTTCCTCCTGTTGATCTATTGCTATCTGTGTTGCGATACTCTAGTTTTCGTACCCGTGATATCCCTGGCAGCCTTATATTGCCTTGGACACATCCTATTACCTGTTGCTTGGTAGATAGTTGGACTTGTGTGTCGTAGTCGCTTGCTCAAGTGTTGTTGTGTGTCGTCAAGTACCACAGTTGTTGGAAGAATGCCATATGCTTTATGTTGGAGATGATCATGGCTTTAATTATCGTTTATTAACTAAAATTGAAGTAGGTAAATAATGTAGAGGCACAGGTGGGCAATAGATGTTATTTGGTTTTTAACCGTCCACTTGTGTCCCGTAGGACCCCGAGTACTTGATACCTGTTCTTTGAATATTCACACTATCCGCATGTGGGACCATGAATCCCCCTAGCCAGAGCTTGAGTCATATTTATTTCTTGGGGCCACAAAGTAGTTTGGGGCTTTATTACTATCCTGTACTTATGTCATGCCTTACTGCTTTATTTACGATTGCGCGTGGAGCGCATGTACTGTTTAGGTAAGAGGAGTGTTTTTGCGGTATCGACAAGCCCAGTCACACTTTCGGGTTCCCAGTCGTTTACAGCCATTGACGCAAACCTCTGGGTCCGTTCCGGAGTCGACCAACTTCGTCGCGGGTAGCTTGGTGGGGTGGCCCCCTGAAATTTATATGAATCTTGCAATTGCTATGTCGTGATGCCTTGTTCGGTTTTTATTTGGTTTTTCTCGAGGTTGATGATCGTATGCAGGTTGCTATTTGTGCCCTGCAGGGTAAAACTTTCTCAAAGCCATGTCCATGTTATGGACGACTTGGAGCACAGTATCTCGATCATAGACAACTATAACTAAATTAGTGCTATAAATTTGACTTTATAATGACTAGTAATCAGCTTCACTATAATGGAATGGCTAAATAAAAGTGCCAACAATTGCTGGTTTGGGTTGTCACCTATTACCATTGTATCTGACTAGTAAGTATTGCAACTACAACGGAATGGCTAAATAAAAGTACCAACAACTGCTGGGTTTTGGGATGCCTCATGTTATATGTATCTGACTAGTAAGTACTACAACTACAACGGAATGGTTAATTAAAACTGCCCACTGCTTATTATATCAGGATGACTCATGCTATCTATATCTGACTAGTAATTGCCGCAACTATAACGAAATGAATAAAACTGCCAACTGTGTGAATTCCTCGGTTGACTTCCTCGTTTGGTCTCGAGGGGGAAATACCAGGATGGGTATGCTTGGTGATAATTTTAGGTTGGATCCGAATAGGTATTTATTATCCCTATCTGATAGCCGCCAGTTGTATTGAGTCTCTATAGGTTGTTTAGTGCATGCTGCGCTGCCGTTTCAGTCCACCATACCTATGTAGGCGAGGACCGCCGAATTCTAGTCTCGCTGCCGTAATCGCCTCTTGATCGACCGCTCTCTTTTTCCTTTGCCCTTTGTCGGCACCTCTTTTGCTTAAGCAGGTTTTGAGATCGACGTCGTTAGCAGGGTTACCCTTTCGGCTTGGCCTGGGCAGGGTTATGGACGCCATTGGTTATTCTTCAGGGCTCTTAGCTCAATTTGCATCTTGTCCGTACTCGGGCGCTGTATTGTTTTCAAGGTGATTTGGATCTTTGTACTGTATATCTGTATTCTTGACTCTTTGAGTCGCTGTTGTATATATATATATATATGTTTTGTGGGTTCCATCGAGGACTATTGTGTAATGATATTACTTCATTTTCCACCCGCACGCAAGTGCCTGGTGGGCACCTTTGAATCGTTTCTATGCGGGTTTGGCGGGAAGCGCTGAAACTTGCATAGGGCCGATTTCGAGGGTGTTACATCCATCCTCCAGGTACTCCTCTTCATAATCTGGCCATGGGAATAGCCAGGGACAAAGCCATGAGTACTCTTTAAGTACTCGCAAACTAATACTATCAAGTAAAAGCGGTTTTTGATAATAGGACACTAGGCATTAGGGTTGTTTTGCAAAAGCCAGATTTATCTCTACTAAGTTTAGAGATCAAGTCAAAATCTCAATTCATTTCACAAGTCATTTTGAAAACATCTGACGGGGGAACAGTATGGCCACTCCAACTGTCCATAACCGCGGACGCGGCTATTCGAATAGTTTGACACTCTGTAGAGCTTGTACACTTTCACCACAACATTCGATACATCCGTAAGGAACAAATCCTGAATTCACCATACTCAGTATGCGGATAATCAATCCTAACCTTTCAATTACACGCCATAGTATAAGCACCTCTCCTATGAGTTTGGCCTCCCAACCATGACCAACTGTCATCTTGGGTACTGCACAGGTGGAAAATCTTCACAAGGTAGCCTCAGCCCAGACCTTGGCCGTGAGGAAAGTAATACTAAGGTATATAAGTTTCCATTCAAGCCCTACCAAATCTTCGGGTATTGTGGTTGTACGATAAAATTGGAATGGTATCGCATCCAGACAACCATCAGTTTTATAAAGGGCTAAGGCTCATGCCTCAACATTTTCATCACCAAATCATCTGGTGTTTTCAGAAACACATGTCCAAAACATTTCAATAGAATGATCCATCATTCCAAGGTTTTCATAACCATTTTCCCACCAAGTATTCCCATCTAAAGTTGATCAAGTTTTATGCTTAGCACTAGCATCTACAAGTGAGGGTAAGTACTAATGATGGGTGGTAACTAAGTGGAGTTTCAACTAAGTTCTATCTCATGCCTTAGGATGACATAAATATTATCTAGCTTAGGCCAAATTTTATGCTCTTTATGCAACCTTCATTTATCCTTCTAGAATCTACAATTCACTTAAGTAAACTCTAAGTACTAGCTTTGATAAAGAAATAAAGTATAAAGCTTGCAACTAAAAGTAGGATTGGTTTATTCAAGTGGTTATGATCATATATGCTTTGAGGCATATAGTAGGCATGGTAGCAAGAAAGTATTGGCTTGCATCAATATCAGTATAAGCTTGCTAAGTTGCAAGTGTTAGCTTGCACTGGTCCACTTGGTTAGTAAGGCTTGCCTTGTGCAGAGCAGTGGTTGAAGTTCTCCTCGGCTTCTTCTTCGTAGTATCCTCCTTCTTCCTCGTATCCTTGGTCGGTACTAGCGTCTATAAATAAATACGGAGTACACAATCACCAAACAATACTTAATTACTTGCAATCATCACACACAAAGGTCCTATAGATGATCTAGCATCATCACTAACATTACAAGATTAAAGCTTGGTTTAATTCCTTTTATTTTTAGAAAAGTAATTTCTACTCATTGAAAAACTACTTAAGACTTAATATTCTCCAAACCAAACATGGGATCATGTTGACACATGTCATCACCACATATTTCAGTACATGGGAATGTGATTTAAAGTGGTGTCACAATTTAATAAGGTTTTTTTCTTTTTTTATTTTAATTAATTAAAGTGGCTAGAAATGCCTATGTGGCATTCTTTTATTACTTGAACATTATTTATGTAAGTAAACCTATATATTTTTATATATTCTGAAAGGTATGGTTAAATGTGATTTTTGAGAGTTGGAATCAACTCAAAAGCTATTATGATTTAAATTTGAAAAATGTTTGAATGCAGAAAAGCTTCTGCCTTGTTATTTTTTACCATGGATGATCTATAGATCCAAATGACTTGAATCCAAACGGGCTTGGATTCAGCATTCCCAGACCTTTCTACCAAAATTGGTTTCATTTAATTTGGTCTACTGAATCAACCTGGGTTGATTTTTGAAACTGGGTACAGAAGTGTGTTTGAAATAAAATGGAAAAGGTTTAATTCAAATGACTGGGCTGCGCGGGAAGCGATACTGGGCCGGCCTAATAAGCACAGCGCTTACGCGGGCTGGTTAAGTTGCTGTCCCCACATGTCAGTGAGACAGGGGGTGCAAAGCGGTATGGGGCGATGTGGTACATTCGATCTGATTCTAATCCAACGGCTGAGGGTCATCGTCGACGTTGGGAAACGCCAGCGAGACAGAAACCTAGCGCGGCAGGTGAGGGTTGTTGGGGGCTCACCGGGGTTCAGGCGAGGGTCGGCGAGGAGGGCAAACAACGACGGCGAACCTCCTGGTACCGGCAGCTTCTCCTGGGGCGGCTCCAATCGCTGGCCCCCTTCTTCTCTAGCAGCGGCAGGCTCCGGTGAAATTCCGGTGAAGCGCTGCTCGCCTTGCTTTGGGAACGGGATGGGACGATAAGTGAGGAGAGGGGAGTGAGATGATGTGCTCAATTCGGCTGGGGGGCCTCTATTTATAGTCGCGACGACGAGACTGAACGGGATGGGAAAACGACAGTGGCGACATGGCTACGGGCTGCTAGAGGCATGGCCGGCGGTGGCGATCGCTTGGTGGTCTCCTGGCGATGCTCTACGGCTTTAATGCGCGCGTAGGGGCGGTGCGGTTTGGTCTGGAACGTGCGATGCTCTGCGCGGTAGAGGCGGCGTATTCAACGGCGAGCGGTGGCTGTGAGGCACGGGGCGGCAAACGGGGATGTCTGGCGGTCTCCTGGGTTGGTGGCAATCATGTATGCACGTGGCGAGGGCGGCGCGCAGTCTGTGGGCGTCGGTCGAGTGTGGCGTTCTGGCACATGCTCGGCATGGTTGCTGGCGAGCTGGGCACGGTTCGTGCGTGTGGTCCAGGGTTTTGCAATGCTCGCGGCTAGGACAGGGAGTGGCGGTGTACGGTGGGCTTCCTCCCAGACATGTTTGCTAGGCTTGTTTCTTCTCCTAGCTTGCTGTCTCTACTGGGGTGGCATGGTGAGCTTCGGTTGTTCACCATTGATGTTATTGCCCAGCTTACAGTGAGTCTAGTGCTTGGTTTAACTTTCTAGATGATCTACTGAGATGGTTGTGAGCTAGAGAGGGGACAAGTTAGCCTTCAATCACTGCTCACAATAGTGTTTAAGATTTTGATGATTTGTGTCTTCAATGTGTTTGATGAAATGGCCGCAAGAATTCAAGTTTTGAATTTTGAAAAGATTTTTGGTGGGTGTGCTAGGTTGGTGCTGGTGAGTCTGCAGATGCTTGGGTTTTGAAAGTTGATCTTGTTTGAGTGGTTTTTGAAAAAGTGGGATCTTCCCATATGATAAAGATTCAAGTTTGAACTGTCATTTCAACTATGCATTTGAAAGTTTCTGGATGATCACAAAGTGGGCCTTGATACTTTGTTATGAGTACAATCAAGGGGTGCAAAGATCTAGAAAAGTTTCTGTTAAGTTCTGAAAGTTTGGGACAGCCAAAGTAGGCATGGGAGTTAAATTGGTCAAAATGACCATTCCCTTATGTTTATTTCACCTAAGAATCCACTTACAAGCAAAGGAACACACAAACAAGGTGGTTCAAAAGAATTCCAAATGGGGGTGCTTTCATATTTTTGTTTTAGAAAAGTTTTTGTTAACCCTAATTTTGATGATTAGAGTTTGATGATCCAAGTTTAGTATTTTTGGGATGTTACAAACCTTCCCCCCTTAAACAAAATCCCGTCCCGAGATTTGAAAAAGGACGAAAAACATTACCTAGGATTTGAATAGATCGGGAAACTCTGACCTGATGTGATCTTCGTGCTCCCAGGTAGCTTCCTCTTCTGTGTGGTTACTCCACTGAATCTTGAGAAACTTGATGCTTCGGGTTCGGGTAGATATTTTTGAACACTTGCGAAGTAACGAGATATGGAACACATTGTGCACGGCTGACATCTCTTTGGGTAGTTCCAATTGATACGACACTTCTCCTCGACGGTTCAGAATCTTGAAAGGTCCGATATATCTGGGGGCTAACTTTCCTTTGAGTTGGAAAAGTTGCATTCCCTTCAATGGTGACACTTTCAGATAAACAAAATCTCCTAGGTTGAAGGCGAGGTCTCTACGTCTATTATCGGCGTAACTCTTCTGTCTGGACTGGGCTGTCTTGAGGTGCTAATGAATCTTGTGAACCTTCTCTTCTGCTTCTCATAGGATGTCGGGTCCGAAAATCTGACTCTCTCCTACTTCCGACCAGTTCAAAGGGGTGCGACACTTCCTTCCGTACATAAATTCAAATGGGGCCATTTGCAAACTAGCTTCATAACTGTTGTTGTACGAAAATTCTGCAAACGGCAGACAATCTTCCCACTTGGATCCATATTCTAACACACATGCTCTCAGCATATCCTCGAGTATTTGATTTACTCGCTCTGTTTATCCATCGGTCTAAGGGTGATATGCGGTGTTGAAATCTAGGCGGGTTCCTAAACCTTCTTGGACTTTCTTCCAGAATCTCGAGGTAAACTGAGTTCCTCGATCCGATACGATGTTCTTGGGTACTCCATGCAAACTAACTATTCTAGCGATGTACAACTCCGCTAGCTTCGAACTCTGATATGTGGTTTTGACGGGTAAGAAATGGGCGACTTTGGACAATCTGTCCACTATGACCCAGATAGAGTCATTTCCCCTACTAGAAGTAGGCAGTCCAGTGATAAAGTCCATTCCAACGGAATCCCATTTCCATTCCAGAATCTGCAATGGTTGCAACAATCCAGCGGGTCTTTGATGTCCTGCCTTGACTCACTGACATATATCACACTTGGCGATATAGCTTCCGATTTCTCTCTTCATCTTATGCCACCAAAATTGCTCTTTTAAATCTTGATACATCTTAGTTCCTCCGGGATGGATAGAATAAAGAGTATCATGAGCCTCCTTTAGAATAACTTCTTTCAACTTAGAATCTGATGGTACACAAAGGTGTCCTTTGTACCACAGAACTCCTTCTTCGTCTTCGGTGAATCTAGGTACTTTGCCTGTACCGATACGACGCTTGATTCCGTCAATACTAGCATTTCCCTTCTGCGCCTCTTTGATCTGGCTGATCAAAGTGGGTTGAAGTTCTATGCTAGCCAAAAATCCTTCACTCACTAATTCCATTCGAAAATCTTCCATCTCTTTGTGCAAGCTTGGTTGCTCCTTCAAAATCATGGAGTTCAAGCGGCACGGCAATCTGCTAAGGGCATCTGCTACCACATTGGCTTTACCAGGGTGATAGTGAATGTCCAGATCGTAATCCTTGATTAGCTCAATCCATCTTCTCTGTCTCATATTCAGCTCCTTTTGAGTGAATATATACTTCAAGCTCTTATGATCCGTATAGATCTCACAATGATTTCCCATCAGGTAATGTCTCCATGTATTTAGGGCTAGAACTACGGCTGCGAGTTCGAGGTCATGGGTTGGGTAATTTTGCTCATGTCGTTTCAGTTGTCGAGATAGATAAGATATAACTTTGCCTTCTTGCATTAGCACACATCCGAGACCAATCTTGGATGCGTCACAATACACATAGAAGGGCTTCGCAATATCCGGCATGATTAAGATTGGGGCTAAAATTAATCTCCTCTTGAGTTCTTGAAAACTCGGTTCACATTTGTTGGTCCATTCAAACTTCTTGTCCTTCTTCAGCAATTGGATCATGGGTATGGCGATACTCGAGAATCCTTCTACGAACTTGCGGTAATATCCCGCCAATCCGAGAAATGCACGAACTTGGGTTTGAGTGGTTGGGGCTTGCCAATCTTCGACATCTTTCACCTTTGCGGGATCAACGGCAATTCCTCCTGCTGATACAATGTGACCGAGGAATCCTACCTCGTGTAACCAGAATTCATATTTGCTAAACTTTGCATACAGTTGATGCTCTCTAAGAGTTCCAAGAATGGTCCTTAGGTGTAGCTCATGTTCTTCTTCCGATTTGGAATAAATCAGAATGTCATCGATGAAAATAACGACAAACTTATCCAGGAAGTCCATAAAAATCGTATTCATGAGGTTCATGAAATAAGCTGGGGAATTGGTTAATCCAAAAGACATAACGGTATACTCGTATAATCCATATCTGGTGGTGAAGGCAGTCTTTGGAATATCCTCTGCACGAATCTTGAGTTGATGATAGCCAGTCCTAAGATCAATCTTAGAAAACACTTTGGCACCGGTCAACTGATCAAACAAATCTTCTATCTTGGGCAAGGGGTACTTGTTCTTGATGGTGACATCATTCAACTTCCGGTAATCCGTACACAAACGGTTACCTCCATCTTTCTTGTCCACAAACAAGACAGGTGACCTCCAAGGTGACGCACTTGGTTGAATCAGTCCAATTTCCAACATGGAATCCAGTTGCTTCTTCAGTTCCTCTAGTTCCCACGGGTTCATACTATATGGTCTCTGGGCTATGGGTCCAGTTCCGGGGATTAGTTCGATGATAAACTCGATATCCCGATCCGGAGGCATACCAGGCAAAACATCTGGAAATACATCGGGGTATTCACAGACTATCCGGACTTTGTCAATGGTAGGTTGGGCTATACTCTTGTTGCACTTGAATTGACGAGGTAAGGTTTCAGATATATGCTCAACTGCTATTCTGGCTGTTCTGGTCATGGTTATGGCTTTCTTGGCACAGTCAATCAATCCTTTATGTTTGGACATCCAATCCATTCCTAGTACTACTTCCAAAACTTTAGTTCCGAGTACTATCAGGTTAGCATAAAAATCTATGCCATGGATTCCGATAGGGACGGATTTGCAAATTTGCCTAGCCTTGGTGGTTGATCCGGGAATTTGAACGATCATAACATGCTTCAGTTTGGTTGGTTGAATTTTACTAGTGCATGCAAATTCTTCAGTGACAAATGAGTGCGATGCACCAGAATCAAAAAACACTCTTGCAAGTACTGAATTAACAGAAAACATACCGAGCACGACGTCTAGCGCTTCCTGAGCTTCTTCAGCATGCATGAGAAAAAGACGGCCGTTGCGGTTGAGCGAATTCCCTGGGGCAAACCGTCTTATGGGCTGAACACGATGTTGCTGCTGAGCTGGGACATTGGCATTGGGTGTTGCGGCATTCTTCTTATTGGGGCACTCGTTGGAATAGTGGCCCTTATTTCCACAGTCATAACAAGTCACTTGCGACTTGTCCTTTGCTGCTACAGGCACAACATTGCTTCCAGTCCTCGGGGCAGTGTTGGGGTTAGTGGCAGCATTGTTGGGGTTGAACTTGGGTGGGGCACGGTTGAAATTGCTAGAGTTGTCGGGGTTGTTGTGATTTCCTCCGGGCCTAGGGTTTCCACGGTTGGGATAGGTCGGACGGTTCATCGGGGGTCTGTTGGTTCTCGGGGCAAATCCTAGAGATGGGTTAGGGCGATACTTTGGGGTCTGATGGGTTCCTGGCTGATGCATCATGCGACGCTTGCGGTTCTCATTGGCTTGGTTGATCTTTCCTTCCATCTGGATAGCAGAGTCGACAAGGGCTTCAATATCAGCAAAGGGGATATTGACTAACACAGTCTGCATCTCATCATGCAGACCATTCAGGAATCTTTCTTTCTTCTTGGCTTCAGTGTCGATTTCATCCGGTGCATACCTAGCTAATGACAAAAATTTGTCATGGTATTCCACTACAGTCATCCTTCCTTGCTTCAGTTCTCTGAACTCATCTCTCATTCTCTTGATCAAACCCGGTGGCACATGGGTTCTGCTAAACCTGACCTTGAGCATCGGGTAGAGGGCATCGCTTTTCGCCAATGGGATGAAGCGACTTCGCCCAGCCAGCTTCTGGACATCGCGCAGGCACTCGGGTTTGCCGAGTCGAGCGATCGTGTCGATCTTGGTGGGGTTCGCCTTGATCCCGCGCTTGGAGACGACGTATCCCAGTAGCTGCCTGGCTGGTACACCGAAGGTGCATTTGCCTGGGTTTAGCTTTATCTTGTATTTCCGCAGGTTGGCGAATGTTTCCGCCAGGTCAGCGAGTAGGTCGCTCTAGCGAGCGGACTTCACCACCACGTCGTCGATGTAGACGTGGATATTGCGGCCAATTTGGCTTGCAAGGCACTCCTGCATGCACCGCTGGTAGGTCGCCCCGGCGTTCTTGAGGCCGAAGGTCATGGCAGTGTAGCAGAAGGCTCCGAATGGCGTGATGAATGCCGTCTTCTCTTCGTCCTCAACGGCCATTTTGATCTGGTTGTACCCAGAGTAGGCGTCGAGGAAGCATAGTGATTCCGAACCCGCGGTGGAATCGATGATTTCGTCGATCCACGGGAGGACGAATTGCTCCTTCGGGCAGGCGCTGTTTAAGTTTGTGTAATCGATACACATCCTCCAGGTCCCATTTTTCTTCTGAACCAGGACTGGGTTCGCTCCACTTGGAGTACTTGATTGGCCTGATGAAGCCTGTAGCGATTAGACGCTGCACCTCCTCGGTGATGGCTCGGCGGCGCTCTTCATTGAAGGGCCGCAACGACTGCTTGACAGGTCGCACTTTGGGGTCGGTGTTGAGTTTGTGCTCAGCGAGTTCCCTAGGGACACCAGGCATGTCAGAGGGCTTCCATGCGAAGATGTCCCTGTTCTCACGGAGGAACTCGATGAGCGCGCCTTCCTATGCTAGGCTCATGCCCGTCCCGATCGTCACCGTCTGGCTGGAGTCGCCTACGACTAGCTCGACGGTGCGGGTGTGCGTCGTTGCCTCGAAGGCTGTGGGGTTGCCGCCCTCCGAGTTGGGTTTCTTGAGTATGCTGGGGTCGTCGTTGTTGACCCCGCTCGCGTACTTGGCGAGCTCGTCGGCGTGGTTGGCCTCTGCCGTGATGACGGCGTCAGCGAGTTTGGCTCCTTTGGCCTCGCACTCGGCGGCCATGTCGGGGTCGCCGTGGATGGTGATGACACCGCACGGCCCGGGGAGCTTCATCGCGTTGTATGCATAGTGGGGCGCTGCCATGAACTTGGCGAACGCCTGGCGCCCCAGGACGCAGTGGTAGGGGCTGTCGAAGGGCACCAGCTCGAAGACGATCCGCTCGGTGCGGAAGTTTGTCGGTGTGCCGAAAGTGACTGGCAGCATGACCTTGCCGATCGGGTACGCCTTCCGACCGGGGACGATGCCGTGGAACGTGGTGTAGGTCGTCTCGATCATCGACTGCGGGAGCCGCAGTCGCCTGAAGGTGTCCAGGTACAAGATGTTGATGGAGCTACCGCCATCGATCAATGTCTTGGGGAGCCAATAGTCTCCCACCTTGGGCTTGACCACCAGGGCGACCCAGCCTGGGTACTCGATTCGTGGCGAGTGGTCCTGGCGGCTCCAAGTGATTGGTTGCTCGGACCAGTTGAGGAACTGGGGGACGTCCACCTGGGCCACCGCGTTGACGGCGACGGTGCGGGCGATGACCTTCTTCCCGCGCTTCGTGTTGAAGCCTGTGAAGGTGTGGAGCGAGCCGGCCATGCTGCCGAATTTTCCGCCGTTTGGCGGGTTGTTGTCGGGGTCTTCCCGCGCGTGCCGTTCCTTCTCGATCTCCTTGAGAGAGTGGCAGTCGGCGGTCGTGTGTGTAGCGGGCTTCCCTTTCCTGCTGTGAAATACGCAAGGTTGGTTAAGAAGGGACGCGGGGTCGAACCTCGGCTTCGCCTTGTAGTTGCCACCGTCGCGGTGTTGGCCCCCATCGTGGCGGAAGCTCTTGGGCTCGCGCTGCGCGTATCCAGCGTTAGCGACGAAGTCGACTTGCCCGTCGCTGCGGTGCTTGCCGGTGAGGCGAGTGTTGCTGTAGCGTAGATCGGATCGTCTTCCATTGTCGTTGTCGCTCGTGCGGCGTTGTCCTCCCGACTCGTCGTCGGTTTCTTGGTTTGGGTCTTCCTCCGCATACCTTTTGGCGATCTCCAGGAGATCCGGTATGTTGTCGAGTGTACGCTGCTTGAGCTTGGCGACCAGGGGCTCGTAGCGGCACGAGGTCTTGAAGCAGTGGATCGCGGTGTCCGGGTGGATGCCGACCGCGTTGTACCACAGTTCTTGCCACCGTTGGACCCAGCTGCGGGTCGACTCGCGAGGTCCCTGGACGCATCATTCCAGGTCCTCAATGGTGGTGGCACGGGTGTATGAACCCTCGAAGTTCCTGACGAAGGCGTCGCGCATCTCTTCTCAGGAGTCGATGCTATCCGCGGGGAGAGTGGTAATCCACTGCCTGCACGCTCCCTCCATCATCAGAGGAAGGTAGCGGGCGGCTAGTAGATCGGTGTGGCCGGCGATCCCCATCGCCATGAGGTAGGTATCCAGCCACACGGAGGGATCGTACGATTGGTCGTACTTCTTTATTTCCTTCGGTGCCTTGAAATTCGCCGGGTATCTCTCGCCTCGGATCATCGGTCCGAAGCACCGGGGCCCGAGTCGGCTTAGCGACCCCCTCGGCTCACCGTCACGGCGGTTGGTGAGGGTATGCCGTAGGTCGTCGGGCTGGCATGCGCGCCAGCTCTGGTCGTTGATGATGTGGGTGTGGGCGTCGACGGGTTGACCGTTGGCGGCGACGAAGTTGGTCGCCGGCCGAAGTCGCAGGAGAAGTGCCGCGTCATGGGGTTGGAGCTGTAGTGATTCGGGCGGCGGGCAGTTGAGGGTGTTTGCCGCCATGGGGCGGCCGCTTGAGGCCGCTCTGCTGCCTGATGAACGCGAGTACATCCGACCCTGTGAGTCGACGCCTGTGTTTTGTTGCTCGACCGCTTTTGCAAGCAGGGCCTTGGCGTACTAGATCTGCAGGGCGCCTTCACCAGTGGCGGCGATGTTGTCGACTGCTGCTCGGCCCGCGACGAGGTTGTCCATTGGGGTGGAGAACAGTGGTAGGCCGTTCGCGTCTCGCTCCTGTGAGGAGACCACGATCCTCGGCTGGTCCCTGGGTGGTGCGCGGTTGGGTGGTGGCGGGGCGCCATTGGCCGTTGACCCTGGTGGGGGCCGAGTGCTTCCTCCTGGTGGCGCGTTCTCGCAGATCGCGCGCTCGGCCGCGCGGGCCGGGTCGTTCTCGTCGTCGAAATTCAGGGCGCGCCCCTGGACAGTGGGGTTCAGGCGCGACCTGATTCGGAGCTGGTGGTAGCGCGACAGCTCCTGCGCTGTCACCTGCTCGAGGCGAAATTTTTCGCGCTCGGCTTGCTCCTTGCGGACTGCTTCCGCTAGCTTCAGGCGGAGTTCCTCGACCTCCGTTGTCGTTGTGTTGGGAGGGATCGGCGTGGAAAATGGATCTTCCGGCGGGTCGGCGCCAGTCGCCATGTAGGCCACGACGTGGCGGCCGGTTCCGTCGCGGAGGTCGGCGGAGTTCTCCGACCCGGAGTCGAAGTCGAAGATCCCAAGGATAGAGGGATCCTCGAAGTCTCCGATGTTGGAGACCTGGGTGATGGAGCCCGCGGGTGACGCGGCGACAATGGACCCGGCGAGTGACGCCGGGGTCGCCGAATCGGCGTCGTCATTGAGGGCCGCGTCTTCCGCGGCCGCGGTCGTTTCGGCCACGTTGCTGTGGGCCGAGTCGTACTCGGAGGCGAGGCGGTGGATCATTCGGACCTGGCTCTCAGAGAGCCGGTCGCGTGGCGGTGACTCGCGGATGCGAGCCGAGTCCTCCGAGACGATAATGTCGGTGAGGCCGACGAAGAGGCTGATCGTGCCGACCGGCAGGATCATGCTATGCGTGACGGGTCACGCCGCCGGGACGTAGATGCTCGGCAAGATCTGGAGCATCTCGCCGATCGCGATCATGCGGCCGGTGGCGATCGTCTCGTTGATGGGCAGATTGGATGTCGCCGCAGAACACCGGCCTGATCGGCCAGGCCCCACGGTGGGCGCCACTGTCGTGGGAATGACCACGGCAGATGCTGCAATCGGCAGCGAGTAGTAGAACATGGGGCAAGGGCGGCCAGCCATCTGCGGTGCGAGATGAGGGCTGAGACACAAGGATTTACCCAGGTTCGGCCCCCTGGAGGGTAAAGACCTACTCCTGCTAGATTGTATTATGGTGAGAGTACAATGGGGCGAGCTCGGCGGCTAGGCAGCGAGTCGCTTGGGTGTATGATGGAACGTATCCTCTATGCGTCCTCTATGGAGGTTTATATAGACTCACCTCCCTAGGGTTTACAGATCGCAACCGAATCAGTTAAGGTTTCAGTGATTCTTTAACCTAATCCGACTGGGCCTATCTAAAACGGGCCTTGACTTCCGATCGAGTCCACGCCAGATCTTGATCTAGTCGCCGTCCTGCAGGCCCACTCGCTGGCACCTGGGCCAGTAGGAATCGTCCTGCTGGGTATACCCCGGTAGGCATATCCCCATCAACTCAGATTTTCTAGCAACTTGATTTTCATTCATTCATAGCACACGATACAACACACACCACAACAAAGAAAAACATATGGTTTTAAGAACCATTCTAAAAACTACTATACAGTGGGACCGAATACTACTCACTACGCTAGTGCTCAAGTGCTACTACTCCTCGGAATCGGTGGCTTCGTCATCTTCATCGTCATCGATGAAGGCGAAATCATCCTCATCGGTGAAGAAGTTCATAGCCTGATCCTCCAGAAAATCATCATCATCATCGCTGAGATAGGAGTAGGGGTCTCCACGAAGATCCTCTCCGGCATTCTCCCTTTCCTCCAACTGCATGTCTCTCTCGTGGATGGTCTCCTCCAAAGATGAGATACGGTGGAGAAGACGGGCAATGATGCGCTCCTTCTTGTCGAGCTGACGGCGGCGAGACTTGCGATCCTTTGCTAGCATGGCGATGGTCTGATCCTTTGTCTTGATGATGGCGGACTTGTGGTTGGAGTAGTCATGACAGTTATCCAACTCCTGTTGTCGATCGTACATCATGAAGCTAAGGTTGTCCAATTGAGTCTTCAGTTCAGGGTGGTATGGGGCTTCCAGGGGTTGTCCATTAGCATCACGCCGTGGGCAGAACTCAAAGCAAGTACCCTTGATCTGGTTGATACTCTGCCCACACAGACGGGAAAGAGCTTCCTGCATTGCCCTGGCAAGTCCATCGAGCCAGTTGTTCTCTCTTAAGGTAAACTTAATTCCTTCCACAGTGGGAGGTTCAATCTTTCCTCGGAGACTTGCAAAAATTAGCCACTTTAGATCTTCTCCTCCTTGATCATTGAGCTGAGCTCCGAAGAACTCGGGGTGTGGACGCTCCAAAAGTTCCGAAAGCTGGTCCAAATCCCTCTCAAGGATAAGGTCTCCTCCATTTCCCAGCTGGTAAAACTTGTTGTACTTCACGTCCATCTATAAGAATATAGGATGAGAAAGTTAGTAGAGTGATCAAGTGTGTCAAAATTTTATGTATTTTGCAAAACAAATTGAGGAACATGAATTTTCATGAAAGAATCTAAGGGATAAGAATGAGAATAAGTTTTTGTAAAGATTTGTTTTCTTTGGTTTTGAAACTAAGTTTTTGATTCAAACGTCTAGTCTAACTAGGGTCTCCTATGGTCAGGATGGCTCTGATACCAACTTGTCAACACCCGGATTTTTAATCCCAGATGCCTGTTATGCCATACGTCGCAATCCCAGGATTACCATTTTTGCGAGACATAACAGAATTGGATACCACAGTACATCATCCATTACAAACCATATATAAGGTCTTACACAAATAAGGATCTCATGATCCAGTTCTTAATACAACTTCAAGCAGCGGAATACGTAATAATAATGGTAGCGTAGGCGAAGCTCCATCTTCGGGGTCACAGGCAATGCTGACGATGGGAGATGATCCTAGTTATCGTAACCTTCCTGGGGTCCATCCTCCAGGTACTCCTCTTCATAGTCTGGCCATGGTAATAGCCAAGGACAAAGCCATGAGTACTCTTTAAGTACTCGCAAACTAATACTATCAAGTAAAAGGGGTTTTTGATAATAGGACACTAGGCTCTAGGGTTGTTTTGCAAAAGCCAGATTTATCTCTACTATGTTTAGAAGCAATGAATGCTAGTTGGAGTTTTATAACACCTAAGTGGGAACTTGTATTTCATATCATAACCCCGTTGCGGTCAAGTCAAAATCTCAATTCATTTCACAAGTCATTTTCAAAACATCTGACGGGGGAACAGTATGGCCACTCCAACTGTCCATAACCGCGGACGCGCCTATTCGAATAGTTTGACACTCTGCAGAGCTTGTACACTTTCACCACAACATTCGATACATCCGTCAAGAACAAATCCTGAATTCACCATACTCAGTATGCGGATAATCAATCCTAACCTTTCAATTACACGCCATAGTATAAGCACCTCTCCTGTGAGTTTGTCCTCCCAACCATGACAAACTATCATCTTGGGTACTGCACAGGTGGACAATCTTCACGAGGTAGCCTCAGCTCAGGCCTTGGCCATGAGGGAACTAATACTAAGGTATATAAGTTTCCAGTCAAGCCCTACCTAATCTTCGGGTATTGTGGTTGTACGATAAAATTGGAATGGTATCGCATCCAGACAACCATCAGTTTTATAAAGGTCTAAGGCTCATGCCTCAACATTTTCATCACCAAATCATTTGGTGTTTTCAGAAACACATGTCCAAAACATTTCAATAGAATGATCCATCATTCCAAGGTTTTCATAACCATTTTTCCACCAAGTATTCCCATCTAAAGTTGATCAAGTTTTATGCTTAGCACTAGCATCTACAAGTGGGGGTAAGTACTAATGAGGGGTGGTAACTAAGTGGAGTTTCAACTAAGTTCAATCTCATGCCTTAGGATGACATAAAGATTATCTAGCTTAGGCCAAATTTTATGCTCTTTATGCAACCTTCATTTATCCTTCTGGAATCTACAATTCACTTAAGTAAACTCTAAGTACTAGCTTTGATAAAGAAATAAAGTATAAAGCTTGCAAGTAAAACTAGGATTGGTTTATTCAAGTGGTTATGATCATATATGCTTTGAGGCATATAGTGGGCATGGTAGCAAGCAAGTATTGGCTTGCATCAATATTAGTATAAGCTTGCTAAGTTGCAAGTGTTAGCTTGCACTGGTCCACCTGGTTAGTAAGGCTTTCCTTGTGCAGAGCAGTGGTTGAAGTTCTCCTCGGTTTCTTCTTCATAGTATCCTCCTTCTTACTCGTATCCTTGGTCGGTACTAGCGTCTATAAATAAATACGGAGTACACAATCACCAAACAATACTTAACTACTTGCAATCATCACACACAAAGGTCCTATAGATGATCTAGCATCATCACTAACATTACAAGATTAAAGCTTGGTTTAATTCCTTTTATTTTTAGAAAAGTAATTTCCACTCATTGAAAAACTACTTAAGACATAATATTCTCCAAACCAAACATGGGATCATGTTGACACATGTCATCACCACATGTTTCAATACATGGGAATGTGATTTAAAGTGGTGTCACAATTTAATAAGGTTTTTTTTATTTTTTTATTTTAATTAATTAAAGTGGCTAGAAATGCCTATGTGGCATTCTTTTATTACTTGAACACTATTTCTGTAAGTAAACCTATATATTTTTATATATTCTGAAAGGTATGGTTAAATGTGATTTTTGAGAGTTGGAATCAACTCAAAAGCTATTATGGTTTAAATTTGAAAAATGTTTGAATGCAGAAAAGCTTGTGCCTTGTTATTTTTACCATGGATGATCTATAGATCCAAATGACTTGAATCCAATGGGTTTGGATTCAGCATTCCCAGACCTTTCTAACAAAATTGGTTTCATTTAATCTGGTTCACTGAATCGACCTGGGTTGATTTTTGAAACTGGGTACAGAAGTGTGTTTGAAATAAAATGGAAAAGGTTTAATTCAAATGACTGGGCTGCGCGGGAAGCGATACTTGGCCGGCCTGCTAAGCACAGCGCTTACGCGGGCTGGTTAAGTTGCTATCCCCACGCGTTAGTGAGGCAGGGGGTGCGAAGCGGTATGGGGCGATGTGGTGCGTTCACTCTGATTCTAATCCAACGTCTGAGGGTCATCGTCGACGTTGGGCAACGCCGGCGAGACAGAAACCTAGCATGGCAGGTGAGGGTCGTTGGGGGCTCACCGGGGTTCAGGCGAGGGTCGGCGAGGCAGGCGAATGACGAAGTCGATGATGGCGAACCTCCTGGTACCAGCAGCTTCTCCTAGGGCGGCTCTAATCGCTGGCCCCCTTCTTCTCCAGCAGTGGCGGGCTCCGGTGAAATTCCGGCGAAGCGCTGCTCGCCTTGCTTCGGGAACGGGATGGGACGATCAGTGAGGAGAGGGGAGTGAGATGGTGTGCTCAATTCGGCTGGGGGTGGCCTCTATTTATAGTCGCGATGACGAGACCGAACGGGATGGGCAGACGACGGTGGTGACATGGCTACGGGATGCTAGAGGCATGGCCGGCGGTGGCGATCGCTTGGTGGTCTCCTGGCGATGCTCTACGGCTTTAATGCGCGCGTAGGGGTGGTACAGTTTGGTCTCGAATGCGCGATGCTCTGCGCGACAGAGGCGGCGTCTTCGACGGGCGGTGGCTGTGAGGCACGGGGCGGCAAACGGGGATGTCTGGCGGTCTCCTGGGTTGGTGGCGATCATGTATGCACGCAGCGAGGGCGGCCCGCGGTCTGTGGGCGTCGGTCGAGTGTGGCGCTCTGGAGCATGCTCGGCATGGTTGCTGGCGAGCTGGGCGCGGTTCGTGCGTGTGGTCCAGGGTTTTGCAACGCTCACGGCTGGGACAGGGAGTGGCGGTGGACGGTGGGCTGCCTCCCAGACATGTTTGCTAGGCTTGTTTCTTCTCCTAGCTTGTTGTCTCTACTGGGGTGGCATGGTGAGCTTCGGCTATTCACCATTGATGTCATTGCCCAGCTTACAGTGAGTCTAGTGCTTGGTTTAACTTGCTAGATGATCTACTGAGATGGTTGTGAGCTAGAGAGGGGACAAGTTAGGCTTCAATCACTGCTCACAATAGTGTTTAAGATTTTGATGATTTGTGTCTGCAATGTGTTTGATGAAATGGCCGCAAGAATTCAGGTTGTGAATTTTGAAAAGATTTTTGGTGGGTGTGCTAGGTTGGTGCTGGTGAGTCTGCAGATGCTTGGGTTTTGAAAGTTGATCTTGTTTGAGTGGTTTTTGAAAAAGTGGGATCTTACCATATGATAAAGATTCAAGTTTGAACTGTCATTTCAACTATGAATTTGGAAGTTTCTGGATGATCACAAAGTGGGCCTTGATACTTTGTTATGAGTACAATCAAGGGGTGCAAAGATCCAGAATTTTTTTTGTTAAGTTCTGAAAGTTTGGGACAGCCAAAGTAGGCATGGGAGTTAAATTGGTCAAAATGACCATTCCCTTATTTTATTTGTTTTGATTTAGTTGTCTTTGGGAAAAGTTTGGGAATTGTTTAGATGATGTTTATTTCACCTAAGAATCCATTTACAAGCAAAGGAACACACAAACAAGGTGGTTCAAAAGAATTCCAAATGAAATGCATACACCATGCATGCTTTCATATTTTTATTTTAGAAAAGTTTTTGTTCACCCTAATTTTGATGATTAGAGTTTGATGATCCAAGTTTAGTATTTTTAGGATGTTACACATCAGTGGCCAGAAACGGTAGAGGAGGATGGGGGCGGGGTCAACGGGGTGGAGACGATGATGAGGTGGCGCTAGTGGGGTCGCTTCGTTAGTGGGGGTTCGGGTTCATGCGCGAGTGAGAAAGAACGGGCTCGTGGGGGAGAGAGAGGGGAGCCGGGTGGGCTGTGCTTGTTGGGCTTGCTGGGCTAGGCAGCTGGGTAGGGTTAGATGGGATGATCCTTTTCTATTTTTTTCCTTCTTTGTTTTCTTTTTCTTTTTCCAATTATGTTTTCTGTTTTTAATTGATTCAAATGTTTGAGCTTTGATTTGAATTCAAATTTTTGCAGAACCTTTCCAATAAGTTTATATTATTTAATAGTGGGTTTAATTAGTCCACTTTGAATTATTTCAAATATTTTATTATACTTTAATATTTATTTAAAAAGAGGCTTTTGTCTTTATTCAAATAAAATCCAATATGGTTTTAAATCCATATAAATTCTTATTCAAATGATTCATTTATTTCATTTAAGTTAATTAGATAACTTTTATTCCCCTTGGGCAAATTCCATTTATTATTTTCCCATGATTTAATTAATCATTCCTATTAGGGATTTTGTCTTTATTTAATAGAATGGAATTTGGTTAATGCCATATAATTTTATTTGAATTTTTTTTTATGCATTTATTTTATTTGGATTTGGATTATATTTATTCCATTTGCTTATGGGTTAGGCCAAGTTTTAATTTGGCTTTTAAATATTCCTTATTTATTTATTTCTTTCTTAATCTTATAAAATCTATATCTTTTTATTTAAAGATCCAAACTTGGTGATTCCAATTTGTAAATTTTTATTTAATATTTGTTTATCCTTTTAAATATCTTTAGGATTATTTTGCTCACAATTTGGTATGGATTTTAGATAGGAGCTTTATTAGCTTTAGAAATTTATTTTCTTATCTTATTAAATTAATTAGATTTTACCCATGGCTTCAAATTCAGTGAAACCAATTTCTATGGTTTTATAATATTTTTATTTGTCATTTTGATCACTTATAAATGTTTGCTGACAAATTTTTATATGGAACAAATCCATAGGCTTAGAGTAATCTTGGAAGTGATTTTCTTCCATTAAGGTTTTGGGTTCTGGTTTATTTTTCCCAAGTTTAAATTTCAAGATACATTCATTGCTGAATGCATTTCACTTGATTTGAATTTTGTTGGATTCCATTTTATTCAAAGTTTGTTCAAGTTGGGTTTTGATGTTTCCATTTAGAAACAAAAAGTTTCTTTTCACCCTAAATTTCAACAATTATTTATTTTGTTTATTTATTTTTCACATTGCAAAATTTGGAAAATTTGGGGATGTGACAGGCTACCACCCTTAATAGAAATCTCGTCCCGAGATTTGGGAAAGCTAGAGGTTACAATTTGGCTTCAAAACAACTAGGGTACTACCACCCTTAAAAGTTTTCAACTAGATTGCATCTTGGCTCACTTGGGATCTTGCTGAAACTTCTCTGGACAGACATCTACATAGTGTCCTTTGTTTCCACACTTGAAACATGTGACAAGGCTAAGATCCTCATAGGCTTGCTTGTCTTGTATCTCATCTTTTCTGGACAATTGCTTGCATAATGTCCTTGGTCACCACAATTGTAACATGTGACAAGGTTGAGTTCTTCACGTATCTTCTTTGGACAAGTTGATACATAATGGCCTAGCTCTTTGCAGTTGTTGCACCACACTTGGCTAATTTCCTTATTCTTATTTTTCTTGGGTTTCTCCAAATCTAGGAGTTATTCTAGTTCATGCTCTCCATATCTCACCTCAAAGGTGGGGAAGTCTCCTCGGTTCCTTAATCGATTCCTTGGATAATACATATGTTTCCTCTTTTGTCCATCAAGGTGATTCCTAGTGTATGGCGGTGCAAGCTGAGATTTTCCTTTGTCTTCATCCCTCTTGATAGAAGTTGTTTCCTCATGGGGGTTTCCAAACTCTTGATGCATTCCACCTTGTTTCCTGTGTTGAACTATAGGATAGATGGGTCATTGGATAGGCACATGATTATTTCCTTCACATAGGAAACAAGTCATTTGATATGTGGGGCATTGTTTAGTTGGATGTTTCTCTTCACAATTAGGGCATCGATCTTCATGCTCTTTGGAAGTGTGATCCATGTCTCCACAAATATTGCAAGTTTGAGTCCCTTCTATAATTTCATCCTTGACATCATTTTGCCACAAAATCCTTAGGAAAGGTTGTCTTTCATGTTGATCATTTGATTTGTCATCCCTTGCAACAATTGGGATTGGATTTCCAAAAACTTTTGCAAGGTTGGGTCTAACTCATTGTTGTTGGCTAAAAACTGAGCTGTCACTTGATTCAACTGGGCTTGGGTTGCTAGAAATTGTTCTATCATGTGCATCTCTTGGTTGTTGTTGTCACCATTCTTGATGTTGGAGTCTCTTGGGGAAGTCATCTGCTTGGGTCGGATTGCGATTAGAGTAGGCAAAAGATTTTTATAGAAGAAGTCTAATCACACACAACAATTCACACAAGCAATGTGTAGGCAATCACAAACAAACATTCCACTCAAACAACAAGTTTCAAGCACATTTTTAGGCAACAAAATATTTTTGCTACACCACATAGGTTGATGGGTTTGATCTAAACTTTAGTATGGTGGTCCAACTGTATGGTTCACTTGAGATCATTCCATTCTTCTTAGGTGTGTCTTCTTGAATAAGATCATGGTTTCCTTGGAACAATTCTTGTGTCTTGGTCACAAAACTTCAAAGGTGATGATGGTTCCTTCTAAGTTGTGTTTCCTTAGTCTTCAAGTCTTGAGTAATATTTCTTGTCTCACTTGTATGTCCTTAGTGATGTCCAAGTTGAAGTCCTTGTTGAAACAAAAGTTGAAGTCATTGGTGATGTTGAAGTTTTTGCTCAAGTTGAAGTCTTTACTTATGGTGAAGTCTTTGCTCATGTTGAGGTCTTGTCCATCAAGTTTGAAAAGGAAGAGATGTAGAATCAAAACCAAAAGGTTGAGGAAAGAGTTTACACGATTGTTTGTAAATAAGTTTTGGAACAAATACAACTCCTAATTTTCTAAGGGGTTTTGTCCAATCCTAGGGTTACAATCCTATCGGCAACACAGTGCTCTGATACCATTTGTAGAGGTCCCAACCTTTAATAAGGTAGAGATCCCTGTGTTTACAATTCTAGTCCCTGGATCAATAGCTAGCATCCATAGTTAAGATGTGCTATCAAGAAAGAAAGGTCACAATACAACTTTATAACCAGGAATAAAATAATTCATTACATCTTACATAGCTCATTTGGCTATCTCATTACAATGCAGCAGAAATAACTATATAGCATGGAGTCCTTCATCTTCAAAGTGCCATCATGTTGGTTGTAGACTTGTAATCCTTATCAACACACTTCACTAACATCAAACAAACCTGCAACATAATAAGTTACAGCCACAAGGGTCAATACATTTGAATTATATTGGCAAGTGATACTATGGTAGAATAGTGGTATCTATCATCTATATGCATTTGGCTAAGTGGATCTTAGGCTTGCTTTGCTCAAAATAGATTTTCCTTATCAATTGAAAACACTAAGTTTCTGTTTGTCAAAATCACCCCAAGGCATCTACCAATCAGTGATTAAAGATCCTTCACCCTTGTTTAACCACAAGTTTTTAACTTAGAAAATTGGGATGAGGAGATTCTTGATAGCTTCCATGTCTTGATGCTCAAATTGTCCATTGCCGGGGACACGGCTAAGTACTTAGATTTTACTCTCTCGAGAGGTGGTGCACTTTCCCCACAAGACTCGACATGCATCGATACAAGATCTTTCAGAAGCCTTCCCTTAGACCAGAATGGACGCGTTCCAACCTATCATCCCCTACCACCAACTGTCCATTTGGCTAAGTTATTGCAACCTATATGATCCAGGCAGAGCCCATAATGCCAAGTGGCTGCACTTGAAGCTTCTCAACATTTGACATTTGACATCTCAAATCTCTTTGTTCCTGGGTGGCATTCCATAAGTGAGATACACAAGGTTCACCAGTCCCTTGGCCTTGTGTAACCACTCAACAAAAATCCATCCAAGCAATTCCATTCCACCTAGGTGATTCATTCACATAGTTTTTTTATTAAACAAAACACAAGTACTTGACTTAGAAATATTCCATAGCATGAATATAATTCACCCTTGTTTTCTACTAGCTAGGCTAAGCATGATTGTAGTAGGGATCTTAACTTAGGCAAAATTCTACTAAGGTTTCATCTACTAGGATTTCCCATGGCATAGTTTATATTTAGAAATTACATGCAAGTCCTACTTAGAAATATCACTAATGCATAGTGAAAATAATGGGACAAAAGTATGAAGCACCACTTGCCTTTTTGGTAGAGAATATAAGTTCACTCCTTGATCTTGCAATAGTCACACTCTTCAAATTTCACTACAATTCAATCAAGGCACAAATTCAATCTACCATTCAAGCAATTCATCACATAGAATAATAAAAACAAATAAATGCATGCAAGCATGCCAAAGATTTTTTTATTTGGGAAAGTGGTTTCTAATAGGTTCTAAACATTATAAAAATACCTATTGGTCATTTATAAGGTGGCAAAATCATTTGATATTAAGTTAGTGAAAATGGCCACTTTAAATCATTTTTGTTTTGTTAGAAATGATTTAATCAAAGTAATAATTTCTAGTGTTTGACAAATATATTTCTAAACACAAATGTTAGTGTTTTATGGTCAAGTGTTTATTATTAAAACCATTTGCAAAAGGTTTTACCTATAAACCATTTTTAAGTCAAACAACATTTTATTTCATTAGAAATGCCTTTAAACAAAGTAATAATTTTCTAGGGTTCACCAAATATATTTTTAAATCCTAAAACTTGGTGTTTAGGGTCAGAGAGTTTAAATCAAAACATTTTCCAAAGGTTTTACTCAAAAAGCATTTTTATACCATAATCAATATTTTTATTTAACTAGAAATGCTTTAATTCAAAGATTTATTCTTTATCTTCACAAAATACACTTTTAAATCCATAAGTTGGTTTCTATGGTCAGTAGGTTCAAAACAAACCATTTACAAAAGATTTTACCCTATAAATATTTTTAGAATGAATTTTATACACAAAATATGCCTACACAAGTTTCTGCAAAAACAACTGATTTTCTAGAATAAAATAAATAAACAAAGTGCATGGTTGGAAAGTACTCCTTTTGATGATTCCATTGATATAAAATTTGTAAACTTTGGACGTGTAGATTTAAAGTTATGAATTTTTCAAATCTAACCATCTAATAGAACATTTTCTGATTTTAAAACAGAGACAGTGCCACGCGTCTTGTTCTTATTGGCCGAAAACGGTTCGGCTGGATCGAGTGTTGTGGTGCGTTGGATTAAAAGGGGATCATGCGGCTCTGATCTAGCATACCCCTTCGCTTAAGTGAATCTAACACAACCACAGGATTTGCATCCAACGGCTCATAGCGCAACGACCACTAACGGGCGGCGCTGGCGACGAACGCGCGGCGACGGCGCTCTGTCAGCAGCGTTCTAGCGCAAACAGGAAGCAAGGGAGAAAGGGAAGGGGCTCACCGGGCTCGCCATGGCGTGGGGATGCTCGAGGTGGTCGTCGTCGACGAAGGGGCGCATGGGGTTGACGTCAATTGCTCGCCGGAGTCGATGTCACCGTCGGGTGCGCTCAGACGTTATTGAAGGCGAGGATACGAATCATGCTAAGGCAAACAAACGGTGTCATTAGATGCACAGGAGAAAGTTGAGTGCACTAGTGTTAACGAGGGGGAGAGGGGCGGTCAGAACTCACCAGGGGAACTCGCCGGAGTCAAGGCAGTGTACGGTGATGTCCGGTTGTCGTCGTTGCCGAGGTTCTGGGGCGTGCGCGAGTGAGCTGAGGGTGCTGGCAGGTGCGCACATCGATGGGGAGTGACCTCGCGTGCACTAGGGTAAGGGGCGCGGTCTAGGTTCATCGGAATTCCAGCTAGAGCTCGTCAGAGCCAGTGGTGTTGCAAGCGGAAATTGGAGCAACCCTGGGGCATTCGGGTGCGAGCGAGCAAGGGGAAATCGGGAGGAGAGGGGGTGATTAAGATGACATGGTCGCGGGGATGATTTACTGGCGCATTTATGCGAATTGAATTGAGCCATCAATGGCCAGAAACGGCAGAGGAGGATGGGGGTGGGGTCAGCAGGGTGGAGACGATGATGAGGTGGCGCTAGTGGGGTCGCTTCGTCGGTGGAGGTTCTGGTTCATGCGCTAGTGAGAAAGAACGGGCTCGCGGGGGAGAGAGAGAGGGTAGCCGGGTGGGTTGTGCTTATTGGGCTTGCTGGGCCAGGCAGCTAGGTAGGGTTAGATGGGCTGATCCTTTTCTATTTTTTTTCTTCTTTGTTTTCTTTTTCCTTTTCCAATTTTGTTTTCTGTTTTTAATTGATTCAAATGTTTTAAGCTTTCATTTGAATTCAAATTTTTGCAGGACCTTTCCAATAAGTTTATATTATTTAATAGTGGGTGTAATTAGTCAACTTTGAATTATTTCAAATATTTTATTATGCTTTAATATTTATTTAAAAAGAGGCTTTGTCTTTATTCAAATAAAATCCAATATGGTTTTAAATCCATATAAATTCTTATTCAAATGATTCACTTATTTCATTTAAGTTAATTAGATAACTTTTATTCCCCTTGGGCAAATTCCATTTATTATTTTCCCATGATTTAATTAATCATTTCTATTAGGGATTTTGTCTTTATTTAATAGAATGGAATTTGGTTAATGCCATATAATTTTATTTGAATATTTTTTTATCCATTTATTTTATTTGGATTTGGATTATATTTATTCCATTTGCTTATGGGTTAGGCCAAGTTTTAATTTGGCTTTTAAATATTCCATATTTATTTATTTCTTTCTTAATCTTATAAAATATATATCTTTTTATTTAAAGATCCAAACTTAGTGATTCCAATTTGTATATTTTTATTTAATATTTTTTTATCCTTTTAATTCTCTTTAGGATTATTTTGCTCACAATTTGGTATGGATTTCAGATAGGAGCTTTATTAGCTTTAGGAATTTATTTTCTCATCTTATTAAATTCATAAGATTTTACTCATGGCTTCATATTAAGTGAAACCAATTTCTATGGCTTTATATTATTTTTATTTGTCATTTTGATCACTTATAAATGTTTGGTGACAAATTTTTATATGGATCAAATCCATAGTCTTAGAGTAATCTTGGAAGTGATTTTCTTCCATTAAGGTTTTGGGTTCTGGTTTATTTTTCCCAAGTTTAAATTTCAAGATACATTCATTGCTGAATGCATTTCACTTGATTTGAATTTTGTTGGATTCCATTTTATTCAAAGTTTGTTCAAGTTGGGTTTTGATGTTTCCATTTAGAAACAAAAAGTTTCTTTTCACCCTAAATTTCAACAATTATTTATTTTGTTTATTTATTTTTCACATTTCAAAATTGGAAAATTTTGGGATGTGACAGTTCCACATTCATAACAAGTCAATTGGGACTTGTCCTTTGCTGCAACAGGCACGGCATTGCTTCTAGTCCTTGGGGCAGTATTGGGGTTGGTGGCGACGTTGTTGTTGTTGAACTTGGGTGGTGCACGATTGAAATTGCTGGGGTTGATGGGGTTGTTGTTGTGGTTTCCTCCGGGCCTTCGGTTTCCACGGTTGGGATAGGTCGGATGGTTCATCGAGGGTCTATTGGTTCTTGGGGAAAATCCTGGAGATGGGTTGGGGCGATACTTTGGGGTATGATGGGTTCCTGGTTGATTCATTATTCTGCGCTTGCGATTCTCATTGACTTGGTTGATCTTGCCTTCCATATAAATGGCAGAGTCCACTAAGGCTTCAATGTCATCAAATTGAATGTTGACTAAGACCGTCTGCATCTCATCATGCAGACCATTCAGGAATCTCTCCTTCTTCTTAGCTTCAGTGTCAATCTTGTCCGGTGCATACCTAGCCAATGACAAAAATTTGTCACGGTACTCAACTACTGTCATTCTCCCTTGCTTAAGTTCTCTGAATTCATCTCTCATCCTCTTGATCAAACCCGGTGGCACATGGGTTCTGCTAAACTTGATTTTGAACTCCTCCCAAGTCATCATTTGACCTCCATTCATGGCACGAACACTGTTCCACCAAGATCTTTCATCTCCTGCCAGATAGTGGGTGGCAAACAGTACCTTCTCGTTGGCTTCCACTCCGGCCAGTTCTAGGTTGTTCTCCATGGTTTGCATCCAATCGTCTGCATCTAGGGGATCTTCAGACTTAGTAAAGATGGGCGGGTTGGTGTTCTGAAAGTCCTTGAACTTTGATCCATGGTTGTCCTGATTTCCATGGCCTTGGTTGTTGTTGGCCATTTGAGCTATATGCTGAAGGGTGGCTAAGTTGGCTTGATGTTTAGCTCTTTTAGCTTCGCGGTTCGAAACCAACATTTGCAAGATTTGCAATATCGGGTCCTGAGATGAGCTGCTTCCTCCGCGAGGCATCTGAAGATTGAGATAGATCATGAGAAAAGGGGAAATTTTCTAAGGTTCAGGGGATTTGTTGTTTTTGAAAAGTTTTCAAAGCTTGACTCAGATTTTTCTAGCAACTTGCCTTTCATTCATTCATAGCAAACAATACAACACACACCACAACAAGGAAAACAGATGGTTTTAAGAACCATTCTGTGAAGCTAAGATACAATGTGACCGAATACAACACGCTAGTGCTCAAGTGCTACTACTCCTTGGAATCTGTATCCTTGTCATCCTCATCATCATCAATGAAGGCGAATTCATCCTTATCAGTGAAGAAGTCCATGGCTTGATCCTCTAGAAAGTCATCATCATCACTGAGGTAAGAGTAGGGGTATCCACGAAGGTCCTCCCCTGCATTCTCCCTCTCCTCAAGATGCATGTCCCTCTCGTGGATGGTCTCCTCCAAATCTGTGATCCTATGGCGAAGACGGGCAATGATGCGCTCCTTCTTGTCAAGCTGACGGCGACGAGACTGGCGATCCTTCACAAGCATGGCGATGGTCTGGTCCTTCTTGACTATGATGGCAAGGTTGTGGTTGGCGTAGGCGCGGGCATTGTCCAACTCCTTCTGACGGTCATACATCATGAAGCTGAGGTGGTCCACTTGAGTCTTCAGCTCATGGTGATATGGTGCCTCCAGTGGCTGTCCCATAACATCACGCCTCGGATAGAACTCAAAGCGGGTACCCTTGATCTGGTTGGCGCTTTGCCCACAAAGACGGGCAAGAGCTTCCTGCATGGCCCTAGCAAGTCCATCTAGCCAGTTGTTCTCTCTAATGGTGAACTGAATTCCCTCTGAGGTGGGGGTTTCAATCTTTCCTCCAAGACTTGCCACAATCAACCATTGCAATTCCTCTCCTTCTTGATTGTTGAGCTGAGCTCTGAAGAACTCGGGGTGCGGGCGCTCCAGAAGTTCCAAAAGCTGATCCAAGTCACGCTCAAAGATGAGGTCTCCTCCATTCCCCAACTGATAGAACTTGCTATACTTCATGTCCATCTATAAGAATATAGGATGAGTAAGTTAGTAGAGTGATCAAGTGTGTCAAATTTTATGTAAGTTTGCAAGAATTTTTGAGGAACATGAATTTTCATGAAGGAATATGAGTGGTAAGAATGAGAATAGGTTTTTATAAATACTCACTTCCTTGGTTTTGAAACTAAGTTTTTGATTCAAACGTCCATTCTAAACTAGGGTCTCCTATGGTCAGGATGGCTCTGATACCAACTTGTCAACACCCAGATTTTTAATCCTAGATGCTTGTTATGCCATACATCGCAATCCCAGGATTACCATTTTTGTGAGACATAACAGATTTGATATCACAGTACATCATCCATTACAAACCATACATAAGGTCTTACAAAAAATAAAGGATCACATGATCCAATCTTAATACAATTCAAGTAGCGGAATAACGTAATAACGATAGCATGGGCGAGGCTCCATCTTCATAGTCACAGGCAATGCAGACGATGGGAGATGATCCTAGTTGTCGTAACCTTCCTGTGATCCATCCTCCTAATAATCCTCTTCATAGTCTGGCCACGGGAATAGCCAGGGACAAAGCCATGAGTACTCTTTAAGTACTCGCAAACTAATACTAACAAGTGAAGTGGTTTTTAGTAGGAAGTACTAGGCTCTAGGTTGTTTTGCAAAAGCCAGATTTATCTCCAACTGAGTTCAGAAGCAAAGAAAGCTAGTTGAAAGTTTTATAACACCTAAGTGGGAACTTGAATTTCATATCACAACCCTGTTGTGGTCAAGTCAAAGTCATGATTCATTTCACAAGTCCTTTTTAAAACATCTGACGACGGAATAGTATGGCCACTCCAACTGTCCATAACCACGGACACGGCTATTCGAATAGTTTGTCACTATGTAGAGGGGGTACACTTTCACCACAATATTCGATACATTCGTCAGGAACAATCTTGAATTCACCATACTCAGTATGCGGATAATCAATCCTAACCTTTAAATTACACGCCCTAGTATAGGCACCTCTCCTATGAGTTTGGCCTCCCAACCATGACCAACTATCATCTTGGCAACGGCACAGGTGTACAATCTTCACAAGGTAGCCTCAGCTCAAACCTAGGCTGCAAGGGAACCCATACTAAGGTATATAAACTTCCAGTCAAGCCCTACCCAAATTTTAGGTATTGTGGTTGTACGGTAAAATTGGAATGGTATAGCATACAGACAACCATCAGTTTTATATAGGGCTAAGGCTCATGCCTCAACATTTTCATCATCAAAAATCATCTGGTGTTCAAGAACATATGTCAAAACATTTCATTAGAATGACTCATCATTCTAAGGTTTTCATTACCATTTTCACCAAGTATTCCCATCTAAAGTGATCAAGTTTTATGCTTAGCACTAGCATATACAAGTGGCGGTAAACACTAATGAGGGGTGGTAAACAAATGTGACATATCTAAGTTCAATCTCATGCCTCAGGATGACATCAAGATTTATCTACCATAGGTCAAGTTTTATGCTCTTTATGCTACCTTTAAACATCTTTCTAGAATCTACAAGTCACTAAGTAAACTCAAATAAAAGTTTTGATAAAGAAATAAAATAACTAAGCTTGCAATTAAAACTAGGATTGGGTATCAAGTGGTATAAGCTTGCAAGTAAAATTTGCATGGTTTAGCTTAGCTTCCTAAGATAGTAGCTTGCTAAGTTAACTTGTAGTGTTAGGCTTGCCTTGTGCAGAGCAGTGGTTGAAGTTCTCCTCGGCTTCTTCCTCGTAGTATCCTCCTTTCTCCTCGTATCCTTGGTCGGTAATAGCGTCTATAATTAAATAAGAGGTACACAATCACCAAACAATACTTAACTAGTTCTATTTAGCACACAAAGGCCCACACTAGATGATCTAGCATCATCACTATTATCACAAAGATTAAAGCACTTGTCCTATTTATTTTATTTTAGAAAAATAATTTCTACTCAATGAAAAACTACTTAATATTTAATATTCTCCAACTAAAACATGGGATCATGTTGACACATGTAATCACCACATATTTCAGTACTTGGGAATGTGATTTAAAGTGGTGTCACAATTTAATAAGGTTTAACCCTTTTATTTTAATTAATTCAAGTGACTAGAATGGCCTATGGGGCATCCTTTTATTGCTTAACCATTATTTCTGCAAGTAAACCTAGATATTTTGATATATTCAGAAAGGTCTAGTTAAATGTGATTTTTGAGAGTTGGAATCAACTCAAAAGCTTTTGTGGTTGAATTTTGAAAAATGTTTAAATGCAGAAAAGCTTCTGCCTTGTTATTTTTACTATAGGTGATCTACAATTCCATTTGATTTGAATCCAACGGGATTCGATTAAGAATTCCAGTACCTTTCTAACAAAATTGGTTTCATGCAATTTTGTTCACTAAATCGACCTGGGTTGACTTTTGAATCTAGGTATAGAACTAAGTTTGAAACTAAATTAATAAACCTAAATTTGAATTATTGGGTCGCGCGGGAGTGTAACTGGGTCGGCCCACTACACAAAGCGCACGCGGGTGGGTTTAAGTGGTTGTTCCCACCAGTCAGTGACAGGGGGTGCGAAGGTGTACGGGGCAATCTAGACCATATGATCAACATCTAATCCAACGACTGGGGCTTGTCGTCTCTGTCGGGAAACACCGGCGAGACTGAACCCTAGCGCGGCCAGTGGGGCCCTGTGCTGGCTCACTGGGGCTCCGGTGATGGTCGGCGATGGGGCGAACAACGAAGTCCACGATGGCGAACCTCCTGGTACCGGTGGCTCCTCCTGAGGCGGCTCCAATCGCTGGCTCCTCTTCTCCTCGTTCGCGGCAGACTCCGGCGAAATTACAGCGACGTGCTGCTCTCCTTGCTCCGGGGATGAGTGGGTACGATCAGTGAGAGGTGGGGAGTGAGATGGTGTGAAGAAATCGAGCTGTGGTGGCCTCTATTTATAGTGCCAAGAGGGGGGCCGAAGGGCGCGGGTTGAGCTCGTCGTGGTCATCGTCACAACGAGCTAAAGGCATGGGCGACGGTAAGGGGTGGTGTTGTGCTCCCTGGCAAAGCTCAACGGCCTGGTTGCGTGGCGTGGGGCGGTGCGAGTTGGTCGGAACACTGCGGTGCTCTAGGCGGGTCCGACAGGCATTTTAATGGCGCACGGGCTCTCCTGGTCGTGCGGTGGCGAACGGGCATGTATGCGGTGTTGCTGGGATGGTGGTGATCATGCACGCAAGCGGTGGGGGCGGGCTACATGGTCTGTGTCACGGTCACGCTGTGCTCGGCGCCTCTAACGCCAGAGAGAATGGGCGGCTGAGTGAGTGGTCTAGGGGCTGGCAAGGCTTGGGAATTGGACAGAGGGTGGCGGTGGATGGTGGTCAATGTCCCAGACAAGGTGGCTAGGCTTGGCGAGGCTCCTAGCTTGTTGTCAACCATCGGGTGGCAAGTTGAGGCTCGGCATGCTCACCATTGATGGCATTGCCTAACTTACAGTGAGCTAAATCTTGTTAATTGAACTAGATGATATACTAAGAGTGTGCTGTGAGCTAGAGAGGGGACAAGGTTGGCCAAATCACTGCTCACTATAGTGTTTGTTGTTTGTTTGTTTTATGTTTGCAAGGTGTTTGATGAAATGGCCGAAAGAGATTTTAATTTTAATTTTTGGTTCAAACTTGGTGGGTGTACTAGTCACATACTAGGTAGTCTCTGGTTAGTTGGTTATGTCAAGGTGCACTGGTTTGGTTGGTTTTTGAAAATTGGTGATCTTCACATATGAACTAGATTCAATTTTGAATTGTCCTTTGAATCAAGATGCCAAATGTTTATGTGGGTTTGAAAGGTGGTCTTGGGTTCACTTTTACTTGGTCTAGCAAGGGGTGAAAAGAAATGGAATTGTTTCTGTTTGAAATCTTGGACTAGAAACACTCAAAGTGGTCTAGTGAGCAAGATTGGCAAAAATGACCATTTGCTTATTTTATTTGTTTTTGAATTTCTCTTGATTTGTTTCTGCTTGGAAATGTTTTAGATGATGTTGTTTTCATATTTAAACCATTCCTTGATATTCACAACAATCACACAAGTCCATTCATGCATTCATACAATCATCACATACACACATGCATTCATATGGATTTTAATTAACAAAAGTTTTTGTTAACCCTAATTTTGATGATTGGAATTTGATAACCTTGTTCAATATTTTTGGGATATTACAAACCTTCCCTCCTTAAACAAAATCTCGTCCCGAGATTTGAGAAAAATAAAACTTACATTTAAAGAGATCGGGAAACTTTGTCTTGATGTAATCTTCCCGCTCCCAGGTAGCTTCCTCTTCAGTGTGGTTGCTCCACTAGATCTTGAGAAATTTGATAGTTCGGGTCCTAGTAGTTCTGAAAGTTTCCTCCAAAATACGGATGGGTACATCGGGATACGTCAGGTCATCGTTGATCTCTATGGTTCTGTGATCAATGTTCTTGAAAACTTCAGTCTTCTCCGGGACCAGGACAGGCGAGGTGGAGAGCAGCCGCTTAAGGTCCTCGAATGCGTCGTCTGCTTTGGGTGTCCACTCGAACTTGTCCGCTTTGCACAGCAGCTGGTAAAAAGGTAGGGCCTTCTCACCCATGCGACTGATGAATCTACTCAGCATTGCGATCCGCCCAGCTAGTTGTTGGACACCTTTGAGGTTCTTCGGCTTCTCCATGGCTAGTATGGCCCTGATTTTCTTCGGGTTCGCCTCAATCCCCCGCTAGGAGATGAAGTAGCCGAGTATCTTGCCAGATGGGACGCCGAAGGCGCACTTTTCTGGGTTTAGCTTGATATTGTCGTGATCAAGGTTGTCAAACGTCTCGCGGAGATCGTCGATCAGCGTCGTGGCTTCCCTGGTCTTGATTACTATGTCGTCGACATAGACTTGAATGTTGCGACCGATCTGGTTTTTCAGGCACGCCTGCATGCACCTCTGGTACGTGGCACCTGCATTCTTTAGCCCGAAGGGCATAGTGTTCTAGCATAACACACCGAACAGCGTAATGAACGTCGTTTTCTCCTAATCTTTGACCTTCAGCCGAATCTGGTTGTAGCCTGAGTAGGCATTGAGGAAGGAGAGTTTCTCGCATCCTCCAGTCGAATCGATGATCTGATCGATCCGCGGTAGAGGGAAGTGGTCCTTGGGGCAATATTTGTTGAGTGATGTGAAGTCCACGCACATCCGCAGGATGTCCGTGTCCTTTTTGGGGACCAGCATGGTGTTGGCCAGCCGCTCACTCTCCTTGATTTCTCTGATGAAATTGGCATCGAGTAGTCTGTTGACTTTGACTCCAATGGCTTCGGCTCTTGGTTCGGAGAGTCATCAGATTGACTGTTTGACGGGCTTCGTGTTTGGAAACACATTGAGTGCGTGCTCGGCGAATTCCCTGGGAACTCCTGGCATGTCCGCAGGACACCAGGCGAAAATTTCCAAGCGCTCATGGAGGAATTCGACGAGCGCGCTTTCCTATGTGGGACTAAGGTTGTTGGTGATTAATGCCGTTTTGGAGGCATCCGTCGGATGGACCTGCACCTTTTTTGTGTTGACCGTGGAGTCGAATGACATATCAGGTGCATTTTGTCTGGCGACTGGGGGTGCCCCATTGTCTGTCACATCTCTGAGCCTCGTGAGCTCCTCCTGCATGCCGAACGACTGGGAGATTCTGTTGAAGTCTCTGTCGAAGTGGTCGGATCGGGTGAAGCTTCCCTAGACGGTGATGACACCCCTAGGTCATGGCATCTTAAGAAGCAGGTACGCGTAGTGCAATACCGCCAAGAATCTTGCGAATGACACGCGCCCGAGGAAGGCATGGTACTGTGATGGCCAGTCCACCACTTTGAACTCCAACCGCTTGTGCCTGAAGTTTTCGGTCTAGCCGAAGATGACGTCAAGCCATATCTTTCCCAGGGGATATACGCCCTTCCCTGGACCTATGCCGTGGAACGCCGTGTCTCATTGCTCCAGGCTGCACAGCGGGATCCGCATCGCCGCGAGTGTGCTGGCGAACATCAGATTAATGATGCTGCCGCCGTCCATGAAGGCGTGGCTCGTCTCGAACCCCCTGATCTGCGCCTCGAGCACCAGGGCAACTTGACCTGGGCGAGGGATCTGGCGTGGGTGATCCAAATGGTCGAACGTGATGCAGGACTGCGAGCCACTGAGGTACTCAGGGATGGCTGGTGGGGAGGTGACCGTCAGGCTGACTTGGTGGGTGATCTTATTTTGCACCCTGTTTGTTGGGCGCCCCTTCTGGATCATCAGGGCCCCCTTTGGTGGTGGGTGCCCTCCCGCGCCGTTGTTTGGCGCTAGTGTGATCGCTGGATTCGATGGTCCAACAGGTGGTGGTGGAGGAGCTCCATGGGCGATGTCACCTGGTACAGGTGCGGGCCCAAATCCAGGGTTCACGATCTGGCATCGTATTTGGGTGGGACCCTCGCTGAGCTTCTGGAATTCGCGGCAATCCTTGAGCATATGGCTGGCCTTCTTTTTTCCATCATGTTTGTCGATGTAGAAGTGGATGGTGCAAGGACCAGAAAGCTTATCATATGTTGAAGGCTCATCGCCGCGGCTGCGACGTTGCCATGTCTGTGTGGGTTGCTGAAAGGATACGGATGTCGCCTAGAAGGGGGTGAATAGGCGATTAATACTTTTCCTAGAGTGGCTCAACAAAGGCGGAATAAAACTAGCGTTTACTTTGTCAAGCACAACCTAGAACAACTAGGGTTCACCTATGTGCACCAACAACTTATGCTAAGCAATACAAGCAACAAAGTGATAGCAAGATATAGATTACTTCAAGCACGAAGGCTATCACAATGTAAAGTGCATAAGTAAATAGCTCGGGTATAGAGATAACCGAGGCACGCGGGGACGACGATATTTTACCTTCCTCCCAACATGGAGTACGTCTCATTTGGAGAGGGGGTGGTATCAAACCACCAACGCCACAAAAGGCCTCCCTTATTCTCCGGTGAATCTCACCCCAATGGGATCGATCCACGCTTCCACTATCGGTGCACTTGTTGGTGGCAACCGACAACTCTCACAAGGTTGGGGCACTTCACAACTTAATTGGAGGCTCCCAACAAATGCCACAAAAGGCCACAATGCCACCAAGGCCACAAAACAGTCTAGGGTTCCAAGAACCCAAGAGGGACAAGCTCCAATGAGTCACACGAAACAAATCCTCCGAGGAGAACTCAAACCGATGCACCGAATGCAAATGGCAAGAACACCACAAACGTGCTCAAATCCCTCACTCTCAAGTTCCAACAAAGCTACTAAAGCTATTGGGGGAACAAGAGAGGAGGAATAAAAGAGAGACACAAAATCTCCCAAAATCTAGATCCCCAAAGATGCACTCACAAAGAGATGAATCGGTTAGGTCAAAACGTGGATCTAGATCTCCTCTCTCTCCCACTCAAATATGGGCAAGAATCATCGGAGGGAAAAGATTAGGCAAGCTTCAATATCTAGAGCAAGTGTGGACAAAGCTTAGCCTAATAGATGAGGAAGAAGCAAAATAAACTGAAAAGGGCTTAAATAGCGGCCCCAGAAAATCTGGCCGTTGGGGTAATTTTTCGAAATGGTCCGGTAGTACCGTTTTCAACCGGTACTACCGGTCCTGGCGAAGCGAGCAAGCAAGCAGAGCAGCAGCTAGGCATGCAGCGGGTCAACGCGCGCGGGGCCAGCAAAGCATGCGCGCAGCGCAGCAGTAGCTAGGCAGCCAGCAGGCAGGCAGCGTGCGCGCGTGATGCATGCAACTAGCGAGCGGGGCCAGGCAGCGATGCAGCAAGGCGCGCTGGTCAACGCGCAGGGGCGCAGCAGGGGCCAGGCCAGCGAAGTGAGTGGCAGTAGGCGCGCGCGGCAGCTAGCGCAGCAGCGTGGGCCGGGCCACACGCGGGCAATGCGCACGAGCGAGCGGCGCATGCGGCAGGTCAGCACGCGGGAGAGGCGGTCATAGGCAGAGGGTCGTGCAACAAGCGATGAGCCGATCTGGGCCGCGATGTGGCAAAGGGGCGGCAAGTCAACGCAGCGGGAGTTCAAAGCAGGGCTGGACGCAGGCGCAAGGTAGCTGGGCCGCTGGGTGGATGTTTCTGGGGAAATCTTTCATGGGCAGGCCGGTAGTACCGGCCCATCCAGGTGGTACTATCGGGTCGGTCGGTACTACCTGAAAATGGTACTGGATGAGGCAGAGAATAGTTAGGCGACGCTCAGATGTGGGCGGTAGGATTTTTTCTTTTCTTTTAAACCGAATAAAATCCAATACTCAAACGACAATAACTTTTGACTGGAACCTCTGATTGACCCGATTCCAATATTGATTATCACCAAGTGAGAGTGTATCAACTAATATAATGTGAGATACCTCACTTGGTGAGACCCCGGAAAACTGCATAGATCAAAATCGCAATAAGATATAAAAGAGAGATCTGATTTTGATGAACAAGAGCTTGTTATGGATATTACCACAAGATCTATATCCTCACATGGGTAAGACCAAATAACAACCAAATACGATGATGCAAGTATGCAAAGGTTTGATCTCTCTCCGAACGATGTGACCGAGTTACTCATTCGAGAGACCCTCTTGATAGTACGGTTATCTATCCTAAACCCGGTCTTCCACACACAACATATACTAGCAATAAGTTTGGTCTTGATCCTCAAGTTCTTGCGAAATGTTTTAATGCATTTGCCTCTTATATTGAGATTCCCAAGAAGAAGTGGAATAAGTACCATGCTCCTTATAAATATGTTGTTAGTCATGTTCCTGCTAGAAGTACTCAAGTTTGTACTACTAATCATATTGAGCCTGAACCCCATATTTTCTAGCCTTACTAAGGTAAAGGAGTATTCTATGATTATTAGTACAAATGACAAAGGTACAATGAAAACTATGGAGTCTGGTAAGCATTTGAATGATGAACCTGTGGTAGCTATTGTGAAAGACACTGTCACTAGAAATATAAAGAATGAGCATATTGTCTTCTGTGAAGACGCTTCTAATATTATCTCTCATCCTAGTAAGGCTAGAAAAGCTAGTGTTCATGTGCTTTCTGTTAAAATTGGTGATCATTGCTACTATGGTTTATGTGATATTGGTGCTAGTTCTAGTGATATTCCTTATGAGCTTTATGGGGAAATTATGCATGAGATTGGTCCTTGTGAGCTTGAGGACATTGATGTGGTTATTCACCTTGCTAACAAGGAGACCATTTGCCCCATTGGCATTGTAAGAGATGTGGAGGTTCTCTGTGGTAAGATTAAGTATCCTGCTTATTTTCTAGTGCTTAATTTAGTAGCTAGCAAAACTTGTCCTATCATTTTTGGTAGACCTTTCTTGAATACTTGTGGAGCTATCAGATTGTAAGAAGGAAAAAGTTTTAACTAAGTTTGATGGAGATTATTATGAGTTTAAATTTTCCAAATTTGCTAAAGCTCCTTGTGAAAATAGCTTGCCTAATAAAGATTTCAGGATGGAACAACTTGCTTCTATTGATCCAGTCTATGACCTTGGACCTCTTTTTGATGACTGTAAGTATGCTTATTCTGATGATAAAGTTGTTTCCAGTGATAGTTATATTGTCAAATTTATTCAAAGTGCTACTAAAAGTTATTATGAGAGAGGGAAACATGGTTTTATGCATCTCAATGATGTTAAGTTTCCCCGTTTTATGTTGAAAGCTTTAAAGTTGCATCTGTTTTGTCTTCCTATGCTTGTGGCCTTTTATTAACAATTCGTTTTCTTATGATACCCCCATGCATAGGAAGTGGGTTAGGCTCAAGTGTGTTGGTTATTTTCTTCTTGATGCTATCTTTCATTTCAGATATATATCTCCTTTGTGAGCATCTTTGGAAGTTTCAAGCCTAACTTAAAGGCATTAAAGAAAAGTACTTGTTGGGAGATAACCCAAGAGTTGTCGAGTCTTGGAAGTTATTACTTTAGTGATAACAGCTCCTTATCCTTTTTGTTTTGGTTTTTGTGTCAAGTTCAACTAATTTTGTGAAGTAGAGGAGTTGTGAAAAGTGGCTGTCTTGGGACAGATTTTTGTGTTTTATTGTGAAAATTCATGAGGAAGCTCAGTACTTCAGATCGAGTTGCATTTTTCTGAGCTTGTTCTCCAAGTTGCTACCCAACTTTCATCAGTTCTGCACTTTTTGATTTGAGCAACAGAAAGTCTTCGAAAAAATAAATCTTTACCTGGTGGTCTATTTTGACAGATTTCTGCCATCATTTGCATTTGCCTCTTACAGAAGCTTTTGTTTTGATGGTCTTTCAATTGAAGTGTGCACCAAAGGTTTATTGTTTTTGCTTACACTAATGTTGTCATTAAGTTTGTGCAAAAGTTTTGTCTGAAGGAAATTCGCAGGAGAAAGAGAGAAGGAATCTGCAGAGTTCGTCTTTGAATAGGTAAAAGTGGTGAAAACAGAAGGTTCGTGAAACTCCAATATTTTTATATTTTTGATGTTTTTAATACATAAGGTAACTTACGAGACGAAACTGAAGAGGAAGCAGAACCCGGGGTGGACAAACCCACCCCAGGCTCGGGCCCAGCCTGGCCATGCCTGGAGGGCGTTTGCCACCCTTGACTCCGTCTCCGCTTTGTTTCCGTGTCAAAACCTTACTTATGCATTGAATCTTCGTAATGTATAACCCCCCGGGTTCCCCGAGGTTCTTACATCGTGTTCTCGTCGTGTTTTCGTTTTCGATCTGTTTCTGTCAGGAAACCTTCTCAAGTTTAGAGCACCATGGCCTCCGCTGACGACAAAGGGAAGAAGCCCGACGAAGAAGAACCTCAAGTTCCCAAGGAGGAGATTCCGGTAGGTTATGAAGGAGACATGGAGGAGGACAAGCAAACGGACACCCGCGCTACCGCTGCAAGCATTGGTTTGGTGGCACAACCTACCAGGCTTAAGAGGACAGCACAGATGTCTATAGGAGGGAGAACTCCGCGTCATATCCTCGCTCCACGCACACTTCCTCCTAGTACCCCTTGTTCTAACCGTGCAGGGAAGAAACGCTCTAACTTGGAAGAATGGAGAAAGAATAACAAGGACTAGGATCCTCGTTTCGAGTTGATCGTGGGTTGCATTGAGCATAATTTGGAGTTAATTCGTACTCTAGCCTTCGATATGCAGGATTTGAAGAAACTTGTTGAAGACCTTATCAAGAGAACACCACCACCACCGAGGGAGTAATTCGTTGGCATCCCCTTAGGTTGTTCCAAGCTTGGGGGAGTGCCGCGGTATCACCACCATTATCTTTTATCTTTTACCTTTTTAGTGGATTCATATCTGTGGTAGAAGGGTTATCTTATAGTTTGGTTTGCATGTGGAAGTATCTCTCCTTTAGTTGATTATCTATGTATCCCTTGGTGTGAGTGCCTTTATTGCAATATTAATGAGAAGTCTCATCTTTTACTTTTTGCACTTCTTATTTTTAGTTTGCAATATCTATTATATAATGGATCTTGTTGTTCAGTATTGGCACCACTTTGGGATCATCAAGTGGATCTAAATTGGTTTTGGCAAACCGAGTTCTGGTCAGTGGCATTAATTTGAAAGAAAAAGAAAGAAATAAAAAGCTTACAGGTATTTGGTATCAATTGTTTTCTTTCTTGTTGGCTCATAAGCTTAGTATTCTTTATTTAAGATTCTTTTTTGTCTTCAAGGAAGATTGCATGTTCGGCTCTATTACTTGTATGTTTGCTTGTTTCTTTCAACTCTCTTGCTCGCTACCCAGCCTTGCTAGCCAAAAACCTGTTTTGAGAAGGCAGACTTCTCATGTTTCCAAAATCCTTTAAACCCAAAACTTTTGCCACTTGTGTCCACCATATCTACCTAGTAGCTTTTTGCTATTCCTAGCAAATTCTCAAGCTTCATCTACCTTTAGAATTAAAAAAAGTATTTTGTTATGTGAAAACTAGTTAGTAAAGCTCTCACGAACTTGATGGCACACTTTAATTTACTTGCCCCTAATAGACTTGAACCATTGTGGACATCGAAGTTGTATATGCTTGCATCTATACGTTGGGATTAGCAGAACCGTGTTGTCACGGGGAACGTTTTCAACATTGCACTTGTACTCTGTACACAGTTGATATCGTGCTCTTTTGTCTATGGATGTCAACGGTGTGAAATAAAGAGGGGACTTGTAAGTCCATGGAGTTTGTATTTTGTGTTAGAGAAACGCCTGGGCCGCTAGCCTAAGCCATGCTTAATCATGGTGGAAACTTGCAGCATCACCATAGTGAGTCATCTATGAAGCATCCTCAATAAAAAGCTATACACATGGTAAATAAAAAGATTGTTGAGATGCTCATTGTCTGCTTGCCTTGTCATTTTGGTTATGGGAAAGCTCCTGTACCATGTGCAAGGGGTACCCCATTGGCGGTTCTCAATGATATGCAAATACTTACAATGACAAGAACTTACCTGGACCCAAAGTTGAGTATGCATGAGGAGTGACCCTCATATTCAAGGGACACGAGATTGCCAACTTATATTTCGTCAAGCATATACTCCATCTTTGTTCACTTTAACCTCAATCATCTCAAGATGCTTATGATAGGGCCAATGAGGGCTCAAAGCTAGTAAGTAACATAATCTTTTGGAAGATCTTTATGACTTGTAATCCCTGCTACCCTCTAAGAAGGGACATTTCTCCCAGTTACCAGTTTGAGTCAGTAAACCTATTCCCTCTCTATCTCCAGCAAGCTTTTGAGTTGTTGTGTTTCAAGCATTCATATGGTGATTTATTCAATCATGTTCTTTATCTTCCTTGTTTGCACAAAACTCTTATCTATTGAGTATTACTTTGAAAGCCTTCACTTGTGAAAAACCTTTTTGAGCAAAGAGTGCTCATGTTTTGAAACTTCTACAAAAAGCTTGTTGTGAAACTATTTGCCAGGTGTTCTCTGACCAAGAACAAGTTTGCCAATTCCAATTATGATTTATCGTTATGCATCTCTATTGTGACTGTTGTACTTGGCTGCAAGCTAAGTTATATAATGGTGAGTTGCTTTCTTCTATGAGTTGTGCAATGGTAAGTGTGATGCTTCTTGTTCGTATTCTTTTATCGATACTTTACTCCATAAACCCGTGGACATGTTTACTGAGCTCAGTATTCGCTTGGGGACAAGCAAAGTCTAAGCTTGGGGGAGTTGATATGCCCAATTTGCATCACCATTCTATATCATAATTTACCTATATTCATTGATATTTGTCTTATTATGAGGTATTACTTATGGCTTTTCATCTGTTTATGCATGTTGGATGATTCCCGGAGGATGGACTACCGGGGTCTGGATTCTGATGGAAAAGAAGGCGTTTCGATGCAATTTCACAAAGATCAGAAAAATACCAGAAAAATATGGAAACATATTATTTTACCTGAGGACGAAGGAAGCCATAAGGAGGAGCAAAGGGAGGCCGCAGGGGGCCCACACCCCCTAGGCACGGGCCCACCTAAGGTCGCGCCTAGGGCAGGTGTGGCCCACCTGCCCGGCCTTCGACTCTCCCGCTTTGCCTATATCTTCCCTACGGAACCCTAACCCTGGGGGAGCGACCACAGATAGATTTCTGCCACCTCTCGGGGGCGGAAAACACTAAGAGAGAAAGATCTCTCTGGCAGACAGATTTCTGCCGGGGGAATTCCTTCATGGAGAGGGGAGACCATCGCCATCAACATCGTCATCAAGCTAGGCTTCATCGGGATCATCATCATCATCCACACCATCATCTCCACCAGAACCATCATCACCACTCTGTCCCGCTGTAACAATTGTGTTGGATATTGCTTAGTTCATTAGGGGAAACTTTCCCGGTGTTAATTACTATTGTAGTTGATGCTTGTGAGTGGAACCATTGGATTATTGTTTATGTTCAAATTGTTATCCATTATCATATCATCTTTGATGTTGATCCATATGATGTCTTGTGAGTAGTTCGTTTAGTTCTTGAGGACATGGGAGAAGTCATGTTGTTAGTAGTGAATCTGTGATGAGTTATTATACAATGGTTTAGTATTTAAGTTGTGGTGCTATTCTTCTAGTGGTGTCATGTGAACGTCGACTACATGATACTTCACCATTTATGGGCCTAGGGGAATGCATTGTGTATTTGGCTACTAATCGTGGGGTTGCCGGAGTGACAGAAACCTGAAACCCCATTAGGACACCTTTGCACAAGGGAGCGTAGGATCTCAGAGTTTAAGGTTGTGATTAGATTTATATCTTAATTACTTTCCTATAGTTATGGATGTTTGCAGGGGGTTTAATCACAAGTATGTATTAGTCCTAGGAAGGGTGGTATGTTAGCACAGGTTCACCCACACAACACTTACAAACACCAGAGAAGAGTACTCAGCTATTTGAAGCGAAAGCACTTGACAGAATTCCCATGTGTCCTTGAGAACGTTTGATCCTTATAAGTATTTCCACCGGCTTGTCCTTTGCTAAGAAAGGATTGGGCCACTTGCTTCGTTTATTCGTTACTTCTGTTACTTGCTCTTTGCTTTGTTGCTTTGTCAAAAAACCACTAAAAATCCGTTTGCTAAGTATTCACAGGGATTTCCTGCTCCATACCACTGTTTAGCACCTTATGCTCCTCATTGGGATCGACACTCCTATTTATTGAAAGTACTATGATACACCCCCTATACTTGTGGGTCATCAATACTTCATTACCTTCACTTATGATTTGAGTAGGTATGGATATATCTACTTGATGAAACATAAGTCGAAAGCCTTTGAAAAGTTCAAAGAATTCCAGAATGAAGTACAGAATCAACTTGGCAAGAAAATAAAGTTTCTTCGGTCGGACCGAGGAGACGAGTACATGAGCCACGAGTTTGATGACCATCTGAAAAGTTGTGGAATAGTTCCCCAACTTACTCCGTCGGGAACGCTGCAGAGGAACGGTGTGTCGGAAAGGCGGAATCGGACCTTGTTGGACATGGTACGATCAATGATGAGTCGTACAGATCTGCCTTTATCATTTTGGGGTTATTGTCTAGAAACAATGGCGTTCACACTAAACAGAGTACCATCAAAGTCGGTAGAGAATACACCACATGAGATGTGGACATGCAACAAGCCGAGTCTGTCTTTTCTTAAGATTTGGGGTTGTGGAGCATTTGTCAAGCGAATTCAGTCGGACAAGCTTACGGCCAAGTCGGAAGTGTATTTTCGTGGGGTATCTGAGGGAAACCTTGGGTTAGTACTTCTACAACTGAGAGGAGGGCAAAGTGTTTGTCGCTCGGAATGGTGTCTTCCTTGAGAAAGAGTTTCTCAGTCGAGGAATAAGTGGGAGGACAGTGCAGCTCAAAGAAATTCGAGAGGAACCGGCTAGTAGCGAGTCAGCAAAAACCTTGGAGGTTGAGCCAATCGTGGTAACTGAGCCAGCATCAGCACTTGTACTACGAAGATCGGCAAGATTACGAAGTGTTCGTGATGTGTTACTGTTAGATAGTGATGAGCAGGCAAATTATTCGGAAGCAATGGTGGGATATGATTCTGAGTCATGGCTTGGAGCCATGAGATCCGAGTTAAAGTCCATGTATGAAAATCAAGTTTGGAACTTGGTTGATCTGCCAGACGGTGCAAGACCTGTTGAGTGTAAATGGGTCTTTAAGAAGAAAACTAACATGGATGGAAGTGTTTCCGTCTATAAATCACGTCTTGTCACGAAGGGGTTCCGGCAAGTTCAAGGAGTTGATTACGACGAGACCTTCTCGCCCATAGCGATGCTTAAATCAGTTCGAATCATGTTAGCTATAGCAGCCTATTTTGACTATGAGATATGGCAGATGGATGTCAAAACGGCTTTCCTTAATGTAAATTTAACCGAGGACATGTATATGATACAGCCCAAGGGTTTTATCGATCCGGCTAATGATGAAAAGTGTGCAAACTTCAGAAATCCATTTAGGGGTTGAAGCAATCATCTCGGAGTTGGAATATTCGATTTGATGAGGTAGTCAAATCGTTTGGCTTCATCAAGAGTGATCATGATTCTTATTTATACAATAAGTTTAGTGGGAGCAAAGTAAACTTTATAATCTTATATGTGGATGACATATTATTGATTGGAAATGATGTCCAGATGTTGCGAGAAACCAAGAAATCATTGGAAAGGAGTTTCTCAATGAAAGACTTGGGTGAGGCAACATATATTCTCGGAATTCGGATCTATAGAGATAGATCAAGAAGGATCATTGGATTGAGTCAGAGAACTTATTTAGACAAAGTGTTGAAGAAGTTCAACATTTAATCATCTAAGAAGGGGTTCTTACCGATGTCCCATGGTGTAAAACTTAGCAAGACTCAGTGTCCTTCGACGACTGATGAGCAAAGTCGGATGAGTGCGATTACGTATGCTTCTGCAGTCGGATCCATCATGTATGCCATGATTTGTACTAGGCTGGATGTTTCCTATGCTCTAAGTGTTGTAAGTAGATACCATGCGGATCCTAGAGAAATCCAATAGATAGCGGCTAAAAATATCCTAAAGTACTTGAGAAGGACTAAGGATATGTTTTTGGTTTAAGGAGGTGAAGATGAACTCAGTGTAAAGGGTTACACAGATTCGAGTTATCTTTCCGACTCTGATGATTCTCATTCGCAATCCGGGTATGTGTTTGTTATAAAGGGAGAGGCTGTGAGCTCGAAGAGTTCCAAGCAAGAGACTGTGTCTGCATCTACAACAGAGGCTGAGCATATTGCCGCCTCGGAGGCACAAAAGAAAGCTTTTTGGATGATGAATGTCACATCCCAAGATTTTCCAAATCTTGTAATGTGAAAAATAAATGAACAAAATAAAACTTTGATGATTTTCAGGGCCAGAAGAAATTTTTGAATTCCAATAGGAATCTTCAAACCTATTTTGAACAATTAAATCCTAAAGGGATTTATAAAGATAAACATTTAATAAAGGAAAATAAAATATTTTGGAAACACTATTTTGGATCTTTTAAGAAAAGACTTTGTTTTCAAATGAAAAGGTGGATTTATAAATAAAGATTATATTTTAAAGCCAAATTAAACCTTGGCCAAGACTTTGAAACAAAAGGTTTTGCTTTGATTAAAAATAGTAGAGGTTTATTTAAAATAAAATAAAGAGGATTTAAAAATCCAAGTTTTCTTTTAATAAAGGTTTTACTATTTTCAAAACATCAAAACTTATTTAAATAAGTTTTCCAAATATTTTATATTCTCAAATAAAACCTACTGAAGGGTTTTGGTTTTATTTTAGATTTCAAAATAAAGTTTTTATTAAAACAAATCCTATTTGATTTATTAACTAAGGTCCATTCTATTTAATTATTAATGGACCCTATAGCAAAAATGTTATTTTGTTTTAAACAAGCTTTCCAAGTATCTTTTATTTTCAAATAAAACCTACTGTTTTGGTTTTGAAAGTGTTTTGATTTCAAATGAAGATTTTATTAATTAAAACAAACCCTATTTGATTAAATAACTAAAGGGCTATTTTATTTAATTATTAAATAGATCCTAAAAATGAATAAAAATATTATTATATTTTTTTGGGATTTGGTTTATGTTGATAAATAGAACCAAATTCAAAGTACAAAGTTGAGTGATTGTTTGAATTGATTTGAACCTTGTTTGTTTGTTTGAATAATTGATTGAAATTCAAAACAGAAAAATAGAAATAGAAAAGGAAAAATGTTTCAGACAGAAAAAAATAGAACAGCCCACCCTCTGGCCCAACTAGCCCAACAGCAGCCCACCTAGCCCACCTGTTCTCTTCCCCGAAGCATTCTTTTCTCACTCAGAAACTTACCCGCACAGAGAGTGACAACTGGACCCCACCCCCACTCCCTTTCTTTCACTGCCAAGCGGACCCACTCGCCTGTTCATCGTTATCACCCTCCCCCGAACCGTTTTCTTCACCGCAGAAAGAACCCATTAAGCAGCTGACCAGTGGACCCTCCCCCTCTTTTCTTTTCCCACTGCCAGGTAGACCCCGCTTTACTGTTCATCGCCCCCACCCCACGACCTGTTCTTCCTCCCTCGCCGGCCATTGCAAGCTTTGATTTCGCGGCATCAATTCGCCTTAACACGGCCACCTTAACTCGCAGCGACCAGGCACATTTAAACGCCAGTGACTCCTCTCCGTTTTCCCTCTGTTTCCTCCCCCAAGCACGCCCCCAGGCCGCCCCAATTCCTCCCCGAGCGCCTCTGTCTCCGACGACCCTTCTCGCCGATTCCGGCCAGCACACGCCCCCTCCTGCCTCCCCGAACACACGAGCACGCTCACCGCATCCTGGCGCATCTTCCCGCGCCAGTCATTCATCCGCGGGCGCCCTGTAACCTCGGCTCCAACGACGACCTGCAGCACCGCCGTCTGGTTCTTCTCCGACGACGTCCCCAGGTAGTATCCGACCGCCCCTCCTCTTCTCTTTCACGCACGCGTCACCGCACTGACCTTGCGCAGCTAACCCAGTCCTCCGTTTGTCTTCTCGTGGACCACAACATCGTCTTCGACCACGGACAGAGCCGTCCGACGCCGTCCCCAACTCCGGCGAGCAATCCCTGACAGCACCGTGCGCCCCTCGTCGAGCCATCAGCACGTTGAGCATCGCCGTGACCCTCTGAGCCTGGTGAGCATCTCCCCTTTCTCCCTCACCTCCTGTAGCATCGGCACCGTCGTCGACCGACAGCTCCGCCGCCAGCCACCGCCGCTAGCACCGCCGATCTTTGGCAAGCATGCTAGCAACCGTAGGATCGTGATCTAACGGATGAGATAGAACGTAGGCGAAAGGGTAAGTAATGTCCCTACACCGCACGATCTCATTTAGATCCAACGGCTGTAGCTATGCGATCCGCACGAAGCGGTCCCGACGAATAGAAACACGTCGCGTGTCACAGAGACTGATTTAAAAACAGAATTGATCTAATTGATGTTCAATTTTGTAAAATCCATAACTTTGGATCCACATGTCCAAAAATTACAAATTTTATGTCGTTGGATTCAGGAGAACAAGCCCTAGACAACCCTGCCCTTGGTTAGCAAATAGTATCTGTTAGTTTGCTTGTTTTTGCAGATTCTTTTGTGAGCTTGTTTAGAGTATAAAAATTGTTTAAAAATGATTTTTAGAGTTAAAACCTTTGCAAAATGGTTTGTTGTGACCTTACTGACCCTAGGAACCAACCCATGTTTTGGAAAATGGATTTGGTAAAGTTTAGGATGGAAAACTTGATTTAGCCCATTTCTAACCAAATGAAAATAAAGATTTTGGTTATGAAAATACTTTTATAAAGAAAACTTTGGGAAAATATTTTGGACCAAACCTACTGACCCTAGGAAACACTTTGTGGTCTCAAAAATGTATTTGGTGAAACAAAATAATGATTCTTTGATTTAAAACCATTTCTAGTCAAATAGAAATGTGGTTATTTTATTAAAAATGATTTTGAAGGAAAACCTTCGAGAAATGTTTTGTTTTAAACTCTCTGACCAGAAACACCAAGTTTTATAGTTTGAAAACATATTTGGTGAACCCTATAGGTTAATGCCTTAGTAAAAATATTTCTACACCACATAAAATGATACTTTGTTTTGAAAATGGTGTTTAAAGTGAAACCTCTTTGCAAATGACTTTTCCACTTTACAAAATGACCATTAGGTGCCTTCAAATGTCTATGACCCACTAGGAACCACTTTTTCAAACAAAACAAAGCTTGGCATGCTTGCATGCATTACTTTGACTTTGTCATTTTATGTGTGTTGTTTTGCTTGTTTGGTAGATTGAGTTTGTGCCTTGCTTGATTGATTTGTAGTGACTTGAAGAGTGTGATTGTTGCAAGGACAAGGAGTGAACCTATACCCTCTACCAAAAAGGCAAGTGATGCTTCATACTTTTTGTCCCATTACTTTCAATATGCATTAGTGATTTTGCTAAGTAAAACTTGCATGGAATTTTTGCCAAAGTATAAACCTTGCTATAGTAACACCTAGTAGATGAAAACTTAGTGGAAATCTTCCTAAGTTAAGATTCCTATTACTATCATGCTTAGCCTAGCTAATAGAAAACAAGGGTGGATAATATATTCATGCCACGGAAAATTTCTAAGTCTGAGGACTTGTGTTTTGATTAATAAAACAACTAAGTAAATGAATCACCTGGGTGGAATGGGACTTGCTTGGTGGTTTTTGGTTGAGTGGTTCACAAGGCCCATTTTTATGGTTTACCTTTGTGTATCTCACTTGTGGATGGCCACCCAGGAACAAAGAGATTTGAGATGTCAAATGTTGAGAAGCTTCAAGTGCAACCACTTGGCAATATGGGCTCTGCCATGATCATATAGGTTGCAAGAACTTAGCCATATGGACAGTTGGTGGTAGTGTTTGATAGGTTGGAGCGCGTCCATTTTGGTCTAAGGGAAGGCTTCTGAAAGATCTTATCTTGGGAAACCAAGTCTTGTAGGGAAAGTGCACCACCTCTGAAGAGTGTAAAATCTAAGTACTTGGCCATGTCCCTGGTAAAGGACAATTTGAGCATCAAGACATGGAAGCAATCAAGAATCTCATCATTCAAATTTCTAAGTTAAAACTTGTGGATTGAACAAGGGTTGTTTGAAATCTTCCATCTTTGATGGAGAGATGCCTTGGAATAAGGATCTTCAAATCTTTGATTGGGAAAAATGATTTTGCCAAGCAAAAACTTAGTATTTTCAAATGTTAAGGAAAAATCTATTTGAGCAATGCAAGCCTCAACTCCACTTAGCCAAATGCATATAGATGATAGACTCCACTATACTACCATAGTATCACTTGCCAATACAATTCAAATGTATTGACCCTTGTGGCTGTAACTTGTAATGTTGCAGGTTTGATTGATTTTAGTGAAGATTGATAAATTAGGATTACAAAGTCTACAACCAACATCTGCCTGTGGCACTTTGAAGATGAAGGACCCATGATTATAGTTATTCCGCTGCAATGTAATGTAATAGCCAAATGAGCTATGTAAGATGTAATAAAATTATGTTGTTCCTGGTTATAAAGTTGTATTATGACCTTTGTTTCTTGATATTACATCTTAATTGTGGATGCTAGCTATTGATCCAGGGACTAGCATTGTAAACACAGGGGATTCTACCTTACCTTATATTTTAACAAGGTTGGTAACCCTATAATGAATTTCCTCATGGATCTTGGTGTGGTTCAGGGATCGTCCAATCCGTTAGACTTGTATTTGTGACAACAATGGTGCGTTGCACAAGCCAAGGAACCTAGACAACACCAGAAGAACAAGCACATACTCATGCGGTACCACCTGATTTGCCAGTTCATGGATCAGGGTGATATCAAGTTATGCAAGGTACACACGGATGCAAATATTGCGGATCCGTTGACAAAGCCATTACCACAGCCGAAGCATGAGGCACACCTAAGAGATATGGGCATTAGATTCCTAGACATGTGATGTAGGAAGATTGACTCTAGTGCAAGTGGGATACTGTTGGAAATATGCCCTAGAGGCAATCATGTATGATGATATTTCCCATTGTATTCATAAAGATATTAATTTGTCCTTGTATAAACATTTGATGTGTATCATTGAATATGTGATTCAGTTGCGGAACAATGCATTCATGATGTTTGTACTAAATATCCTTGGTCATCGAGGTTGTGCTGGACACACAACTTAGACCAATGTGAATGTCGTCTAATGACTCGGTTCCACTTGTCATGGGCATGGAGATGCTATTCCGACTTACACATATTCGGCTAAAGAGTTTGGCAAGTCGGATTGACCCATATTGAGGTACAACGAACACGTTGTAATTTGTATATCTCAATCGATGTAATCCTTATACCTGAGGTTATTGCACAGTCTGAGTTGAGGATCACCGACTTAGGTTATATCAAACGTTGATCCGTAACTGGGCAGTTATAAAGGCAGAGTTCGGGTCGACTGAGAATCAAGTTGCGTGATGTGAATAACCAAGATGAGATTTTTCCCTTCTAGTTGGAGAGATATTCTCTAGGCCCTCTCAGATGATATGATTCGGAAAGCATGGCCATGCACGACTCGGTTAAGTGTTAACCGAGGCGATCGACTAAGAGTTAGTAGGATAAATCACTTATCTTGGATCGAGAAGAGAGTCGGACTATTTAAGGGATGACAAATATTCGCCTATAGTATGACAAGGTATATCGTGAGGCAAAAGGGACTCGGATGCAAGTCGCATTGGAAAGGCAAGTCGTCATGACTCTTTGGTACTTGGGAGTTGGCACGTTCTGCTAGGAGCCTCTACCGACTGATCGATTGAGAGTATTACTCCAATCGTGTCCAAGTTGCCATGAGCCTGCAGGGTCACACACTTAAGAGCGGGAGCAAGTTCGGATTGGATCTGAACCGGAAATCTGGTTGGGTTGGACCCGGTCCGGATTTGGACTAAGTCAGTGAGTTGGACTCATGGTGACTAATATTATATGGGCTTTGGTGAATGGGCCACGAGTGAGTGGAGCCCACGTTCACTCCTTATATATAGTGGGGCACAGAAACCCAGGAGGGTTGATCGGTTAGGTCATTCCATGCGTTGGAAACCCTAGCTCCACAGCAGTCCAGCCATCGTACTAAACCTAGTAGTTCACCGCCGGCGCTCCTCCTTGTACGTGTGGATACCAGCAACGGTGTTATACGATCAGCACCAGGACGATCAGGTCAGATCGTGAGGACCGCACTGCATTCAACAAACGTGCTTCATCAATTTCGCAACTACGCATCTAGTGTTAATCCTCGTGGCCTTGTACCTCAGCTAGATCTTGGAATCACCATGTTAGAGGGAAAAAGTTTTGTTTTATATCTACATGGCCCAACACTTGCACGGCTGCCAATGCCTCCTCATGCATTTTTAGTGTGTTAGCCCTCTCCTGCTTCAAGATTTTATTTTCACTGTCGAGATCCTTGATATGCTTGGATTGCTCGATAATATCCTTGGCTTTGGCAATAGATTCTGCAAGTCGGAGAAATAACAAGAATAATGAGTACTCGTAGGAGGAAGGCATAAGACCAGGTTGAGAAAGAAATCAAAAATCAAACAGACTCTTGTTTCTGGTGATCTGTTCCTTCAAGAAGGCAGTTTGACCCTTTTCACTCCGGACCGACGGTTGTCACTTGTGGCAGCTCAATAGGATCTCTAGACTAACCCCACAGACCAACACTAGTCTTTTCTGCGCACTTTGTCCTCACTCGTGCGCAGTCGGTACCCACTTCCCGGACGGTCACCCATCCTAGAATTGCTCTAGGCCAGGCACGCTTAACCTTAGAGTTCTTTCGAATGAGCTTCCAGAAAAGAAGTTGCAACTTGTTGGTATGGGTTTCCTATCAATCCTATTGAGCCATGCGCCAGGGTCTCACACGTATCTTGGCGAACTGCTCGTTGGTGGCGACCTTCCGAGCATTCTCATTCTGCAAAAATAAAGTGCTTCGTCTACTTGGAGTATCTAGTCGTAACTATTTAGTTCAACCTAGAAGCTCGGGGGCTACAATACGAGTTTTTGAAAACTCAAAGCTATGCTTAGTCCTCTTTTAAGCATCTAGTCAGAACTATCTATGTTTCAACTAGAAGCTTGGGGTCTACAGTATTGAAATTTAAAAATAGTACGTATGCTACTCTAAAAGTATTTAGTCAGAATTATTCATTCAAACTAGATACTTGGGGGCTACAATACAAAGTTTCTTACTTAGCCACTCTTAGAGCACTCAGACCAAAAGACCTATGGTTTTCCGTCTAAGTCTTCGGGGGATATAGTGGGATATTATACGTGAAATGCGCATATATATATAAAAACCTTACGAAATCGATGATCTTGAGGTTGTTGGTGGCTTCCGAGTACAATTTGCCAAAGGCAATTGTGTTACGTCAGAATATCTCCACCTACTTAAGGAGCTCCTCAAGGCCATACGTTGGAGAAGTCGGTGCCGCACCAGGAGCCGAGGTAGATGGCCTTGGAACAATTGTCGGGCTCATGGGCTTGAAGGCCTCCGCCTAGATCATGTTCGCTGCAGATCCGTCTCCCACCACCAGCTCCTTGCCTCTCTCGGTGGCATCCTTAGCCTAAGCTTCGGTCGCTTGGGAGGAGGTGCTCTCATGCGTCGCCTAGACGCCGGGAACAACGACCATCTCAGAAACATATAGGACCTCCTGAGAGGGAGTATTGTCCACCTCCATAATAGAGGGATCAGATGCCACCGTGGTCAGAGATCCGACGGGAACGGTAGATGGCTGAACGGCAGGAGTAGGCGAAGCGATGGCGGGAGAAGCTTGGGTCAGCATGTCATGGATATTTTTCGAAGCCCCAACAGTCTTGGAGGTCTTCTTCAAACTCAAATTAGTGTCTTTCCTGAAACATACAAAATGGCAAAGTATAAGTACAGGAAGAAGCAATACAAGTGACAAAGTCGGAGGAAAAGAGACTTACACAACAGTTGATGCCTTGGTTAGAGGGATGCCAACCGTCTTTCTTTTCTCCGCCTCCAGGGAGGCAGTGGATTTCTTGGAGACTCCACTCTCCGTCTTCTTCTTCTTGCCTCCGGCAGCAGCGTCAGAGGTGGATCTCTTCTGCTTCCGCGCTGCTAGAGCATGATCATCGGACATGAGAGTGACATCCTTCATCTTGGGCTTGTAAACTTGGAGAGCCATGTCGGCCTCCTCCAAGTCCCCGAGCTGTTAAGTGATCATAATTTTAGACGGACAGATGCATTAAAGGTGGAAAAACTGGAGTATATGTCAAAGCAACCCAAAGAATCAAAAGTTACCTTTGGGCACTTGTCGTCCTCAAACATGTCATAAGTGATGGTGAAGCCACGCTTCCGGTCCTTCACTTTGATGATGTCCTTGAGGCGGAGCTTGATGGAGTCACTAGAGAAGTTATCCTCGGAAATCCGGAGGGTATCCTTCATGTCCTTCGTGTACTGGCACATCATCTTTTCGCAGTGCTTCAGAGGCTGGATCCGCCTTATAAACCAGCACATTGCTAGATCTAAGCCGGTCAGACCCGTGTCGACGAGCCACTCGATCCGCCTTACGACGCCGGAGGCCTCGTCATCGGAGGGCAAGATGGCTTGGGACCTCCATGTGGTGGCTTCGATGGCGGCCCCATTGATAAAGTCCGGGTATGTGCCTTCTCATCCAGCCAGAGGGATATATGGGCCGTAGAATTAGTTGTGCTGCCAGTTCTTGCAGGACTCGTGTCCCATGATGTCGGGGAACCGTCGGCCAGGCCAGATCTTGAAGCTAATTGTTCCACAGTTCCTAAGTTCGTCCTTGCTCGCTCCGGCTTCCCAGTTGACAATAAAGAAGTAGATAAACAAGTCTAACCTAGTCCTAATCCCTAGGAATCCTTCGCACAAAGCTACATAGTTGCTAGTGCTAAGATGTTGTTGGGAGAAAGGTTCTGAGGTTGAACCCGGAAGTGCTGGAGGACTTGGAGGCAGAAGTCGGAGACTGGCAGGGATATGTCGCGTACCAATTGAGCTTTGAGGTATACCTTTTCTCTGACTTGGGGAGAAGGGACCACCTCGCCGGCCAGCGTCGGCCGCCAGGCCAGATCCTTCGTCGTCAGGAGGTACCCCTCAGTGATCATCTCTTTGATATTTCCGGTGGAGATATTAGAGCCTCTCCACACTCCTTTGTGGGAGTCTGTTTCTTCTTCTAGTGGCTCTAACGCCACTGGATTATGGACACCGCCGGTGGTTTCCACCACAGTAGAGACATGCACCTCCACCCCCTCCGGTGGGATCTGTACCACGCTAGACGGCATCACCGGTCGTCGCCATGGAGGAAGGAGTGCTACTGATGGCCATTGGAGGTGGGAGAGTGGATTGGAAGGTGGGGGGAGGCTAGGGTATTTTCTGCTTGAGGAGCTCAAGGAGGTTTTTGGCGAGAGGAAGAAGACGATGCTGGAGCGAATGCGGGTAAAAAGAAATTAACCCACACAGTTAAAATTATATAGCCCCGACATCAAGATTCGTGCAAAGTGATCCAACGGTCGATGCATGGATAGCGTGTGTGCGAAGGTGCGCGGAGTTTTTTCCATGTTCCCCTGCGCCGCTTGATGTTTCGGATTTCACGCGTGGCAAAATCGCTATCATTATGTTTGCTACATATGTGAGTTTCGAGGCGACACTAGCTATAGTCTACGTCAATCCACTGACAGTTGCAGACGAACAGTACCATATGAAGATTGTGGCATGGATGAACCCTGTCCGGATACAAGAAGAGTGAGGTGGAAGGCTCAGTGATTCTCTGACTTACGTACTAAAGACGGAGAATATTGCAGGGTTCTTTGGAGGACTGCAAGATATTGCTTGAGGAATTACCGACATCACCTAGACGGGTCATTCAAACTGAAGAGGCAAGACGGCACAAGATCTCGGAGTTCTTCAGGGGCTACTGTTGGGGATATGCTAAATGGGTATCACCATGTCATGTCTCTAATCCGGCTAAACCGGGTGGCCCACAGTTGGTAGCAAGGTCCATGGCCTGTTGGGTGGCCCATGGCCTGCTGAGCGGCCCAGTTAGACGAATCCAAAAGGGAGGCCCATGCCGGATAAAGGAAGGCTACGGCATAGTCGCCAACCAACTCGGAGCCTTGGAGTGTAAGACACAAAGACTAGTTAGTATCTGTGTAGAACTTTATGACCTTTCCAGCTAGGACTTCTCCCTATAACCCTAGGTTCTTGTGCCTTTATAATCCAAACCACTAGGAGCCTTTAGGGCATAACTCATATCATCGCGCACAGCGAACCGATCCGTGTAACTCGGCGTATTGCCATTATAGTGATTTATAGCAAGAGTAGGATCCTACCACCATCATGGGATCTAAACCTGGGTAAGCTGTGTTACCTCATACCTGCCAACTCGCCGCCTTCCCCCACCTCTCTAAACACGCTCTGTGAGGACCCCTCCATGGAGTACTCATCGGCAATACCACGACTACACCGCAACTTTCCCGGTTCTCGTTGTGCCTCCATGAGTTTGATCCTCTAGGCAGCTTCACCGCCATGGATCTAAGCTGTGGCAACGCTAGATATCCGGTTGACGAGGGTTGGACTCATCAATGGTCATTGTTATGGACAGGTTTTGAGGAAAAGGGGGGCACTGGAGATCGTGTTCGGCTAACAGACAAGCAATGCGGGACACGAGATTTATCTAGGTTCAGGCTCCTAGAGGGAAAACCCTACCCCTTCTTGTCTGCTCTTGGTTATCGGTGAAACCGACGGTTACAAGGGGTGCACAGATGAAATTTGACTGGTATGTATGCTAGGTTGAGATTGTCCTCCTCGTCGTGCCCTCATGGCCTTTATATAGGTAGGCCAGGCCGCGGGATAAGGTCGAGTCGGCTATAGGTTAGGGTTTACCCTTTAAACTTTCTATCTAAAGCTAGTCGTATCCTCCAAGGAATCGCATCCTTCATGGCCCTAGGTCACCCGAATCCTTCCTGGGCTTCGTCATCAGGTGCAGATCATCACGTGGGATCCCGTCGGGCCGAACCGGATAGGCCAATATTAGGTACACGTAGGGCATACCCATGTCACTGGTACTCTGTCGTCCCCTATTCAATGGCACCCCTCCACCTCAGGATGGCTTCCACCAGTTCGCCGCGGGCAGAAGCATCTAGGGCGTCCATGGGCCGATCAGCGGAATGCCTGATTCCAGAGACATCATGTCCGCCCTCATCAACACGGGCTCACATCACGCCTACACGCAGGAGAAGTTAGGCATACGACGATGACAAGGATGGCGGTGGGGAGCCATGGGAAAACGAGGCATGCACCTACGCTGAGGCCGGGGAGGAGGTGGAGTGCGGTGACCCAGCATACCACTGCATGATGTAGTATACTATAGTCGTTGACATAACACCAATGAAACACTGTTCACTAGTATTACATCCCTCAGAATGGCACAACAGAAACAGAGCGGGTCCAATACATGGCTAAAGGTTACAACTCACTCTTTACAAAAGATCCAGAGAATACTCTAGGTTAAAGAGAGAGAAAGAACTTCTTACGAAGAAGAATCAAAGATAAATAACGCAAAACTATTATACTATTAAAACTAGTATTTAACTGAGGAATTGGCATTGCTGCTATTGCAATACACTACAGAATTAGGTTCTTTGGCTAGAAATTATATTCCTATCTAATCAGTAACTTCGTCTCCACTTGAGTGATGTATATATTGACTGCTTTGACTTCATTGAAGAGCTTTAGCTGTTGATGATTCCTGGAGCATAACTTGATGTAGACATTGTCTTCATGGCTTCAGAATCTAGCAAGGGTTAAGAAGATACTTTGAGTACGAGCGTACTCAGCAAATTCACTAGAAAAGGAGTGTTTGATGCACTATAAATACAGCCACAGACCATAGGTCGTAGGCAATGCGAGTTTTCATAAACATTTCTTTAAAGGTTACTTTTATTCTAAAAAGCTATGTCCGTCAGCCTTCACGGGTTTACCAGAACTTTCATGGAGTTCCTTTCCCGCCGCGTTCGCAGCTCCTTCCCGGAACAGGGAGTAACAAGTTACAGTTCTTACACTCTGCAGAGGTGCGCCACTTTACCCATGAGATATCAACTCTTTGTTGCACAACCGGGTAGCTTATTCCCGTCCACAATTCCATGATGTGGGGCCCAGAAGATGATCCAAGCCATTCACTGCCCCCTTCGTGACCTCGCATGCCTCCTTGGTGTAGACCATGCCCACATAAACCGTTAGATGGTTTGTACAAACCGTTAGATGTCAGAACTATCGTGGGACGTTGAGGGTTCCCACCCATATGTTGCATATCCTCTATGAATTACCAATTACTATGCACGCTTCGAGGATAACATCCACGACCTGCACATACGGCTTCATGCGAGAGGAAGAAGATACAACTGACTTCTCCGTCCCATTCCAAATCTCATGGTCAATGCGTAATATATGGTGCAAGAATCACTGGCGACATTGGTTGTTAAGTACTAGGTGATATAGTTCTGAACAGTGGTATTCCAACTGTTAGATTTAATAGATTAGTTGATCACCCTGGATCAGTAACCAATAGTTCACATTATTATTGAAAATAGTGTTTTTAGACCTTTTTAAAATGCAGGTGATAACAACACTGGATTTGTAAAATACTTTACAGAAAATAAACAAAGGACATGAGCAAGTGTGAACTTTCCTTTTGTGATTGCAAGATTATGCACTCACGGTCTTCGAGTCAGTATAAGATCCAAAATCTGAAATCAGCATCATTGGTCCGGTAAGGACTAATGTTTAAAGAAGCAATATGTCTTTATGCATAAATAATGTGATGCACGTTCTAAACGCAAATCCCAGGGATAACATTGTCCTAGGGTTTGGATTTCGGAAATGGTTACTTTGGAATGTGTGGTCCTTTTAGATAAGTTTCACATTTGTGCTTCTATTAGAGCTTATGAGTGGCTGTGACCAACATATATGTATCAGTAAAATATATACTTATGATATACTAGTCCAAATTGCTTATATAAGAGTTCTTGTTTGAAGTGGCAAAAAGAATAACCTTCGAAGAAAAGGTTTCTCTTCTAAGGTCTAAACAAGCTTTGTGGTTAGTTAGTGGTGGTTGATGTTATTTGTGTTTGCTTGAATAGTTTTGGCTTGAGATGTTTTATAACTTAACTAGTTCAGACCAAAGTTAACTATAAAACATATAATAATGCTTATAATGTTATATTTAGATTCTTGTAGACTAAAGTTAACTTTAAAACAAAGATAATTTGAAAGTATAATACTTATAACCTTTGTATCTTGTGTATCTAGAATGTTTCCTTTAGGTTACTTAAGATTGGTGATCCTTTTACTTAGTGTAGTGGTTTCTTGATTTTATAATGGAATAGTATCATTTACCTTTTATAAATGAGTGGTTATAGTTTATAAACCAAAATATAATATTACTTAACTACTTTTGGATTTATTATAGTGTGGTGGTAGTTTTTGTAATCTGGTGGTTAAAGTAGATAGAAAGGATCTGATTTATTCACAAGTTGTTCTTTAAGGTTTTTATTATGAATAGGAATACTTTTAGAATGTAGTCTTCACTTAAGGTTGAAGATAATTTAAAAAAACATTTATAATGTTTTAAACCATTATGGCTTCATATTATTAACATTTAAAATTAATACTATTTCTTATACTTAATTTACTCATTTTAGGAATATTAATAATTTTTATTTATCCTTATATGAATTATTAATGAAGTAAATAAGTATAAATTTGAGTTATTAAAATATTTGAATTTTTATTTAACTCAAAAGTAGAATATTAGATTTTAACATTTAGATATTATTTTTGTGATCATTTTGGTATATTACATTTATTTTTGTGATTTATAAATAATAAGATATGATTTTTTTAATTCTTATTAGTTTATAATTACTTAATAAATAATGAATATTTCATTAAGTGAAATAATAATACATAATTATGGTTTCTAATTATAATTTTTTTATTTTACTAAGATTTTGGTATTTTATTTATATTATTAACATTTATCATTATTAAAATATGAATTATCAAAGTTTTATTACTTATAAAAACCTTTATTAAATAATATTTTTTTAAATAATCATCACAATAATATTTGATAATAATTTTAAGTTGTAGATTTTATTTTTCTGAAAATTTTCATATATTACACACATTTTTCTGAATTATAAATAAAAAGTTATTAATTAAATAAGATTTAATTATTTATTTGATTCCTTGAATATTATTAATTGAGTTATAACATTTTATTTATTTCTTAAACACGAAATACTTTTTACACCGGACCTAAGACTAGCCTGAGTCACTGACTGGTGGGCCAGTGGCCACCTCAGCACACTGGTTAAAGAAAATGTATTTTGTTACTGACCCTCTCTCTACTCCCAGTCGATGACATATAGGCCCAAGGCCATGTCATCAGCCACGCGAGACAAAGACCAGTCAAACTAGCTGACGTGGTTCGATCATGAGGTGAGCATGACGTCACTCGAGTTGATCCTCACTGGTTGAGGATCAATCGTTCGATCTGGTGCATGCGCGAGGCTATGGCTAGGTTTGTTGGACAGAGGAGATCGAGGCGACCCTATTGGTGGTGGCACCGCTATCTAATGGTTATCGAAGGGCAACCGGCGACGAGCTTCTGCAGCGGACAGCGGCGGTGCTCAACGAATCTAGGCCTATGGTGAGATTTAGCAAACAAAATTAGGGTCCAGAGATGCGTAAACTTACCCTGATGACGATAGAGCGGTCGAGGAGGCTCAGGAAGGCGTGACGGCGACGAATCAATGGTAATGGCCACGGCGGCCGAGGAAAAGGAATGCTCGATTTCACATGATTCCCGGTGAGCGGGCCTCCGTGCTTGGTCCTAGGTCGTTCAGTCCACGACGGCGCGTCCAATGGTGGCTACCACGAGGCGAGGGGTGGTCGGAGTTGACTGGAACGATGAACTCCGACGAGCTAGGTTTTCAGGTGAGGAAGGGAAGTGAGTCTGGAGAGCGAGATTGAGGATGAGGACGAGCAGGGGTGTCGCGGTGGCCTCCTTATCCTCTCCTGGCGACGGTAGCGTTGATCTTGGCACAAGGACGACGATGACGGCATCGGGCGGCGGCGAGCTCCTCCAGCGAGCTGTCTATGTGCGTAAGGATGACGACAACGTGATGCTTTGCGGATAACCCCCTGGCGTTTCTTTCTTCTCAACCCGCAGTCCTTCCCTGGCCCCACTTGTCAGTCACAGGAGAGAAAGAGATGGGCTGGCTGTTGGGCTGTTGTGGGCTGCACATGGGCGTCAGATAAATACAGAGATGTTGGGCCACGACCAGGTAATGTTTTTATTTGTTTTACCTTTTTCTATTTTTCTATTTTTCTTTTCAGATTTGAATTTGAGTTATATTTTGAACTTTTCTTTATAGGATTTATTTGCTGGATAATTGCAATAATACTAAAGTATATTTAGTATCATTTGTGAACTTTTATTATATAATCTTCTTGTATTTCTTTTATTTACTCAATATGAACCCCTTTTAATAATTTGTAGAAGCTTTTCTTATTATTTTTATTTCTTCATTTAGTTATGAATTTCTTGAATTATGTATTCTTATTGTTTATGTAACATCCCAAAAATATTAAACTAAAATCATCAAACTCTAATCATCAAATTTAGGGTTAACAAAAACTTTTCTAAAATAAAATGAGAAAGCATTCATATGTGTATGCATCCTATTTTGGATTCTTTTGAATTTCCTTGTTTATGTGTTTCTTTGCTTGTAAATGGATTCTTAGGTGAAATAAACATCATCTAAACAATCCCCACACTTTTCCCAAAGACAAATAAATCAAAACAAACAAAATAAGGGAATGGTCATTTTGGCCAATTTAGCTCCCATGCCTACTTTGGCTGTCTCCAACTTTCAAAACTTAACAGAAACTTGTTTGGATCTTTGCACCCCTTGATAGTACTCATAACAAAGTATCAAGGCCCACTTTGTGATCATCCAAAAACATTCAAATGCATAGTTTAAAGGATGGTTTAAAATTGAATCTATATCATATGGGAAGATCCCACTTTTTCAAAACCACTCAAACAAGCTCAACTATCAAAACCCAAGCATTTGCAGACTCACCAGCACCAACCTAGCACACCCACCAAAAATCTTTTCAAAATTCAAAACTTGAATTCTTGCGGCCATTTCATCAAACACCTGACAGATACAAATCAAACAAAATCTAAACACTATTTGGGGCAGTGATTGGAGCCTAACTTGTTCCCTCTCTGGACACCACTAGCCTTAGTAGATCATCTAACAACCTAAACTAATCTCTAGCACTAATGTAAGCTAGCCATTATCATCAATGGTGAGCAGGCCGAGTGCACCCTTGCCACCCACATGTCGACAGCGAGCTAGGAGAAGCACCAAGCCTAGCCAACATGTCTGGGAACAAGCTAACACCCCACCGCCACTCCCTGTCCAGTGCTCGAACCTTGCCAGCCCCTGGACCACACGCCTGAACCATGCCAAGCTTCATGACAACCATGCCGAGCGCGCCCCGTGTGCCACGCTCGACAGACGCCCATAGACCGCGCGCCTCCCTCGCCACGTGCATACATGATCATCACGTCCCAAGCAACCCCCAGAACGCTCGCCTTGGCACACCACGCCTGTCGCCATAAAACTTCCGTCAGGCACGCAGAAACACCGCCGTTCACCAATCCGCACCGCCCCAAGCCTCGCCACCACGTTGTTGAGATTTGCTAGGGAGCACAGCACCGCCCCCTACTGTCACCCACGCTGATAGCCCTCTGTGCCCTCGACCACGACGAGCTCAGCTTGCACCCGTCGGTCCCCTCTCGCCACTATAAATAGAGGCCACCCCTAGCCGAATTGAGCACACCATCTCACTCCCCTCTCCTCACTAATCGTTCCACCCTGTTCCCGGAGCAAAGGCGGCAAAGACATCGCCGAAATTGCTCTGGAGAAGAATGGCGCCGTCGATTTCGTCCACCCCAGGAGAAGCTGCCAGTACAAGGAGGTTCGCCGTCGTCGACTTAGTCGTTCGCCCTCCTCGCCGACCCTCGCCTGAGCCCCGGTGAGCCCTCTACGACCCCCACCTGCCGCGTTAGGTTTCTGTCTCGCCGGCGCTGCCCGACATGGACGATGAACAAGGGCCGTTAGATTAGAACAAGATCCCACAGCTTACATTGCCCCGTACTGCTTCGCACCCCCTCGTCTCACTGACGCGTGGGGACAGCAACTTAACCAGCCCGCGTAAGCGGCCCAAGATGTCGTTCCTCAGCAACCCACTCGTTTGAATTCAACTTTTTCCATTTTAATTCAAACACAGTTCTGTACCTAGTTTCAAAAATCAACCCAGGTCTTGAAATGCTGAATCCAAGCCCGTTGGATTTAAATCATTTGAATCTATAGATCAACCTTGGTAAAAATAACAAGGGAGAACCTTTTCTGCATTCAAACATTTTTCAAATTTAAACCATAAAAGCTTTTGAGTTGATTCCAACTCTCAAAAATCACATTTGATCATACCTTTCAGAATGTATAAAAACATTTGGGGTTACTTACAGAAATATTGTTCAAGTAATAAAAGAATGCCACATAGGCATTTCTAGCCACTTTAATTAATTAAAATAAAAAGTTAAACCTTATTAAATTGTGACACCACTTTAAATCACATTCCCATTGACTAAAATATGTGGTGATGACATGTGTCAACATGACCATGTTTTGTTTGGAGAATATTAAATCTTAAGTAGTTTTTCAATGAGTAGAAATTATTTTTCTAAAAATAAAAGGAATTAAACCAAGCTTTAATCTTGTAATGTTAGTGATGATGCTAGATCATCTATAGGACCCTTTTGTGTGATGATTGCAAGTAGTTAAGTATTGTTTGTTGATTGTGTACCTCGTATTTATTCATAGACGCTAGCACCGACCAAGGATACGAGGAGGAAGGAGGATACTACAAAGAAGAAGCCGAGGAGAACTTCAACCACTGCTCTGCACAAGGCAATCCTTACTAATCAAGTTGACCTATGCAAGATAACACTTGCAATTATAAAAGTTAGATAACCTATGCAATGCACTAAGCATGCTTGGTTGGACACATTTGTTGATACCCAATCCTAGTTTTACTTGCAAGCCTCATACTTTATTTCTTTATCAAAGCTATTACTTAGAGCTTACTTAGGTGAATTGTAGATACTAGAAAGATAATTGGAGGTTGCATAAAGAGCATAAAATTTGGCCTAAGCTAGATAATCTTTATGTCATCATAAGGCATGAGATTGAACTTAGTTAAACTCCACTAGCTTACCACCCCTCATTAGTACTTACCCCCACTTGTAGATGCTAGTGTTAAGCATAAAACTTGATCAACTTTAGATGGGAATACTTGGTGGAAAATGGTTATGAAAACCTTGGAATGATGGATCATTCTATTGAGATGTTTTGACATGTGTTTCCGAACACCATATGATTTATGGTGATGAAAATGTTGAGGCATGAGCCTTAGCCCTTTATAAAACTGATGGTTGTCTGGATGCGATACCATTCCAATTTTACCGTACAACCACAATACCCGAGAATTGGGTAGGGCTTGACTGGAAACTTATATACCTTAGTATTAGTTCCCTCACGGCCAAGGTCTGAGCTAAGGCTACCTTGTGAAGATTGTCCACCTATGCAGTACCCAAGATGACAGTTGGTCCTGGTTGGGAGGCCAAACTCACAGGAGAGGTGCTTATACTAGGGCGTGTAATTGAAAGGTTAGGATTGATTATCCGCATACTGAGTATGGTGAATTCAGGATTTGTTCCTGATGGATGTATCGAATGTTGTGGTGAAAGTGTACAATCGCTGCAGAGTGTCAAACTATTCGAATAAGGCGTCATGATTATGGATAGTTGGAGTGGCCATACTGTTCCCCCGTCAGATGTTTTCAAAATGACTTATGAAATGAATTGAGACTTTGACTTGACCACAACAGAGTTGTGGAATGAGATACAAGTTCCCACTTAGGTGTTATAAAACTTCAACTAGCATTCGTTGTTTTTGAACTTAGTAGATGTAAATCTGGCTTTTTGCAAAACAACCCTAGAGCTTAGTGTCCTATTACAAAACCCCTTTCACTTGTTAGTATTAGTTTGCGAGTACTTAAAGAATACTCATGGCTTTGTCCCTGGCTATTCCCGTGGCTAGACTATGAAGAGGAGTACCTGGAGGACGGACGCCAGGAAGGTTACGATAACTAGGATCATCTCCCATCGTCAGCATTGCCTGTGACCCCGAAGATGGAGCTTCGCCTACGCTACCGTTATTATTACGTATTCCGCTGCTTGAGTTGTATTAAGAACTGGATCATGAGATCCTTATTTGTGTAAGACCTTATGTATGGTTTGTAATGGATGATGTACTGTGGTATCCAATTCTGTTATGTCTCGCAAAAATGGTAATCCTGGGATTGCGATGTATGGCATAACAGGCATGTGGGATTAAAAATCCGGGTGTTGACAAGTTGGTATCAGAGCCATCCTGACCATAGGAGACCCTAATTAGATCGGACGTTTGGAATCAAAAACTTAATTTCAAAACCAAAGAAAGCAAATATTTACAAAAACTTATTCCCATTCTTATCACTTGATTCTTTCATGAAAATTCATGTTCCTCAAAAACTCTTGCAAAATACATAAAATTTGACACACTTGATCACTCTACTAACTTACTCATCTTATATTCTTTTAGATGGACGTGAAGTACAGCAAGTTTTATCAGTTGGGGAATGGCGGAGACCTTATCTTTGAGAGGGATTTGGACCGGCTTTTGGAACTTCTGGAGCGTCACTTTTGAGTTCTTGAGCTCAGCTCAATGATCAAGGAGGAGAAGATCTGCAGTGGCTAATTGTTGCAAGTCTCCGAGGAAAGATTGAACCTCCCACTGCTGAGGGAATTCAGTTTACCTTAAGAGAGAACAACTGGCTCGATGGACTTGCCAGGGCCATGCAGGAAGCTCTTTCCCATTTGTGTGGAGAGAGTATCAACCAGATCAAGGGTACCCGCTTTGAGTTTTTCCCAAGGCGTGATGCTAATGGACAACCACTGGAAGCCCCATACCACCACGAGCTTATGACTCAGTTGGACCACCTTAGCTTCATGATGTATGATCGTCAGCAGGAGTTGGACAATTGCCGTGACTACTCCAGCCACAAGTCCGCCATCATCAAGACGAAGGATCAAACCATCGCCATGCTAACGAAGGATCGCAAGTATCGCCGCCGACAACTCGATAAGAAGGAGCGCATCATTTCCCGTCTTCGCCACTGTGTCTCGACTTTGGAGGAGACCATCCACGAGAGAGACATGCAGTTGGAGGAAAGGGATAATGCCGGAGAGGATCTTCATGGAGACCCCTACTCCTATCTCAGCGACGATGATGATTTTCTGGAGGATCAGGCTATGGATTTCTTCACTGATGAGGATGATTGCGCCTTCATCGATGACGATGAGGATGATGAGGATGACGACTACATCGACTCTGAGGAGTAGTAGCACTTAAGCACTAGCGTAGTGAGTAGTATTCGGTCCCACTGTATCGTAGTTGCCAGAATGGTTCTTAAAACCATTTGTTTTCCTTTGTTGTGGTGTGTGTTTGTATCGGGTGCTATGAAGGAATGAATGAAAAGCAAGTTGCTAGAAAAATCAGAGTCAAACTTTAAAAACTTTTCAAAATCCCAAAACCTTAGAAATTTCCCTCTTTTCTCATGATCTATCTCAATCTTCAGATGCCACGCGGAGGAAGTGGTTCATCCCCGGACCCGATGTTGCAGATCCTGCAAATGTTGGTTTCTGACCGCGAAGCTGAAAGAGCGGAACGTCAAGCCAACCTAGCCACCCTGCAACAGATAGCTCAGCTTGCCCACAACAATCAAGGCCACGGAAATCAGGACAACCATGGATCTAAGCTCAAGAATTTCCAGAATACCAACCCGCCGGTTTTCACTAAGTCGGAAGAGCCCCTAGATGCTGATGATTGGCTGCAAACCATGGAAAATAACCTAGAAGTCGCCGGAGTGGAAGCCAACGAGAAAGTTCTGTTTGCCACCCACCATCTAGCCGGAGATGCCAGAGCATGGTGGAACAGTGTTCGTGCCATGACCAGAGGACAGATGATGACCTAGGAGGAATACAAAGTCAAGTTCAGCAGAACCCATGTGCCACCGGGTTTGATCAAGAGGATGAGAGATGAGTTCAGAGAACTGAAGCAAGGAAGGATGACTGTAGTGGAATACCGTGACAAATTCTTGTCATTAGCTAGGTATGCCCCGGATGAGATCGACACCGAAGCCAAGAAGAAAGAAAGATTCCTGAATGGTCTGCACGATGAGATGCAGACTGTGTTAGTCAATATCCCCTTTGCTGATATTGGAGCCCTGGTCGAATCTGTCATCCAGATGGAAGGAAAGATCAACCAAGCCAATGAGAACCGCAAGCGTCGCATGATGCATCATCCAGGAACCCATCAGACCCTAAAGTATCGCCCTAACCCATCTCCAGGATTTGCCCCGAGAACCAACAGACCCCTGATGAACCGTCCGACCTATCCCAACCGTGTAAACCCAAGGCCCGGAGGAAATCACAACAACCCCGGCAACTCTAGCAATTTCAACCGTGCCCCACCTAAGTTCAACAACAACAATGCTACCACCAACACCAACACTGCCCCAAGGACTGGAAGCAATGTTGTGCCTTGTAAGGTTCCCAACCTTTAATAAGGTAGAGATCCATGTGTTTACAATGCTAGTCCCTGGATCAATAGCTAGCATCCACAGTTAAGATGTAATATCAAGAAACAAAGGTCATAATACAACTTTATAACCAGGAATAAAATAATTTATTACATCTTACATAGCTCATTTGGCTATCTCATTACAATGCAGCAGAATATAACAATAGCATGGGGTCCTTCATCTTCAAAGTGCCACAGGAAGACATGTTGGCTGTAGACTTGTAATCCTAATCAATAAACTTCACTAACATCAAACAAACCTGCAACATAACAAATTATAGCCACAAGGGTCAATACATTTGAATTGTATTGGCAAGTGATACTATAGTAGCATAGTGGAGTCTATCATCTATATGCATTTGGCTAAGTGGAGCTTAGGCTTGCATTGCTCAAATAGATTTTCCTTATCACTTGAAAACACTAAGTTTTTGCTTGACAAAAAATCACCCAAGGCATCTCCCAATAGAAATTGGTGATCCTTCAATCCCTTGTTCACCCACAAGATTTTAACTTAGAAATTGGGATGAGGAGATTCTTGATAGCTTCCATGTCTTGATGCTCAAGCCAGGGACATGGCTAAGTACTTAGATTTTACACTCTGCAGAGGTGGTGCACTTTCCCCACAAGACTTGGTTTCACCAAGATAAGATCTTTCAGAAGCCTTCCCTTAGACCAGAATGGACGCGCTCCAACCTATCAAACCCCTACCACCAACTGTCCATTTGGCTAAGTTATTGCAACCTATATGATCCAGGCAGAGCCCATAATGCCAAGTGGCTGCACTTGAAGCTTCTCAACATTTGACATCTCAAATCTCTTTGTTCCTGGGTGGCATTCCACAAGTGTGATACACAAGGTTCACCAGTCCCCTGGCCTTGTGTAACCACTCAACACAAACCATTCCTTCCATTCCACCCAGGTGATTCATTCACTTAGTTGTTTTATTAAACAAAACACAAGTCCTTGACTTGGAAATACTCCATAGTATGAATATATATTCCACCCTTGTTTTCTATTAGCTAAGCTAAGCATGATAGTAGTAGGAATCTTAACTTAGGAAATTTCTACTAAGGTTTCATCTACTAGGATTTCCCATAGCATAGTTTATACTTAGCAAAAATTCCATGCAAGTCCTACTTAGAAATATCACTAATGCATAGTGAAAATAATGGGACAAAAGTATGAAGCATCACTTGCCTTTTTGGTAGAGAGTATAAGTTCACTCCTTGATCTTTGCAATGTTCACACACTTCAAATCACTACAATTCAATCAAGCAAACAATATTTCAATCTACCATTCAAGCAATTCATCACATAAAATAATAACAAAAACAAAGCAATGCATCCAAGCATGCCAAAGATTGTTTTATTTGTATAAATGGTTTCTAATAGGTTACAAACATTTGAAAACACCTAATGGTCACTTCATAAAGTGTCAAAACTATTTGCAAAAGATTTTACTTTATAAATCATTTTTAAACAAAATCAATATTTTATGTGGTTGAAAATGCCTTTAGCAAAACAACAATTTTATGTGGTCCACCAAATAAATTTTTAAATCATAAAAACTTGGTGCTTGGGTCAGAGAGTTTATTCCAAAACATTTCCCAAAGATTTTCTCCCAAAAGCATTTTTAATAAATAAACATTACTTTTATTTGACTAGAAATGGTTTAAATCAAATATTCATTATTTTGATTCACCAAATACATTTTTTAAACCACCAATTGATTCCTAGGGTCAGTAGGTTCAAAACAAACCATTTGCCAAAGATTTTATCCTCAAAATCATTTTAGAACATTTTTTATATTCTAAACATGCATACACAAGTTTCTGCAAAAACAATCAATTTAACAGAAGCATTTTACTAAACAAAGTGCATGGTTGGCTAGGGATTGTCTTGCTGATTCCATTGATATAAAATTTGCAAAATTTGGACGTGTGGTTTGAAAGTTATGAATTTTTCAAAATTGAACATCTAATAGGAAAGTTTCTGGTTTTTAAAACAGTCACAGGCCACGTGGCTTGTTCCTATTCGCCGGTACCGCTTCGGCTGGATCGTGCTCTCTGGTGCGTTGGATCTAAAGCAGATCGTGTGGCTCAGAATCAAACGTACCCCTTCGGTTAGTTTCTATCGCGAGCATTGGATCTAAATCCTACGGCGCACAACCTTTGACCATATACCAGCGGTGCTGGCGGCGGCGACTGGCGGCGGAGCGGTCAGACGACGACAGCGGCGACATTACAGGAAGCGAGGGAGGAAGGGGAGATGCTCACCGAGTTCGCCGTGGCATGGGGAAGCTCAAGGTGGTACTTGCTGGCGAGGGGGCGCACGGGGTCGATGAGAATCGCTCGTCGGAGTTAGGGGTGGCGCCAGGAGCTTCTGCTTGTCGACGGGGACGGGGCTTCGGTGCATGCCAAACGGAGAGGAGAGTATGATTAGATGCGCAAAGACGTGGCGAGGATGCGTGAGTGAAAGAGAAAGGGAGGGGCCGTCAGGTTCTTACTCGAGGCTTCGCCGGAGATGAAATAGACGGCGGCGGTGTCGGTCTTGGTCGTTGTCGAGGCTATGGGTCAAGCGCGAGCACAATAAGGCCACTGGAGGTGCGATGTTTGATGAGGAACGAGTCAGCGTGGTCGAGGAGTCGAGGGGTGGCAGGGTTTGGCCGGAATTGTCGCCGAATCTTGTCGGAGACAGTGGCGGTGTAGCGAGAAATTGAGCAGCCTGGGGGCGTGCTAGGGTGAGGCTACGGAGGGGAAATGGGGAGGAGAGGCAGGCGACTAAATACACGCGGTCGCGGCGAGCTTTTAGCACGGGATTGATGGGAATTTACCATCGGCATTCATCACCGGAGAAACGGCCAGAAGAGCGTGGTCTTCGCACGGGTGACGACGAAGATGAGCTGGCGGTGGGGCCGTTTCGTCAGCGAAGAGAGACAGGGGAGGTGGGGTCCAATAGTCAGCGACTGCGCGGGTCTGCTTCTGAGTGAGAAACGAATCGCTGCGGGGGAGAGCAGGTGGGCTGCTGATGGGCTTAGTGGGCTAGCTGGGCTGGGTCGACCTTGCTCTATTTTTTTTCTGTTCTGATCTTTTTCCATTTTCTATTTCTAATAATCTGTTTTGATTTTGAATAAACAAATCAAACACTCATTTGAATTCAACCTCAACCAAAATTTGTGTAGGTTTAAATACTGATTAGTAATATAATCTGAAGTCAATTTTGGAATAAAATTTTATTCTTTTTGGGGTCTTTTAATTATTCAAATAAGCCCTTGTTTTTAATCGAATAAGATTTAATAATATTTTCAAACACCATCTAAATTCTTTAAACTTTCCAAATCTTTTCAGTAGGCTTTTATTTGTTTAATAGGGTGTCAAATAATTCATCTTGAATTATTTGGAAGTAATTTAATATGATTCATAAATCATTTGAATTGGGTATTTGTTTTAATTCTAATGGAATTAAATATAGTTTTAATTCCCTAAATTTTACTTGGAAGATTTATTTTATTTAAGTTAATTAAACAAATTTTATTCCACTTGGGTAAATTCCAAAATACTATTTTCTCATGCACTACATAATTATTCTTATTAGAGATTTGTCTTTATTCAAATAGAATTTGGTTCATGCCATTTTATTTTATTTGGCAAATTCCTTATCCATTATTTTATTTGGGTTTGGATTAAATTCATTCCATTTGCTTAATGGATTAGGCCAAGATTTATTTTGGTCTTTAGATATGTAAGATCCCTCCTTTGTAAAGGATCCCTGTGATTGCAATGCTAGTCCCTGGATCAATAGCTAGCATCCACAGTTAAGATGTAATATCAAGAAACAAAGGTCATAATATAACTTTATAACCAGGAATAACATAATTTTATTACATCTTACATAGCTCATTTGGCTATTACATTACATTGCAGCGGAATAACTATAATCATGGGGTCGTTCATCTTCAAAGTGCCACAGGCAGACATGTTGGTTGTAGACTTTGTAATCCTAATCAATCAATCTTCTCTAAAACAATCAAACCTGCAACATTACAAGTTACAGCCACAAGGGTCAATACATTTGAATTGTATTGGCAAGTGATACTATCGTAGTATGGTGGAGTCTATCATCTATATGCATTTGGCTAAGTGGAGTTGAGGCTTGCATTGCTCAAAATAGATTTTCCTTATCATTTTGAAATTACTAAGTTTTTGTTTTGACAAAATCTTTTCCAAAGCTTCTCTCAATCAAAGATTGAAGATTTCAAACAACCCTTGTTCAAACCACAAGTTTTAACTTAGAAATTTGAATGATGAGATTCTTGATTGCTTCCATGTCTTGATGCTCAAATTATCCTTTACCAGGGACATGGCTAAGTACTTAGATTTTACACTCTGCAGAGGTGGTGCACTTTCCCCACAAGACTTGGTTTCCCAAGACAAGATCTTTCAGAAGCCTTCCCTTAGACCAAAATGGACGCGCTCCAACCTATCAAACACTACCACCCACTGTCCATATGGATAAGTTCTTGCAACCTATATGATCATGGCAGAGCCCATATTGCCAAGTGGTTGCACTTGAAGCTTCTCAACATTTGACATCTCAAACCTCTTTGTTCCTGGGTGGCCATCCACAAGTGAGATACACAAGGTAAACCATAGACATGGGCCTTGTGAACCACTCAACCAAAATCCACCAAGCAAGTCCCATTCCACCCAGGTGATTCATTAACTTAGTTGTTTTATTAAACAAAACACAAGTCCTCAGACTTAGGAATTTTTCCATAGTGTGAATAGATATTCCACCCATGTTTTCTATTAGCTAGGCTAAGCTTGATAGTAATAGGGATCTTAACTTAGGAAGATTTCCACTAAGGTTTCATCTACTAGGTTTTCCTATAGCAAGGTTTATACTTAGCAAAATTGCATGCAAGTTTTACTTAGAGAAAATCACTAATGCATAGTGAAAGTAATGGGACAAAAGGTATGAAGCATCACTTGCCTTTTTGGTAGAGGGTATAGGTTCACTCCTTGTCCTTGCAACAATCACACTCTTCAAGTCACTACAATCCAATCAAACAAGACACAAACTCAATCTACCAATCAAAAACAATCACATAAAATCACAAAGTCAAAGTAATGCATGCAAGCATGCCAAGCTTTGTTTTGTTTGAAAAAGAGGTTCCTAATGGGTCATAAGCATTTGAAAGCACCTAATGGTCAATTTGTAAAGTGGCAAAGTCATTTGCAAAAGGTTTCACTTTAAAAACCATTTTCAAAACAAAGTATCATTTCATGTGGTGTAGAAATATTTTTACTAAGGCATTAATCTATAGGGTTCACCAAATATGTTTTCAAACCACAAAACTTTGTGTTTAGGGTCAGAGAGTTTAAAACAAAACATTTTCCAAAGGTTTTCTTCCAAAACCATTTTTAATAGATAAACCACATTTCTATTTGACTAGAAATGTTTTAAATCAAAGAATCATTATTTTGTTTTACCAAATACATTTTTGAATCCACAAAGTGTTTCCTATGGTCAGTAGGTTCAAAGCAATCCAATTGCAAGAGATTTTAACCCCAAATTCATTTTTAAACAATTTTTACATTCTTAACAAGCATACAAATGTTTCTGCAAAAACAACCATTCTAACAGATACTATTTGCTAAACCAAGGGCATGGTTGGCTAGGGTTTGTTCTACTGATTCCAATGATACCAAATTTGCAATTTTTGGACGTGTGGATCAAAAGTTATGCAATTTACAAAATTGGAAATCTGATAGAAGTTTTCTGTCTTTTTAAATCAAACAGAGGCCACGTGTCTGTCTCTGATTGGACGAAAACGGTTCGCATGGATCGGTTTACAGGGTGCGTTGGATCTAACTGGAAACGTGCGGCGCAGATGGACGCGTACCTTTTCGATTGGATCTAATCCTAGCCAATTGATTCGCATCCTACGGCTACAACGCGTTTGCTTGTGGCTGGCAATGCGGCTCTGTCGATGACGCTGCCGACGAAATAGGACGAGCGGGGAAGAGTGAGGTTGCTCACCAGGTTCGCAATGAAGCACTGATTCTCGTTGTTGCTTTAGTTGGCCAAGGGGAGCTCGGAGGCGTTGACGATTGCTCGCCGGAGTGGAGCTGCGCCTCGGCCTTGCTTAGTCGTCGTCGAGGACGGCGCTAGGGATCACTCGGAGACAAACGAGACGCACGGTCAGATGCGTAAAGACACGGAGAAGGTGTGTGCGTGAACGAGAGGGGTCGGGGCGGTCTGGCTTACCAGGGAGGTTTCGCCGGAGTAGTCGCGACGTCGGTGGTGCTCAGAAGTTGACGAAGCCGAGCGTCTGGTGTGGCCGCGGCCAAGCGGTTGACGCTGGGAGGTTCGCCAGGCGATGTAGAACAAGCTCGCGTGTAGAGGAAGTTGAGGGGCGGCGAGGTGTGGCCAGAATTTCCCGCGGAGCTCGCCGGAGTCAGAGGTGATGTGGCTCCAAATTGGGACAGCTCTGAGGCAGAGAGGGTCGGGCGAGAGAGGGGAAAGAGAGAGGGGACGCAGGCGAGTTACTGAGCGTGATTTATGACAGACATTACTCGCTGTATTGACGAGAATTACTCCTGCGAGATCAATGCAGAAACGGGGGAAGGAAGTGGTCGCAGGGTTGAAGACGGTGAGCTGGAGGGGTGGGGTCCGCTTGGCAGTGAAAGAAAGGGAGAGGGAACGGGGTCCACCAGTCGGTGTCTCTGTGGGTGCGGCTTTAAGTGAGAAACGTTTCGTGGAGGGGAGAAAGACTGGGCTGGTACTGGGCTCAGTTGGGCTGCTGGGTTGGGTCGGCCAGTTTCTATTTTTTTTCTTCCTGTTGGCTTTTTCTTTTTCCAAATCAAATTCTATTTTGAATTTCAATCAACTATTCAAACATTCAAACAATTCAAACTATTCACCACACTAGTAAAGAGTTTTTTGGTTCTGTTTATCAACATAAACCAATCCCAAAATAGAATAATATTTTATTCTTTTTAGGCTCCATTCATTAATTAAATAGAATGGATCATTAGCTATTAAATCAAATAGGATTTGTTTTATTAAAATATTTATTTTGAAATCTAAAATAAAACCAAAACACTTTAGTAGGTTTTAATTAAGAAAAATAAAATACTTAGAAAACTTATTTAAAATAATTTAATAAGTTTTGATGTTTTAATTAAAATGGTAAAACCTTTTATTTGAATAAAATTTGGATATTAATTCCTTATTATTTTATTTAAATAAACCTTTACTATTTTTAATCAAAACAAAACATTTTTATTTCAAAAGCTTGGCCAAGGTTTAATTTGGCTCTATAAAAAATAATCTTTATTTAAATATTTCTTTTCCCTTTGAAAACCAAAACCTTTATGAAAAGATTTCAAAGTAGTAGTAAAATATTTTTATTTTTACTTTACTAAATATTTATCTTTTTAATCCCTTTAGGATTTCTTTGTTCAAAATAGGTTTGAAGATTTCCAATTGGATTCAAAAAGTTTCTTCTGGCCCTGAAAATCAAACAAAATTTTATTTTATTCAATAATTTTCACATTACAAGATTTGGAAAAATCTTGGGATGTGACAGGCTACCACCCTTAAAATAAATCTCGTCCCGAGATTTGGGGAGGCTAGGGTTACAAGCAGGCTCAAAACAACTAGGGTACTACCACCCTTAAAAATTTTCAAACAAAAAAATTACATATTGTCCTTCTTGGGATCCTGGGGAAAATTTCTCTAAGCAAATATTTGCATGGTGTCCTTGGTTTCCACACTTGACTCATAGGCCAAGGTTGAGATCCTTCATAGACTTGTTTAACTTGTTCTTCATCTTTTCTAGACAATTGTTTACATAGTGGCCTAGTTCCTTGCATTTGAAACACATCACTTGGCTGATATCTTTCTTTTCCTTTGGTATCATTGCCTCTTGTTTGTTTCTTTGGTTCTTCTTCTTTTTTGGTCATTCATTGGCATAGTGTCCCATCTCTTTGCAATTGTAACATTGCAACTGGCTTATGTCCTTCCTCTTCTTTTTGGGTCTCTCCAAAGCTAGGAGTTCTTCTAGTTCATGTTCTTCATAGGTGGGAGATCTTTATCTCTTCTTGGGGCAGTTAGTAGAGATATGACTTTCTTCTTTACCATTAGGGCATTGATCTTCATGCTCCTTGGATGCATGATCCTTGTCTCCACAAGTATTGCTAGCTTGGGTTCCTTCTAGATTAATATCTTTGTCATCCCTGTTGTCATTAGCTCTTTGGGAAAGTTTTTCTCCCATGTTGATCACTTGAGTAACCAATCCTTGCAACAATTGGGATTGAAGTTTCAAAATCCTTTGTATGGCTAGGTCTAGTCCATTGTTGTTGGCTAAAAGCTGAGTTGTCTCTTGTCTCAACTGGTTTTGAGTTGCTATAAGTTCTCTCATGTTGTCCTCTTGGTTGTTGTTGTTGTTGTCAACCTTGATGCTGGAGTCTCTTGGGGTAGTCATCTGTTTGGGTTTGAAGGGAGATTAGAATAGGCAAGATATTTCTAAGGAAATATTTCTAATCACACACATCACAATTCACACAAACAATGTGCAAGCAATCACAAACAAACATTCCACTCAAACAACAAGTTTCAAGCATATATTTAGGCAACCAAAAATATTTTTGTTACACCACATAAGTTGGTGTGTTAGACTTAACTATAATATGGTGGTCCATCTATATGGTTCACTTGTGATCTTTCCTTCCTTCTTGGTTGATTCTTCTTGCATGAGATCTTGGTTTCCTTGGAAAAACTTTTGGTCACAATACTTCAAATGATGTGGGCTCCTTCTAACTTTTGCATTCCCTCAGTCTCCAAATCTTGAGCAAGATTTCCTTGTCTTACATGTCGTCCTTAGTGGTATCCAAGTTGGAAGTCCTTGGTGAATATGCTGAAGATGTTGAAGTCATTAGAGTTGAAGATGTTGAAGTCATTAGAGTTGAAGTAGTCCTTTGCACATGGTGTAGTCTTTGGCCATGGGGTTGGTTTTTCCATCAAGTTGAAGTAGAAGAGAAGTAGAGTTGAAACCAAAATGGTTGAGGAAAGAGTTTACAAGTTTTTGTAAATAAGTTTTTGGAACAAAATACAACTCCTATTTTTCTAAGGGTTTTTTTGTCCAATCCTAAGGTTTACAAATCCTACAGGAAACACAGTGCTCTGATACCATCTGTAAGATCCCTCCTTTGTAAAGGAAAGGATCCCTGTGATTGCAATGCTAGTCCCTGGATCAATAGCTAGCATCCACAGTTAAGATGTAATATCAAGAAACAAAGGTCATAATATAACTTTATAACCAGGAATAACATAATTTTATTACATCTTACATAGCTCATTTGGCTATTACATTACATTGCAGCGGAATAACTATAATCATGGGGTCGTTCATCTTCAAAGTGCCACAGGCAGACATGTTGGTTGTAGACTTTGTAATCCTAATCAATCAATCTTCTCTAAAACAATCAAACCTGCAACATTACAAGTTACAGCCACAAGGGTCAATACATTTGAATTGTATTGGCACGTGATACTATGGTAGTATGGTGGAGTCTATCATCTATATGCATTTGGCTAAGTGGAGTTGAGGCTTGCATTGCTCAAAATAGATTTTCCTTATCATTTTGAAATTACTAAGTTTTTGTTTTGACAAAATCTTTTCCAAAGCTTCTCTCAATCAAAGATTGAAGATTTCAAACAACCCTTGTTCAAACCACAAGTTTTAACTTAGAAATTTGAATGATGAGATTCTTGATTGCTTCCATGTCTTGATGCTCAAATTGTCCTTTACCAGGACATGGCTAAGTACTTAGATTTTACACTCTGCAGAGGTGGTGCACTTTCCCCACAAGACTTGGTTTCCCAAGACAAGATCTTTTAGAAGCCTTCCCTTAGACCAAAATGGACGCGCTCCAACCTATCAAACACTACCACCCACTGTCCATATGGCTAAGTTCTTGCAACCTATATGATCATGGCAGAGCCCATATTGCCAAGTGGTTGCACTTGAAGCTTCTCAACATTTGACATCTCAAACCTCTTTGTTCCTGGGTGGCCATCCACAAGTGAGATACACAAGGTAAACCATAGACATGGGCCTTGTGAACCACTCAACCAAAATCCACCAAGCAAGTCCCATTCCACCCAGGTGATTCATTAACTTAGTTGTTTTTTAAACAAAACACAAGTCCTCAGACTTAGGAATTTTTCCATAGTGTGAATAGATATTCCACCCATGTTTTCTATTAGCTAGGCTAAGCTTGATAGTAATAGGGATCTTAACTTAGGAAGATTTCCACTAAGGTTTCATCTACTAGGTTTTCCTATAGCAAGGTTTATACTTAGCAAAATTCCATGCAAGTTTTACTTAGAGAAAATCACTAATGCATAGTGAAAGTAATGGGACAAAAGGTATGAAGCATCACTTGCCTTTTTGGTAGAGGGTATAGGTTCACTCCTTGTCCTTGCAACAATCACACTCTTCAAGTCACTACAATCCAATCAAACAAGACACAAACTCAATCTACCAATCAAGCAAAACAATCACATAAAATCACAAAGTCAAAGTAATGCATGCAAGCATGCCAAGCTTTGTTTTGTTTGAAAAAGAGGTTCCTAATGGGTCATAAGCATTTGAAAGCACCTAATGGTCAATTTGTAAAGTGGCAAAGTCATTTGCAAAAGGTTTCACTTTAAAAACCATTTTCAAAACAAAGTATCATTTCATGTGGTGTAGAAATATTTTTACTAAGGCATTAATCTATAGGGTTCACCAAATATGTTTTCAAACCACAAAACTTTGTGTTTAGGGTCAGAGAGTTTAAAACAAAACATTTTCCAAAGGTTTTCTTCCAAAACCATTTTTAATAGATAAACCACATTTCTATTTGACTAGAAATGTTTTAAATCAAAGAATCATTATTTTGTTTTACCAAATACATTTTTGAATCCACAAAGTGTTTCCTATGGTCAGTAGGTTCAAAGCAATCCAATTGCAAGAGATTTTAACCCCAAATTCATTTTTAAACAATTTTTACATTCTTAACAAGCATACAAATGTTTCTGCAAAAACAACCATTCTAACAGATACTATTTGCTAAACCAAGGGCATGGTTGGCTAGGGTTTGTTCTACTGATTCCAATGATACCAAATTTGCAATTTTTGGACGTGTGGATCAAAAGTTATGCAATTTACAAAATTGGAAATCTAATAGAAGTTTTCTGTCTTTTTAAATCAAACAGAGGCCACGTGTCTGTCTCTGATTGGACGAAAACGGTTCGCACGGATCGGTTTACAGGGTGCGTTGGATCTAACTGGAAACGTGCGCGAGATGGACGCATCTTTTCGATTGGATCTAATCCTAGCCGATTGATTCGCATCCTACGGCTACAACGTTTGCTGTGAACCCGCAGCGCCGACGGTGGCTAAGCTGGCTCTTTCACGATGACGCCAAGACGAAATAGGACGAGCGGGGAAGAGTGAGGTTGCTCACCAGGTTCGCAATGAAGCACTGATTCTCGTTGTTGCTTTAGTTGGCCAAGGGGAGCTCGGAGGCGTTGACGATTGCTCGCCGGAGTGGAGCTGCGCCTCGGCCTTGCTTAGTCGTCGTCGAGGACGGCGCTAGGGATCACTCGGAGACAAACGAGACGCACGGTCAGATGCGTAAAGACACGGAGAAGGTGTGTGCGTGAACGAGAGGGGTCGGGGCGGTCTGGCTTACCAGGGAGGTTTCGCCGGAGTAGTCGCGACGTCGGTGGTGCTCAGAAGTTGACGAAGCCGAGCGTCTGGTGTGGCCGCGGCCAAGCGGTTGACGCTGGGAGGTTCGCCAGGCGATGTAGAACAAGCTCGCGTGTAGAGGAAGTTGAGGGGCGGCGAGGTGTGGCCAGAATTTCCCACGGAGGTCGCCGGAGTCAGAGGTGATGTGGCTCCAAATTGGGACAGCTCTGAGGCAGAGAGGGTCGGGCGAGAGAGGGGAAAGAGAGAGGGGACGCAGGCGAGTTACTGAGCGTGATTTATGACAGACATTACTCGCTGTATTGACGAGAATTACTCCTGCGAGATCAATGCAGAAACGGGGGAAGGAAGTGGTCGCAGGGTTGAAGACGGTGAGCTGGAGGGGTGGGGTCCGCTTGGCAGTGAAAGAAAGGGAGAGGGAACGGGGTCCACCAGTCGGTGTCTCTGTGGGTGCGGCTTTAAGTGAGAAACGTTTCGTGGAGGGGGAGAAAGACTGGGCTGGTACTGGGCTCAGTTGGGCTGCTGGGTTGGGTCGGCCAGTTTCTATTTTTTTCTTCCTGTTGGCTTTTTCTTTTTCCAAATCAAATTCTATTTTGAATTTCAATCAACTATTCAAACATTCAAACAATTCAAACTATTCACCACACTAGTAAAGAGTTTTTTGGTTCTGTTTATCAACATAAACCAATCCCAAAATAGAATAATATTTTATTCTTTTTAGGCTCCATTCATTAATTAAATAGAATGGATCATTAGCTATTAAATCAAATAGGATTTGTTTTATTAAAATATTTATTTTGAAATCTAAAATAAAACCAAAACACTTTAGTAGGTTTTAATTAAGAAAAATAAAATACTTAGAAAACTTATTTAAAATAATTTAATAAGTTTTGATGTTTTAATTAAAATGGTAAAACCTTTTATTTGAATAAAATTTGGATATTAATTCCTTATTATTTTATTTAAATAAACCTTTACTATTTTTAATCAAAACAAAACATTTTTATTTCAAAAGCTTGGCCAAGGTTTAATTTGGCTCTATAAAAAATAATCTTTATTTAAATATTTCTTTTCCCTTTGAAAACCAAAACCTTTATGCAAAGATTTCAAAGTAGTAGTAAAATATTTTTATTTTTACTTTACTAAATATTTATCTTTTTAATCCCTTTAGGATTTCTTTGTTCAAAATAGGTTTGAAGATTTCCAATTGGATTCAAAAAGTTTCTTACTACTGAAAATCAAACAAAATTTTATTTTATTCAATAATTTTCACATTACAAGATTTGGAAAAATCTTGGGATGTGACAGGCTACCACCCTTAAAATAAATCTCGTCCCGAGATTTGGGGAGGCTAGGGTTACAAGCAGGCTCAAAACAACTAGGGTACTACCACCCTTAAAAATTTTCAAACAAAAAAATTACATATTGTCCTTCTTGGGATCCTGGGGAAAATTTCTCTAAGCAAATATTTGCATGGTGTCCTTGGTTTCCACACTTGACTCATAGGCCAAGGTTGAGATCCTTCATAGACTTGTTTAACTTGTTCTTCATCTTTTCTAGACAATTGTTTACATAGTGGCCTAGTTCCTTGCATTTGAAACACATCACTTGGCTGATATCTTTCTTTTCCTTTGGTATCATTGCCTCTTGTTTGTTTCTTTGGTTCTTCTTCTTTTTTGGTCATTCATTGGCATAGTGTCCCATCTCTTTGCAATTGTAACATTGCAACTGGCTTATGTCCTTCCTCTTCTTTTTGGGTCTCTCCAAAGCTAGGAGTTCTTCTAGTTCATGTTCTTCATAGGTGGGAGATCTTTATCTCTTCTTGGGGCAGTTAGTAGAGATATGACTTTCTTCTTTACCATTAGGGCATTGATCTTCATGCTCCTTGGATGCATGATCCTTGTCTCCACAAGTATTGCTAGCTTGGGTTCCTTCTAGATTAATATCTTTGTCATCCCTGTTGTCATTAGCTCTTTGGGAAAGTTTTTCTCCCATGTTGATCACTTGAGTAACCAATCCTTGCAACAATTGGGATTGAAGTTTCAAAATCCTTTGTATGGCTAGGTCTAGTCCATTGTTGTTGGCTAAAAGCTGAGTTGTCTCTTGTCTCAACTGGTTTTGAGTTGCTATAAGTTCTCTCATGTTGTCCTCTTGGTTGTTGTTGTTGTTGTCAACCTTGATGCTGGAGTCTCTTGGGGTAGTCATCTGTTTGGGTTTGAAGGGAGATTAGAATAGGCAAGATATTTCTAAGGAAATATTTCTAATCACACACATCACAATTCACACAAACAATGTGCAAGCAATCACAAACAAACATTCCACTCAAACAACAAGTTTCAAGCATATATTTAGGCAACCAAAAATATTTTTGTTACACCACATAAGTTGGTGTGTTAGACTTAACTATAATATGGTGGTCCATCTATATGGTTCACTTGTGATCTTTCCTTCCTTCTTGGTTGATTCTTCTTGCATGAGATCTTGGTTTCCTTGGAAAAACTTTTGGTCACAATACTTCAAATGATGTGGGCTCCTTCTAACTTTTGCATTCCCTCAGTCTCCAAATCTTGAGCAAGATTTCCTTGTCTTACATGTCGTCCTTAGTGGTATCCAAGTTGGAAGTCCTTGGTGAATATGCTGAAGATGTTGAAGTCATTAGAGTTGAAGATGTTGAAGTCATTAGAGTTGAAGTAGTCCTTTGCACATGGTGTAGTCTTTGGCCATGGGGTTGGTTTTTCCATCAAGTTGAAGTAGAAGAGAAGTAGAGTTGAAACCAAAATGGTTGAGGAAAGAGTTTACAAGTTTTTGTAAATAAGTTTTTGGAACAAAATACAACTCCTATTTTTCTAAGGGTTTTTTTGTCCAATCCTAAGGTTTACAAATCCTACAGGAAACACAGTGCTCTGATACCATCTGTAAGATCCCTCCTTTGTAAAGGAAAGGATCCCTGTGATTGCAATGCTAGTCCCTGGATCAATAGCTAGCATCCACAGTTAAGATGTAATATCAAGAAACAAAGGTCATAATATAACTTTATAACCAGGAATAACATAATTTTATTACATCTTACATAGCTCATTTGGCTATTACATTACATTGCAGCGGAATAACTATAATCATGGGGTCGTTCATCTTCAAAGTGCCACAGGCAGACATGTTGGTTGTAGACTTTGTAATCCTAATCAATCAATCTTCTCTAAAACAATCAAACCTGCAACATTACAAGTTACAGCCACAAGGGTCAATACATTTGAATTGTATTGGCACGTGATACTATGGTAGTATGGTGGAGTCTATCATCTATATGCATTTGGCTAAGTGGAGTTGAGGCTTGCATTGCTCAAAATAGATTTTCCTTATCATTTTGAAATTACTAAGTTTTTGTTTTGACAAAATCTTTTCCAAAGCTTCTCTCAATCAAAGATTGAAGATTTCAAACAACCCTTGTTCAAACCACAAGTTTTAACTTAGAAATTTGAATGATGAGATTCTTGATTGCTTCCATGTCTTGATGCTCAAATTGTCCTTTACCAGGGACATGGCTAAGTACTTAGATTTTACACTCTGCAGAGGTGGTGCACTTTCCCCACAAGACTTGGTTTCCCAAGACAAGATCTTTTAGAAGCCTTCCCTTAGACCAAAATGGACGCGCTCCAACCTATCAAACACTACCACCCACTGTCCATATGGCTAAGTTCTTGCAACCTATATGATCATGGCAGAGCCCATATTGCCAAGTGGTTGCACTTGAAGCTTCTCAACATTTGACATCTCAAACCTCTTTGTTCCTGGGTGGCCATCCACAAGTGAGATACACAAGGTAAACCATAGACATGGGCCTTGTGAACCACTCAACCAAAATCCACCAAGCAAGTCCCATTCCACCCAGGTGATTCATTAACTTAGTTGTTTTTTAAACAAAACACAAGTCCTCAGACTTAGGAATTTTTCCATAGTGTGAATAGATATTCCACCCATGTTTTCTATTAGCTAGGCTAAGCTTGATAGTAATAGGGATCTTAACTTAGGAAGATTTCCACTAAGGTTTCATCTACTAGGTTTTCCTATAGCAAGGTTTATACTTAGCAAAATTCCATGCAAGTTTTACTTAGAGAAAATCACTAATGCATAGTGAAAGTAATGGGACAAAAGGTATGAAGCATCACTTGCCTTTTTGGTAGAGGGTATAGGTTCACTCCTTGTCCTTGCAACAATCACACTCTTCAAGTCACTACAATCCAATCAAACAAGACACAAACTCAATCTACCAATCAAGCAAAACAATCACATAAAATCACAAAGTCAAAGTAATGCATGCAAGCATGCCAAGCTTTGTTTTGTTTGAAAAAGAGGTTCCTAATGGGTCATAAGCATTTGAAAGCACCTAATGGTCATTTTTTAAAGTGGCAAAGTCATTTGCAAAAGGTTTCACTTTAAAAACCATTTTCAAAACAAAGTATCATTTCATGTGGTGTAGAAATATTTTTACTAAGGCATTAATCTATAGGGTTCACCAAATATGTTTTCAAACCACAAAACTTTGTGTTTAGGGTCAGAGAGTTTAAAACAAAACATTTTCCAAAGGTTTTCTTCCAAAGCCATTTTTAATAGATAAACCACATTTCTATTTGACTAGAAATGGTTTTAAATCAAAGAATCATTATTTTGTTTTACCAAATACATTTTTGAATCCACAAAGTGTTTCCTATGGTCAGTAGGTTCAAAGCAATCCAATTGCAAGAGATTTTAACCCCAAATTCATTTTTAAACAATTTTTACATTCTTAACAAGCATACAAATGTTTCTGCAAAAACAACCATTCTAACAGATACTATTTGCTAAACCAAGGGCATGGTTGGCTAGGGTTTGTTCTACTGATTCCAATGATACCAAATTTGCAATTTTTGGACGTGTGGATCAAAAGTTATGCAATTTACAAAATTGGAAATCTAATAGAAGTTTTCTGTCTTTTTAAATCAAACAGAGGCCACGTGTCTGTCTCTGATTGGACGAAAACGGTTCGCACGGATCGGTTTACAGGGTGCGTTGGATCTAACTAGAAACGTGCGGCGCAGATGGACGCGTACCTTTTCGATTGGATCTAATCCTAGCCGATTGATTCGCATCCTACGGCTACAACGCGCGTTTGTCGTGAACCGGCGGCAAATATGGCCAGCGGCGGTGGCTGCTTGGCTCTGTCGATGACGCTGCCGACGAAATAGGACGAGCAGGGAAGAGTGAGGTTGCTCACCAGGTTCGCAATGAAGCACTGATTCTCGTTGTTGCTTTAGTTGGCCAAGGGGAGCTCGGAGGCGTTGACGATTGCTCGCCGGAGTGGAGCTGCGCCTCGGCCTTGCTTAGTCGTCGTCGAGGACGGCGCTAGGGATCACTCGGAGACAAACGAGACGCACGGTCAGATGCGTAAAGACACGGAGAAGGTGTGTGCGTGAACGAGAGGGGTCGGGGCGGTCTAGCTTACCAGGGAGGTTTCGCCGGAGTAGTCGCGACGTCGGTGGTGCTCAGAAGTTGACAAAGCCGAGCGTCTGGTGTGGCCGCGGCCAAGCGGTTGACGCTGGGAGGTTCGCCAGGCGATGTAGAACAAGCTCGCGTGTAGAGGAAGTTGAGGGGCGGCGAGGTGTGGCCAGAATTTCCCACGGAGCTCGCCGGAGTTAGAGGTGATGTGGCTCCAAACTGGGACAGCTCTAAGGCAGAGAGGGTCGGGCGAGAGAGGGGAAAGAGAGAGGGAACGCAGGCGAGTTACTGAGCGTGATTTATGACAGACATTACTCGCTGTATTGACGAGAATTACTCCATGAGATCAATGCAAAGCAGGGAAGGAAGTGGTCGCAGGGTTGAAGACGGTGAGCTGGAGGGGTGGGGTCCGCTTGGCAGTGAAAGAAAGGGAGAGGGAACGGGGTCCACCAGTCGGTGTCTCTGTGGGTGCGGCTTTAAGTGAGAAACGTTTCGTGGAGGGGAGAAAGACTGGGCTGGTCTTGGGCTCGGTTGAAATTTCTTTGGGTTAGGTCGGTTTCTATTTTTTTTCTTCCTGTTGGCTTTTTCTTTTTCCAAATCAAATTCTGTTTTGAATTTCAATCAACTATTAAAACATTCAAACAATTCAAACTATTCACCACACTAGTAAAGAGTTTTTTGGTTCTGTTTATCAACATAAACCAATCCCAAAATAGAATAATATTTTTATTCTTTTTAGGATCCATTCATTAATTAAATAGAATGGATCATTAGCTATTAAATCAAATAGGATTTGTTTTATTAAAATATTTATTTTGAAATCTAAAATAAAACCAAAACACTTCAGTAGGTTTTAATTAAGAAAAATAAAATACTTAGAAAACTTATTTAAAATAATTTAATAAGTTTTGATGTTTTAATTAAAATGGTAAAACCTTTTATTTGAATAAAATTTGGATATTAATTCCTTATTATTTTATTTAAATAAACCTTTACTATTTTTAATCAAAACAAAAAAAATTATTTCAAAAGCTTGGCCAAGGTTTAATTTGGCTCTATAAAAATAATCTTTATTTAAATATTTCTTTTCCCTTTGAAAACCAAAACCTTTATGAAAAGATTTCAAAGTAGTAGTAAAATATTTTTATTTTTCCTTTATTAATATTTATCTTTTTAATCCCTTTAGGATTTCTTTGTTCAAAATAGGTTTGAAGATTTCCAATTGGATTCAAAAAGTTTCTTCTGGCCCTGAAAATCAAACAAAATTTTATTTTATTCAATAATTTTCACATTACAAGATTTGGAAAAATCTTGGGATGTGACAAGATAATCCTTATTTAGTATTTCTTTCTTCATCTTATAAAATTCATATCTTTTTATTTAGGGATCCAAACTTGGTGATTCCAATTTGTAAAATCTTGTTTATGATTTATTTATCCTTTTAAATATCTTTAGGATTATTTGCTCACCATTTGGTATGGATTTTAGATAAGGGCTTTATTAGCTTTGAAAAAAATCAATTTCCTTATCTTATTATATTCATAAGATTTTATTCATGGCTCCTAATTAAGTGAAACCAATTTATATGGTCTTATAATATTTCTATTTGTCTTTCTTGATCATTTGTAAATGTTTGTTGACAAATTTTTATATGGATCAAATCCATAGACTTGGAGATAACTTGTAAATGATTTTATCTCTTTAGGGTTTAGGGTTTTGGTTTATTTCTCAAGTGTTTAAATTTCCAGATGCATTTATGAAGAATGCATTCCACTTGATTTGAATTTAGTTGGATTCAAATGTTAACCAAAGTTTGTTCAAGATGTGATTTTAAGTTTCCAATTAGAAACAAAAGTTTCTTTTCACTCTAAAATTCAACAATCATTTATTTTGTTTATTTATTTTTCACATAAGAAGATTTGGAAAATCTTGGGATGTGACAGGCCTGTTGCAGCAAAGGACAAGTCGCAAGTGACTTGTTATGACTGTGGAAATAAGGGTCACTACTCCAACGAGTGCCCCAACAAGAATAATGCCGCAGCCCCCAATGCAAATGCCCCAGCTCAGCAGCAGCGTCGTGTTCAGCAAGGAAGAAGGTTTGCCCCAGGGAATTCACTTAACCGCAATGGCTGTCTTTTTCTCATGCATGCTGAAGAAGCTCAGGAAGCGCCAGACGTCGTGCTGGGTATGTTTTCTGTTAATTCAGTACTTGCAAGAGTATTGTTTGATTCTGGTGCATCGCATTCATTTGTCACCGAAGAATTTGCATGCACTAGTAAAATCCAACCAACCAAACTGTAGCATGTTATGATCGTTCAAATTCCCGGTTCAACCACCAAAGCTAGGCAAATTTGCAAAGCCGTCCCTATCCGAATCCATGACAAGAAGGAGCGCATCATTGCACGTCTTCGCCACCGTATCTCAGATTTGGAGGAGACCGTTCACGAGAGAGACATGCAGTTATAGGAAAGGGAGAATGCCGGAGAAGATCTTCGTGGAGACCCCTACTCCTATCTCAGCGATGATGATGATTTTCTAGAAGATCAGGCCATGGACTTCTTCACTGATGAGGATGATTTCGCCTTCATCGATGACAATGAGGATGATGAGGATGACGATTACACCGACTCTGAGGAGTAGTAGCACTTGAGCACTAGCGTAGTGAGTTGTATTCGGTCCCACTGTATCGTAGTTTCCAGAATGGTTCTTAAAACCATTTGTTTTCCTTGTTGTGGTGTGTGTTGTATCGTGTGCTATGAGTAAATGAATGAAAAGCCTGTTGCTAGAAAACCTGAGCCCAACTTTAAAAACTTTTCAAAGTCCCTAAACCTTAGAAAATTCCCTCTTTTCTCATGATCTATCTCAATCTTCAGATGCCTCTAGGAGGAAGTGGTTCATCCCCGGACCCGATGTTGCAGATCTTGCAAATGTTGGTTTCTGACCGCGAGGCTGAAAGAGCCGAACGTCAAGCCAACTTAGCCACCCTTCAGCACATAGCTCAGATGGCCAACAATAATCAAGGCCAAGAAAATCAGGACAACCATGGATCTAAGCTCAAAAATTTCCAGAACACCAACCCACTTGTTTTCACTAGGTCGGAAGAGCCCTTAGATGCAGACGATTGGCTACAAACCATGGAAAACAACCTAGAAGTATCCAGAGTGGAAGCTAATGAGAAAGTTCTGTTCGCCACCCACTATCTAGCCGGAGATGCCAGAGCATGGTGGAACAGCGTTCGTGCAATGACCGGAGGACAGATGATGACCTAGGAGGAATTCAAAGTCAAGTTCAGCCAAACCCATGTGCCACCGGGTTTGATCAAGAGAATGAGAGATGAGTTCAGAGAACTGAAGCAAGGAAGGATGATCGTAGTGGAATACCGTGACAAATTCTTGTCATTAGCTAGGTATGCCCCGGATGAGATCGACACTGAAGCCAAGAAGAAAGAAAGATTCTTGAATGGCCTGCACGATGAGATGCAGACAATGTTAGTCAATATCCCTTTTGCTGATATTGAAGCCCTTGTCGACTCTGCCATCCAGATGGAAGGAAAGATCAACCAAGCCAATGAGAACCGAGAGCGTCGCATGATGCATCAACCAGGAACCCATCAGACCCCAAAGTACCGCCCTAACCCACCTCCAGGATTTGCCCCGAGAACTAACAGACCCCCAATGAACCGTCCGACCTATCCCAACCGTGGGAACCCAAGGCCCGGAGGAAATCACAACAACCCCAGCAACTCTAACAATTACAACCGTGCCCCACCCAAGTTCAACAACAGCAATGCTACCGCCAACACCAACACTGCCCCGAGGACTGGAAGCAATGTTGTGCCTGTTGCAGCAAAGGACAAGTCGCAAGGGACTTGTTATGACTGTGGAATAAGGGTCACTACTCCAATGAGTGCCCAAATAAGAATGTCGCAGCCCCCAATGCAAATGCCCCATCTCAGCAGCAGCGTCGTGTTCAGCCTAGAAGAAGGTTTGCCCCAGGGAATGTTGGAATTATGCCCTAGAGGCAATAATAAAGATGTTATTATTATAATTCTTGTTCATGATAAAGTTTATATTCCATGCTAGAATTGTATTAAGCGGAAACTTTAATACTTGTGTGGTTTGTGAACAACACCGTGTCCCTAGTACGCCTCTATGGACTAGCTCATTGATTAATGATGGTTAAGGTTTCCTAACCATGGACATGAGTTGTCGATTAATAATGAGATCATATCATTGGGAGAATGGTATGATGGACAGACCCAAACTAAGCGGAGCAATTAGATCGGGTCATCGTGTTCATCTTTGCGAAGCTTTTCTTATGTCAAATATTGTATTCCTTAGACCATGAGATAATACAACTCCCTGGTATCGGAAGAAAGCTTTGAGGTCATCAAACGTCATCCTATGAGAGGGTGATCATAAAGGTGTCTCTCAGGTGATCGGAAAGTACCTGTTGGGTTGTATGTATCGAGATGGGATTTGTCCCTCCCAAGTCGGAGAGATATACTTCGGGCCCGGTAATCGATATCAACACCGCTTGCAAGCATGTGGTTAAGGAGTTAATCACAAAGTGATATCGGATTACGAGCAGTAAAGTACTTCTTTGTGAGCGAGATTGAACAAGGTATGGCCTGATCGCGATCAAATCTCGGGCAAGTAAAATATCACGAGACAAAGGGAATATATATATGGGATTGATTGAATCCACGGCATCGTGGTTCATCCGATATGATCATCGATGAATGTGTGGAGTCAATATGGGTTTCGGACCCGCTGTTGATTATTGATATAAGATCATGTCTGCATATTCTCGAGATCCGATACATCACGAGAGGTTCCGGAATGGTCTGGAGAATAAGATTCATATAAGGCAATGCAGTTTTTGGAGTTCAGAATTGTTTCGGGTTAATCAGTATTGTACCGGAAGCTTCTAGAACCTTCCGGAGGGGGACCAACGTGGCCCCACCTGCCGGGAGGGGTCATGGGCCTATGAGGGAGTGCCCTGGCCGCATTGGGCCAGGGGCACAAGGCCCCATAGGGCCCAGCCGGCCAAGCACCTAGGAAACCCTAGGGGAGCTTCTAGAAGGGAGGGGGAAACTTGCCCCCCACTCCTCCCTCCTTGGCCATGGCCTAGGGCTTGGGGGAGGGGCTAGGGCTGGCCGCCCACCCCTATATATAAAGAGGGTTGGGGGCGCACCCCTCCCCTACACCTCCTCCTCAACCCTAGCCGCCCTGCTGCCCCTCCTCTCTCTCTCCCTCCCTACTGCGCGTAGGCGAAGCCCTGCCGCAGAAACTCTCCACCGCTTGCACCGCGCCGTCATGGTGTAGATCCAATCCATCTCTCCACCCCACTTGCTGGACCGAGGAAGGAGGAGACGTCGAGGTGCCGCACGTGTGCATCTCCTGGAGGCATCGCCACTTGCGGTGTTAGATCGGATCGGATCGCGAGGAGGAGAAGCGAGTACGACTACATCACCCACGTTCCGTCGAACGTTCCGCTATGTGAATCTTCAAGGGTATGAAGATCTCATCTATTCACCCTCGTTGTTTGCATCTCCTAGATTAGATCTTGGCTTTCCCGTTCGCATCCGTAGAATTTTTTTAATTTACTATGCTGTGAAACCCTTCAGGGAATTCGCTCAATCGCAACGGCCGTCTTTTTCTCATGCATGCTGAAGAAGCTCAGGAAGCTCCAGACGTCGTGCTGGGTATGTTTTCTGTTAATTCAGTACTTGCTAGAGTGTTGTTTGATTCTGGTGCATCGCATTCATTTGTCACTGAAGAATTTGCATGCACTAGTAAGATTCAACCAACCAAACTGAAGCATGTTATGATTGTTCAAATCCCCGGTTCAACCACCAAAGCTAGGCAAATCTGTAAAGCCGTCCCTATCCGAATCCATGGCATAGATTTTTATGCTAATCTGATAGTACTCGGAACTAAAGGTTTGGAAGTAGTACTAGGAATGGATTGGATGTCCAAACATAAAGGATTAATTGACTGTGCCAAGAAAGCCATAACCATGACCAAGACAAGGAATATCGATCGAGCATGTATACGAAACCTTACCTCGTCAATTCAAGTGCAACAAGAGTATAGCCCAACCTACCATTGACCAAGTCCGGATAGTCATGAATACCCGATGTATTTCCAGATGTTTTGCCTGGTATGCCCCCAGATCGGGATATCGAGTTTATCATTGAACTAATCCCCGGAACAGGACCCATAGCCCAGAGACCATATAGTATGAACCCGTCTGAACTAGCAGAACTGAAGAAGCAACTAGATGCCATGTTGTAAATTGGATTGATTCAACCAAGTGTGTCACCTTGGAGATCACGTGTCTTGTTTGTGGACAAGAAAGATGGAGGTAACCGTTTGTGTACGGATCATCGGAAGTTGAATGATGTCACTATCAAGAACAAGTACCCATTGCCCAAGATAGAAGATTTGTTTGATCAGTCGACCGGTGCCAAAGTGTTTTCTAATATTGATCTTAGAACTGGCTATCATCAACTCAAGATTCGCGCAGAGGATATTCCAAAGACTGCCTTTACCACCAGATATGGATTATACGAGTATACCGTTATGTCTTTTGGATTAACCAATGCCCCCGCTTATTTCATGAATCTCATGAATAAGATTTTTATGGACTTCCTGTATAAGTTTGTCGTTGTTTTCATCGATGACATTCTGATTTATCAGAAGAAGAACATGAGCTACACCTAAGGACCATTCTTGGAACCCTTAGAGAGCATCAGTTGTATGCCAAGTTTAGCAAATGTGAATTCTGGTTACAGGAGGTAGGATTCCTCGGTCACATTGTATCAGCCGGAGGAATTGCCATTCATCCTGCAAAAGTGAAAGATGTTGAAGATTGGCAAGCCCCAACCACTCAAACCCAAGTTCGTGCATTTCTCGGATTGGCGGGATACTACCGCAATTTCGTAGAAGGATTCTTGAGTATCGCCCGACCCATGACCCAATTGCTAAAGAAGGACAAGAAGTTTGAATGGACCGACAAATGTGAAGCAAGTTTTCAAGAACTCAAGAGGAGATTGATTTCAGCCCCAATCTTAATCATGCCGGATATCACAAAGCCCTTCGATGTGTATTGTGACGCATCCAAGTTCGGTATCGGATGTGTGCTAATGCAAGAAGGCAAGGTTATATCTTATCTATCTCGACAACTGAAACAACATGAGCAAAATTACCCAACCCATGACCTCGAACTTGCAGCCGTAGTTCTAGCCCTGAAGACATGGAGGCATTACCTGATGGTAAATCGTTGTGAGATTTATTCGGATCACAAGAGCCTGAAGTATATATTCACTCAGAATGAATTGAATATGAGGCAGAGAAGATGGATTGAGTTAATCAAAGATTACGACCTGGAAATTCACTATCACCCCGGTAAAGCCAACGTGGTAGCCGATGCCCTTAGCAGATTGCCGTGCCGCTTGAACTCCATGATTTTGAAGGAGCAACCAAGTTTGCACAAAGAGATGGAAGATTTTCGAATGGAATTAGTAAGTGAAGGATTTTTGTCTAGCATAGAACTTCAACCCACTTTGATCAGCCAGATCAAAGAGGCGCAGAAAGGAAATGCTAGTATCGACGGAATCAAGCGTCGTATCGGTATAGGCAAAGTACCCGGATTCACCGAAGACGAAGAAGGAGTTCTGTGGTACAAAGGACGCCTTTGTGTACCAGCAGATTCTGAGTTGAAAGAAGTTATTCTGAAGGAAGCTCATGATACCCTTTATTCTATCCACCCCGGAGGAACTAAGATGTATCAAGATTTGAAAGAGCAATTTTGGTGGCATAAGATGAAGAGAGAAATCGGAAGCTATATCGCCTAGTGTGACATATGTCAGCGAGTCAAGGCCGGACATCAAAGACCCGCTGGATTGTTGCAACCATTGCAGATTCCGGAATGGAAATGGGATTCCGTTGGAATGGACTTTATCACCGGATTGCCTACTTCTAGTAGGGGAAATGACTCTATCTGGGTCATAGTTGACCGATTATCCAAAGTCGCCCATTTCTTACCCGTCAAGACCACATATCAGAGTTCGAAGCTAGCGGAGTTATACATCGCTAGAATCGTCAGTTTGCATGGAGTCCCCAAGAACATCGTATCGGATCGAGGAACTCAGTTTACCTCGAGATTCTGGAAGAAAGTTCAAGAAGGTTTAGGAACCCGCCTAGATTTCAGCACCACGTATCACCCTCAGACCAACGGACAAACGGAGCGAGTAAATCAAATAATCGAAGATATGCTGAGAGCATGTGTGTTAGAATATGGATCTAAGTGGGAAAGACTGTCGTTTGCAGAATTTTCGTACAACAATAGTTATCAAGCTAGTTTGCAAATGTCCCCATTTGAATTCATGTACGGAAGGAAGTGTCGCACCCCTTTGAACTGGTCAGAAGTAAGAGAGAGACAGATTTTCGGACCTGACATCCTACGAGAAGAGGAAGAGAAGGTTCACAAGATTCATGAACACCTCAAGACAGCCCAGTCCAGACAGAAGAGTTACACCGACAAGAGACGTCGAGACCTTGCCTTCAACATAGGAGATTTTGTATATCTGAAAGTGTCGCCATTGAAGGGAATGCAGCGTTTCCAACTCAAAGGAAAGTTAGCCCCTAGATATATCGGACCTTTCAAAATTCTGAACCATCGAGGAGAAGTGTCGTATCAATTGGAACTACCCGAAGAGATGTCAGCCGTGCACAATGTGTTCCATATCTCATTACTTCGCAAGTGCCTCGAAGTTCCAGAGAAGACCGAAGTGTTCAAGAATATTGATCACCGGACCATAGAGATCAACGATGACCTGACCTATCCCGAAGTACCCATCCGTATTTTGGAAGAATCTTTCAGAACTACCCGAACCCGAAGCATCAAGTTTCTCAAGATTCAGTGGAGCAACCACACAGAAGAGGAAGCTACACAGGGGCCGAAGATCACATCAGATGGAGTTTCGATCTCTTCAAATCCTAGGTAATCTTTTCGTCCTTTTTCAAATCTCGAATGAGATTTTGTTTAAGGGAAGGTTTGTAACATCCCAAAAATATTAAACTAGAATCATCAAACTCTAATCATCAAATTTAGGGTTAACAAAAACTTTTCTAAAATAAAATGAGAAAGCATTCATATGTGTATGCATCCTATTTTGGATTCTTTTGAATTGCCTTGTTTATGTGTTTCTTTGCTTGTAAATGGATTCTTAGGTGAAATAAACATCATCTAAACAATCCCCACACTTTTCCCAAAGACAAATAAATCAAAACAAACAAAATAAGGGAATGGTCATTTTGGCCAATTTAACTCCCATGCCTACTTTGGCTGTCTCAAACTTTCAAAACTTAACAGAAACTTGTTTGGATCTTTGAACCCCTTGATAGTACTCATAACAAAGTATCAAGGCCCACTTTGTGATCATCCAGAAACGTTCAAATGCATAGTTTAAAGGACAGTTTAAAATTGAATCTATATCATATGGGAAGATCCCACTTTTTCAAAAACCACTCAAACAAGCTCAACTTTCAAAACCCAAGCATCTGCAGACTCACCAGCACCAACCTAGCACACCCACCAAAAATGTTTTCAAAATTCAAAACTTGAATTCTTGCGGCCATTTCATCAAACACCTGGCAGATACAAATCAAACAAAATTTAAACACTATTTGGAGCAGTGATTGGAGCCTAACTTGTTCCCTCTCTGGACACCACTAGCCTTAGTATATCATCTAACAACCTAAAGTAATCTCTAGCACTACGTAAGCTAGCCATTGTCATCAATGGTGAGCAGGCCGAGTGCACCCTTGCCACCCACATGTCGACAGCGAGCTAGGAGAACCACCAAGCCTAGCCAACATGTCTGGGAGCAAGATAACACCCCACCGCCACTCCCTGTCCAGCGCTCGAACCTTGCCAGCCCCTGGACCACACGCACAGACCATGCCAAGCTCTCCAGCAACCATGCCGAGAGCGCGCCCCGTGCGCCACGCTCGACAGACGCCCACAGACCGCGTGCCGCCCTTGCCGCGTGCATACGTGATCACCACTGTCCCAACAACCCCGCAGACACGCTCGTTCGCCGCCGCGTGGACCACGCACTCTGTGCGCCATAAAAACTTCCGTCGGGCACGCGCAGAGCACCGCCGCGTTCCGACCAATCCGCACCGCCCCACGCCTCGTCACCACGTTGTTGAGCTTCGCCAGGGAGCACAACACCGCCCCCTACCGTCGCCCACGCTGATAGCCCTCTGTTCCCTCGACCACGGCGAGCTCAGCTTGCGCCCGTCGGTCCCCTCTCGCCACTATAAATAGAGGCCACCCCAGCCGAATTGAGCACACCATCTCACTCCCCTCTCCTCACTAATCGTTCCACCCCGTTCCTAGAGCAAGGCGAGCAACACATCGCCAGAATTGCACCGGACCAGGCCGCCTCTAGAGAAGAAGGGCACCGTCGATTTCGTCCACCCCAAGAGAAGCTGCCGGTACTAGGAGGTTCGCCGTCGTCGACTTCGTCGTTCGCCTGCCTCGCCGACCCTCGCCTGAGCCCCGGTGAGCCCCCGATGACCCCCACCTGCCGCGTTAGGTTTCTGTCTCGCCGGCGCTGCTCGATGTGGACGATGAACCAGGGCTGTTAGATTAGAACAAGATCCCACTGCTCACATTGCCCCGTACCGCTTCGCACCCCCTCGTCTTACTGACGCGTGGGGACAGCAACTTCACCAGCCAGCGTGGCCTTAGCAGGCCGGCCGATGTCGTTTCCCAAGAGCCCTCTCGTTTGAATTCAACTTTTTCCATTTTAATTCAAACACAGTTCTGTACCTAGTTTCAAAAATCAACCCAACTCGATTCAGTGCACCAAATTGAATAAAACCAATTTTGTTAGAAATGTCTTGAAATGCTGAAACCAAGCCCGTTGGATTTATATCATTTGAATCTATAGATCAACCTTGGTAAAAATAACAAGGCAGAACCTTTTCTGCATTCAAACATTTTTCAAATTTAAACCATAAAATCTTTTGAGTTGATTCCAACTCTCAAAAATCACATTTGATCATACCTTTCAGAATATATAAAAACATTTGGGGTTACTTACAGAAATATTGTTCAAGTAATAAAAGAATGCCACATAGGCATTTCTAGCCACTTTAATTAATTAAAATAAAAAGTTAAACCTTATTAAATTGTGACACCACTTTAAATCACATTCCCATTGACTAAAATATGTGGTGATGAGATGTGTCAACATGATCCCATGTTTGGTTTGGAGAATATTAAATCTTAAGTAGTTTTTCAATGAGTAGAAATTACTTTTCTAAAAATAAAAGGAATTAAACCAAGCTTTAATCTTGTAATGTTAGTGATGATGCTAGATCAACTATAGGACCCTTTTGTGTGATGATTGCAAGTAGTTAAGTATTGTTTGGTGATTGTGTACCTCGTATTTATTCATAGACGCTAGCATCGACCAAGGATACGAGGAGGAAGGAGGATACTACGAAGAAGAAGCCGAGGAGAACTTCAACCACTGCTCTGCACAAGGCAAGCCTTACTAATCAAATTGACCTATGCAAGATAACACTTGCAATTATAAAAGTTAGATAACCTATGCAATGCACTAAGCATGCTTGGTTGGACACATTTGCTGATACCCAATCCTAGTTTTACTTGCAAGCCTCATACTTTATTTCTTTATCAAAGCTATTACTTAGAGCTTACTTAGGTGAATTGTAGATACTAGAAAGATAATTGGAGGTTGCATAAAGAGCATAAAATTTGGCCTAAGCTAGATAATCTTTATGTCATCATAAGGCATGAGATTGAACTTAGTTAAACTCCACTAGCTTACCACCCCTCATTAGTACTTACCCCCACTTGTAGATGCTAGTGCTAAGCATAAAACTTGATCAACTTTAGATGGGAATACTTGGTGGAAAATGGTTATGAAAACCTTGGAATGATGGATCATTCTATTGAGATGTTTTGACATGTGTTTCCGAACACCATATGATTTATGGTGATGAAAATGTTGAGGCATGAGCCTTAGCCCTTTATAAAACTGATGGTTGTCTGGATGCGATACCATTCCAATTTTACCATACAACCACAATACCCGAGAATTGGGTAGGGCTTGACTGGAAACTTATATACCTTAGTATTAGTTCCCTCACGGCCAAGGTTTGAGCTAAGGCTACCTTGTGAAGATTGTCCACCTGTGCAGTACCCAAGATGACAGTTGGTCATGGTTGGGAGGCCAAACTCACAGGAGAGGTGCTTATACTAGGGCGTGTAATTGAAAGGTTAGGATTGATTATTCGCATACTAAGTATGGTGAATTCAGGATTTGTTCCTGACGGATGTATCGAATGTTGTGGTGAAAGTGTACAATCTCTGCAGAGTGTCAAACTATTCGAATAGCCGCGTCCGCGGTTATGGACAGTTGGAGTGGCCATACTGTTCCCTCGTCAGATGTTTTCAAAATGACTTATGAAATGAATTGAGACTTTGACTTGACCACAACAGAGTTGTGGCATGAGATACAAGTTCCCACTTAGGTGTTATAAAACTTCAACTAGCATTCGTTGTTTCTGAACTTAGTAGATGTAAATCTGGCTTTTTGCAAAACAACCCTAGAGCTTAGTGTCCTATTACAAAACCCCTTTCACTTGTTAGTATTAGTTTGCGAGTACTTAAAGAGTACTCATGGCTTTGTCCCTGGCTATTCCCGTGGCCAGACTATGAAGAGGAGTACCTGGAGGACGGACCCCAGGAAGGTTACGACAACTAGGATCATTTCCCATCGTCAGCATTGCCTGTGACCCCGAAGATGGAGCTTCGCCTACGCTATCGTTATTATTACGTATTCCGCTGCTTGAGTTATATTAAGAACTGGATCATGAGATCCTTATTTGTGTAAGACCTTATGTATGGTTTGTAATGGATGATGTACTGTGGTATCTAATTCTGTTATGTCTCGCAAAAATGGTAATCCTGGGATTGCGATGTATGGCATAACAGGCATCTGGGATTAAAAATCCGGGTGTTGACAGTTTATAAGACTTAACTATAGTTGGCTCAGAGTTTGAATATAAATTTTTATATGTATAATGATCCTATATCATTATTTGATGCATGAAATATAAAAGAAATGAATATGTTCATTACTTCTTCCATTGGTTTGGAAAATGGCAATTGTATCTATTATTTTATGATAAACAAGGAAGTTTAGGATTTTGGATTATGATTATTTACCCTAGGGTTTAGGGTTTAATATACTTAGAATCCTATATGGATGGGGTTAAAGATTCCATAACTAAGCATATGTTTTCTGTTTGGGATATTTGATGACATCACTTTTATAATAGAAAGTTATATCTAGAATGTTTTATAGAAAGAAATTAGTAAAGATACTCTTAAGCACATTTCAATTATGATGGTTGGAATTTTCAGAGATGTGTTTATGTGATTTGTTGTAGGGAAATGTTCCTATCAAGTGATATAGACATAAGATGAGGAATTCTTAATATGAAATGGATATTATACTTGGTTTTAAGATTTAGAGTTGATTGTTTACCAAGAATTATTATCTTCCATAATTCATAACTCTAGACTTCTTATTAAGGAATTCCTTTCCTAGATATTCTACCTTTTTCTATCTATCATCATGATTAACATGATGAGTTTTACTTCATAGTACTATTCTCATTCACTGATGGACCTTCTAAACTCATGGATGAATCAAATGAGTTTGATATTAAAGTATTTCATAACTTCCTCCTATCCTTGCTTGGTTGTATTTACTACTCTACTATTGATAGCATTCCATCCAACAAATAGTTCCCTCAAACTCTACTCATAATCTTCCTTAATCATTCATTACTAATGTATCTCTATTAGTTGTATGCATCCAACTACCTTTCTCTAAAGGAGATGAATAACACCACTTCTATAACTCTATGCTATACTAGCTTTAGTTGAATAATATCATCCTATATTCACTTTACTCCAACCCTAAATTATATTTATGTGGCTTGCAGTGACTACTCTAGGATAACTTATCTCTTCTAAGGTTCCAATCATGTTCTACCCACCAGTATTATTTATACTAAATATAAGCATTCAATATTGGTGGCTAAAGCATCACCATTATAATCCTTTAATCATGTATTGCTTAAGTTCTTAGTTGGCTAGGCAAGGCTTTATCAATCCTACTTTTCATTGTCTTGAAATTATCTTCTTGGTATCTCATATTGGATTAAGGTTATTAATGGACTATGCCCTCTTTAAAAGATTTAAGCAGATGTTATGATAAGATCAAGAAATAGTAGATCAAGGATTGATAGTTAAAGAATTTGTGAATCAATGGGTAATTACCCAACATTGATGAACAACAGATATTAAGATAAGTTCCATAAATATTGCTATAGAAAGAAAGATATATAGTGGATGATCTTGACTTAGTCTCTTTCCAACTCCAACTCATTAAAGAGTTTAAGGTTAGGTATTACTATGATATTCATAGTAAGAATAGATAAAAATAAGATAGATTAGCATTAATCATTGCATTTTATTAATTTAGTGGTAATCTTAACTTAGTATTCATGAGTGATTATTATGAATAGTATGATATGATCACCTAAGGATCAAATTTAAATCATATTGTATCAGGGTTTAACTTTTATTACATTTGATATACCCTTATATCAAATCTCCCTTACCCAAAATAAGGTTTTAGCAAAGGTCATATTAAAACTTATCGCAGTCAACTTGATGATCTACTTCAAGTCCATCAAGTTAAGAGAAGCTTCAATCAATTTGACAAGTTCTATTTTAAAAGCGCGAAAATTATTCGGATTTTCTATGCATGAATGCAATGCACACATCTGGGTTCAGCTTATTTCTAAGCTCTAATGCTGGGATGTTACATGGAGGATGCCTGTGGTCGACCAAAAAGGGAAGAAGAAGGCGGCCGCGACCACCCCGAGCAATAATAAGAAAGACCGGAGCCATGGAATGAAGTGGAGCTCGAGGGAGGACGAGTGCCTCGCCGAGGCGTGGAAGATAGTGAGCATCGAACCTTTCATCTATGCCAACCAAAACGCCTACAAATATTGGAAGAGGGTGAAGGCGGCGTACTACAAGTGTCACCTTTTGGATCCCTTTCAAGAGTTTGTTCCATGATCGCAATGACTCGGCCCTGTCACACCATTAGTCGTTGATCCAACAGGCTTGCAACAAGCGACATGGCATCATGGAGGAGGTCCAACGAGTGCACGTTAGCGGAACCAACTTTGACGATCAAGTAAGCAAGCCTAGCCGACGACCATTGTGCATTGTAGCCCCTTTGTTTAATGTCTTCATTGTGTTCAATTTCATTGTAGATGCGCACCATGATCACTTCTTACCGTGAGGACAACGACGACGTCGAGTTCAATTCATCCATGTCCTCTCCCGGATTGAGATGTGCGGCAAGTGGATGGAGACGTGGACAGTTCTTGCCAAAAAAAAAACACCGGCTACTACCCCAAGGCGACGCCATCGGCTGCCTCTGAAGGCCGCCCCATCAGGCAGAAGAAGGCCAAGTCTATGAGGGAAACAACACCGACCATCGAGAAGCTGCACTCTCCTATCATGGCGTGAATGGCCTACGCCGCATCGCACGCCGCGATCAGGGCAGAGCAAGCCACCAAGATGGAAGAGATCGCTGCGGAAAGGTGGGCGTCGGTGATCGAGAGACAGGACATCAAGCTCGGTCAGATCAAGGCCAACGTGGTGGTGAAGAAGAGGAGGAAGGACTTGGCGATCCTGATGGTCGACACGATAGGCATGGACGACGAGGTGAATGCATGGTGCGTCGATCAATGCGTCGCCATCCTGTCCGAGATCATAGCTCCACCGGCGACCTCGACTCCCTCGGTGACAATGACTCCGGCAGCGACTGAGGCTCCATTGGCGGTAGCAACTCTGGTAGAGAAGATCGCCCCATCGACCGAGGCTCCACCAGCGATAGCTATCCCGCCATAGGATACCCTAGAGAAGGAGCCTTCTACCCTGTGGATGATCTCGCCATCTGATTTCTGCGGCTATGTAAAGTGAGGTCAGCCGGTATGTGCCCTTTTGTTCGCTAGATTTTGATTCACAGCGATTTGCGACGACATGATCGTCGAGATTATTTAATCGATTTGTACATGCCAAAACTATGTGATCGGCGATTTTTTATGTTTGAATTTGTCAATCTATTTGGGGGCGTGTTTGGAGGCTGCGGCTGGGAGCCGGTGTCTACCCATCTGCCGAACTGGTGCTGGCGCTCCCCCATAAGGCCATCTGTCGGACTTGTATTTGGGGGGAGGGGAGGGGAGGGACGAGTGGAGATGCTCTAAGAGATTGATCCGAAAGGTTTTGAGACTGACAAAGTCACCACAGACGCCTTGCTACAACGGGAACATCGTCTCTACTAAAAAATATTTCATATTTAATGAGATACCAAAGCGTCAAACATGAGATTTAATCTCTCGTAAATTGGGGTATCACTATCTCCTGACCATCCAACCACTGGTTTGGTTGGTTCTGGAGACCAGGGAGCTCAGGTCACAACGGATGCAAGAGCAAGCCACTCCGGATAAAGATGTAGCCAAATAGAAGGCCGTACACATCTCTTGGGACGCGTTTGGTAGCCTGCATGAAGCCCAGACAGGCCCGGCGGAGCAGAAAACAGGCCATTTGGTTTTCTGCATAGACGTTTGGGCTGCGCCAGCGCGCTTCTTAAAGCACCCCGCAGCCATGCCCAAGAGGAACGCTAAAATCGGTCGTTCCTCTGGAGGCAGGCCACAACCAGAACATGAGTGCACCAGCTCATGCAGCTCTGTCTCCTCCTTCACTTTCTGTTTCCTCTCCTAAACATGTTCATCCAAACCACTTGTGATTAGCACATACAAGCTTCAAATCAATTCAAGTTGTATATGAGAAAAATGCGCATCGATGATGGGGTTCCATTCTGACCATCGGCTTCGAGGTTCGTGATCCGTATATTCTCCTATTCATGGTCAAAGTTGGAGTTTTTCTAGATGTTTTTTAGATTCGTTGCACACAATCAATCTTTCGAACTTTCCTTTGAAGAGTAGCTTGATCTTACTATTCCCCCACAACTCTCATGTTGTAAGCTTTTTGTTTTGATGAAGGTAGAGCTATCCATATGTAGCTTCTCAACTTGTACGTGAGGTTGAAGAAGAATATGAGGTTGAGGAAGAATATGTACAGGCGGGGCGTACAAAAGGAGGACGGCCAAGGACGTCGTCGTCGACCTGGGCTATGGCCACGCGGAGCTCCCCTTGGCCGTGCCGAGCTCCCCTTCCTCGCTCTCGATCACGCCTATGACCGCCCTGAGGTCCCATTCGTCGCGTACGTGTTCCAAGCGCTCCAGTCCGTCATGTTCGAGCTCGAGTTCTTGGACGCCGCGGGCAGGGGTGCCGACATGGAGCAAGATCGAGCAGTTCCAAGTCCATCACGCCATCGAGCGCCAGTACCGTGTCTCGCCGTGTTTGCATTTTGCGACACCAGTGCAACCATAGCAGGTGTCCCGCCGACCTCCGTCGCCGGCGCAGTCGCAACAGTTGTGTTGCCACTCTCTGTCACTGGCACAGCCGCAACAGCTGTCCCGTCACCCTTTGTCGTCGAGCATGAACACGAAGAACAAGAGCTGCTAATGACGGTTTAGGTGTGTATATTAGTTTGACACGCAATCCGGTGCAGGCATCCAAACAACATAGATTTGTTGCTGTCCAAATATAATCAGAGGGAGTACTAACTCAAGAAACGGACGAGAATCAAGAATGGTCGATGCAGATCGCAGGAAATCATATCAATAACAGAAGCTCCCAAGCAGTTGCGCAAGGGCCTCCCGTCGATGACACAGCTCACTTCCTGATGCTCTAGAAGCAACGCAGAGAGTGCACCTTTGACGACGCACACAACTGAGCTGGAGCTCCATGCTCGGCCTACCCAACACCTGGGATGTACAATGAATCTTCTTTTTTGAGTTCCTTGTACCCAGCCTTTCAATGCTTGTAGTAAATACTTATCATCTTTTCAAGGAAATACAACTTCTCGGAAAAAAAATCACTCTAGGGATGCACATGGACACGGTTCTATTGTGCTGTCATTCCAGTTCATGTGCATGTAGAGCTGATTGCATACTAATGGACCTCGTGCAGTCCATATACACAGTGGGAAGGTACATACATCGATCGGTGACTTACAAGTAGCTATGACTGGTAATTATGTACATCAAATGCATGCTGTTACTGCCTTTAGTCAACATGTAGCAACAATCAGCGATTCAGCATCTGAGGTCAGTGGCTTCATCTCTGTTCAAACATCACATCAACCTTTCTTGTTTGGCGATTGCGCCAAGTGCAAAGATGTTGATTCTGCCGCAAAACTTGTATTCCCGATAAACCAGTAGAGAACCCACTTCAGGTTGCACAGCATATATTTTAGCGCCTTCGTCCAGTTCTCCAGTTTATTAAAACTTAAGAAGATCGTGTAGCTCCCTACTTTGTCACCATCAATCCTGTCAAAGTAAAGAGATAAAATTAAACAACACAGGCCTGCACACAAATATCCACAGTGTTGGTGTATACATAACATGTCTTCCAATTTTTTGGTTATATTAAGCTGTCATATGAACCAAAGGAAAAAATCATAATCACTTCATCGCATCTAATAACAAGTTAGTATGGTTGCCATCTACAAAAATCACCTCATGTGAAAACCTTTGGTTGGTGCGTCATGAAATTCTTTCAGAAAGTGACAGAACCAAGAGAAGTTGCAGGAAACCTTACTTGTATGGGAGCTTCAATGACTTATCGGATGGAACATTGTTCTCTTTATCCAAACTTATGGCGAACTCAGCAAACTCTTGCAGGCAAGTCAGAAACCAGGTCATCGCCTTGTCAAATCGGGTGCTCCAGAATAAATTCACAGGACCAAACCTGAACATCAACAATTCATCTTATCTACCAAAGCATAATGAAATTGCACTGCCCAACAACCAGAGAAATAAAGAAGCAAAATAACAGATGCCAGAACTGCCAGAACTTTATAACTACCCTTTTAATATACTCCCACAGCACTAACCAACATAATAGATGCTCAGTGAAAGTATATTGGTAATGATCAATAAAATAGTGAGTATAAAATGTGCAGAGGATGTTCAATTCATATATGTTTCTGCCGTATAAAATGATCTGTTTCATGACGAAGACCCAAGATATCTTCCTAGTAGACAGAAAAAGAGTACATTTCCAGGATAAAGCTTACAGTTCATAGGTATTACTATTGATGTCTGTTACTCTTGGATAGCTTCCCATAGGGTGAATCTTGATCCGGTATCTAGATAAAAGTTCAGGAACTAGACAGCAAAATCATCTGTTCTTAGAACAATCGTGGTGTACACTGTACTTGAGCACTAATATGTATCATTTATGCTACTTAGCAATAAAGAATATGCACTCATAACCAGTAATTAAATTGAAAGAAGAAAAGGTCATATGCGCCAAGGATACTGAAATTTCGGGAAGTACTGAGCCATGGTATGCAAAAGAAGAGCAGCCTGACCCCAAGCTGCATTTATTTCATCCCACTCAACCTAAGGTCAGAGCAATAGAAATTTTTGTGTTAGTACATAGGCCAAAATGCGTATACTCCAAAAACAGAGTGAATATAGCAGAAGTGAAGCACACAGGACGGTGAATGAATTGATGTGGTATCAGCGAATTTGCAGCGTTACCTGTACACTAGGGAGACGACCAAGACGGAAATTGTTTATTGTTCCGATAACTCCATCATGGGAAATATAGAATGCATCATTGAGAACGTTTGTGCGCTTTAACAATTCCAGGTGAACCTGTGATACTTCTATCTTGGCCAAAACCGCATCTCTTTCTTCCTAAAAAGTGGAATAAGCAATCTTTAGGCAAATGACTTAAAGCATCATGGGAATATGTTACCGAACAGTTCAAACATACTCTGCAGCATGTGAATATGTTACCGATCAGTTCAAACAATCAGCCATACATTCGTTTCACAAAAGCTAAAACATCTTATATTTTGAAACGGAGAGTAAGAAAGAATGCACATACAGAAGGAAGAAAAGGTTATGATGTTTTTTTAAGAATGAAATATATCAATGCGGAATCTGGTGTAAACCATGTAGGCTTTTGAAAAGAGAACCATGTGTTGCTAAGTGGCTAGAGGGGGCAGGTTGCACATGTCCATGAGCCCAGCAAACCTGCGCTCGATATCTGGCCTCTGCAGCGTGTGCTCACAGTTTTTTTCTTAATAAAAACGCTACAGGTGCTAGTACCTATTGGTTAAGGTTCTCTTATACTCGCTTTTCAAAAGATATTTATTTATGCCAACAAAATAAGGAGCATAAAATAAACTGTAGCCCTAGTTCACTGATCTGGAACAAGATGTATGGCTGATTGTACAATAATTTAAAAAATGCTATTAAGTTTCTTTTGTACAAGAATGTAGGAGATCTGAAGATATGATAAGAGAACAGTATTACTGTTAATCTGTTATTATTCTGACAAGAAGAAGTTCCTGTCTCCTGTAATGCGTATATACCTGGTGAGATGTCAGTTGAAACTGGAAGCTGTTGAATTCATGCCAATACCTGAATACAAATATGATAAGTTATATTTGGTTAGAGATTAGTTAGAGCTTGACAGGAGCTTTTGAATTCATGCCAATACCTGAATACAAATATGATAAGTTATATTTGGTTAAAATTAGTTAGAGCTTAACAGGAGCCAGCGAACAGTTCAGATTGCCCAAAACCACTTCGTAGTTGGAAAAGCATCACCCTGTCTGTGTGATATTATTAGCCAACGGAGATGTCTTTTGGTGCCAAGCATATGGAGAACTATTTTCAGTTGACTACCAAATAGATACAAGCTATCATAGTTTAAGGTGAGTTGTTACTATACTAGAAACATTTCCACTATAATATATAGTTATATACTAGAAACATTATAACACTATCATGACGCTGTGATGCCTTTAGTAATCTTCGTGCTTTTTACTGTAACCGTATTGTACTTATACTCTAGAACAATACCACAGTATGCATGCTCCAATTAGTGCCAAGTATGCATGCTTACACCCACGAGTAATAAAACTTGATTTGATACTGCATCCTTCTTCCTATAGATGGATTGCGGAAGTAATAATATTATGCCTGAACCAAAAGTGGCGTGGTGAAGAAAACACAAACCGCTCTTCTAATTCTTCAAATTGTTTAGACTTTGTTTCCAGATCCTTCATCTCAGAACTAACTTCTGAATATTGCTTTTCTGCTTCTTCGATAGCAGCTTTTAGTTTCTTTTCTTCTTCCTCTATCTGAAATGAAAGAACATACATGATGCAAAATACAATTTGTGTATCCTATAAGAAACTAACGAATATTGACCAGTCAAGAAACTTAAAATGTTCATTTTAAATATGAAGACATAAGAAAGGTCTTCTACATGAACACTGCACAACATGAACTCCTACACTTAAATATATTTATATAAATGTAATTGCTTATACTGATGTATTGGAAATGAAATATTTTTCATGTAAAGGTACTGTGCAGTTCCTACATGTATGCTTTATTAATAAAAACTATTCCCTGTCGTCCAGTGCTTTTTTGTCCCTGGCTGAGCATCTCTCTTACCTAGATAGGTTATTAGTCTAGGTAAAAATATTAGAAACCAATTCAGCCCTAAGAAAATAAACTGCTATCTACTTGTCCAGGTTGTAACTAGCTGTTTCAGAAAATACAACACCAAGGTCAGTATGATAAAGGCCTATATGTAGGATAACAGCTAAACAGTAAACCCTGCAGCTGGTAAACTTATTAATTAGCATAGCACTAACGTGTACACATCATAAGCAACAGACATCGGCACCTTTTGTTTCTCCTTGTTGAAATCAGTTTCACTAAGGATGTTGTAGGATTCTTGCTCCAAACGTTGAAGACACACATCATAAGCTTTAATGTCAGTATTTACATCCTCAATCTCCTTATCCATCTTGTCAGAGAGCACCCTCATACATTCCAGACAGAGTGGCTGCTCAACCTGCAAATATATTTCATATTCACGCATGTGTTAGCATTGATTTTGTAAAAAATCATGAGCTTCTAATAATGAAGCCACTCATAAATGTAGTGATGCAATGTACACAACATGCAGCAGCACAAAATAATGCAAATCTGATGAAACAGAAGCAAATGCATATGCGTGCATGCACTCAATATAGACAGTTTTAAGTAACTTAATGAACCTGAGTTTGTGAACAAGCAAGTTGACTGCATAACATGAAACAGTAACAAATGCATCCAAACGCCACACATTCAATATGGATATAATTTAAGCAACTTTACCTGAGTTTGTGAACTAGCAATCTCAAATGCTCGTTTTAATACAGTCACACTAGAGTGAAATCCAGAATTGTTTCCTTGTGAATGGCTAGTGGAGTTAAGACTCGGAGGTGGCAAATGTGCACCACCTCCTTCAGAGGCGGATGTCTTGTATATGGAAGCAGCAGCAGGTGGAAGCATTATATATGACCCCTCTATTGCTCTTGTTGATTGATTAGGTTCGACATGCCGGGCTGCTGCACTTGGTGGGCGTGGGGGAATTCCAGGGGCTTGAGATTTATTCTGCTTGGATAGCACAACATAAGAACTGTCCATCCTACTCGCCCCCATAATACTGCCCTGAACAGAGGATGCATGCATACCTGTATCCATTAATGGCATAATACATAAGAACCACTACTACCACAAAATAGAATCTTAGTATACTTAATTATCGTTGACAAGAAAATGGAAACATTTCAACAATTATCTTAGGCTAAGCAATGAAGTAGTTAGTTTTTGAACTGACAGTAATTGGAAGTAATTTGGCAGGTAGCATCATCAGAAGTAAATAAAAAGGAACAGTTGGCAGTAGCACCATGATCAATGTAGCAATATTTTCCCACCTTACATCACCTTTACATGTATATATTCCTATGTATATATGCAAGCATTTTCTGGCTCAAGGTTTACTGAAATGTGAGTGCCAATACAAGTAATTCACCACATGATAAGATTGTAAAGAGAGACATATGTTGTGTAAACTAAATATGCTACCACTAGGGAGAACATTCTAGTTTCAATCCGAAACAGTAAAGGAAATAAGTGTTAGAGGGTATTTAGTTGTGCTAAAACTTAAAGCCCTGGACATGATCTCCAAAAGCATCATATAGGTTCCACTACCATATCAAACATAATGGTACCACAAATCCAACTCAACCATGCACATACCTGGATATCTGTTCTAATATCAGTTGAAAAGAAGTAAAAAGCTACATTTCTCCAGAAACAGTTGTCAATAATTCATTAGAATCTACTCCCTCTGTTCACTAATACAGTATAAGACGTTTTGACAAACTAAATTAGTGAACTAAAATTCTAACACACAATTCAATTGTGCCGAATCATCCAACACCTAGAATGTTACCACAAAGGTGCGCTTGACTACAACTGATGCAATCATTACAGACTCATAAAACGAAAGGGGAGCGAAAGGTACCAGAGTTGGCCTGAGGAGGCTGCTTATCAGGGAAGGACTCCACGCCGACAACCACGAGCGCCCGGTGGCACTCCTGGCACTTGAACCGCGGTAGCAAAGGGTCCACGCCGCGGCCCTTCTCGCCACCGCCGGCGGCAGCTGCGACCTTGGGCTTCATGTCACAGCGGTGACTCGGGCTTAGCTCCGGATGCAGGGGCCGCGGGCGGGACGGGGGCGGTCAAAGCTGGCGGCACGGGAGAGGAGAACGGGAGCGGTGTGGTGGAAGACGTCGAGAGACGGTCCGCCGCCCTGCACTTCTGGCTGCCGGCCGGACCTAGGGTTCGGCTCGGGTGGGGCTCACTGGACCAGAAGAACGGGCGCGAAGATGGGTCGAGGGAGAGAGCGGGAGAGGGGGGGCTATGGCGCGATGCGGCGTGGGGCCGGCAGCGCTGGGTGGCTGCGCCGGCGCTAGGCTCGACGGTAAACGAGAACAGGGAGAGAGAGAAGACGTAACGGGCAGGAGAAAGAGAGAGAGAGAGAGAGAGGAAACAACCGTATTAACGGGTTCGGCTCTGTTTCGGGACGTGGAGTGGAGGTCTCCTCCGTGTGGAAACGGACGGATGGACTCCGAGTCTCGACATCGGACGGCGGCAGTTATCTTACCAATCCTAGGCGCTTCATAGCCGAAGTTTACCCCGTCCCTCTTCTTTCTCTGTATCTTCTCTTCGACGACGTCGGCGAGAGGTAGGAAGGAGGCTAGGGTTTCGTCCACGACCACCACCACCACCACCGCGCGACATGGCGGAGGCCTCCCAGTACCAGATCCTGGTGCGGCTCCTCGACGGCCGCACCCACTGCCTCCGCTTCTCCACACCCACCGTCTCTGGCGCGGCGCTCCTCGACGCCGTCTCCGCGCTCTCCCGCGTCCCGGCCGCCTCCCTCCGCCTCGTCACCGGCCGCCTCGACATATCGCCCTCCTCCTTCCTCGCGTCCTTCCCCGACGGCCAATTCCCCTCCGCGTCCGCGCTCCTACGCCTCCGGGGCGGCAAGGGTGGGTTCGGATCCCTCCTCCGTGGCGCCGCCTCCAAGGCCGGCCAGAAGAAGACCAGCAACTTCGACGCCTGCCGCGACATAAACGGCCGCCGGCTCCGCCACGTCAACGCCGAGCGCCGCCTCGAGGAGTGGAAGGCCGAGGCAGGGGACCGCCAGCTCGAGAAGCTTGCGGAGGACTTCCTCAAGAAGAAGGCCAAAGAGTCGGGCCGTGGCGGCGTCCGGGCTGCCGAGGTCGACAAGTACCTAGAGAAGTACCGTAAGGATGCCGAGAGCTGCGTCAATGCTGTTGAGGAGTCCGTGCGTGCCTCTCTTGGGAAGAGGAAGGCTGTCCCCAAGCCACGGGACGCCAAGAAGCTTAAAATTTGGTGAGTGCTAGAAGAATCACTTATCTGTTGTGGTGTATGCCCAACTATACACCAATTATTGTGATAATTTTAGCTAAACTGATGCATGCCGTTTCAATTGTAGTTCGTTGGAATAATTTTGTAGCTCGTCTTATAAACATGTTAGTTTTACTCAGGGATTCTGGTGTTTGGTTTGGTCAATAAGTTTGCCAGGTTGACATCTAGTAGTTTGTCTGGTACAATTGGATCTGGATGCAGAGGATAAATGCAGATTGTGCTTTTTTTGCATGCTTGGTATCCTGTCTAGTAGTTATTTTTATCTTAAAATTGTAACTAAATACGGTGGAGGTTCTAATGTTTTATTTTATATATGGTGAACATGATATATTGGAGGCGTTTTATAGTCAATGTTCTATTTGTGGAGAAATTTACAAACTTGTTCTTGTAACTGGCTGATTTAAGTCAGTTGAGTGCTGAGATATGAAAAAAAAAGTTTTTTCTGTTTGTGAATCTCCCTCTTAGCTAATGTGATCAAGCATTTTACACTGAAGAGTGGTGTGTACTGTGTTGTTTTATAGTGCTAACTGCCTGCTTTAATCAAATTATTTTAGGATGGGCAAGAAGAAGGTAGCAGATGATGAGAGTGATAGCGAAAGTGACAGTGATGTGGATGATGATGAAGATGCAGGTGAAAAACCTGCAGCTCTTGATGACGGGAATTGCTCAAATGGGTCCAACAAAAGTGGGGATGAGAAGGTTGATCTGGCTTCAGTTTCTGGGTCACATTCAGAAGGGGAGTCCTCAGGTGAAAAGTCCCAGAGCAGTGATTCGGAGAAAAATGGAAATGCTCTTCAGGAATCCATGGAAGTAGCAATTAGATCAGGATGTGATTTTGAGTCGGCGAGTACTTTGGAGTGTGAGGGGGGCACGTCGGATCAGCCTGCTCCTGAGAACACTTCTGAAAATGGAACTTCTGAGAACGGTATTAGTGCTCTTTCAGAAGAAGTTCTCCAATCAGATGAGAAAGCAGATGCGGATAATACCGGTTCAGCTACATCACTTCTTGATGACCCTGAGGTGCCCCCAGTAGAACAATCTGCTGATGCAAATAACAAGTCTCTTCTTTCAGAGGAGCCTGTGGATCTGACAACATTCAGTTCAGCAGCAGGATTAGAGGTATGTTCTTTTTTTACTCCTGGTACAAATTAATCATCATAGTTACATAATAACTGTGTGCTGACATGTCGGTAGTTGCTTAGTGATGTTTTCATATAAAAGGAGATTTTCTCTAGATAACTGGATTCTTGTGAAAATTTAGTAACATGATAAAAGCTAGCTGATAGGAACAATTAGTAGTACTGTAGTAATATAGCTTAATTAGTATGTGTGTGTCATACTATCACAATGACAGCGCAACGCCACTTTAAAGATCAGAAGACTTTCAGCCCATCCAATATCATCTGGTTCAGATCACAATAGTTTGTTACAAGTTTTACATTACCCTCAGGATCACAAACTCATCCTATTATATGTCCAACTCATAAAGTGCTAAATGGGAATCATGTGAAAATTGATGCATAATCAGCCGGCGTAGAAACTCATATACAATGTGGGGTTCGACTGTCACCTACAGCAACAGTTGTGTCGTAATTATCCAGGTACTCTTAACTGTTGTATTGCAGTTACAGCAGCAAGGGTTACCTCTTACCTCTTGTCTGTGTCAGTATTGATCTAGTAGTTCAATTAGAAAATCATCTTTTAAGATTTCGACCTAGAAATTCTAACGTATGAGCAGGCTAGTGTTAGTTTTATTTGGATTGGATTCTTAGAGTTTGGAAGTCTTTGATCACAAGTTAACTCAGTTCTATAAAAAGAAGTTTGCTTATTAACCCCTTATACAAACCCTCTGTTTACTGAATTGCTGTCGAAAAACGCTCCTTGCTTATTTGCCATCACACAAACCCAACTTCTTGCCTATATGCCATTGCTGTTATCCTTTAGTATGTCAACTTCCGTAGACCACCCTCGCTCCACTAAAGAAAAGGAGAAAAGAACATCATGTTCAGTGCTGGCATGCTTTTGCTGCCGCGTCATCTCACAGTTGGGTCCTAGATGCAAGTGAAAGAAAGAAAAAAAAGAATGCATGTTGCAATTGGCTGAATGTCAAAGACGTCTGATTTGCTAGGAGAGAATAGAAAGGAAGGGTCATGTGTGGAGCATGGGACCACAGAAATCTAAGATATAATTTGGATTTTTCGGAATTGTAATATTTAGGAAAATAATGTGGCTAAAATCAATTCCAAACACTCAAAAAATACAATATGATTTATATACGAGTCATGCCTACTATAAAATCAAATAGGCCTTTGTTAAATCCTCAAAATGCAAATTGTTCCAGAAATGATTTGAATGTTAGAAAAATATATCTAACCAAAGTATTATTTGGTTCATATTTGTCCGCTGTGATTTTTTATTTATCTGTCACTGAGGGACTTGAGAGATTGGAATGTACCTAGAGATTTGGCGTTTGATAGGACCTCATGGAAGTCAGCAATCCATGTGCCGCAATTTTAGTTTACTCGTACTCTGTTTACTTTTTTTGTCTTGCTTTTTCTTTGGTATCCATATGTTTCTGTTGGGTTTCACATCTAGCCTACCCCAACTTGGTTGGGACAAAAGGCTTTGTTGTTTTTGTATTTATGACTGAGGGAAGAATATCTTTTCGCAAAATCAATGGATGCCCATTGCCCTTTGGCAGTTAGTTCACCGCAATGGCATAAAAGCAAGAAGTTGTGTTTGTGTGGTGAAAAATAAGCAAATTGTGTTTGTTTCGATGACACTTGAGAAAACTGAGCGCTTGTAAGGAGCAAATAAGCATTTTTCTCCTCTATAATAGTTGGTGCATTGCATAATAATCAGTCTTTCTACCATCAAAGTTCTTTCTCATCTATACTAGTCTATTTCTTCCTGTTTTATTATCTCATCTCCTTCAAGGTATGCACCGCTTACTGTGCATTAAACTAGTTGTGTGCTGAGGTTCATGACAGACATATCTGACCAACTTCTTGACCACTTGAGTCTCAGTTTCTTCATTCTAATGTTCTTCTTATGTTCATTATGTAAAATCTGTTTACCATCCTCCAATGTGCTGCTTGTTTTGTCTAAATCCTGGATTGTTTATACACGCTTCACTGAATTAAAAAGTCTTTATGTGTTCTAAAGTTTGAACTTTGAAGCAATTATGTATATGTGGCTTATCAACTCTGTTGTCATCCAGGCGCTTGGCATGGAGAAGCTTAAGCTGGAGCTCCAGACTCGTGGACTAAAATGCGGTGGAACCTTACAAGAGCGTGCAGCCAGACTTTTCCTTCTGAAAACAACCCCACTGGATAAGCTACCGAAGAAGCTGCTCGCGAAGCCCAACTCCGGAGGGAAGTGAGTTGTAGTAACAAATAATGTCCTTAGTGAGTAGTACTTATTACTAAGAAAGCAAAATACAATGTCTGAGTTCTTGTGTGAGACTCGATTTGTTGTAATGTGATGAGAAATATTTTGCTTTGGCACTCGAAATTAAATGAGATCTGTATGTATTATGTTGTTCCTTCTCGCAGCTCGTCTTTTTTGTTGTTTATCTCTGGAGTTGCTTCTGCATCAGGCACTAATCCTGAAGCTGGAGTTGTACATCTACATATCCTGAAGCTGGATTTTGTTGTAATACCTAACGCCTTTATCAAATCATTAAGGAACTTAATTTGTACAAATACATAGTATAGACGAGTATGTGGTAAGCTGCCACTTCCATGGAAGTTTCACCTGGCTATTTGCGTGAATTTGTTTTGTTTCAATATTGCGCTTTGTTGGCTCGTTTAGACACACTGACCAGCGACTGCACCCACAGCTACTTCCAGGGCGTGTTTTGGTAGCCTGCAATTCTTCCGGATAGGCTGAGTTGGACAAAGATCGGTCCGTTTAGTTGCTCGCAGCATCCCCTGGTTCACGCCAGTTTTAAAGCAGGCCCCGTTTAGTTATCCGCAGCATCCCCATGTTGTGGTCCGTCCGCACAGATTTTAAAGAAGGCCGGAGCCATGCCTAGGAACAACAGTCGATTTGGCCGTTTCTAGCAGGGCTAACTCGGGCGAGCGCAAGAGTGCCCCAGCGCGTTCCTCCCCTTTCTCTCTCCTCATGCTTACTCTTCATAGCTTGAGATTAGCACATACAAGCTTTAAATCGAGTCGAGTTGTACATGAAAAAGATGTGCATCGACGATGGGTTCTATTCTGACCATCGGCTTCGAGGTTGGTGAACTGTATCTCCTCAGGTTTGTGGTCAAAGTTGGAGCTTTTTTGTGTTTGTTTGTTTAGATTTTGATGCAGGTATATAGATCTCTCTGTAGATAGTAGCGTTCTCTGTACATGTATGTGAGGAAGATGAGCTCCTTCTTTCTCCTCACTCAAATATGCTCCCAATATCTATAGGGGTTTATAGCATGGAAAACAAAAAAATTCTATCGCATGAACACTCACAAGCCAAGATCTAATCTACTAGATCGGTGCAACGAGTTGATACAGTACTAACCCTCAAAGATCCAAAGCGTTTAATGAGATCGAATTCTCGTAGTTGATATAGTCGTTCACTTGCCGATCTCAAGATCGCGTAGATGATCCTTTTGGCGCCATGTTCGGTGGCTCCCATGATCGGTCACACGCGGCACTCGATGAAGACCTTCATCTCCTTGTTCCAAGCAGACAGTGAGGTTGTAGATCTCCCACGATTCCAATAGCTCGACGATGTGGTGGTGGAAGTAGAGGGGAAATCATGTAGGGCTTCGCCTAAGCCGGAGCGGGTATGGTGGAGTAGAGAGGGCCCTTGGCAACTAGGGTTAGAGGCCAAGGGGGTGGAGGTGGCCGGCGGCTAGGAGAGGGATACGCGGCGGTGACTTGGGGGGGGGACGCCCTAGGGTTTTTGGGTGAGGGGTAGGGGCGCCCTACCACTCCTTATATAGGTGGGGAGAGGTAGTTGGGGGGAGGGGAGTCCTCCCCCAACTCCTCTTCATGGCTGACAAGGGAGGAGGAAACCTTCCTAACTAGGTTTCTCTCCTCCTCCACTAAGCGACCATGTTGGGATTTGACTTCTTCAAGCTGGCGTTTGACTATTCAAACTAGAGTTTGATTTTCTCTTTCCATTGCTTGACCAAATGACCTAGGACATGATGCAACCATTCCACATTGGTATGACACATCCATGTACCCTTCCCACTCCGGAGTGGTGAACCTTCTAGAACCTTCTAGAATATTTTGGTGAAAACACCGAAAAAATTCCGAACTCTGGAATTGGACTTGAAAGTCGGATTGAATCCGGGCTGCGTGATCGCAATGCCTCGGCCATCCTCATATATTTATAGACAAGTACAAATACACAATACAAGTATAGAAGACGATTTAGCTAGGTGCCTTGGAGTGGACTCCAAGTTGATCATTGCCGCCTCCTTCTATAACACGCCCTCTGATCCGAACACAGGAGATCATCGACGTGAAGACTGGATCGGAATTCCCTGAACATAATGGTGGGCAGACCTTTGGTGAAGATGTCAGCATACTGTGATGTAGATGGCACATGTAACACACGAACAACGCTGAGAGCCACCTTCTCCCAAACAAAATGAATATCCAGCTCAATGTGTTTAGTACGGCGATGATGGCTGGATTTGCCGACAGTAGACGGCAATGACATTGTCTGTCACGCAATGGTGGTCGCCTCAATAGGACGGTCGAGCTCACTCGCAAGAGTTGCGAACCCAAAGGATTCCATGACGCCCATGGCAACAACGTGGTATTCGCCTCAACACTAGAACAAGAGACCGCTCATCCGGTGGCGAGACGACCGACTTATCAAATTATCTCCAAGATACATGCGAACCCGACGTGGGCGTCTAGTATCCGGACACCCGGCCCAATCGAGATCCGAGTAGGCAACGAGGGAGTGGGAGGTGGAGCAGTGCAAGGTGAGACCATGGTGGAGAGTGCCCTTAAGGTAGCGAAGAATTAAATGCGATGAGAGAGGTGAGGTTCACGAGGATCATGCATGTGTGAAACCAGACACATTGGACGGCATAGGAGATGTCGGGGAGTTAGAGTGGCATCTTGAAGAGCTCCGGAAGGCTACAGAGATAGACAGATTACGAAATAGAGGGGCCATTTGTGGAGAGAGTTTGGCTTTGGTATCAATATGTGTGGTAACAGGGTGGCAATCTCTCATGCCGGCACGAGAGAGAATATCCAGAATGTACTGGTGTTGAGAGAGATGGATGCTGGTGGGGGAACGAGTGACGAAAATACCATGAAAATGATGAAGCGAATCGAGGTCCTTCATAGCGAATTCACGACTGAGATCAGAGGTAACATGGGTGAGAAGGGATGGAGTGGATGCTGTGAGGATTATATCATTGACGTATAGAATAAGGTATGCGGTGTCGGGACCTTGACGAAGGATAAATAGAGAGGCATCAGATTTGGATTCAACAAAAGCGGCAGACGAACAAAGCGAAGAAGCGTTGAAACCAAACGAGGGGCTTGCTTGAGGCTATAAAGGTATTTGAGAAGTCTCAAACATAGGTAGGATGTCGAGGATCGATAAATCTAGAGGGTTCTTGTTGTAGACCACCTCATCGAGATAACCATGGAGAAAGGCATTTTACGTCCGGTTGATGAATGGGCCAAGCGGGAGAGAGAGGAAGAGAGAACGATCACGAATGGTAGTGGGTTTAACTACAGGGATAAAGGTTTCATCAAAGTCGACGCTAGGCTGTTGCAAAAAACCGCAAACCACCCAACGGGCTTTGTGACGAGCAAGAGAACCATCGGAGTTATATTTGTGGCGAAAAATCCATTTTCCGCTCACGATGTTGGCACCGGGGGGAGGGGGACAAGAGTCCAAGTGTGGTTAAGGGTGAATGTGTTATTCTTCTGCATGGCACATGTCGATTAGGATCTCGAAGAGCTAAGATAGGTAGAGGGTGGGGAGGAAACAATGGAGGAGAGATTGAGCCTCTCTTTGGGACCGGGAAGACGACATGTCGTGGACCGAGTGGCGGTGACCCGGATACCACTACATGATATAGTACACTATAGTCGTTGACATAACACCAATGAAACACCGCTCACTAGTATTACATCCCTCGAATGGCACAATGTAAACACAATGGGTCCAATACATGGCTTAAAGGTTACAATTCACTCTTTTACATAAGATCCGAGAACACTCTAGGTTAAAGAGAGAAAGAACTTCTTCGGAGAAGAATCAAAAATAAATAACGCAAGAACGATTATACTATTAAGTCTAATATTCGGACTAAGAGGTTGGCATTCGCTATTGCAACACACTACAGAAATAGGTTCTTTGGCTAGAGATAATATTCCTATCTAATCAGTAATTTTCGTCTTCACTTGAGTTGAGGTATATGTTGACTTCCTTGTCTTCATTGAAGAGCTTTAGCTGGTCTTGATAAGTCTGGAGCATATCTTGATGTAGATATCATTCTAATGGCTTGAGAATCTAGCAAGGGTTAAGAAGATACTTTGAGTCTGGCGTATTCAAGAAATTCACTAGAAAAGGAGTGTTTGATGCACTATAACTATAGCCACACTATAGGTCGTAGGCAATGCAAGTTTTCATAAACATTTCTTCAAAGGTTGCTTTTATTACGAAAAGCTATGTCCGACCTTTATGGGTTTACGAACTTTCATGGAGTTGCTTTCCCGTGTTCGCAGCTCCTTCCTAACAGGAGTAACAAGTTCTGATTCTTACACTCTGCAGAGGTGCGTTACTTTACCCATGAGAGATCAACTATTTGTTGCACAATCGGGCAGCTTATTCCCATCCACAATTCCATGACGTGGGGCCCGGAAGATGATCCAAGCCAATCACTGCCCCCTTCGCGACCTCGCATGCCTCCTTGGTGTACACCATGCCCACATAAAGAATTACGGAATGGTTTGTACAAACCGTTAGATGTCAGAACTATCGTGGGACGATGAGGGTTCCCACCCATATGTTGCATATCCTCTACGAATTACCAATTAATATGCACGTTACGAGGATAACAGCCACGACCTGCACATCCGGCTTCATGCGAGAGGAAGAAGATACAGCTGACTTCTCTGTCCCATTCCAAATCTCATGGTCAACGCGTAATATTGAAAGAAATATGCCCTAGAGGCAATCATAGAGATGATTATATTTCATATGTATCCATGAGTTATTGTAATGTTCCTTGAATATCCATATCATGCAACTTGTATTGATTGGCAATTATGTGAATTGTTTGTGAAACTCTTTACTTGTATGGTTATTTAAGAGTTGTCCCTAGTCGGAGTTCATGTGAGGACACACATGAATATTAGACTAGCACATCGATTGGTTCATGACTATGTTTCGCAAGTCATAGACATGGAGATGTCAAACCAATGATGTGGACACATGTTCGAACATAAATTTGGGTCGACCCAACCCAGGCTGTCGATTAGTTGTAGCTCTCTCTCTACACATCGTGTACGTTTGTCCTTAGACACGAGATTGTCGCATGTACTTGAGATGTGGATCGACCTACTTTGGGGCTATCAAACGCGACCGTAATGGTAGTTATAAAGGTAGCTTTTGGGTTTGTCTGAAGCATCTTGCAAGGCATGGTCAATCAAGATGGGATTTGTCCTCTCTACTTGAGAGAGATATCTCTGGGCCCTCGGTGATCGGATCCGAAATGCATGGTCGTCTTACCTATGGTTAAGAGTTAACCTAGTAAAGGGATTCGAATCACGGTATCGAAAGGGAGGTCAGCTTGGAGCTAGACCAAATATCGTGAGGCAAAGGGAAAGACATGTACTAAACCTTGTGATGATTCGTCCGATATGATCTTTGTATGCGTTTAGGAGTTGGCACGTCTTGCTAGAGGCCGCTACCAACTATTGACAGAATAAGTGTATTCGTGTCATGTCTACACGCATATGAACCTATAGGGTCACACACTTAAGGGGCTGGAAGCCTAATGAGGATTGGATCCGAATTAGACCAGGCTTAGGGTACTAATGGGCTGCTAATGTAGAAGCCCACTAGGGACACCTATATAAGAGAGGGTGGGGGCGTGACCGAGTTGACCTTAGACCTCGGATCATTCCTAGCGCCACTCACGCCTTTGTGCACATGTGCAGCAGACCTAGCGATCCCGACGCTTCCACCCTGTACATGTGGATACCTTGGAGGCGCTGCATCTGTAGCGCTTGGACGAGCCGTGGAAGGGAAGCTTATCGTAGGACGAGGACAAGGAGGAGATGTGGAACGTCTGCACTGCCTCGACGCGCTTCATCAATTCCGCAACTGCGCGTCTAGTGGTAATCCCGTGATCTATGACAACAGTAATCCTGGTATACATGGTAGAATTTTTTTGATTTGTGCTAGTGTAGCCTACCCGTATCCCTACAGTGGTATCAGAGCCGATGCTGTTCAGTTATAGGTTCGGGATAGTTGCATATGGTGATATGCAGATTGATATGAATGATGTGATCGTTTATATGGCGGTGGTTTAGGATTGATCTATGATCTTGCTTTCCGTGATCGTGATCTGAGGTTGTCGAACGACTTACCCCTACCGGTCGGCTTCCACCATGGGTGAGCGGTGACACATAAATCCTGTTGAATCACGCGAAGATCAATATGATTGATCGAATCGGAACCTAGATCTAAAATCGATGTACCGTGATCAAAGGAGTTTGATTGAATCGACAGAGTCGGTTTATGGTAAATTTGATTTGCGATCAAAATCCTTAAAGAAAATTGTGAAGATTTGCTTCGAACCCAGCAGAGACCCCTAGACCTCTTAATCGTAGCCCTTTGTATCTCATTAAGATAACTAGGTGCTGCGATGTCACATGATCCCGTAGAATGCGATTCATGCATAACTCGTTTTGCAGGATGTATGTGATCAAGATGGCCCATACATGTATGTGATGCATGTATGAAAAGTTGCATGACCTGCGTGTCGTGAGTAGGCAACACTACCGGCGTATGTGTTGTCATTTATTGTAATGGCTGCGTGCCAACTTGTGATGATCCCAATACTATGTAATTTTGATTACTAGTCGTTAGGAGTAATAGCTTGTATTAGTTCTTGGAGGACTCATCACTTGGAGGATGGCTCACATGGAACATGAAGATGGAGATCATCATGGTGGAGTGTTCTATGGCGATGGAGATCACCATGAGAAAATGGGCCATCTTGTGTCACATCTATGTGAAAGTTATTCTTATGCGTTTACTACTATGCATGCTTAGATGATAGAAGTAGAACGATCCCTCACAAAGTTTAAGTTAAACCATGCCCTCCCAACCAAACCTTGCACCATCCTATGCCTGTACAATCGTTGGTGGGCCTATGAAATTAGGGTGCCTTGATTTTCCTTGGTCGGATGGGTTTGTATCGGATACCTACGCATAAGGGTTGGTGAACTTGACAAGGTCATCTTAATGCTTAAGGACCTTGGGGCATAAAGGTTAGGCGCCTAGTTTTGACATAGAGATGTCACCCAACAACAAAAGTCATATGTGATATGATTAGCAAGTGTTGCTTACCGATTTACCTTGTCTTCTAGCAGTGATGCTAAAGCTCACTCGTCGACTTGTTAATTGTGGATCTTGAATCACTTAGTATCAATAGAGGGATATTGATTTAAGTGAGTATATGCTATTAAATTGTTTAATATGTTTTACTCTTTCATGGTTACATGGCTTAGTATTTTGCATGTTTTCTATTGTAGATCAATGGAACCGAACACTACATCACCTTTCTCTTTGCGTTCGATTCTTGACAAAGATAAACTAAATGGAACAAACTATTCGGACTGGGTCCATAACCTGAGAATTGTTCTCGTGTCCGATAAAAGGAAACGGTTCGATACCCCAATCCCGATGAACTTGCCGATAATGCATCTGCGCCCTAAAGAACGCCTACAAGAGAGCATGTGATGGTTCTCTTGAGGTTAGTCATTTATGCTTGCATGCATGGAACCGAACTCAAAAGAAGTTTGAGGATCGGGATGCCTACGATATGATCGTTACGCTTAAGGACATGTTCCAAGATCGTGCAAGGACCTAGAGGTACAATGTTGCCAAGTCCTTTGTCGAGTCTGAAGCTAGCGAGAGGGAAGCAAACAGGCCCCCATGTGATCAAAATGGTTGGTTCTGATGACTTTGGAAAAGCTTGGTTTTCCACTAGGCCAAGAGTTGGCCATCGACTTCATTTTGGCGTCTCTTCCATCCGACTATGGGCGTTCATTTTCAACTACCATATGCATGGGTGGAGAAGGGCCTTAATGAATTATGTGGGATGCTTAAAACAATGTAAAGTGACATGAAGAAGTGTGCATGGCATAGCCATGTGATGGTTGTCTTGAAACAAGCCTAGCTTCAAGAAAAGGGTACTTATTGGAAGAATAAGGGCAAGGCTAAGGATACAATCCCAAACGCACCCAAGCAAAGGTCGGACCATAGAAGACACCGAGTGCTTCTTTTGTCATGAACATGGCCCGAAGAGAAATTGCGCAAGTACCGTGCTTCTTTGAAGAAGAGTGGAAGTAAGAGTACTTCCCACTCGTGCACGCTTGTTGTAAATGTTGTGGACATTCTTCTCACGATTCCTATGTTAACTCTTGGGTATTTGATCTGGATAGGTTGCTCATATTTGCAATTCGATGCGGCTAATAAGAACTAGAGAAGTGCGGAAGGCGAAGTGGATTTTTCGTCGGAAATATAAAGCAAGGGTTGTTGCATTATTCATCGGCGTCATGCAACTTCACCTTCCTTCAAGATTTATTATGGAGTTGAATAATTGTTATTACATTCCAAGTATGGGTCGAAACATTTTATCACATTCATGTTTGATGAGGGATGGTTATTCATTCGCGAGTGCAAACAATGGTTATGTGATCTCTAAGAATGATATGTTTATGCCTAATGCTCCCATTGTGAATGGGTTATTTATTTTAAATCTTGATGATGCATCTGTTTACAATGTTAGTGCTAAAAGGCTTCGGCCTAATGATTTGAGTCCTACATATTTATGGCATTGTCGTTTGGGGCATATAAGTGAAAAGCGCATGAAGAAGCTCCATGGTGATGGTCTTCTAACTTCGTTTGATTTTGAATCATACGAGACATGTCAGGCTTGTTTACTTGGAAAGATGACCAAGTCACCTTTTTTGGGTTTACCCGAGAGAGCGACAGACTTGCTGGAACTCATACATACTAATGTATGTGGGCCAATGAGCACGACAGCCAGAGGAGGATATCACTACTTCATTACTTTCACTGATGATTTCAGTAGATATGGTTATGTCTACTTGATGAGGCATACATGATGCAAAATACAATTTGTGTATCCTATAAGAAACTAACGAATATTGACCAGTCAAGAAACTTAAAATGTTCATTTTAAATATGAAGACATAAGAAAGGTCTTCTACATGAACACTGCACAACATGAACTCCTACACTTAAATATATTTATATAAATGTAATTGCTTATACTGATGTATTGGAAATGAAATATTTTTCATGTAAAGGTACTGTGCAGTTCCTACATGTATGCTTTATTAATAAAAACTATTCCCTGTCGTCCAGTGCTTTTTTGTCCCTGGCTGAGCATCTCTCTTACCTAGATAGGTTATTAGTCTAGGTAAAAATATTAGAAACCAATTCAGCCCTAAGAAAATAAACTGCTATCTACTTGTCCAGGTTGTAACTAGCTGTTTCAGAAAATACAACACCAAGGTCAGTATGATAAAGGCCTATATGTAGGATAACAGCTAAACAGTAAACCCTGCAGCTGGTAAACTTATTAATTAGCATAGCACTAACGTGTACACATCATAAGCAACAGACATCGGCACCTTTTGTTTCTCCTTGTTGAAATCAGTTTCACTAAGGATGTTGTAGGATTCTTGCTCCAAACGTTGAAGACACACATCATAAGCTTTAATGTCAGTATTTACATCCTCAATCTCCTTATCCATCTTGTCAGAGAGCACCCTCATACATTCCAGACAGAGTGGCTGCTCAACCTGCAAATATATTTCATATTCACGCATGTGTTAGCATTGATTTTGTAAAAAATCATGAGCTTCTAATAATGAAGCCACTCATAAATGTAGTGATGCAATGTACACAACATGCAGCAGCACAAAATAATGCAAATCTGATGAAACAGAAGCAAATGCATATGCGTGCATGCACTCAATATAGACAGTTTTAAGTAACTTAATGAACCTGAGTTTGTGAACAAGCAAGTTGACTGCATAACATGAAACAGTAACAAATGCATCCAAACGCCACACATTCAATATGGATATAATTTAAGCAACTTTACCTGAGTTTGTGAACTAGCAATCTCAAATGCTCGTTTTAATACAGTCACACTAGAGTGAAATCCAGAATTGTTTCCTTGTGAATGGCTAGTGGAGTTAAGACTCGGAGGTGGCAAATGTGCACCACCTCCTTCAGAGGCGGATGTCTTGTATATGGAAGCAGCAGCAGGTGGAAGCATTATATATGACCCCTCTATTGCTCTTGTTGATTGATTAGGTTCGACATGCCGGGCTGCTGCACTTGGTGGGCGTGGGGGAATTCCAGGGGCTTGAGATTTATTCTGCTTGGATAGCACAACATAAGAACTGTCCATCCTACTCGCCCCCATAATACTGCCCTGAACAGAGGATGCATGCATACCTGTATCCATTAATGGCATAATACATAAGAACCACTACTACCACAAAATAGAATCTTAGTATACTTAATTATCGTTGACAAGAAAATGGAAACATTTCAACAATTATCTTAGGCTAAGCAATGAAGTAGTTAGTTTTTGAACTGACAGTAATTGGAAGTAATTTGGCAGGTAGCATCATCAGAAGTAAATAAAAAGGAACAGTTGGCAGTAGCACCATGATCAATGTAGCAATATTTTCCCACCTTACATCACCTTTACATGTATATATTCCTATGTATATATGCAAGCATTTTCTGGCTCAAGGTTTACTGAAATGTGAGTGCCAATACAAGTAATTCACCACATGATAAGATTGTAAAGAGAGACATATGTTGTGTAAACTAAATATGCTACCACTAGGGAGAACATTCTAGTTTCAATCCGAAACAGTAAAGGAAATAAGTGTTAGAGGGTATTTAGTTGTGCTAAAACTTAAAGCCCTGGACATGATCTCCAAAAGCATCATATAGGTTCCACTACCATATCAAACATAATGGTACCACAAATCCAACTCAACCATGCACATACCTGGATATCTGTTCTAATATCAGTTGAAAAGAAGTAAAAAGCTACATTTCTCCAGAAACAGTTGTCAATAATTCATTAGAATCTACTCCCTCTGTTCACTAATACAGTATAAGACGTTTTGACAAACTAAATTAGTGAACTAAAATTCTAACACACAATTCAATTGTGCCGAATCATCCAACACCTAGAATGTTACCACAAAGGTGCGCTTGACTACAACTGATGCAATCATTACAGACTCATAAAACGAAAGGGGAGCGAAAGGTACCAGAGTTGGCCTGAGGAGGCTGCTTATCAGGGAAGGACTCCACGCCGACAACCACGAGCGCCCGGTGGCACTCCTGGCACTTGAACCGCGGTAGCAAAGGGTCCACGCCGCGGCCCTTCTCGCCACCGCCGGCGGCAGCTGCGACCTTGGGCTTCATGTCACAGCGGTGACTCGGGCTTAGCTCCGGATGCAGGGGCCGCGGGCGGGACGGGGGCGGTCAAAGCTGGCGGCACGGGAGAGGAGAACGGGAGCGGTGTGGTGGAAGACGTCGAGAGACGGTCCGCCGCCCTGCACTTCTGGCTGCCGGCCGGACCTAGGGTTCGGCTCGGGTGGGGCTCACTGGACCAGAAGAACGGGCGCGAAGATGGGTCGAGGGAGAGAGCGGGAGAGGGGGGGCTATGGCGCGATGCGGCGTGGGGCCGGCAGCGCTGGGTGGCTGCGCCGGCGCTAGGCTCGACGGTAAACGAGAACAGGGAGAGAGAGAAGACGTAACGGGCAGGAGAAAGAGAGAGAGAGAGAGGAAACAACCGTATTAACGGGTTCGGCTCTGTTTCGGGACGTGGAGTGGAGGTCTCCTCCGTGTGGAAACGGACGGATGGACTCCGAGTCTCGACATCGGACGGCGGCAGTTATCTTACCAATCCTAGGCGCTTCATAGCCGAAGTTTACCCCGTCCCTCTTCTTTCTCTGTATCTTCTCTTCGACGACGTCGGCGAGAGGTAGGAAGGAGGCTAGGGTTTCGTCCACGACCACCACCACCACCACCGCGCGACATGGCGGAGGCCTCCCAGTACCAGATCCTGGTGCGGCTCCTCGACGGCCGCACCCACTGCCTCCGCTTCTCCACACCCACCGTCTCTGGCGCGGCGCTCCTCGACGCCGTCTCCGCGCTCTCCCGCGTCCCGGCCGCCTCCCTCCGCCTCGTCACCGGCCGCCTCGACATATCGCCCTCCTCCTTCCTCGCGTCCTTCCCCGACGGCCAATTCCCCTCCGCGTCCGCGCTCCTACGCCTCCGGGGCGGCAAGGGTGGGTTCGGATCCCTCCTCCGTGGCGCCGCCTCCAAGGCCGGCCAGAAGAAGACCAGCAACTTCGACGCCTGCCGCGACATAAACGGCCGCCGGCTCCGCCACGTCAACGCCGAGCGCCGCCTCGAGGAGTGGAAGGCCGAGGCAGGGGACCGCCAGCTCGAGAAGCTTGCGGAGGACTTCCTCAAGAAGAAGGCCAAAGAGTCGGGCCGTGGCGGCGTCCGGGCTGCCGAGGTCGACAAGTACCTAGAGAAGTACCGTAAGGATGCCGAGAGCTGCGTCAATGCTGTTGAGGAGTCCGTGCGTGCCTCTCTTGGGAAGAGGAAGGCTGTCCCCAAGCCACGGGACGCCAAGAAGCTTAAAATTTGGTGAGTGCTAGAAGAATCACTTATCTGTTGTGGTGTATGCCCAACTATACACCAATTATTGTGATAATTTTAGCTAAACTGATGCATGCCGTTTCAATTGTAGTTCGTTGGAATAATTTTGTAGCTCGTCTTATAAACATGTTAGTTTTACTCAGGGATTCTGGTGTTTGGTTTGGTCAATAAGTTTGCCAGGTTGACATCTAGTAGTTTGTCTGGTACAATTGGATCTGGATGCAGAGGATAAATGCAGATTGTGCTTTTTTTGCATGCTTGGTATCCTGTCTAGTAGTTATTTTTATCTTAAAATTGTAACTAAATACGGTGGAGGTTCTAATGTTTTATTTTATATATGGTGAACATGATATATTGGAGGCGTTTTATAGTCAATGTTCTATTTGTGGAGAAATTTACAAACTTGTTCTTGTAACTGGCTGATTTAAGTCAGTTGAGTGCTGAGATATGAAAAAAAAAGTTTTTTCTGTTTGTGAATCTCCCTCTTAGCTAATGTGATCAAGCATTTTACACTGAAGAGTGGTGTGTACTGTGTTGTTTTATAGTGCTAACTGCCTGCTTTAATCAAATTATTTTAGGATGGGCAAGAAGAAGGTAGCAGATGATGAGAGTGATAGCGAAAGTGACAGTGATGTGGATGATGATGAAGATGCAGGTGAAAAACCTGCAGCTCTTGATGACGGGAATTGCTCAAATGGGTCCAACAAAAGTGGGGATGAGAAGGTTGATCTGGCTTCAGTTTCTGGGTCACATTCAGAAGGGGAGTCCTCAGGTGAAAAGTCCCAGAGCAGTGATTCGGAGAAAAATGGAAATGCTCTTCAGGAATCCATGGAAGTAGCAATTAGATCAGGATGTGATTTTGAGTCGGCGAGTACTTTGGAGTGTGAGGGGGGCACGTCGGATCAGCCTGCTCCTGAGAACACTTCTGAAAATGGAACTTCTGAGAACGGTATTAGTGCTCTTTCAGAAGAAGTTCTCCAATCAGATGAGAAAGCAGATGCGGATAATACCGGTTCAGCTACATCACTTCTTGATGACCCTGAGGTGCCCCCAGTAGAACAATCTGCTGATGCAAATAACAAGTCTCTTCTTTCAGAGGAGCCTGTGGATCTGACAACATTCAGTTCAGCAGCAGGATTAGAGGTATGTTCTTTTTTTACTCCTGGTACAAATTAATCATCATAGTTACATAATAACTGTGTGCTGACATGTCGGTAGTTGCTTAGTGATGTTTTCATATAAAAGGAGATTTTCTCTAGATAACTGGATTCTTGTGAAAATTTAGTAACATGATAAAAGCTAGCTGATAGGAACAATTAGTAGTACTGTAGTAATATAGCTTAATTAGTATGTGTGTGTCATACTATCACAATGACAGCGCAACGCCACTTTAAAGATCAGAAGACTTTCAGCCCATCCAATATCATCTGGTTCAGATCACAATAGTTTGTTACAAGTTTTACATTACCCTCAGGATCACAAACTCATCCTATTATATGTCCAACTCATAAAGTGCTAAATGGGAATCATGTGAAAATTGATGCATAATCAGCCGGCGTAGAAACTCATATACAATGTGGGGTTCGACTGTCACCTACAGCAACAGTTGTGTCGTAATTATCCAGGTACTCTTAACTGTTGTATTGCAGTTACAGCAGCAAGGGTTACCTCTTACCTCTTGTCTGTGTCAGTATTGATCTAGTAGTTCAATTAGAAAATCATCTTTTAAGATTTCGACCTAGAAATTCTAACGTATGAGCAGGCTAGTGTTAGTTTTATTTGGATTGGATTCTTAGAGTTTGGAAGTCTTTGATCACAAGTTAACTCAGTTCTATAAAAAGAAGTTTGCTTATTAACCCCTTATACAAACCCTCTGTTTACTGAATTGCTGTCGAAAAACGCTCCTTGCTTATTTGCCATCACACAAACCCAACTTCTTGCCTATATGCCATTGCTGTTATCCTTTAGTATGTCAACTTCCGTAGACCACCCTCGCTCCACTAAAGAAAAGGAGAAAAGAACATCATGTTCAGTGCTGGCATGCTTTTGCTGCCGCGTCATCTCACAGTTGGGTCCTAGATGCAAGTGAAAGAAAGAAAAAAAAGAATGCATGTTGCAATTGGCTGAATGTCAAAGACGTCTGATTTGCTAGGAGAGAATAGAAAGGAAGGGTCATGTGTGGAGCATGGGACCACAGAAATCTAAGATATAATTTGGATTTTTCGGAATTGTAATATTTAGGAAAATAATGTGGCTAAAATCAATTCCAAACACTCAAAAAATACAATATGATTTATATACGAGTCATGCCTACTATAAAATCAAATAGGCCTTTGTTAAATCCTCAAAATGCAAATTGTTCCAGAAATGATTTGAATGTTAGAAAAATATATCTAACCAAAGTATTATTTGGTTCATATTTGTCCGCTGTGATTTTTTATTTATCTGTCACTGAGGGACTTGAGAGATTGGAATGTACCTAGAGATTTGGCGTTTGATAGGACCTCATGGAAGTCAGCAATCCATGTGCCGCAATTTTAGTTTACTGCTCTGTTTACTTTTTTTGTCTTGCTTTTTCTTTGGTATCCATATGTTTCTGTTGGGTTTCACATCTAGCCTACCCCAACTTGGTTGGGACAAAAGGCTTTGTTGTTTTTGTATTTATGACTGAGGGAAGAATATCTTTTCGCAAAATCAATGGATGCCCATTGCCCTTTGGCAGTTAGTTCACCGCAATGGCATAAAAGCAAGAAGTTGTGTTTGTGTGGTGAAAAATAAGCAAATTGTGTTTGTTTCGATGACACTTGAGAAAACTGAGCGCTTGTAAGGAGCAAATAAGCATTTTTCTCCTCTATAATAGTTGGTGCATTGCATAATAATCAGTCTTTCTACCATCAAAGTTCTTTCTCATCTATACTAGTCTATTTCTTCCTGTTTTATTATCTCATCTCCTTCAAGGTATGCACCGCTTACTGTGCATTAAACTAGTTGTGTGCTGAGGTTCATGACAGACATATCTGACCAACTTCTTGACCACTTGAGTCTCAGTTTCTTCATTCTAATGTTCTTCTTATGTTCATTATGTAAAATCTGTTTACCATCCTCCAATGTGCTGCTTGTTTTGTCTAAATCCTGGATTGTTTATACACGCTTCACTGAATTAAAAAGTCTTTATGTGTTCTAAAGTTTGAACTTTGAAGCAATTATGTATATGTGGCTTATCAACTCTGTTGTCATCCAGGCGCTTGGCATGGAGAAGCTTAAGCTGGAGCTCCAGACTCGTGGACTAAAATGCGGTGGAACCTTACAAGAGCGTGCAGCCAGACTTTTCCTTCTGAAAACAACCCCACTGGATAAGCTACCGAAGAAGCTGCTCGCGAAGCCCAACTCCGGAGGGAAGTGAGTTGTAGTAACAAATAATGTCCTTAGTGAGTAGTACTTATTACTAAGAAAGCAAAATACAATGTCTGAGTTCTTGTGTGAGACTCGATTTGTTGTAATGTGATGAGAAATATTTTGCTTTGGCACTCGAAATTAAATGAGATCTGTATGTATTATGTTGTTCCTTCTCGCTGCCTTTTTGTTGTTTATCTCTGGAGTTGCTTCTGCATCAGGCACTAATCCTGAAGCTGGAGTTGTACATCTACATATCCTGAAGCTGGATTTTGTTGTAATACCTAACGCCTTTATCAAATCATTAAGGAACTTAATTTGTACAAATACATAGTATAGACGAGTATGTGGTAAGCTGCCACTTCCATGGAAGTTTCACCTGGCTATTTGCGTGAATTTGTTTTGTTTCAATATTGCGCTTTGTTGGCTCGTTTAGACACACTGACCAGCGACTGCACCCACAGCTACTTCCAGGGCGTGTTTTGGTAGCCTGCAATTCTTCCGGATAGGCTGAGTTGGACAAAGATCGGTCCGTTTAGTTGCTCGCAGCATCCCCTGGTTCACGCCAGTTTTAAAGCAGGCCCCGTTTAGTTATCCGCAGCATCCCCATGTTGTGGTCCGTCCGCACAGATTTTAAAGAAGGCCGGAGCCATGCCTAGGAACAACAGTCGACTTGGCCGTTTCTAGCAGGGCTAACTCGGGCGAGCGCAAGAGTGCCTCAGCGCGTTCCTCCCCTTTCTCTCTCCTCATGCTTACTCTTCATAGCTTGAGATTAGCACATACAAGCTTTAAATCGAGTCGAGTTGTACATGAAAAAGATGTGCATCGACGATGGGTTCTATTCTGACCATCGGCTTCGAGGTTGGTGAACTGTATCTCCTCAGGTTTGTGGTCAAAGTTGGAGCTTTTTTGTGTTTGTTTGTTTAGATTTTGATGCAGGTATATAGATCTCTCTGTAGATAGTAGCGTTCTCTGTACATGTATGTGAGGAAGATGAGCTCCTTCTTTCTCCTCACTCAAATATGCTCCCAATATCTATAGGGGTTTATAGCATGGAAAACAAAAAAATTCTATCGCATGAACACTCACAAGCCAAGATCTAATCTACTAGATCGGTGCAACGAGTTGATACAGTACTAACCCTCAAAGATCCAAAGTGTTTAATGAGATCGAATTCTCGTAGTTGATATAGTCGTTCACTTGCCGATCTCAAGATCGCGTAGATGATCCTTTTGGCGCCATGTTCCGGTAGCGCTCCCGCAGTCGGTCACACGTACGGTACTCGATGAAGACCTTCATCTCCCTTGTTCCAGCAGACAGCGGAGGTTGTAGATCTCTCCCCACGATTCCAATAGCTCGACGATGTGGTGGTGGAAGTAGAGGGGAAATCATGTAGGGCTTCGCCTAAGCCGGAGCGGGTATGGTGGAGTAGAGAGGGCCCTTGGCAACTAGGGTTAGAGGCCAAGGGGGTGGAGGTGGCCGGCGGCTAGGAGAGGGATACGCGGCGGTGACTTGGGGGGGGGACGCCCTAGGGTTTTTGGGTGAGGGGTAGGGGCGCCCTACCACTCCTTATATAGGTGGGGAGAGGTAGTTGGGGGAGGGGAGTCCTCCCCCAACTCCTCTTCATGGCCGGCGGCAAGGGAGGGAGGGGAAACCTTCCCTAACTAGGTTTCCTCTCCTCCCTCCACTAGGCAGCCATGTTGGGATTTGACTTCTTCAAACTGGCGTTTGACTATTCAAACTAGAGTTTGATTTTTCTCTTTCCATTGCCCAGCCAAATGACCTAGGACATGATGCAACCATTCCACATTGGTATGACACATCCATGTACCCTTCCCACTCCGGAGTGGTGAACCTTCTAGAACCTTCTAGAATATTTTGGTGAAAACACCGAAAAAATTCCGAACTCTGGAATTGGACTTGAAAGTCGGATTGAATCCGGGCTGCGTGATCGCAATGCCTCGGCCATCCTCATATATTTATAGACAAGTACAAATACACAATACAAGTATAGAAGACGTATTTAGCTAGGTGCCTTGGAGTGGACTCCAAGTTGATCGGCTGCCGCCTCCTTCTATAACACGCCCTACAGTCTGAACCTGGGAGATCATCGACGTGAAGACTGGATCGGAATTCCCTGAACATAATGGTGGGCAGACCTTTGGTGAAGATGTCAGCATACTGTGATGTAGATGGCACATGTAACACACGAACAACGCTGAGAGCCACCTTCTCCCAAACAAAATGAATATCCAGCTCAATGTGTTTAGTACGGCGATGATGAACTGGATTTGCCGATGTGTGAGCGACATTGTCTGTCTACGCAATGGTGGCTGTCTCAATAGGACGGTCAAGCTCCTGCAAGAGTTGCCGAACCCAGCAGGATTCCGCGACTGCCCATGGCAACAACGTGGTATTCGGCCTCAACACTAGAACAAGAGACCGTCATCTGGTGGCGAGACGACCAGCTTATCAAATTATCTCCAAGATACATGCAGAACCCCGACGTAGAGCGTCTAGTATCCGGACACCCGGCCCAATCAGCATCCGAGTAGGCAACGAGGGAGTGGGAGGTGGAACGGTGCAAGGTGAGACCATGGTGGAGAGTGCCCTTAAGGTAGCGAAGAATTCGTCTGATGAGAGAGAGGTGAGGTTCACGAGGATCATGCATGTGTAGACAGACCTGTTGGACGGCATAGGAGATGTCAGGACGGGTTAGAGTGGCATACTGAAGAGCTCCAGCAAGGCTACGGTAGATAGACGGGTCTGAAATAGAGGGGCCGGCTGTGGAGGAGAGTTTGGCTTTGGTATCAATATGTGTGGTAACAGGGTGGCAATCTCTCATGCCGGCACGAGAGAGAATATCCAGAATGTACTGGTGTTGAGAGAGATGGATGCTGGTGGGGGAACGAGTGACGAAAATACCATGAAAATGATGAAGCGAATCGAGGTCCTTCATAGCGAATTCACGACTGAGATCAGAGGTAACATGGGTGAGAAGGGATGGAGTGGATGCTGTGAGGATTATATCATTGACGTATAGAATAAGGTATGCGGTGTCGGGACCTTGACGAAGGATAAATAGAGAGGCATCAGATTTGGATTCAACAAAACTGACAGTACGAGCAAACGAAGAGAAGCGTTGAAACCAAGCACGAGGGGCTTGCTTGAGGCTATAAAGGTATTTGAGAAGTCTACCGACATAGGTAGGATGTCGAGGATCGATAAATCTAGAGGGTTGCTGACTGTAGACCACCTCATCGAGATAACCATGGAGAAAGGCATTTTTACGTCCAGTTGATGAATGGGCCAAGCGGGAGAGAGGGAAAGAGAGAGAACGATGCGAATGGTAGTGGGTTTAACTACAGGGATAAAGGTTTCATCAAAGTCGACGCTAGGCTGTTGCAAAAAACCGCAAACCACCCAACGGGCTTTGTGACGAGCAAGAGAACCATCGGAGTTATATTTGTGGCGAAAAATCCATTTTCCGCTCACGATGTTGGCACCGGGGGGAGGGGGACAAGAGTCCAAGTGTGGTTAAGGGTGAATGTGTCGTATTCTTCCTGCATGGCCTGTCGCCAGTTAGGATCTCGAAGAGCTGAGATAGGTAGAGGGTGGGGAGGAAACAATGGAGGAGAGATTGAGCCTCTCTTTGGGACCGGGAAGACGACATGTCGTGGACCGAGTGGGCGGTGACCCAGCATACCACTACATGATATAGTACACTATAGTCGTTGACATAACACCAATGAAACACCGTTCACTAGTATTACATCCCTCAGAATGGCACAACAGAAACACAGCGGGTCCAATACATGGCTTAAAGGTTACAATTCACTCTTTTACATAAGATCCAGAGAACACTCTAGGTTAAAGAGAGAGAAAGAACTTCTTACGGAGAAGAATCAAAAATAAATAACGCAAGAACGATTATACTATTAAGTCTAATATTCAGACTAAGAGGTTGGCATTGCTGCTATTGCAACACACTACAGAAATAGGTTCTTTGGCTAGAGATAATATTCCTATCTAATCAGTAATTTTCGTCTTCACTTGAGTTGAGGTATATGTTGACTTCCTTGTCTTCATTGAAGAGCTTTAGCTGGTCTTGATAAGTCCTGGAGCATATCTTGATGTAGATATCATTCTAATGGCTTCAGAATCTAGCAAGGGTTAAGAAGATACTTTGAGTACGAGCGTATTCAGCAAATTCACTAGAAAAGGAGTGTTTGATGCACTATAACTATAGCCACAGACTATAGGTCGTAGGCAATGCAAGTTTTCATAAACATTTCTTCAAAGGTTGCTTTTATTCTGAAAAGCTATGTCCGTCAGCCTTTATGGGTTTACCAGAACTTTCATGGAGTTGCTTTCCCGCCGTGTTCGCAGCTCCTTCCCGGAACAGGGAGTAACAAGTTACAGTTCTTACACTCTGCAGAGGTGCGTTACTTTACCCATGAGAGATCAACTATTTGTTGCACAATCGGGCAGCTTATTCCCATCCACAATTCCATGATGTGGGGCCCAGAAGATGATCCAAGCCAATCATTGCCCCCTTCGTGACCTCGCATGCCTCCTTGGTGTACACCATGCCCACATAAAGAATTACAGCAATGGTTTGTACAAACCGTTAGATGTCAGAACTATCGTGGGACGTTGAGGGTTCCCACCCATATGCTGCATATCCTCTACGAATTACCAATTAATATGCACGTTACGAGGATAACAGCCACGACCTGCACATCCGGCTTCATGCGAGAGGAAGAAGATACAGCTGACTTCTCTGTCCCATTCCAAATCTCATGGTCAACGCGTAATATTGAAAGAAATATGCCCTAGAGGCAATCATAGAGATGATTATATTTCATATGTATCCATGAGTTATTGTAATGTTCCTTGAATATCCATATCAGGCAACTTGTATTGATTGGCAATTATGTGAATTGTTTGTGAAACTCTTTACTTGTATGGTTATTTAAGAGTTGTCCCTAGTCGGAGTTCATGTGAGGACACACATGAATATTAGACTAGCACATCGATTGGTTCATGACTATGTTTCGCAAGTCATAGACATGGAGATGTCAAACCAATGATGTGGACACATGTTCTGAACATGGGGCTGGACTGACCCAACCTGAGACTGTCAATTAGTTGTAGCTCTCTCTCTACACATCGTGTACGTTTTGTCCTTAGACCTGAGATTGTCGCATGTACTTGAGATGTGGATCGACCTACTTTGGGGCTATCAAACGCTGCAAGTGATGGTAGTTATAAAGGTAGCTTTCGGGTTTGTCCTGAAGCATGCTGCAAGGCATGGTCAATCAAGATGGGATTTGTCCCTCTCTACTTGAGAGAGATATCTCTGGGGCCCTCGAGTGATCGGATCCAGAAATGCATGGTCGTGCTACCTATGGTTAAGAGTTAACCTAGTAAAGGGATTCCGAATCACGGTATCGAGAAAGGGAGGTCAGCTTGGAGCTAGACCAAATATCGTGAGGCAAAGGGAAAGACATGTACTAAACCTTGTGATGATTCGTCCGATATGATCTTTGTATGCGTTTAGGAGTTGGCACGTCTTGCTAGAGGCCGCTACCAACTATTGACAGAATAAGTGTATTCGTGTCATGTCTACACGCATATGAACCTATAGGGTCACACACTTAAGGGGCTGGAAGCCTAATGAGGATTGGATCCGAATTAGACCAGGCTTAGGGTACTAATGGGCTGCTAATGTAGAAGCCCACTAGGGACACCTATATAAGAGAGGGTGGGGCGAGCTGACCAGGGTTAGACCTTAGACCTCAGATCATTCCTAGCCGCCTCCTCACGCTTTGTGTGGCCATGAGACCTAGCAGCCCGTCGACGCCTTCCTGTACATGTGGATACCTTGGGCCCCAGGCGCTTTGCACGAGCCGTGGAAGGGAAGCTTATCGTGGGGCGAGGACAAGGAGGAGATGTGGGAACGTCTGCCTCGGCCGACGCTTCATCAATTCCATAGAATCGCGTCTAGTGGTAATCCCGTGATCTATGACAACAGTAATCCTGGTATACATGGTAGAATTTTTTTGATTTGTGCTAGTGTAGCCTACCCGTATCCCTACAGTGGTATCAGAGCCGATGCTGTTCAGTTATAGGTTCGGGATAGTTGCATATGGTGATATGCAGATTGATATGAATGATGTGATCGTTTATATGGCGGTGGTTTAGGATTGATCTATGATCTTGCTTTCCGTGATCGTGATCTGAGGTTGTCGAACGACTTACCCCTACCGGTCGGCTTCCACCATCGGGGTAGACAGTGACACATAAATCCTGTTGAATCACGCGAAGATCAATATGATTGATCGAATCGGAACCTAGATCTAAAATCGATGTACCGTGATCAAAGGAGTTTGATTGAATCGGGACAGGAGTCGGTTTATGGTAAATTTGATTTGCCGATCAAAATCCTTAAAGAAAATTGTGAAGATTTGCCCCTTCGAACCCCGCAGGGGGAGACCCCCTAGACCCCCCCCTTAATCGTAGCCCCTTTTGTATCTCATTAAGATAACTAGGTGCTGCGATGTCACATGATCCGGTAGAATGCGATTCTGTGCATAACTCGTTTTTGCAGGATGTATGTGATCAGTATGGCCCATACATGTATGTGATGCATGTATGAAAAGTTGCATGACCTGCGTGTCGTGAGTAGGGCAACACGGCTGGAGCCGTATGTGTTGTCATTTATTGTAATGGCCTGCGTGCCAACTTGTGATGATCCCAATACTATGTAATTTTGATTACTAGCTGTTAGGAGTAATAGCTTGTATTAGTTCTTGGAGGACTCATCACTTGGAGGATGGCTCACATGGAACATGAAGATGGAGATCATCATGGTGGACAGGTTCTATGGCGATGGAGATCACCATGAGAAAATGGGCCATACTGTGTCACATCTATGTGAAAGTTATTCTTATGCGTTTTACTACTATGCATGCTTAGATGATAGAAGTAGAACGATCCCTCACAAAGTTTAAGTTAAACCATGCCCTCCCAACCAAACCTTGCACCATCCTATGCCCTGTACAATCGTTGGTGGGCCTATGAAATTAGGGTGCCGCAGTTTTCCTTGGCTGGATGGGTTTGTATCGGATACCTACACGCATAAGGGTTGGTGAACTTGACAAGGTCATCTTAACAGTTAAGGACCTTGGGGCATAAAGGTTGGGCGCCTAGTTTTGACATAGAGATGTCACCCAACAACAAAAGTCATATGTGATATGATTAGCAAGTGTTGCTTACCGATTTACCTTGTCTTCTAGCAGTGATGCTAAAGCTCACTAGTCGACTTGTTAATTGTGGATCTTGAATCACTTAGTATCAATAGAGGGATATTGATTTAAGTGGGAGTATATGCTATTAAATTGTTTAATATGTTTTACTCTTTCATGGTTACATGGCTTAGTATTTTGCATGTTTTCTATTGTAGATCAATGGAACCGAACACTACATCACCTTTCTCTTTGCGTTCGATTCTTGACAAAGATAAACTAAATGGAACAAACTATTGATTTGGGTCCATAACACGAGAATTGTTCTCGGTGCGATAAAAAAGGAAGCAGTTACGGATACCCCAATCCCCGATGAACTTGCTGATAATGCATCTGCTGCCCTAAAGAACGCCTACAAGAGAGCATGTGATGGTTCTCTTGAGGTTAGCTGCCTTATGCTTGCATGCATGGAACCTGAACTCCAAAAGAAGTTTGAGGATCAGGATGCCTACGATATGATCGTTACGCTTAAGGACATGTTCCAAGATCAGGCAAGGACTGAGAGGTACAATGTTGCCAAGTCCTTTGTCGAGTGCAAGCTAGCAGAGGGAGCAGCTGTAGGCCCCCATGTGATCAAAATGGTTGGTTCTGATCGGACTTTGGAAAAGCTTGGTTTTCCACTAGGCCAAGAGTTATTGACTTCATTTTGGCGTCTCTTCCATCCAGCTATGGGCAGTTCATTTCGAACTACCATATGCATGGGGTGGAGAAGGGCCTTAATGAATTATGTGGGATGCTTAAAACAACAGAAAGTGACATGAAGAAGTGTGCATGGCATAGCCATGTGATGGTTGTGCAGAACAAGCCTGGCTTCAAGAAAAAGGGTACTTATTGGAAGAATAAGGGCAAGGCTAAGGATACAATCCCTAAACCTGCACCCAAGCAAAAGGCTGGACCTGTAGAAGACACTGAGTGCTTCTTTTGTCATGAACATGGCCACTGGAAGAGAAATTGCAGCAAGTACCAGGCTTCTTTGAAGAAGAGTGGAAGTAAGAGTACTTCCCACTCAGGTACGCTTGTTGTAAATGTTGTGGACATTCTTCTCGCTGATTCCTATGTTAACTCTTGGGTATTTGATACCGGATAGGTTGCTCATATTTGCAATTCGATGCAGGGGCTAATAAGAACTAGAGAAGTGCAGAAAGGCGAAGTGGATTTTCGCGTCGGAAATAAAGCAAGGGTTGTTGCATTATTCATCGGCGTCATGCAACTTCACCTTCCTTCAAGATTTATTATGGAGTTGAATAATTGTTATTACATTCCAAGTATGGGTCGAAACATTTTATCACCTTCATGTTTGATGAGGGATGGTTATTCATTCGCGAGTGCAAACAATGGTTATGTGATCTCTAAGAATGATATGTTTATGCCTAATGCTCCCATTGTGAATGGGTTATTTATTTTAAATCTTGATGATGCATCTGTTTACAATGTTAGTGCTAAAAGGCTTCGGCCTAATGATTTGAGTCCTACATATTTATGGCATTGTCGTTTGGGGCATATAAGTGAAAAGCGCATGAAGAAGCTCCATGGTGATGGTCTTCTAACTTCGTTTGATTTTGAATCATACGAGACATGTCAGGCTTGTTTACTTGGAAAGATGACCAAGTCACCTTTTTTGGGTTTACCCGAGAGAGCGACAGACTTGCTGGAACTCATACATACTAATGTATGTGGGCCAATGAGCACGACAGCCAGAGGAGGATATCACTACTTCATTACTTTCACTGATGATTTCAGTAGATATGGTTATGTCTACTTGATGAGGCATAAGTCTGAAACTTTTGAAAAGTTCAAGGAGTTTCAGAGTGAAGTAGAGAATCAACGTGGCAAGAAAATAAAGGCCTTGCGATCTGATCGTGGAGGTGAATATTTGAGTCACGAATTTAGCGATCATCTTAAGAGTTGCGGAATTGTTCCACAACTTACGCCGCCCGGAACGCCTCAAAGAAACGGGGTCTCCGAACGGCGTAATTGAACTTTGTTGGACATGGTTCGATCTATGATGAGCCAGTCGGATTTACCATTGTCATTTTGGGGTTACGCTCTAGAAACGGCAGCTTTCACACTTAATAGGGTACCATCTAAATCCGTAGTTAAGACACCATATGAGATGTGGACTGGAAAGAATCCCAGTTTGTCTTTTCTAAAGATTTGGGGTTGTGATGCATTTGTCAAGAGACTTCAGTCGGACAAGCTAACACCCAATTCAGATAAGTGCATTTTCGTGGGATATCCGAGGGAAACCTTAGGGTATTACTTCTACAACCGAGAGGAGGGCAAAGTGTTTGTCGCTTGTAGTGGTGTTTTCCTAGAGAAAGAGTTTCTCACAAAGGGAACAAGTGGAAGGTCGGTGCGACTTGAAGAAGTTCAAGATGAACCAGTTGGGGATGCTTCTATGAGTGATGCTATTGTAGCAGAACAAGTTGAGGAACCCGTGGCAATAGAAGCACCACAACCACGAAGGTCGGCGAGGCTCCGCGAAGCGCGGGAATTATTATTGTTAGACAATGATGAGACTGCGACCTATGCAGAAGCGATGGTGGACCCAGACTCTGAGAAATGGCTGATCGCCATGAGATTCGAGATAGATTCCATGGGAGACAATCAAGTTTGGAACTTGGTTGACCTGCCTGATGGTTTTAAAGACATCGAGTGCAAATGGATCTATAAGAAGAAGATTGATATGGATGGAAATGTTCACATCCATAAAGCTCGACTTGTTGCAAAAGATTTTCGACAAGTTCAAGGAGTTGACTACGACGAGACTTTCTCGCCCATAGCGATGCTTAAATCTATACGGATAATTCTAGCTATTGCTGCACATTTCGACTATGAAATATGGTAGATGGATGTCAAGACGGCTTTCCTAAATGGAATCCTAACTGAGGACGTGTATATGATGCAGCCCGAAGGTTTTGTCGATCCAAACAATGCTGGAAAGGTATGCAAACTTCTGAAGTCCATTTATGGGCTGAAGCAAGCATCTCGGAGTTGGAACATTCGATTTGATGAAGTTGTAAAGGAGTTTGGCTTCATAAAAAACGAACAAGAAATAAAAATCAAGTTTGCCTCAACTCATAAATCTGATACTTGGACACTTGTAAATGTCTATGGACCTTGTAGAGGACTGCAGAGAGATCTTTTTGTGCAATGGTTATATGATTTAAATATCCCAAATCATGAGGACTGGATGCTCTTGGGAGACTTTAATTTCATTAGGTATTTGGATAATAGAAATAAGGATGGGGCTGATCTCAATGACATCTTCCTTTTTAACAGCATTATTAGCCACCTTGGTCTACTGGAACTGCCTTTAAAAGGAAGAAATTTTACTTGGTCAAATATGCAAGCAAACCCCCTGTTAGAGCAATTGGATTGGTTTTTTACAACTCCTGACTGGACTTTAAAATACCCCAACACATTGGTAAACCCTTTATCAAAGTCAACTTCTGATCATGTACCCTGTGTGGTCAGTATTTCCACTTCAATTCCTAGAGCAAAAAATTTCAGATTTGAAAATATTTGGATTGAGCAGCCTGGGTTCTTCCAAGTAGTGGAAAATGCTTGGAAACAACCATTGAAGCAGGGATCTATTGCAAATATCATTACTGCAAAGTTCAAAAATTTAAGATATGCTTTGAAACGATGGGGGAAAAAACTTTCGCACATCAAACTTCTGATTGACAAGTGTAATAAAGTCATTTTTGAGCTGGATGCTATCGAGGATAGGAGAACTTTGAGCATACCTGAGTTTAATTTCAGGAATATTGTTAAATTGCACCTAAAGAAGCTGCTCAACACTCAGTCTACTTATTGGAAAAACAGATGTACAATAAGATGGGTCAAATTTGGAGGGGAAAATACTAAATATTTTCATGCTAAAGCTACTGAAAGATACAAGCATAATGTTATAAATCAAATTATGGATGAATAGGGAAATACTCTGGTGCAACATAAAGATAAGGCAGAGGCTTTATGGAAGTGTTATAAAATCAGAATGGGGGTTTCTTTCCCTACTGAATACAGGCCAGACTTATCTGACTTTATCTCAAAAGTTGATGATCTTGAATGTCTTTCTGAGGAGTTTACCACAAATGAAATTGAAGATGTTGTTAAACATATGAAGACTGATAAAGCTCCTGGGCCTGATGGTTTCAATGGGATGTTTGTTAAAAAGTGTTGGCATATCATTAAGGATGATTTTATTAAATTATGTCATGATTTTCACAAGGGATTAACTCCTCTTACAAGTATTAATGGATCCTTCATTAGTTTGGTTCCCAAGAAGAATTCTCCTGAGACTGTCAATGATTTCAGACCTATCTCTCTTACAAACACCTGTCTAAAGTTTCTAACAAAATTGGCGGTAAACAGGTTGCAGAAGCAAATAAAATGGTGTATTCATGAAAACCAATATGGTTTCATCAAATGCAGAACAATACAAGATTGTTTGGGTTGGACCTTTGAGTACTTACATTAATGTCATGCCTCAAAGAAACAGACTGTGGTAATAAAATTGGATTTTGAAAAGGCATTTGACACAATTGAACATGAAGAAATTCTCAGAATTCTGAAATATAAGGGCTTTGTTGAAGTTTATATTGGTTGGGTTAAAGAAATCTTGGCATCTGGCTCCTCAGCTATTCTACTGAATGGGGTTCCTGGAAGAAAATTTTATTTGTAAGCGTGGTGTTAGGCAAGGTGATCCTCTTTCCCCATTGTTATATGTTCTTGGGGGAGACTTGCTTCAGAGCTTTATAAACAAGGCATTCAGTGAAGGAAGATTGGTTCCACCAATCCCAAATAGAGGCAATAATAATTTCCCTGTAGTGCAATATGCTGATGACACTATTATCATCATGCAAGCTGACCCACAACAATTACATACTCTGAGACACATCCTTGAAGATTATACAACTTTCACTGGATTAAAAGTTAATTTTCATAAATCTTCTTTGGTGCCCATAAATATAAGCCATGAGGAGGATGCCTCACTTTCTTTTGAAATTGTTTGTGTTACTGCAACGATGCCTTTCACTTATCTGGGTCTGCCCATGGGGATTACAAAACCAACAATTAAAGATCTCTCACCTTTGACTGATAGAGTGGAAAGAAGACTGACTGCCTCGGCCTCATTCTTATCTTATGGAGACAGACTTGTTTTGGTGAATTCTGTGTTCTCTTCATTGCCATTGCACTACATAAGTTCTTTGAGTATTCCAAAAGGAATAATAGAAGTCTTAAACAGAGCAAGAAGGCATTGTCTATGGAGGAAGAGTAAGGATGATGATAAGGCACATTCTATGGCTTCCTGGGAGATGGTTTGCAAACCAAAAGATAAGGGGGGTTTAGGCATCATAGATCTGCAAATTCAAAATAAATGCCTGCTTATGAAGCACCTTCATAAATTTTATAATAAAGTTGATCTGCCTTGGGTCAACCTAGTCTGGAGCACATACTATCATGAAAGGGTTCCTCATACAGTTACTGTCTGTGGATCTTTTTGGTGGCGTCATATTATGAGCTTACATGAGGAATATCTCTCCATTTCTAAATGTTCTGTAGGAACAGGAGACACAACATTGTTTTGGATGGATAATTGGAACAACAAACCCCTCAATTTAACTTATCCGCATTTATTCTCACATGTGCTTGATAAAGATTGCTCTGTTTGGCAAGCAATTTCAATTACACAGATGTCAGAAGCTTTTCACCTGCCAATCTCTGTTGAAGCTAATTCTGAGTTACAACAATTACAATTGCAACTAGCTGATGTCACCCTCCATCAAAGTAAGCATGATGAATGGAAAACTATATATTCAAGCATAGGTAATTATTCTGTCAGTGCCACATACAAGATGTACTTTCAACACATATCAAATCACTTCCCCTCCCAATGGATCTGGAAAAGCAAATGTACTTCCAAGCACAAGTTCTTTGCTTGGCTTATAATTCATGACCGCATTAATACTAAAGACATGCTACTCAGAAGACATTGGAATGTTTCAGACAATCATGCATGTGTTCTTTGTCCTTGTCATACCCTTGAAGACTGGTCACATCTCTTTTTCGAGTGTAATTTTAGTATAAGGATTTGGACATATCTGCAAGTAGCACAGGGGTCGTGCAGGCGAAATATTGAAACATGCGAAGCAGAATTTCAAGGGTCCATGCTTCATTGAGATTGCTATACTCGCCTGCTGGAATATTTGGAAACAGAGAAATGACAAGATTTTCAAAGAAATAAGACCTTCATTTGCCTCTTGGAAATCTAGGTTTATCACTGATGTCTCACTCTTAAAATATAGAGTTAAAAAGAAGACCATTCCAAAGCTGATATCTTGGATAGATACTCTACTGTAACTTTTGTATAGTCTTTTTTTTCATTTTCTTTTCTTTAACTTTTTAGTTTGTACATAAGACTTTTGACTCTTTTTTAAATAAAGGGTTGTGGGGGACTCCCCTACAGTAAATATTCAAAAAAAAACGAACAAGAACCTTGTGTTTACAAGAAGGAAAGTGGGAGAGCGCTGGTATTTCTAATCTTATATGTAGATGACATATTGCTGATTGGAAATGATATTCCTATGGTCGAGTCTGTTAAGACCTCATTGAAAAATAGTTTTTCGATGAAGGACTTGGGAGAAGCGGCATATATTCTGGGCATCAAGATCTATAGAGATAGATCAAGGAGGCTAATTGGATTAAGCCAGAGTACATACATTGACAAAGTGTTGAAACGGTTCAGCATGGAAGAGGCTAAGAAGGGGTTCTTGCCCATGTCTCACGGCATAAAACTCAGCAAGACTCAGTGTCCTTCGACTACTGATGAGCGTGAGCGCATGAGTAGGGTTCCATATGCTTCGGCTATTGGATCCATCATGTATGCAATGATATGTACTCGCCCAAATATTTCCTATGCTCTAAGTGTTACGAGCAGATACCAGGCTGATCTAGGTGAAGGTCACTGGACAGCGGTAAAGAACATCCTTAAGTACTTAAAAAGTACTAAGGATGTGTTCCTAGTTTATGGAGGTGATGAACTCAGTGTAAAGGGTTACATAGATGCGAGTTACCTTAACGACTCAGATGATTCGAAATCGCAATCAGGTTATGTTTTTGTCATGAATGGTGGTGCTGTGAGCTGGAAAAATTCCATGCAAGATACGGTGACCTCCTCTTCAACAGAAGCTGAATATATTGCTGCCTCGGAGGCTGTAAAGGAAGCTGTTTGGATTAGGAATTTCCTGATCGCTCTCGGTGTGGTTCAGTGCGTGTCCAATCCCTTGGACGTTTATTGTGATAACAATGGTGCTATTGCACAGGCCAAGGAACCTAGACAGCACCAGAAGAACAAACATATTCGCATGCGTTACCATCAGATTCGAGAGTTTGTTGAGGATGGTAGTGTCATGATATGCAAAATACATACGGACTCAAATTGTTGCTGATCCCTTGACTAAGCCTCTCCCGCAGCCCGCGCATGAAGCGCACACAAGAGCAATTGGTATTAGATACATTTTAGATTGACTCTAGTGCAAGTGGGAGACTGAAGGAAATATTCCCTAGAGGCAATCATAGAGGTATTCAGACTAAGAGGTTGGCGTTGCTGCTATTGCAACACACTACAGAAATAGGTTCTTTGGCTAGAGATAATATTCCTATCTAATCAGTAATTTCCGTCTTCACTTGAGTTGAGGTATATGTTGACTTCCTTGTATTCATTGAAGAGATTTAGCTGGTCTTGATAAGTCCTGGAGCATATCTTGATGTAGATATCGTTCTAATGGCTTCAGAATCTAGCAAGGGTTAAGAAGATACTTTGAGTACGAGCATATTCAGCAAATTCACTAGAAAAGGAGTGTTTGATGCACTATAACTATAGCCACAGACTGTAGGTCGTAGGAAATGCAAGTTTTCATAACTCAAAGGTTGCTTTTATTCTGAAAAGCTATGTCCGTCAGCCTTTATGGGTTTACCAGAACTTTCATGGAGTTCCTTTCCCGCCGCGTTCGCAGCTCCTTCCCGGAACAGGGAGTAACAAGTTACAGTTCTTACACTCTGCAGAGGTGCGTTACTTTACCCATGAGAGATCAACTATTTGTTGCACAATCGGGCAGCTTATTCCCTTCCACAATTCCATGATGTGGGGCCCAGAAGATGATCCAAGCCAATCATTGCCCCCTTCGCGACCTCACATGCCTCCTTGGTGTACACCATGCCCACATAAAGAATTACGGCAATGGTTTGTACAAACCGTTAGATGTCAGAACTATCGTGGGACGTTGAGGGTTCCCACCCATATGCTGCATATCCTCTACGAATTACCAATTAATATGCACATTACGAGGATAACAGCCACGACCTGCACATCCGGCTTCATGCGAGAGGAAGAAGATACAGCTGACTTCTCTGTCCCATTCCAAATCTCATGGTCAACGCGTAATATTGAAAGAAATATGCCCTAGAGGCAATCATAGAGATGATTATATTTCATATGTATCCATGAGTTATTGTAATGTTCCTTGAATATCCATATCAGGCAACTTGTATTGATTGGCAATTATGTGAATTGTTTGTGAAACTCTTTACTTGTATGGTTATTTAAGAGTTGTCCCTAGTCGGAGTTCATGTGAGGACACACATGAATATTAGACTAGCACATCGATTGGTTCATGACTATGTTTCGCAAGTCATAGACATGGAGATGTCAAACCAATGATGTGGACACATGTTCTGAACATGGGGTTGGACTGACCCAACTTTGAGGCCAATTAGTTGTAGCTCTCTCTCTACACATCGTGTATGTTTTGTCCTTAGACCTGACATTGTCGCATGTACTTGAGATGTGGATCGACCTACTTTGGGGCTATCAAACGCTGCATCGTAACAGGGTAGTTATAAAGGTAGCTTTCGGGTTTGTCATGAAGCATGCTGCAAGGCATGGTCAATCAAGACGGGATTTGCCCCTATCTACTTGAGAGAGATATCTCTGGGCCCCTCGAGTGATCGGATCCAGAAATGCATGGCCGTGCTACCTATGGTTAAGAGTTAACCTAGTAAAGGGATTCTGAATCACGGTATCGAGAAAGGGAGGTCAGCTTGGAGCTAGACCAAATATCGTGAGGCAAAGGGAAATACATGTACTAAACCTTGTGATGGTTCGTCCGATATGATCTTTGTATGCGTTTAGGAGTTGTCACATCTTGCTAGAGGCCGCAACCAACTATTGACAGAATAAGTGTATTCGTGTCATGTCTACACGCATATGAACCTATAGGGTCACACACTTAAGAGGCTGGAAGCCTAATGAGGATTGGATCCGAATTAGACCAGGCTTAGTGTAACATCCCTAAATTCATGATTTCAAAGATTACATATCATTCATGCATGCATATAGTTTCTAGGCCAATTTCAAACTCATTTCAGAAAACAGAGTGCTATCATTTCATGTGAGCAAACTTAAATCAAATGGCCATCCCCATTTGAGAGTTTGAATGTTTTAAACCTAGATTGTTTGTCTCCCTTGTTGAATGGATTGAGTGTGGAATTTGAACTAAACTTTACAAAATGGAAATGGTTTCAAAAACCATTTTTCAAACATTTGCAATCAAGTGCAAAGTCCCTGTTGTTTTGGTTCTCCAAAAATGACCAAGCCTTTTTAAAGTGACCACATGGTTTTATGCCTAGAATTGAGACTGTTGCACACTGCAAAAATCCCAAATAGATTTGAATTCAAACGGGAGTTTGAAATCATTTGAAAACCATTCCTGAAATTCATTCTGGAAAAAGAAAAGGATTAAAGAAAAGAAAAAGGCCAGGCGCCCTATTCTAGCCCAACAGCACAATCGGCCCAGTTAGCCCACCCGGCCTCTCTCTCGCTCGCTCGCACACGCAGACGCACCCACGCGGTCGCTGACACCCAGACCCCACTTTCTCTCTGCCTATTTCGCTGACAAGCGGGCCCCGTCCACGTCATCGTCTTCTTCCCCAAAATCTCGCGCACGAACTCCGCCGCTGCCCGTTGCTGCTTTGATTCCGCGAGGTAAATGGCATTGAATCCCTGGGCGTTTCTTGTCGAGCCTCTGGCTATATAATCCCTACTCTCTCGCGACCATTTCCCCTCAACCAATTCCCCCTCCACGCCACCAGGCTGCCCACAACTCGCTCGACGCCGCCGCTGTTCCGACGACTGCGCCGACGAATTCCGGTGAGCTCTGTGTTCCCCTCTGTCCCTGCCTCATGCTATCACGCTCAGCAACTCTTTGCGCATCTACTGACACGCCCCGTTTGTTCTCGCATGGTCTGTAGCTTCGGCAACAACTTCGACCGAGCGCCGCCGCTCTCTGCACGAACTCCGGCGACCTCTCCCCGTAAGTACCAGCCGCCCCTTGCCCTCTGTCTGATACGATTAGGATCCCCATCGTCTTGCGCATCTAACGGTGCCTTCCTTTTGACTTAGCGCGACGCAGAGCCTCGCCAGCATCGACAGCAGCCGCATCAGACGCATTCGCGAACTCCGGCGAGGAATTCCCGACGACCCCGTGCGCCCCTTGCCCAGCCTCCACCACGTTGAGCTTCGCCTCGACCTTGCGGTTCTGGTAAGCACATCCTTCCCTCCCCGAGCGACCTAGAACGCCAACGTCGCCCGGCCGACAGGCGCTCACTTCGCCGTCGCTGCCGCCAGAACATGGTCGCTTGATCGAGAGCCCTTGGATCTAGATCCAACGCGTGCGATAGAACCACTTAGCGAAGCGTTATGTTTAGATCTGAACCGTGCATCGTCACCTAGATCCTACGGCTCGCGTGCGTGATCCGGTGCGAAGCGGTACGCGCCAGTAAGGTTAAGACACGTGGCTAGGGTTTGTGTTTAAAACAGAATTTAAAACATATTTAGATTCAAATTTGATTAGGCTATAACTGTTGATTCCCACGTTAGATTTTTGCAAATTTTATACCGTTGGAATCAGGAAGACAAGCCCTTTCTGTTTATGCAATGTGTTTAGTGAATAGTTTCTGTTAAAATGACTTTATTTGCAGAAACTTGTTTAAGACTATTTTGAGTATAGAAATTGTTTAGAAAATTGTTTTAGTGTAAAATAAACTTGGATTGGCAAGATTTTGACTTGTTTATAGTTCAGTACTATGCACTTGCTTGGTGAAGTTTTTAAAAATCATCACTTAGCATTTTTGCATGCATGCATATATATTTTTGTTTGTATATGACTTGTATGTGATTGTGGTTATATTCTTTGTGTAGACTTTGGTGCTAGTGATTGTGATTGTGAAGAGTGCTACTCTCCCAACTACCAAGGCAAGTGGTACTTCATGAATATTTCCATCCCTATATTTTGTACAAGCATTAGAAATATTTTGCTAAGTCTTGCATGTTACTATTTTTGCCAAATGCCATGTTGGGAAATCCTAAGTAGATATAGATTTGCTAGGAAATTCCTAAGTTAAATTACTATGCCATGCTTAGCCTAGCTAGAAGCAAACAAGGGTCGGTAAAGTATATACATGCTATGTTGAAAATATTTCTAAGTCTTTTGACTTATGTTTTTCTTAATAAAACAACTAAGTCAATGAATCACCTGGGTGGAAAGGGACTTGATTGGTGGTTTTTGGTTGAGTGGTTACACAAGGCCCATGGACATGGTTTACCTTGTGTATCTCACTTGTGGTATGCCACCCAGGAACAAAGGGATTTTAGAGGCCAAGTGTTGAGAAGCTTATAGTGCAACCACTTGGCAATATGGGCTCTGCCTGGACCAAATAGGTTGCTAGAACTTAGTCATTTGGACAGTTGGTGGTAGTGGGATGATAGGTTGGAACGCGTCCATTTGGCTAAGGGAAGGCTTCTGAAAGGTCCTGTCTTGGGAAACCAAGTCTGGTGGGGAAAGTGCACAACCTCTGCAGATGGAAAATCTAAGTACTTAGCCAAGTCCATGGCAATGGACAACTTGAGCATCAAGACATGGAAGCTATCAAGAATCTCATCACTCCAACTTCTAAGTAAAAACTTGTGGGTGAACAAGGGTGAAGGACCCCAATGTCTATTGGTGGTTTCTTGGGAAAAGTTTTGACAAAGAAAAACTTAGTGATTTCAACTAATAGGAAAAACATATTTTGAGCAAAGCAAGCCAAGCTACACTTAGCCAAATTGCATATAGTATTATAGTCCACTTAAAGTTTACTAAGGTATCACTTGCCAATACTATTCCAAAGTATTGACCCACTGTGGCTGTAACTTGTGAAGTTGCAGGTTACTCTGATGAGGATTAGGTGTCATGAGTCTACACTCAACATGTTTGCCTGTGGCACATGAAGATGAAGACTTATAATTATTTACTTATTCCAAACTCTTGTACTAGGCCTGTGGCCTTGAGTTGTAAAAGACTATGTTTTATCTCTGGAATGGATGTAATAAATGACCTTTGTATCTGTGTACTTCATCTTAAACTGTGGATGCTAGCAATGATCCAGGGACTAGCATTGCAATCACAAGGATCCTTTGTATCTAGTATATCTGAAATGTTTCCTTTAGGTTACTTAAGAATGGTCATTCTTTTTACTTGGATAATGGTTTCTTGATTTGATTATGGAGTAATATCATTTATCCTTTTATAGATGAGTGAGTATAGTTTATAATCTAAAACATACTATTATTTAACTACTTATGGTTTTATATAATGTTGTGGTAGTTTTTGCAATTAGGTAGTTAATATAGATAGGAAAGGTTTGGTGTATTCATAAGTTGTTCTTTAAGGTTTTTATCATGAATTGGAATCCTTTGAGAACATAATCTTCACTTAGAGTTGAAGATAATTTAATACAAAGATGTTTATAATTCTTTAATCCATTATGTCTTCATATTATTAATATTTAAGATTTATACTATTTATTAAACTTAATTTACTCATTTTACAAATATTAATAAATTTTATTTATCCTTATATGAATTATTAATGAGGTAAATGGTTTAAATTTGAGTTATTAAAATATTTGAATTTTTATTTAATTAAAAAGTATAATATTAGATTTTTATCATGTAGATATTATTTTTGTGATCATTTTCTTATATCACATTTATTTTTGTGATCAATAAATAATAAGATATGATTTTTATAATTCTTATTATTTTATAATTACTAAGTAGATAATAAGTATTTACTTAATTGAAATAATAATACATAATTATAGTTTTAAATTGGAATTCTTATTTTTCTAAGATTTTTGGTATTTTACTTATATTATAAACATTTATTATTATAGAAATATGAATTATTAAAGCTTTATTACTTATAAAACTTTTATTAAATAATATTTATTTAAATAATCATCATAATAATATTTGATAATAAGTTTAAGTTGTAGATTTTATTTTTCTACAAATTTTCATATATTATACATATTTTTTGAATTATAAATCAAAAGTTATTAATTAATCAAAATTTAATCATTTATTTGATTTCTAGAATATTATTAATTGGATTATAACATTTTATTTGTTTTCTAACAGGAAATACTTTTTACACCATGCCTAGAGCTAGCCTCAGTCACTGACTACTGGGCCATGGTCCACCTCATCTCTCAGGTCTAGAAATGCTTTTGCTACTGACCTCCTCTCTACTCACTTTCGATGACATGTGGGCCCTGGGCCATGTCATCCACCATGCGAGGCAAAGACCAGTCAAACGAGCTGACGTGGCTCGATCATGAGGTAAGCATGGCGTCAGCATCACCACCGCCGTCGGTGAGTGGTTACCGGTGACGATCTACGGCACCCCAGCAAGAGAAATAGATCTAGTCCGAATCAGCGCGACCGACTGAACCTAATAGTGGCAGCGCCGATCGGAAATGGTCATCGGAGGGTCATCGACGACGAGCTAATGCGGCGGCCAGCGGCGGTGCTCAACAAAACTAGACCTACGGTGTGAATCCGCAAACGAAACTAGGGTCTAGAGATGCGTATGCTTACCCTGATGACGATAGAGTGGTCGACAAGGACAGGCGCGGTCGGAGACGAGCTCTCCGACGAGGATTCTGACGAACTGCTGCGAAGGCGAACGACCAAATTCACCCACTCCAGTGCTCACCTTGATGCAAGCTTCTACCCAGAGGATCTACGAAGGAAGGCGCTTCATGAAGGCTCAGAATGGTGTGGGGGAACATGGTTCGACGGCGAGAGGTGGCTCCGGTGAGCTAGGGTTTCGGTTTCATTCGTATCTGAGAGGATAAGGAGGGATTGGGGATAGGGATGGAAGCAATGCGTCGCGGTGGCCTTCTTATCCCCTCCTGGCAATGGCGGCGAGTATCTTGGCGCAATGACGGCGATGACGGCATTAGGCGGTGGCGAGCTCCGCCAGCGAGCTGTCTGTGTGCGTGACGATGACGACGATGGTCGTTTTGCGGATAACCCCCTGGCGATTTCTTTAGCTCAACCCGTGGTCCTCTCTTGACCCCACTTGTCAGTCTCAGATGGAAAAGGGCTAGTGTAGCATCCCAATTGTCTAACAATTGTAATGCTACTTGGTCTAGTAATATAATGGCTACTTCAAATATATAATTGTTGCATCATCATTGTATCATGCTCATGTCATCATGCCACCTTGCATTTGAGCATCATATAAAACCCCTTCTTGTTTGGTTCTTATCTCATATGCATTATTATTTGTATTTGCCTCTTGATATTGTATTTGGCTCTTGATATATTGTTTAAATGCCCAAGTTGAGTTGGGGGCATATCTCGTATTAACTCCACCACCTTTTCTTTCACCACCTTATAATACCACCATCCAACTAAATATGAGTTTGGCACTTATTGGTTTTACCTCTAGCTCATGTGGGTTGTGATGGATCCAATTCTATTTCCACATGCTCTCATCTTAGCATCATGTTGTTTTCACAGTATTGATATATGAGAGCCACATGGCCACCTTTGCATGCCTTGTGAGTGGGACCTTTTCTCCTAGCTTCCATATGGTTTATCATGGAATTATGCTCATGTTGGAATAGTTTGGGACTATTGATCATCTAGTGGAACATACACACTAGCATATCCCAATTGTATTTCAAACATGGCCATCTCCAACTACCCCACATGGGGAATCCTTTCTTTTCTGTGGCTTGGCTTGATTCCACTTTTGGAAATGCAAAAGGAACAATGCCATGTTTAATATAATTATTCACTATATAATCATGGTATTAAATACTTTGCATGGGCCATGCAAGTACTCCTTTAGCTTAACATTTGATTTTATTTGTTTTTAAAATGGATCATCTCTCTCTACCCCTTAGGCTTGGTCTTGTTTGATCATGCCTAAACCTCATCACCATACCATCCTTATCATCACCACCTTTTCCCTCTTTTCTTGTCTTGTTCTTGTTGGGGTTTGGTTTGTGCTTGGCTTGATCTTGACAAAAGGACACCCTAGCATCTAACCTTCCCCCTCTCTAAACCTAAACCCTAAGCCACCCCCTCTCTCCTTAAATCTCGCCATGACCAAACCCTAGCTAACATGTCCCCCTCTCTCTCGGCCCTACCTCCCTCTCTCACCTAGCTGGCCCCACCGGCCACCCTCTCTCCCTGGCCACCTCTCCCTGCCTAGCTACTAACCCCCAAACCCTAACCTAGCTCCAAACCTAGCTCTACCCGAGCCTAGCTCTAACCTACCCGAGGCTCCCCCTCTCTCTCTAGCTCCCTCCCTCTCTGCCTTGTGGCCCTAGCCCGAGCCTGCCCCTGCCCCAGCACCACCCCTACCCACACAGAGCCCTCACCTGCCTGGCCTCCCTACCGAGCACGTGAGGAGGAGGAAGAAAAGGTGGCCGAGCCACCTTTTCCCCATCTACCCCACCTCCCCACGGCACCCCCCTCTCCCCTCTGCTTTACCACCTCGCTCGGCTCTCCCTGGCCTTCTCCAGATCTAGCCGAGGCACCCTGCTCTCTTCCCCTCCCCCTCTCCACCACCGTCTACACCTCGCCGCCAAAACCTCGGCCTCCACCGCACCCCGACGATCCAGACGCGCAGACAGACCGTGGAGTGGTCTGGTGGACCGAGGAGACCCCCTGCAGCAGCCCCGTACACGGAGCCGCGAAGAGGGAGCACCGAGTCGAGCCGCTTGCCGAGCCGAAACCCTAGACCATCTGTCCGTCTGCATCGCCGTTGATCGCCAGCGCCCCTGCCCGATCCAGCGCCACCGACAACCTCTCGGTGAGCCCCTGCATCCCCTAGACACGGTCCGCCTCGCTGCCGCCGCCTGTGTTCACCGGACGTTTCGTCGTGCACGCTCTGTGCGCCGGCGTCGCGCTCGGTCCGCCTCGCTGTAGCGTCGCAGAAGCCCTAGCTAGGCCGCGCCCGCCTCTCTGTCACCTAGCCCAAGCCACCGCAGCGGTAGCCGCCCTGCGTGCAAGCCCCAGGTCACGAGATCGAAGCCCCGTGCCGCGCCCGCTGCCTCTGTCTTTTTCGTCAGAGAGAGAGGAAGAAAAACAGTGTCGCGGCGACGTTTTGCAGAAAACCCCCTCCCGTTTTGTTTTCCTCAACCCGCGCTCCTGCCGACCCCACCTGTCTGCCTCTGGGCGATTTTATAAAAAGGCTCCTGCACTCTGTGTTCCTCAACCCGCGATCCCCAGCTGGGCCACGTGGTTGCGCCAGGATCACCACTGGCGGTGGGCCCAAGCCTCCAGCCCACGTCTGCCTCTGGTGCAGACTAGCGGTGCAAAATGATTCTGTCGCCTGTGGCTGAGTCAGCGACCCCACCCGTCGGTGGCTATGGCTGAATCTGCAGGTATAAAAGGTTTTAGATTTCTGTTTTAATTCAAATCTTTTTCAAATTAATTCAAATTCAGATTTAAATTCTGTTTTTAAATAACTTTTAAAATATGAATCCAATTAATACAAATAATATATGTTTTCAAATCAGAAAAATGTGAGGAATTCAAATATGCCATTCAAAATATATTTTGAACAATTAAAATTCCAAGATTATTTAAATTACAACAAATTGCCCTTTTGACTTAATTAATTAATAACTTTCGTTTTATAACTCCAAATTTAACAAATAATATGTCTAAAATGATTAGCTCGACGAGACCTTTCTGTTTATGCATTCCATGGTTTGTTTCCAAGCATGCATCATATAAATTTAAAGGGTACAGCAACTAATTTGAGGATAAAATGGGCCCAAAACTCAATTAAATGATCTATTCTTGTATGCCACCCCTCACCCATGCCATGCTACTTCAATGCCATGCAAATTGTGCATCATTCATCATGGCATGATTGTTTGCTTGTCACATTTTATTCATATGCTTGTGCACTTTATTTATGTTGGCCCTTGTTTGTTTGGTTCTTCTTGAATAGGCTGACGGGGGATATATCGGAGAACCAGGAGCACTACCCAGATCCATCCTTTGCTTCAACTGAGCTGCCAGGCAAGCACTACCACATGCTTGCATACATATAGTACCTTTTGCCTCTATCTTATTCTTGCATCATTGAGTCGCGATTGCATTAATTTGAATCCCAAGCATTGCATAGCCTTTACTTTTAAACCCCACCGAAGCTTGTCCCTCCATCCCATGAGCCATTACTACAGGAGTTGTTTGAGCCATGCGAGTCGTAGAACAGCATGTGTAGGGTATGTGAGTGTCTGATGGATAACGAGGTACCTAAACAACTTAACCTGAGTAGTAATGGGATAACTAATGAAAGTGGCATCGGTGAGCCATATTCGCTATTTGGTTTTTCAGGCTCACTTGTGTCCCGTAGGACCCCGAGTACTTGATTCCTGTTCCTTGAATATTCGCGCTATCCACATCCGGGAGGCTTATGGACCCCCACAGCGAGCTTGATTCATTCTTATTTCTTGAGGGCCACAAACTAGTTTGAGGTTTTATTTACTATCCTGTACTTATGCCATGCTTTACTGCTTTAATTTAAGATTGTGCGAGGTAATGCACCTTTGTCTTTATTTAGGGCTGACCGTTTTGCTGTGTCGACAAGCCCACACACTTTCGGGTTCCACAAACCTTGAGGCCGTCTCGAGTCACTAACTTCGCTATGGTAGCTCAATGGGTGGCCCCTGAAATATTTCTCAATCCTGTGATCGCTTTGTCGTGGCCTCGTTGGGTTTTGATTTGGTTTTTCGAGGCATATCGAGTGTGTGTTGCTATTTGTGCACCCTTAGGGTAAAACTTTTCAAAGCCGTGTCCGGTTATGGACGACTTGGAGCAGTTTCTCGATCATAGACAAGCATAACTAAAGTACCGCTTTTAATTTGACTAGACTAGGCACGACTAGTAAATAGTGCAACACTCACGGAATGGATAATAAAACTGACGGATGGGGGTTGTTCGTCCGCTTCCTCGTCGATGGCGAGGAGGAGGATGGATCTGTGGATATTACCATTATTACTGTTACAACTGTTGTTATTAATTCACGGACATCCGCTCTATCTCGGTTAGGCGGATGGTTAGCGAGTATCTATAGAATTGCTAGGGTTTATCTTTTGCTGCAATTCGTCACCCGTGTTGTGTCCCCTTTAGAGGCATAAAGACTTTGAGTACCCTAGGGTCTCACGATAAATTATTGGTTCAGATGAACAGTACACTGCAAGATGGATCTGGGTGGAAGAGACAGACGATGTGGGCAACGATCATTCGGTGTAGAGATTCCGGGAGCGGGATCCGTGAGATCTGTGCGGGATCTGCTTATTTATGGGGCATCTTATGCCGATTTGCTTCTTATCCATACTGGATTTTGTCTTCCGCTTGATACTCTGTTGATTGATGTGAGGAGATATCCTAAACTATTATATCTATCTAGGATATTTGGATCTTGCCGTATGCGTTGCTATTTCCTTTCTTTTAGATGGAATGGCTCGATGTACTTGTTGTATGGTGGCTTGCATACATACTCATTTGTGTATGTAGTTGATCCCTTCTGCCGATTCGCGCCGTTCTTGTCCCGATGTTTGGAAATGGTTGGGACGGCCAAAAGGTCTACCTGTGAGTGGCATTTGGGCCCCACCGTACTATTTCAACCATTTCTGAACATCCAGGCTTGTACTAGGAGCTTAATTCACCGAGGTAGTTACAATTGGTATCAGAGCCATCCCGCCCTTCAGGGTCTCAGCCAAATGGTCGTTGTCTGTCTAGCAAATATTTTTGGTAGCTATGTATACTAGGGAAAAACAAAACGCGAGAGTAGGACTGCTTCCATTTTTCTTCTTACCCACCCACCGCCCTTTTCTGGTAAGGAAGTGTAACGTTTTCAATCCTCTTCTCAAAATTCAAACTAGGATTCACGTGTTCTGGGTTTCCGTAGTACCATAGGTTGTGTATCTGTGTGTGTGTGTGAGTGTGTGTGTGTAATCCCTTGTCTATCTGTTGCATCAAAGTTGTTATCTTATCGGCCTTTTGGTTATCAACTATTGGTACATTCCATACCGACAGGCTTTTGCTAACCGACGCGATCTATCTGATTCGTTGTATACCGACGCGATCTGTCTTACTCTTTTTATCCGACGCTATCTTGTTTGTGGTGTTCGTTTCCGTAGTTACTAATCTTTAGGTTATCTTGAGGAGAAGGTGTTGAGATATGTGTTTTACTTGTTCATGTGCGGAGTAATGATTTGAGTGCGGGATGGAGTCGCGACCATACCACTACTCTTGTCATTCGCTCTTGTATATTGAATTGGTAGAGTCACTAATCTTGATTCGTTAAGCGATTTTGCGCATCTATTGGTATTTTAATGCCGAAATTTGTGGAAATTTTTCTTTGATATATGTGTACCACACTCCTTTTCAGTCGTGTGCGATATGCTTAATATCTTCTAGGTGCTTTGAACTTCGTTGATATTTTAATATCATATTAGTAAACTGTATCCTTTAATATTGATTAATTCCATTTTGGTACTATTTTGGATTATTATTATTCTCCATCATAGTACTGACTTGTGTGTTATATCAATCACAGGATGGCACCACCACGCCGTTCTGAGGAGGATATACAACCTGAACTGGGGGCAGCGTTGTCAAGCATAGCCAATGCCTTGGCAGCAATGCAGCAGAACCAACAGCGGTTTGAGGAAAGTGTCAGGAGGAATGAGTTTGTTCCGCTACCTCCACCTCCCAAGCGAGGAGACATCAAAAGCTTCCTGAAGTTCAACCCTCGCCAGTTTGATGTTTCTGATCAACCACTTGATGCTGATGATTGGTTGCGTGAGATGTCAAGGTTCTTGATATTCTTGATGTTCCTGAGCAAGAATGGGTAAAGTGTGCTACTCACCTTCTGAAGGGAGATGCAGCTCTCTAGTGGGAGAATTACCTGAAGGCAAACTGCACTGGTTTTCAGCCTACTTGGGGACAGTTCACTGGAGCTTTCAAGGAGCAGTATCTGTCAGAAATTGTCATGGAGAGGATGAAGGAAGTGTTTCTCAACCTCAAGCAGGGCAATGATAATGTAAACACCTACATCAGGAACTTCATGAACCTTTCTCGTTATGGTGGCGATGAGATCTCTGATGACAAGAAGAAGCAAAAGAGGTTCAGGCAAGGGCTCAATGCATCGATTAAGTATGCAATCACACATGCAAGGCCGGCGTCTTTTCTGGAACTTCAGCATACAGCTCTGCAGGAAGAGGCAAGTAGGCAAGTGTTTGAGGAGTCAAAGAAACACAGCCGTGATGCAGGAAGCTCTTCAGCTATGTCAGCTCCTTCTAAGCGTCGTGTCTGGGTTCCTAACACCCCACCGTCGCTCCCGGCTCCACCAAGACCTTCAAGCTACGCGGCAAGGCCACCAAACTTCCTCACTGCTGCTCCCAGGGGCTACAACCACCACTACCCTGGAGCGCCTGGCGGAGTCCCTGGCTACGTTGCTCCACGTCCACCTGGTGCTTGTTACACGTGTGGAGACTCTGGGCATCAAAGCTGGAACTGTCCGATGAAGAATAAGGCTCTTCCTCCACCACCTCCAAGATCTGCAGCAAGCTCTCCTTTGGTTCGTGCACCACCACCTCGGGCTCTCAACATCAACACCAAGCCCGGGTCTCATCGTTGCTCGTGCCAACTGCATCAACGCCGCTCAAGCTGAGCATGCACCTGGAGTTGTGATGGGTATGCTTCCCGTGAACTCAGTTCCTGCAAGAGTTTTGTTTGATTCTGGTGCTTCGCATTCTTTTGTTTCGCATAAGTTTGCACAAGAGCAGGATCTGGATAAGGTTCCTTTATCACATCGTCTGGTGGTACAATCTCCTGGTTCAAACATGAGGGCTGCTCATATCAGCCATGGCAATCAAATTGAGATTGGTGGCTCTTCGTTCTCGGCGTCCTTAATCCTACAGGCAATTCGACATTGATGTCATCTTGGGCATGGATTGGTTGTCGACAAATGCAGCTGTGATTGATTGTCTTTGGCCTCGGTTTCTCTGAAGATTCTGAAGGCCATATAGTCTATTCTCCAAGTCGACTCCGCTATCCAGCTTTTCTCTTTGGCGGCTCTGAATGTTGATGCTATGGAAGCTATTGAGTGTTCCGGTGTCTGTGAGTTCCCGGATGTCTTTCTGAAGAGTTGCTGTATGCCTCCGGATCGTGAGGTTGAGTTTGTTATTGAGCTTGAACCTGGTACCGCTCCTATCTCCAAGCGGCCTTATAAGATGGGTCCTGCTGAGTTGGCTGAACTCAAACGTCAGCTTGATGAACAAGAGAAGTTGGGTTTCATTCAGCATAGTACTTCGTCTTGGGGTAGCCCAACCCTCTTTGTGAAGAAGCGAGATCAGAATGATAGACTTTGTGTTGACTATCGGGCTCTCAATGCTAAAACCATCAAGAATAAATATCCCCTTCCGCGGATTAATGATCTCTTCGATCATTAGTGGAGCTGTGGTATTCTCTAAGCTTGACTTGAGAAGTGGTTATCACCAAATCAAGATTCACAAGGAAGATGTTCAAGACATCTTTCACCACCCGCTATGGCCTGTATGAGTACGGTCATGTCTTCGGTCTCACCAACGCACCTGCCACCTTCTCGAGGCTCATGAACTCGGTTTTCATGGAGTATCTTGACAAGTTTGTTGTGGTCTATCTGGATGACATCTTAGTCTATTCTAAGTCACAAGAAGAGCATGAAGAACACCTTCGGTGTGTCCTAAGCAAGCTTCGTGAGAACCGCTTGTATGCAAAGTTCTCCAAGTGTGAGTTTTGGCTGCCTCAAGTAACCTATCTTGGTCATGTCATCTCTGCCAAGGGCATTGCAGTCAACCCGAAACCTGTGAAGACAATTGTTGAATGGCTTCCTCCGTTAATGTCAAAGAAGTCGGAGTTTCCTTGGTTTGGCTAGTTATTGCGTCAACCGTTCAGAACTTCTCAAGATAGCGAAGCCTCTTACCGATCTCCTCAAGAAAGGCAAGAAATACCTTTGGACTCCTGCATGTCAAGCAAGCTTTGAGACACTCAAAGAGAAGCTCACTTCCACACCAGTCTTGGTTCCTCCGGATACATCCAAGCCGTTCCAGATCTTCTATCACTACTCTTTGCATGGATTGGCTGCTGTCATCAAGCAAGAAAAACAAGTTGTTGCTTATGCCTCTCGACAGTTTAAGACGCAAGAGATCAACTATCCTACACATGACCTCGAGCTCATGCAGGCTTGTCTTTGCTTTGAAAGTATGGAGGCACTACTTGCTTGGTAACCGTTGTGAGATCTTTTCTGATCACAAGAGTCTGAAGTATATCTTTACTCAGCCTGATCTCAACCTTCGGCAAAGGAGATGGATTGAAGCAATCAATGACTTCGATTTGACCATCAACTACACTCCGGGCAAAGCTAATGTTATGGCAGATGCTCTCAGCCGCAAAGCTTATGTCAACAACCTCATGATGGAAGAACAACAGCCTCTCTTGTGCGAGGAATTCCGTCAGCTCAACCTGGAAATTGTGGAACAAGGGTATCTCCTGAACCTTCTAGCAACACCTCTCTTGGAAGAAAAGGTTCGCTCTTCTCAGCTTGGTGATCCGCACACAAGAAAGATCATCTCCAGGATTCAGCTTCCGAAGTATGAGTCCTTTCACGTCGATGATCAAGGCACACTTTTCTTTGAACACCGGCTGTTTGTTCCGAACTACCCGGGTTTGAGAGAGCAAGTTCTCAAGGAGGCGCATGATTCTGTTCTTTCTATCCACCCTGGCAGCACAAAGATGTACATGGACTTGAAAACACAATATTGGTGGCCTGGTTTGAAACGGTATTGTGCCAAGTATGTCTCGGAGTGTGACGTCTGCCGCAGAGTGAAAGTTGTCCTTCAGAAACCTTCCGGCCTCCTTCAGCCATTGAAACCCCCGGAATGGAAATGGGAGAAAGTAGAGATGGACTTCATCACTGGTTTCCCTAGGTCGCAGAAGGGAAACAATGCAATCTTTGTTGTCATTGACAGGCTTTCTAAAGTGGCTCACTTCTTCCCCGTCAAGGAAACCATTTCTGCAATTCAGTTGGCGGAGCTCTATATCAACAGAATTGTCTCTCTGTATGGGGTTCCTCTCGAGATCAGTTCAGACCGTGGAAGCATCTTCACTTCCAAGTTCTGGGTGAGTTTCCAAAATGCTTTGGGAACAAAGTTGAACTTCAGCACAGCTTACCACCCTCAGTCGCAAGGACAAGTTGAAAGGATCAATCAGATTCTGGAGGATATGCTTCGTGCTTGCGTCATCTCGTTCGGCATGAAGTGGGAAGAATGCCTTCCTTATGCTGAATTCTCGTACAACAACAGCTTCCAGAAAAGTCTAAAGATGGCACCATTTGAGGCTCTCTATGGTCGCAAATGCAGAACTCCGATTGGTTGGTGGTGCGGTGAAAGGATCTTGTTTGGCCCGACATTGTGACTCAAGCGGAGGAGAAGGTTCACATCATTCGGAAAATCGAGGATTGCTCAAAGTCGCCGGAAGAGCAATTATGACGAGAAGCACACGGACATGGAGTATGTCCTGGTGATCTCGTTTACCTTCGTGTCACTCCCATGAGAGGCACGCTTTGGTATCAAAGGGAAGCTGGCTCCTAGATACATCGGTCCCTTCAAAGTGCGTGGAAGAAGAGGAGAAGTTGCTTATGCTCTTGAGCTCCCGGAAAAACTCAAGGTCCATGATGTTTTCCACATCTCTCAGCTCAAGAAGTGCTTCAAGGATCCCGGCAGGACCGTGGACCATGAGCTTATCAATCTTCAAGAAGACCTGTCTTATCAAGAACACCCCACAAAAATCCTTGAAGTCGCAGAAAGAAGGACTCGCAACAAGTCCATCAAGTTCTGCAAGGTGCAGTGGTCGCACCATTCTGTTGATGAAGCCACTTGGGAACGTGAAGATGAGCTCCGTGCCAAGTATCCTACCCTCTTTGTGTCTTCTTCTTCCTAGAATCTCGGGGCGAGATTCCTGTTTAGTGGGGGAGAGTTGTAGCATCCCAATTGTCTAACAATTGTAATGCTACTTGGTCTAGTAATATAATGGCTACTTCAAATATATAATTGTTGCATCATCATTGTATCATGCTCATGTCATCATGCCACCTTGCATTTGAGCATCATATAAAACCCCTTCTTGTTTGGTTCTTATCTCATATGCATTATTATTTGTATTTGCCTCTTGATATTGTATTTGGCTCTTGATATATTGTTTAAATGCCCAAGTTGAGTTGGGGGCATATCTCGTATTAACTCCACCACCTTTTCTTTCACCACCTTATAATCCCACCATCCAACTAAATATGAGTTTGGCACTTATTGGTTTTACCTCTAGCTCATGTGGGTTGTGATGGATCCAATTCTATTTCCACATGCTCTCATCTTAGCATCATGTTGTTTTCACAGTATTGATATATGAGAGCCACATGGCCACCTTTGCATGCCTTGTGAGTGGGACCTTTTCTCCTAGCTTCCATATGGTTTATCATGGAATTATGCTCATGTTGGAATAGTTTGGGACTATTGATCATCTAGTGGAACATACACACTAGCATATCCCAATTGTATTTCAAACATGGCCATCTCCAACTACCCCACATGGGGAATCCTTTCTTTTCTGTGGCTTGGCTTGATTCCACTTTTGGAAATGCAAAAGGAACAATGCCATGTTTAATATAATTATTCACTATATAATCATGGTATTAAATACTTTGCATGGGCCATGCAAGTACTCCTTTAGCTTAACATTTGATTTTATTTGTTTTTAAAATGGATCATCTCTCTCTACCCCTTAGGCTTGGTCTTGTTTGATCATGCCTAAACCTCATCACCATACCATCCTTACCATCACCACCTTTTCCCTCTTTTCTTGTCTTGTTCTTGTTGGGGTTTGGTTTGTGCTTGGCTTGATCTTGACAAAAAGACACCCTAGCATCTAACCTTCCCCCTCTCTAAACCTAAACCCTAAGCCACCCCCTCTCTCCTTAAATCCTGCCATGACCAAACCCTAGCTAACATGTCCCCTCTCTCTCGGCCCTACCTCCCTCTCTCACCTAGCTGGCCCCACCGGCCACCCTCTCTCCCTGGCCACCTCTCCCTGCCTAGCTACCAACCCCCAAACCCTAACCTAGCTCCAAACCTAGCTCTACCCGAGCCTAGCTCTAACCTACCCGAGGCTCCCCCTCTCTCTCTAGCTCCCTCCCTCTCTGCCTTGTGGCCCTAGCCCGAGCCTGCCCCTGCCTCCCAGACCACCCTACCCCACCTGGAAGCCCCTCACCTGCCCCTGCCCGACCTCCCTACCGAGCACGTGAGGAGGAGGAAGAAAAGGTGGCCGAGCCACCTTTTCCCCATCTACCCCACCTCCCCACGGCACCCCCTCTCCCCTCTGCTTTACCACCTCGCTCGGCTCTCCCTGGCCTTCTCCAGATCTAGCCGAGGCACCCTTCTCTCTTCCCCTCCCCCTCTCCACCACCGTCTACACCTCGCCGCCAAAACCTCGGCCTCCACCGCACCCCGACGATCCAGCCGCGCAGACAGACCGTGGAGTGGTCTGGTGGACCGAGGAGACCCCTGCAGCAGCCCGTGCAGACGCGAAGAGGGAGCACCGGAGCTGCCAGTACCCGCGCCGCCCGAGCCGAAACCCTAGACCATCTGTCCGTCTGCATCGCCGTTGATCGCCAGCGCCCCTGCCCGATCCAGCGCCACCGACAACCTCTCGGTGAGCCCCTGCATCCCCTAGACACGGTCCGCCTCGCTGCCGCCGCCTGTGTTCACCGGACGTTTAAATCGTGCATGCTCAGGCGTCGGCGTCGCTGTCGCCTCAGAAGGCGTCGCAGGCCCTAGCTAGCGCGCCACTCTACATCACCTAGCCCAAGCCACTGCTGCGTGCAAGCCCCAGGTCACGAGATCGAAGCCCCGTGCCGCGCCCGCTGCCTCTGTCTTTTTCGTCAGAGAGAGAGGAAGAAAAACAGTGTCGCGGCGACGTTTTGCAGAAAACCCCCTCCCGTTTTGTTTTCCTCAACCCGCGCTCCTGCCGACCCCACCTGTCTGCCTCTGGGCGATTTTATAAAAAGGCTCCTGCACTCTGTGTTCCTCAACCCACGATCCCCAGCTGGGCCACGTGGTTGCGCCAGGATCACCTGGCGGTGGCATGGCCTGAAGCCTCACCCGTCTGCCTCTGGTGCAGACTAGCCGCGGTGCAAAATGATTCTGTGCGCCCGTGTGGCTGAGTCAGCCAGCGACCCCACCCGTCAGTGGCTATGGCTGAATCTGTCTGGGTATAAAAAGATTTTCTGGATTTCTGTTTTAATTCAAATCTTTTTCAAATTAATTCAAATTCAGATTTAAATTCTGTTTTTAAATAACTTTTAAAATATGAATCCAATTAATACAAATAATATATGTTTTCAAATCAGAAAAATGTGAGGAATTCAAATATTCCATTCAAAATATATTTTGAACAATTAAAATTCCAAGATTATTTAAATTACAACAAATTGCCCTTTTGACTTAATTAATTAATAACTTTTGTTTTATAACTCCAAATTTAACAAATAATATGTCTAAAATGATTAGCTCGACGAGACCTTTCTGTTTATGCATTCCATGGTTTGTTTCGAAGCATGCATCATATAAATTTAAAGGGTACAGCAACTAATTTGAGGATAAAATGGGCCCAAAACTCAATTAAATGATCTATTCTTGTATGCCACCCCTCACCCATGCCATGCTACTTCAATGCCATGCAAATTGTGCATCATTCATCATGGCATGATTGTTTGCTTGTCACATTTTATTCATATGCTTGTGCACTTTATTTATGTTGGCCCTTGTTTGTTTGGTTCTTCTTCGAATAGACGCTGAGCAGGGGATATATCAGGAGAACCAGGAGCACTACCCAGATCCATCCTTTGCTTCAACTGAGCTGCCAGGCAAGCACTACCACATGCTTGCATACATATAGTACCTTTTGCCTCTATCTTATTCTTGCATCATTGAGTCGCGATTGCATTAATTTGAATCCCAAGCATTGCATAGCCTTTACTTTTAAACCCACGAGCTTGTCCCTCCATCCCATGAGCCATTACTACAGGAGTTGTTTGAGCCATGCGAGTCGAGAACAACATGTGTAGGGTATGTGAGTGTCGATGGATAACGAGGTACCTAAACAACTTAACTTTGAGTAGTAATGGGATAACTAATGAAAGTGGCATCGGTGAGCCATATTATTATTTGGTTTTTCAGGCTCACTTGTGTCCGTGGGACCCCGTACTTGATTCCTGTTCCTTGAATATTCGCGCTATCCACATCCGGGAGGCTTATGAACCCCCCTGAGCCAGAGCTTGATTCATTCTTATTTCTTGAGGGCCACAAACTAGTTTGAGGTTTTATTTACTATCCTGTACTTATGCCATGCTTTACTGCTTTAATTTAAATTGTGCGAGGTAATGCACCTTTGTCTTTGTTAGGGCGTGACCCGTTTTTATGTCGACAAGCCCAGTCACACTTTCGGGTTCCCGATCGTTTCTGATCGGCTCCACAAACCTTGAGGCCGTCTCGAGTCATTAACCGTTCGGGTAGCTCAATGGGGTGGCCCCTGAAATATTTCTGAATCCTGTGATCGCTTTGTCGTGCCTCGTTGGGTTTTGATTTGGTTTTCCGAGGCATATCGGTGTGTGTTGCTATTTGTGCACCCTGCGGTAAAACTTTCAAAGCCGTGTCCGGTTATGGACGACTTGGAGCACAGTTTCTCGATCATAGACAAGCATAACTAAAGTACCGCTTTTAATTTGACTAGACTAGGCACGACTAGTAAATAGTGCAACACTCACGGAATGGATAATAAAAGCGCCGACGGATGGGGGTTGTTGTCCGCTTCCTCGTCGATGGCGAGGAGGAGGATGGATCTGTGGATATTACCATTATTACTGTTATAAGCTGTTGTTATTAATTCACGGACATCCGTCTATCTTTGGTTAGGCGGATGGTTAGCGGTATCTATAGAATTGCTAGGGTTTATCTTTTGCTGCAATTCGTCACCCAGTTGTGTCCCTTTAGAGGCATAAAGACTTGAGTACCCTAGGGTCTCACACGATAAATTATTGGTTCGGATGAACAGTACACTCATAAGATGGATCTTTGGGTGGAAGAGCAGACGATGTGGGCAACGATCATTCGGTGTAGAGATTCCGGGAACGGGGATCCGTGAGATCTGCGGGCGGGATCTGCTTATTTATGGGGCATCTTATGCCGATTTGCTTCTTATCCATACTCGGATTTTGTCTTCCGCTTCCGCTTGATACTCTGTTGATTGATGTATGAGGAGATATCCTAAACTATTATATCTATCTAGGATATTTGGATCTTGCCATATGGCGTTGCTATATTTCCTTTCTTTTTAGATGGAATGGCTCTGATGTACTGTTGTATGGTGGCTTGCATACATACTCATTTGTGTATGTAGTTGATCCCTTCGCCTGCCGATTACGTCGCCCGTTCTTGTCCCGATGTTTGGAAATGGTTGGCACGGCCGAAAGGTCTACCTGTGAGTGGCATTTGGGCCCCACCGTACTATTTCAACCATTTCTGAACATCCAGGCTTGTACTAGGAGCGTAATTCACCGAGGTAGTTACAGCTAGGCTGGTTACTGGGCTGTTGTGGGCTGCACAAGGGCATCAGATAGGTGTAGGGTGTTGGGCTGCGGCTAGGTTTGGTTTTTATTTGTTTTATCCTTTTTCTATTTTCTGTTTTCTTATTCAGATTTGAATTTGATTTATATTTTGAATCTTTCTTTGTATAATTTGTTTGCTGGATATTTACAACAATACAAAAATATACCTAGTCTCATTTGTGACTTCTTATTATATCCTCTTTTTGTATTTCTTGTATGTACTTAATGTGAACCCCCTTGGTAATATTTTATATAAAATTTTCTTATTATTTTTCTCTACTTATTTTAGTTAGAGATTTATGGAATGATATATTCTTATTTGCTTATCAACTTAATTTTAGTGAGCTCATAGTTTGAATAGAAACTTTATATATAAGTATAATGATTTAATACCATTATTTGATGCATGAAATATAAAGACATTGATATGGTGATTATTACTCCCATTAATTTGGAAAATAGCAATGTATGTGATAACAAAGAAGTTTAGGGTTTTGAATTATGAGTGCTACTCTTGGCTTTAGGTTTTTGTATAAGCTTAGGTTCCTTTTGAGTTAAAATTTCATAACTAAGCATATTGCCTTATGTATATAGTATTTGATGAAATCTTCCCTTTTTAATAGGAAATTATAATTAGAGTGTTTTATAGAAGTGAACTTATAAAGATATACTTAGGCACATATAGTTATGATGGTTGAAATTAACAAAGATATGCTTATGTAATTTGTTTTAGGGAAATGTTTCTATAAAGTGTTAGAGGCATCAGATGATGGATCAACAGTATGAGATGGATATTATGTTTGATTTGAGATTTAAATTTGATTTCTTACCAAGATTTAATAGGAATATGATTTATAACAAAAAATTATGTTTCATAATCTTGGATCTCTAATTAAGGAATTCCTTTCCTAGATATAATACCTTTTCCTATACCTCATCATGGTTAGTATGATGGCTTACTTATTAAAATCTTCTTATTCATATATCATTCTTCTAAACTCATGAATGAATCCAATGAATTTGATACTAAAATAGTTCAGAACTTCTTCATATCCATGCTTGATTGCACCTACTATTCTACCGTTGATAAACTTCCATCCAACCAGTAGTTCCTTCAACTTCATTCACAATCTTCCTTAATATTCCATCTCTGATCTTTCTCTAAGGTTGATTATCTTTTAAGATGAATAACACTACTTCTAAACTCTATGCTATACTAGCTTTAATTGAATAATATCAGCCTATATTTACCTAACTCTCATGACTTTCACTATAATCCCTGAATTATATTTATGTGGTTTGCAAAGACTACTCTAAGATCACTTATCTCTACTAAGGTTCCAATCATGTTCTACCCACCAGTATTACTTATACTAAATATAAGCATTCAATATTGGTGGCCATAGTATTACCCTTATAATGCTTTAATCATTTATTACTGAAGTTCTTAGTTGGCTAAACAGGGCTTTATCAATCATACCTTTTATTGTCTGGAAGTTATCTTCTTAGTATCTTATATTGGATTAAGGTTATTAATGGATTATGCCCTCATTAGATGATTTAAGTAGATGTTCTGATAAGATTAAGTAATAGATCAAAGGTTAATAGTTAAATAATTTGTGAATCAATGGGGAATTATCCAACGTTGATGAACAACAGATATTGAAGTAAGTTCTATAAAGATTCTATAGAAAGAAAGATATCTATATAGTGGTTACATTCTTATTATTTGTTTTATATTTTTAACTTGGTACTTATGAATGATTATAATGAGTGTTATAACATGATCACCTAATGATCAAATATAATTCACATTGTATTAAGGTTTAACTTATAATACATTTGATCTACCCTTAGATCAAATCTCTCTTACCCAAAATGAGATTTTAACAAAGGTCTTATTGAAACTTATCGCAGTCAACTTGATGATCTACTTCAATTCCATCAAGCTAAGAGAATCTTCAATCACTTTGACAAGTTATGTTTAAAAGCGCGAAAATTATTCGGATTTTCTATGCATGAATGCAATGCACACATCTGGGTTCAGCTTATTTCTAGGCTCTAATGCTGGGATGTTACAGACTCTCCCCCTTAAATTAAACTTCGTCCTCGAAGTTCGCAAACTCTCACGTTTCGGAGTAAGAAATTGTTTTGTAGTGGTTGCTACATTCTCCTCTTCATGATGACTTTAAATGGAATTAATTGGAGTATTCCATAACCTGATTAGATATTCTAATCCAATTCTTTTTATCTAAACATCAAACTTTATTACTATTTTAAGTACAGTTTAAAGGTCTCCTTAAAAATAAGTTTTAAGTTTCTATATACTCGTGTTAGTAGTCAAAAGACTACCCTTCTATTCCTGTCCTAGTATAGTTGATACTCGTATTCCTTCCCAGATTGGATTTGAACTCATTTAGTCCATACCCATTGGAATTCTTATTCTCTTCCTATGTCCAATTGGAAGTTCTTTATTATTTCTTAAGATTACTTAAGAGTTGTTTCTTTTTGGATTGGTTGATTAAATGTATCCTTTATCACCTTCAAGTTGAGAACTTGTCATGATTTTTTTACTAATCTTCCATTATTACCTATAGTACTTTCTTCATCTTTCAATCATAACATCTACTCTCCCCCTTAGATTTTACTAATAGTCTTTAAATTATATACATAGAGACCACTGGTTCTTAGACTCGAATATTGATCTCGATTCAGCTTAAATTCTACCAGTTTAGGGTCTGATGAAAGATTGTACGGTGCATCTACACAATTGTGGATCTCCGAGATAAATCTTTCAGCACTATATATCGTACTTACTATTGAATATTTTCACTGGGTAGATCTAACTTTGCGAAACCTCTCGAAAGACGATCGCCTTAAAAAAATTATACTTCCTGTGGTTTTACTTAACTTAGGCCAAATTTAATGCTCTTTATGCAACCTTTATGATAATTTGATTAACTATGTCTACCAATACCAACTGCGGACAGAATACTAACTGCGGATTAGAATGCCGGCAAGGGATTAGGTACCCAAGGCGGAACATTCTGAGTGGTAGATATTATCTTACAGTTTCCGACCTACGAGTTACATTCTCTCTAAATTGTTAGAGCTTGAATACCCTTTTTGTTCTAAGGGATCTTCTTGGTACTATTTCATGATACTTCCATGAACTTAATACAACTCTTCACTGACTTCTTAGCATCTTGCCTACTTTGAATGAACTTTCAATTTATCATATTTTGTTACTCCTTAAATCTCCTCCACCATACTTTCTTCCTAAACTGACCAAGAATGTGACTTATGTTCTATCTATTCTCTAAATGGTGTAAATACCCCTTCTATCATGCTACATCATTCAAGTTAATCTTCCTTATGATCTTTGAAACTCGTCATTCCCTTACACGAATTCCCGTTTCTATCTAGATCTATAACATCAAGTAATAACTGGGTGTTACATCATGCATTTGCACACCTAATTAAACTTCATGTACAGATCTAGTCAATCAAGAAGAATCAAAAAGATCCAAAAGTCAATAAACAACAAAACATATACCCTGTATCATACATCGGTTTTAGATAATTTACAAATGTACTGGATGTTCCCACGGTTTGCTCCAAACTTATTTACACAACTATCTTACAAGAACCTCTTGCTCTTGTGGATATATCCTCACTTATTTCAGCAAACTCTTCAAACTACAATACGCATTACCCTCTATATACATTATTCAAGCCCTCATCCCTTGGGATGTTGTTTCTCTCTCACTTTCATCTTTTTCTAGTGCTTCCTGGAGTTCCGTCCATGATGACGTGAAGTCCTACGACTGCCTTCTGGAGCATAGGAGCATCCAGGAGGTGCGTATTCTTGATTAGAAGTACCGAGACTGAGATTAGTCATTGAAAAATGACTAGAGTTGGCATAATCTTCCACCGAATAGTTCGGGTTTTCTGGCAACGCTTCCTCATAGTAAGTTGGTTCTTTAGCTTTTTCTTGGATCCAGTCATTTATATTGGTATAGTAAATATTGGAGTACTCTTCTAAGTTGATTGGATTCGTATTACCCCCATATGGTCCATAAGGCTCTCTATGGTTATAGTTGGTCTCTTCTTCAATACCTGTATCACAAGGTATAGGATTCCCTATGGTTTTACCTTGAGATTCTATTTCCCATCCATACTTGTTAGGCTCAGGTTTATTTGGAATAACTTTATTCCATTCATGTTGTTCGGAATTGTACTTGGTCCATAGGTCTTCAGGTGGCTTGAAGTCATTCTGGTAATAGGCATAATTTTCTGAGTTTGGGTCATCAAACTCAGTTTCCTCAAACACCTCTCCTGAAGGTATGTATTTGGGATGCCTAGGTTCTTTATCAAGCTTCTTACTACGAGCCATTGCTTTATCAGGATCAGTAAAATCCTCAATGACCGTATCCAGCTCCGGAACTAAGACTTGGTGAGTGTTATGATAAGTGTTTAGCAAAGATCGATAACGATCCATATACTCTACAGCTAGAGTAGGTTCAACTTGGACTAAGGTAAAGTGATCTAACTCATGCTCTGAGTTTGAAGTTTCATGTGGTATAATGGTGTGAGTACTACCTTCTAGAGCTTGGGATTTATGCTCTCGGATCATGGTTATGGCTGCTACTATGGCAATCTGATATGCAGATGCCATGTACCTTGCCTCTCCTGCTGGCATTTATCCATTAAGTCCTAACTTCTTGGGTAACATGATAATGACACGGTATTTAGCTAATACGTGCCCATCATAGTAGCTGTAAATCTTGACCAAAAGTCTTGATTCACATTCCAAACTCCATAGAAGTTATCGGAGATTTTTTGTCCAATCCCCTCCGTAGTCATCCAACGTCCTGTTCATCACTTGAACATTCTGGGGTGGATATCGAGGTGCCATGTGGAACCGTGGATAAGAAATTATCATCAGTCACATAGAGTTAAAACTCTTGGGTAATGATTGGAAATTGCAATCATATATCACACTAGTAACATAACAGGATTATTCTCAAGTGAATATCCCTCATATCACTAAAGAACTCTTCATTTTTGCTAGGATGTGTTCTACAGGTTCTACCCATTTACTAGGTTTCCAACCTAAGGTCAAAGAATATGCTCTGATACTAACTGCGGTGACCCAGCATACCACTGCATGATGTAGTACACTATAGTCATTGACATAACACCAATGAAACACCGTTCACTAGTATTACATCCCTCAGAATGGCACAACAGAAACACATCGGGTCTAATACATGGCTTAAAGGTTACAACTCACTCTTTTACAAAAGATCCAGAGAACACTCTAGGTTAAAGAGAGAGAAAGAACTTCTTACGGAAAAGAATCAAAAATAAATAACGCCAAGAACGATTATACTATTAAGTCTAATATTCAGACTAAGAGGTTGGCATTGCTGCTATTGCAATGCACTACAGAAATAGGTTCTTTGGCTAGAGATAATATTCCTATCTAATCAGTAATTTTCGTCTTCACTTGAGTTGAGGTATATGTTGACTTCCTTGTCTTCATTGAAGAGCTTTAGCTGTCTTGATAAGTCCTGGAGCGTATCTTGATGTAGATATCGTTCTAATGGCTTCAGAATCTAGCAAGGGTTAAGAAGATACTTTGAGTACGAGCGTACTCAGCAAATTCACTAGAAAAGGAGTGTTTGATGCACTATAACTACAGCCACAGACCATAGGTCGTAGGCAATGCAAGTTTTCATAAACATTTCTTCAAAGGTTGCTTTTATTCTGAAAAGCTATGTCCGTCAGCCTTCACGGATTTACCAGAACTTTCATGGAGTTCCTTTCCCGCCGCGTTCGCAGCTCCTTCCCGGAACAGGGAGTAACAAGTTACAGTTCTTACACTCTGCAGAGGTGCGTTACTTTACCCATGAGAGATCAACTCTTTGTTGCACAACCGAGCAGCTTATTCCCGTCCACAATTCCATGATGTGGGGCCCAGAAGATGATCGAAGCCAATCACTGCCCCCTTCGCGACCTCGCATGCCTCCTTGGTGTACACCATGCCCACATAAAGAACTACGGCAATGGTTTGTACAAACCGTTAGATGTCAGAACTGTCGTGGGACGTTGAGGGTTCCCACCCAAATGCTTTATATCCTCTACGAATTACCAATTAATATGCACATTACGAGGATAACATCCACGACCTGCACATCCGGCTTCATGCGAGAGGAAGAAGACACAGCTTACTTCTCCGTCCCATTCCAAATCTCATGGTCAACGTGTAATATACGGCACAAGAATCACTGGCGACATTGGTTGTTAAGTCCTAGGTGATATACTGAACAGTGGTATTCCAACTGTCAGGTTTAATAGATTAGCTGATCACCCTGGATCAGTAATCAATAGTCCTCATTATTATTGAAAATAGTGTTTTCGAACCTTTTTCAAATGCAGGTGAAGACAACACTGGATTTGTAAAATACTTTACAGAAAATAAACAAAGGACATGAGCAAGTGTGAACTTGCCTTTTGTGATTGCAAGATTATACACTCACGGTCTTCAAGTCAGTGTATAAGATCCAAAATCTGAAATCAGCATCATTGGTCCGGTAAGGACAAATGTTTAAAGAAACAATATGCTTTTATGCATAAGTAATGTGATGCACGTTCTACACGCAAAACCCGGGGATAACGTTGTTCTAGGGTTTGGATTCCGGAAATGGTTACTTTGGAATGTGTGGTCCTTTTAGATAAGTTTCATAGTTGTACTTTTATTAGAGTTTTTAAGTGGTTGTAGACAACACATATGTAGGAGTAAAGTAGACATACTTATGACATACTAGTTAAGATTACTTATATATGTGTTCTTATTTAAAGTGGCAAAAAGGATAACCTTCGAAGTAAAGGTTTCCCTTCTAAGGTCTAAACAAACTTTGTGGGTAGTTAGTGGTGGTTGATACTATTTGTTTGCGCAAATAGTTTGACTTGAGTTGCTTTATAATTTAACTACTTCAGACCAAATTTAACTATATAACATATAGTAATGCTTATAGTGTTGCATTAAGATTCTGTAGACTAAAGTTAACTTTAAAAGAAAGATGATTTTGAGAGTAGAATACTTATAACATTTGTATCTAGTGTATCTGAAATGTTTCCTTTAGGTTACTTAAGAATGGTCATTCTTTTTACTTGGATAATGGTTTCTTGATTTGATTATGGAGTAGTATCATGTATCCTTTTATAGATGAGTGAGTATAGTTTATAATCTAAAACATACTATTATTTAACTACTTATGGTTTATACAATGTTGTGGTAGTTTTTGCAATTAGGTAGTTAATATAGATAGTAAAGGTTTGGTGGATTCATAAGTTGTTCTTTAAGGTTTTTATCATGAATTGGAATCCTTTGAGAACATAATCTTCACTCAGAGTTGAAGATAATTTAATACAAAGATGTTTATAATGTTTTAATCCATTATGGCTTCATATTATTAAATTTTTAAGATTTATACTATTTATTAAACTTAATTTACACATTTTACAAATATTAATAAGTTTTATTTATCCTTATATGAATTATTAATGAGGTAAATAGGTTTAAATTTGAGTTATTAAAATATTTGAATTTTTATTTAATAAAAAAGTATAATATTAGATTTTATCATGTAGATATTATTTTTGTGATCATTTTGGTATATCACATTTATTTTTGTGATTAATAAATAATAAGATATGATTTTTATAATTCTTATTATTTTATAATTACTAAGTAGATAATAAGTATTTACTTAAGTGAAATAATAATACATAATTATAGTTTTAAATTGGAATTCTTATTTTTCTAAGATTTTTGATATTTTACTTATATTATAAACATTTATTATTATAGAAATATGAATTATTAAAGCTTTATTACTTATAAAACTTTTATTAAATAATATTTATTTAAATAATCATCATAATAATATTTGATAATAAGTTTAAGTTGTAGATTTTATTTTTCTACAAATTTTCATATATTATACATATTTTTCTGAATTATAAATCAAAAGTTATTAATTAATCAAAATTTAATCATTTATTTGATTTTTGGAATCTTATTAATTGGATTATAACATTTTATTTGTTTCCTAACAGAAAATACTTTTTACACCATGCCTAGAGCTAGCCCCAGTCACTGACTAGTGGGCCATGGTCCACCTCATCTCTCAGGTCTAGAAATGCTTTTGCTACTGACCTCCTCTCTACTCACTGTCGATGACATGTGGGCCCTAGGCCATGTCATCCACCACGCAAGGCAAAGACCAGTCAAACAAGCTGACGTGTGTCGATCATGAGGTAAGCATGGCATCAGCATCACCACCGCCATCGGTGAGTGGTCACCGGCGACGATCTACGGCATGCCAACAAGCGAAATAGATCTAGTTCGAATCAGTGCGACCGACTGAACCTAATAGTGGCAGCACCGCTCGGAAATGGTCATCGGAGGGTCATCGACGACGAGCTACTGCAGCGGCCAGCGGCGGTGCTCAACAAAACTAGACCTACGGTGTGAATCCACAAACGAAACTAGGGTCTAGAGATGCGTATGCTTACCCTGATGATGATAGAGTGGTCGACGAGGACATGCGCGGTCGGAGACGAGCTCTCCGACGAGGATTCGGACGAACTGCTGTGAAGGGGAACGACCAAATTCACCCACTCCAGTGCTCCCCTTGATGCAAGCTTCTACCCAGAGGATCTACGGAGGAAGGCGCTTCTCCATGACGGCTCAGAATGGTGTGGGGGAACGTCGTTCGACGTCGAGAGGTGGCTCCGGTGAGCTCGGGTTTGGTTTCGTTCGTATCTGAGAGGATAAGGAGGGATTGGGGATAGGGATGGAAGCAATGCGTCGCGGTGGCCTTCTTATCCCCTCCTGGCAATGGCGGCGAGTATCTTGGCGCAATGACGGCAATGACGACATCAGGCGGCGGCGAGCTCCGCCAGCGAGCTGTCTGTGTGCTGACGATGAAGACGATGGTCGTTTTGCGGATAACCCCCTGGCGATTTCTTTAGCTCAACCCGCGGTCCTCTCCTGACCCCACTTGTCAGTCTCAGATGGAAAATGGCTGGGCTGGTTACTGGGCTGTTGTGGGCTGCACAGGGGCATCAGATAGGTGTAGGGTGTTGGGCTGCGGCTAGGTTTGGTTTTTATTTGTTTTATCCTTTTTCTATTTTCTGTTTTCTTATTCAGATTTGAATTTGATTTATACTTTGAATCTTTCTTTGTATAATTTGTTGCTAGATATTTACAACAGTACAAAAATATACCTAGTCTCATTTGTGACTTCTTATTATATCCTCTTTTTGTATTTCTTGTATTTACTTAATGTGAAACCCCTTGGTAATATTTTATATAAACTTTTCTTATTATTTTTCTCTACTTATTTTAGTTAGAGATTTATGGAATGATATATTCTTATTTGCTTATCAACTTAATTTTAGTGAGCTCATAGTTTGAATAGAAACTTTATATATAAGTATAATGATTTAATACCATTATTTGATGCATGAAATATAAAGACATTGATATGGTGATTATTACTCCCATTAATTTGGAAAATAGCAATGTATGTGATAAACAAAGAAGTTTAGGGTTTTGAATTATGAGTGCTACTCTTGGCTTTAGGTTTTTGTATAAGCTTAGGTTCCTTTTAAGAGTTAAAATTTAATAACTAAGCATATTACCTTATGTATATAGTATTTGATGAAATCTTCCCTTTTTAATAGGAAATTATAATTAGAGTGTTTTATAGAAGTGAACTTATAAATATATACTTAGGCACATATAGTTATGATGGTTGAAATTAACAAAGATATGCTTATGTAATTTGTTTTAGGGAAATGTTTATATAAAGTGTTATAGGCATCAAATGATGGATCAACAGTATGAGATGGATATTATGTTTGATTTGAAATTTAAATTTGATTGCTTACCAAGATTTAATAGGAAGATGATTTATAACATAAAATTATGTTTCATAATCTTGCATCTCTAATTAAGGAATTCCTTTCCTAGATATAATACTTTTTCCTATACCTCAGCATGGTTAGTATGATGGCTTACTTATTAAAATCTTCTTATTTATATATCATTCTTCTAAACTCATGAATGAATCCAATGAATTTGATACTAAAATAGTTCATAACTTCTTCATATCCATGCTTGATTGCACCTACTATTCTACTGTTGATAAACTTCCATCCAACCAGTAGTTCCTTCAACTTCATTCACAATCTTCCTTAATATTCCATCACTGATCTTTCTCTAAGGTTGATTATCTTTTAAGATGAATAACACTACTTCTAAACTCTATGCTATACTAGCTTTAATTGAATAATATCAGCCTATATTTACCTAACTCTCATGACTTTCACTTTAATCCCTGAATTATATTTATGTGGTTTGCAAAGACTACTCTAAGATCACTTATCTCTACTAAGGTTCCAATCATGTTCTACCCACCAGTATTACTTATACTAAATATAAGCATTCAATATTGGTGGCCATATAGTATTACCCTTATAATACTTTAATCATTTATTACTAAAGTTCTTAGTTGGCTAAACAGGGCTTTATCAATCCTACCTTTTATTGTCTAGAAGTTATCTTCTTAGTGTCTTATATTGGATTAAGGTTATTAATGGATTATGCCCTCATTAGAAGATTTAAGTAGATGTTCTGATAAGATTAAGTAATAGATCAAAGGTTAATAGCTAAATAATTTGTGAATCAATGGGGAATTATCCAACACTGATGAACAACAGATATTGAAATAAGTTCTATAAAGATTCTATAGAAAGAAAGATATCTATATAGTGGTTACATTCTTATAATTTGTTTTATATCTTTAAACTTGGTACTTATGAATGATTATAATGAGTGTTATAACATGATCACTTAATGATCAAATATAATTCACATTGTATTAAGGTTTAACTTATAATACATTTGATCTACCCTTAGATCAAATCTCTCTTACCCAAAATGAGATTTTAACAAAGGTCTTATTGAAACTTATCGCAGTCAACTTGATGATCTACTTCAATTCCATCAAGCTAAGATAAGCTTCAATCACTTTGACAAGTTATGTTTAAAAGCGCGAAAATTATTCGGATTTTCTATGCATGAATGCAATGCACACATCTGGGTTCAGCTTATTTCTAGGCTATAATGCTGGGATGTTACAGAGTGCGATGGACAGGAGGTGGTACGGGTGGAGGCTGATGTGGTGGGGAGGTGGGTGGTGTGGGAGGTGTGGCTGCCGCGGCAAGGGCGACAGCGAAGGCAAGACGCCAGCCGAAGTCAGGTCTGTGACGGGGAAGATCTTTGTCATGCAGAAGTTGCCGACCATGGCAGCGGAATCTCTGCCGCGAGGGATCTCTGGTCGAGGAGAGGGTACTGGGATTAGAGGGGGGTCTATGGGGTTGAAGAGGTCAGGTGTTGGGGGGTGGATGGGTGAGCTGGTGTATCTGGAGCATAGGGAAATGTGTGTTCATCGAAAATGACGTGGCGAGAGATGAGAATGCGACGGGTAGCAAGGTCGAGACACCTATATCCTTTGTGATGTGAGGGGTAGCCTAAGAATACACATCTAGTCGAGCGAGGAGATAGTTTGTTGGGCATGGTGGAGGTGATGTTTGGGTAGCAAAGACAACCAAATACGTGAAGAGTGTTATAGGGAGGGGTGAGGCCGAATATGAGTTCACAGGGGGTGGTGAGTGTTTTGGCATTGGTGGTACGGATGTTTATGAGGAAGGTAGCAGTGTGGAGAACTTCGTCCCATAGAGAGGGAGGCATGGAGGCTTGGAAGAGTAGGGTGCGAATGACATTGTTGGTGGTGCGAATGGCTCGTTCGGCTTTACCGTTTTGTTGAGATGTGTGTGGACAGGAGAAATGAAAGAGAGTGTCATGTTGAGTGAAGAAAGAATGGACTTGTTTGTTGTCGAATTCACGGCCATTATCACATTGGATAGCTATAATAGGGAGGTTAAATTAGGCGCGAGCATAGGCATGAAATGCAGTGAAGGTAACAAAAACATCGGATTTCTTGCAAAGGGGAAACGTCCAAAAATAATGTGTATAATCATCCACGATAATAAGATAATAACCAAAACCAGAGGTACTAGGAATAGGTGATGTCCACAAATCTCAATGTAACAATTGAAAAGGTTTAACACTAATTGACTCCGAAGGATAAAATGGTAGCCTGATGTGGCGACCCAACTGACACGCATGACATAAGGACGACGATGCTTTATTTGGTGGAATTTGCTGATGTTGGTGGAGACGCTTCATGGTGTGGTGGTCGAGATGTCTAAGGCGGCGGTGCCAAAGCTCAAAGGATGAGGTGGTGAGGAGAGCTTGAGATTCTGGTGGGCGGAGGGATTAGAGTGGTCCAAAACTATTGCATCGAAGAATCGCGGACTTGGTGAGAAGATCCTTTATAGTGAAACCGAAAGGTTCAAATTCAATAGAGCAAAGATTATCGATAGTGAATTGATGAACATAAATAAGGTTTTTGATAATATGAGGAACAACTAGAATGTTACGAAGATAGATGTGTTTAGGATGAAAGGGCAGTGTGTAAGAACCTATGTGGGTAACATGAAGAGATGCACCATTTCCAACTGTGATTTTATGCGAAGAAGATGGTCGAAGAGAAGAGAGTATATCATGATCGGATGCCATGTGGGACGAGGCGCCTGAATCCATAAATCACTCTTGGTTGCCGAGGAGGTGCATGTTATGAAGAGCTATAAGAAGAGCCAGGTCAAGCTGCTGCTGCGAGGCATGGTGCTGAGGGGGAACCATCGGACCATTGTTCCAGGTCTGCGTCAGGGGAGGAGGCTGCTGTCTTGTGGAGGTGTAGGCCTGGTGACCGGGGCGGGGTCCCAGAACGCCAGCCGTGGGCGCGCGCCAGCGCGACTGCCACGGTGTTAGCTGAATCTGTTGCTGCTGCGTGGCCCAGGTTGGGAGCCCGGTCCACGGATTGAACATCCACGGGGAGTTGCTGTCGCGGCCACGATGACCACCACGACCACCATGACCAGAGTTGATGAAGAGGCCAGGCTGGTAGGTCAAAGGGGAACATGGATCCGTGCTGCCTGAGCCACCGCCACGTCCAACTGGAGGGGCACGCTCGCCGCAAGAATGCGGATTGATGATGTTGCCGCTAGCCCAGAGCGCGGAGGCGGCCGCGTCCTTTGCGTCGGTCTTCTTCTGCGCCTCCTCAAGAACAAGAGCAGAACGGGTTTGAAGAAAGGTGGGGAATGACACTTGGTACGGGAGGAACGACCGGAGGTGGCTGAACTGCTCGTTGAGGCCGCGGAGGACCGTGAGGACGAGGCTTTCATCGGAGACTGGCTGGCCGACGTCAGCGAGAGCGTCGGTGAAGCACTTGAGTTTGGAGCAGTAGTCGTGGACGCTCATGTCTCCTTGCGGGGTGTTGCGGAACTCCGCATCAATGGCGAGTGCGCGGCTTGTCTTGTTGTCGTGGAAGAGGATGGCGAGCGCGTCCTAGATCTATCGTGCCGTGGAACCAGGGGCCATGATGATGCCAAGGAGCTCGGAGGAGATCGAGCCGTAGATCAAGGAGAGGACGGTGTAGTATTCCCACACCCAATCAGATGTGGGCGACGTGTCCGATGGCGTGGCGTCGGCGGTGCCGACGACGTGGTTGGTGAGGCCGTAGCGCCCGAGCGCGACGAGGAAGAGTTCTAGCCACTTGGCGTAGTTGGATTCCTGCAGATCAAGGGTGACAGGGACATGCCTTTTGATAGAGGCGACGTAGGAGGAGGGAGTGGGGGTAGGGTTTGGGGTGGGTGCGGTGGCAGCGTTGAAGACGCTAATTCCCATCTTGGCGGCACAACGATCGAGTTCTTCTTGGCGAGCCTGGAGGAGGGACTCGCGTTCCTTGAGCTCCTGTTCGATCTTCTTGAGTTCGTCGGCAGACATGGTGGTGGTGGCGGCTGGGGAGAGGGAGGAGGGCTAGGGTTTTGGAGGTTTAGGGTTTTAGGGAGGAGAGAGGATCGGCTGGTGCTCTGATACCATGAAAGTCAGATTTAATCCGGGCTGCGTGATCGCAATGCCTCGGCCCTCCTCATATATTTATAGAAAAGTACAAATACACAATAAGTATAGAAGACATATTTAGCTAGGTGCCTTGGAGTGGACTCCAAGTTGATCGGCCGCCGCCTACTTCTCTAACAGGACTTTCCTTATATGAATCTTATTCTCCGGACCATTTCGGATCTCCTCGTGATGTCCTGGATCCTATCTGAGACTCCGAACAACATTTACGTGTGTCTCCCTACGGTTCGTGAATTATGCAGACATGATCGAGACTCTTCTCCGATCAATAACCAATAGAGGAATATGGAAATTCATATGGCTCCCACATATTTCTACGATTACTTCATTATCGAATGAATCATTTACATACGATACGAATTTCCCTTTGTCTCGCGATACTTTACTTATTCGAGGTTTGATCGTCGGTATCTCTTCATACCTAGTTCAACCTCATTACCAATAAGTACACTTAAATCGTTCATGTGATATGTGATCCCTTGTGATCCAGTCACATGCTCGCAAGCCAATTGGATGACATTCCACCGAGAAGGCCCAGAGTATATCTATCTATAATATGGATGGACAAATCCCACTCGTCATCCATGTGCCTCAACACATACTTTCTGAATACTCAATGCCACCTTTATAACCACCCAGGTATGAAGTGGTGTTTGATGTCATCAAAGCATCTATCCGGTGATGGTGATTAACATGATCTCATGGTCAAAGGATTTAGGTTACTATGTATCTGAAAGCTTATACCAAATGAACTATTGAAATAACTTGATCTTATGCTACGCTTAACTATAGGAGTATGTCCATCACATCATTCTCCTAATGATATGACCTTATTATTAACAACATCCAATGATCATGATTAGGCAACCATAACCATCAATTAATCAACAAGCTAGTATAACAAGAGGCTTACTAGGGACTCTTACATGTTTACAAATCACACAAGTATTAATGTTTCAAATTAATAAAATTATAGCATGGGATGTAAACATTCATCATAAACACAAAGATATAATAATAGCTACTTTTATTATGTGTTTTTTATTTTTGTGCCCCTGGTTCGTTAGCTATACTCAGTTTTCCCCAGCCGCCTAACTTTTCCTCACTTTTGCCCAGCTCCTTGTCTGAAACTCTCGCATCGGTATGAAACTCGCTCTCCATCGGGTCCCGTTAGTGGACCCTTGCCGTTACATGCTGACAAGTGGGGCCGCATTTAGGTCGATTCCATAGTGAACCCTCACTGTTACATGCTGACAAGTAGGACCCCCCGTTATGTGCTGACAAGTGGGGCCACGTTCCGTCGGGTCCCATAGTAGGACCCCCATGTTGGACTGCGTGGGGTCGGCTTGTTGGGAATGCATTTTGGGGAATGTGGTGTGGAACCATGTGGGACGCGTTTGGTAGTTAAGTGCGCCTTGTGGCCTAAATTGGAATATTTCTTTTTTTGTTATTTTTATGATTGGCCTTTTTAAGAGCGCCTTTTCCCCTTTATGTCGCTAACAGTTGTGTTAATTTTTGCCCAAAAAAGTAGCGAATCTAGAGCAGCTTCTTTCTTCATTCATGGTTCCTTTTTGCCCTCGTATTTTCCCAAGCTGGTAGCAAATCTAGAGCAGCAAATCTAACCAGCACCATAAATATGTAGATAAACAGAGCAAATATAGATAAAGAAGCTAATATAGGATATATAAACAGAGCAGATGTAGATAAAACAACTAATATAGGATATATAGTATGATACTTAAACGAGGTTTAACAATTAGGCTGCTCAGCAGCAGCGGACAAGTTCAACACAGACAACAAAACCGAAGAAGCTGCTTTACAGCAGCATCAGCGCAAGATCAGTGGCCCCTCATGGCCTCCACTAGGAGGGCATCGCCTCCTGCCTCTAGTGCTTCCTACACTTCTTGCTGCCCAGTCCCTTAACCTTGGGCGCCTTGGGCTTGATCAAGGGCATGCGACCCTCCTCGATGGCCACCTTCTGGAGGTTGCGGAGGTGAAAACCGAGCGCCTGGTGCTTGGCTCTGAAGGCGTGGACGTTCTTTGACATGCTGTAGGTCTTCACGTCCTCGGCATGCCTCACGAGGGATTTGAAGTCCGTGGCGAGGCTCCTGGTGCAGAAGGGGCACCTGTAGATGTCGCCGGTGAAGAAGTTGTTGTACTAGACGTACTTCAGCCTCCTCAGCACCTGACGAACCTTGGTGTCCATGGACTCATCGTCGCTGCAATCCACTTGTTTGAAAAACAGTAGAGTGCAATAAGGACATTATTGAGATACCGTGATTATCGGGATTGATTACTTGCATAAATTAACCGATTGAGATCTCCTGATTATTCCGCAAACCCCAAATATCTAACCAAATCAAATACTGATCCCAACTACAGATCGGTGCTAGTACCGATCCCAACTAGGGGAATTAATTGAAATACGAGATCTAACACAAGAGGATTAGCTACTATAAAAATACCTAGCACCCAACGATTGAAAATACGAACAGCCGAGCCCTAATAACACACGATCTAGCATCCAACGATGGGAATGGGGAAGAACAAAGGAAGGGGAGAAAACCCTAGTTACCTCCAACCATGGGTCGGCTAAGCTGGTGTCATAGGGGTTGTCTGGCCTGATGTTATCGTTGTCCTCGTAGGGGTCCTAGCCGTGCGGGATCTGCCGGAGAACGACGGGGGCCTCCTTGCCGGCGGCTATGGCGGAAGAGGAGACGGGGGTCTAGACGGGACGGCGGCTGCATTCGATGCCTCGACGGGGGCCTGTATGGGGACGGGGTCCTCCTCACCGGTGGATACGGTGGAAGAGGAGACGGGGGTCTGGACGGGGATGGCGGCTGCCTTCGGGGGCCTGTACGGTGACGGGGGCCTCCTCGTTGGCGGCCTTGGAGGCGACGATGGCCATCACGCTTTTATTCTCCATCGCCGGTGTGGTTGGGGTTTTCTTGGGGGTTTGCAGAAGGTGATGGGACAGTGGAGATGGTTGCGTGAGTGAGTGAGCGAGTAATGAGTGAGAGTGAGGAGGCCTCTATAAAGGTGAAGGGAGGAGACGTTACGTTGCACCACCGTGCACCGCGTATGCTACTGCACCATGCACGGCCACACGTGTCTGCTACCGCCCCGTGCACCGCGACACGCATACCATGCGTCACGTTTCGTCCCTCATGTCTAACCTTGGCCACTTAGTTGTGCTCAGTTATACCCTCGAGTGTAACACTGGTAGTTTGGTTGTACTCAGTTTTTCCCTCTAGTACTAACACTGCCGTGTGTAATATACTCACTTTTACCCTCCGGTGGCTGGTCAACAAAGAGTTAACGAATGAGTTTTAGCTAGCTAATTGAGTCATTTTATGCACAACAAATTCAAAAATATCAAAACAAAGTGGCATGTACCCAGGGAGTCTTATTATGTGACCTGACACCATAAGAAATATATATATATATATATCAAGTTTTAACCTAAATCACCACTTCTCAAATCACCTACTATCTATGAAGGTTCATGGATTTCTACTCAAGACTCTTCCCAAAACATCCCTCCCAAAACATAATTTGTCTGAATGAGGCAATAATTGTCAAACTGGTATATATTTGAATTGCAAATAGTTTGATGTATGCCAATATGTATTTTATTGTATAAGAGAAGCATTTTCCATTTTTTATATCTCTTTGTGTTTTCTATTTAAACCTCCTTGTTAGTTTTGCCCTTGGTTTTAAGTTCTACTCAGTTTTGTCCTTGTTTTTTAAGTTCTACTCAGTTTCCCCCTCTCTCTCTTTGTCACAAACTCTCACACCTATACTCATCTTGCCTACTACGCTCTGATTGTTCGAGATAGTTTTCACGCGGATCGTACCCACTAACTGTTGATTTTTTGATTGATCCTCTGTGATCTAGCGGACAAGATAACCCATGTATCTGTCAGTGGGCACCCTCTATCCATGCAAAATGACGAGTTTGCCACCGATGCTTTAATTCCATAAAAAATGATTTTGAATATAATTTGAAGGGAAAGTGTTCAAAGGTGTATAATTTTTGCATTATATTTCACTCCATGAAAATGATAAAAGATCAGGATTTTATTAGCACAACATTATCATGTTTTAAGTGCAATTTCAAAGAGTTCAAAGGAGTATAATTTTTGCCATATGCAAGTTTATGCATTACATTCTATGAAAATGATAATCTCTCAAGATTTTCTTAGAACATCATTATCACGTATTAAGTGCGATTTCAAAGTGTTCAAAGGTTTATAATTTTCGTATACGTAAGTTTAGGGATCACTTTTCACGCTCTAAAAATGGTAAACTCTCAAGATTTTCTTAGGACGATATAATTTAAAAGTGTTCAAGAGTTGTGTCAATTATAAACACTTTTCTACATTAAGAGTTGTATAATTTTTTCAATTTAAAAGTGTTCAAGAGTTGTGTCAATTATAAACACTCATTTACATTAAGAGTTGTATGATTTTTTTAATTTGAAAGTGTTCAAGAGTTGTGTCAATTATAAACACTCTTTTACATTAAGAGTTGTATATTTTTTCAATTTGAAAGTGTTAAAGAGTTGTATCAATTATAAACATTCTTTTACATTAAGAGTTGTATAATTTTTTTAATTTGAAAGTGTTCAAGAGTTGTGTCAATTATAAACACTATTTTACATTATGAGGTACATAATTTTTTTTAATTTGAAAATGTTCAAGAGTTGTGTCAATTATACACTCTTTAAGAGCTGTATAATTATTTTTAATTTGAAAGTGTTCAACAGTTGTGTCAATTATAAACACTCTTTTATATTAAGAGTTGTATAATTTTTTTAATTTGAAAGTGTTCAAGAGTTGTGTCAATTATAAACAAGAGTTGTATAATTTTTTTAATTTGAAAGTGTTCAAGAGTTGTGTAAATTATAAACACTCTTGTACATTAAGAGTTGTATACTTTTTTAATTTGAAAGTGTTAAAGAGTTGTATCAATTATAAATACTCTTATACATTAAGAGTTGTATATTTTTTAAATTTGAAAGTGTTCAAGACTTGTGTCATTTTCTTATTTATTATACATCCAACTCCCTAATTTTTAATTTTAAACACTCTTTCACTTGATTGCATCCGAGACATTAACTCGATAAACCAATTAAATCATCGGAACGGCTCGCTGGACGCATTCTCCACAACAAGCGCCCCCGTCTAATCGGAACATTTTGGTGCGAGATCTAACCTTCTCTGCGCATGGTTATCATTGTCATTGAAAGTATCGTATGGGCACCTAGAGGGGGGGTGGTGAATAGGTGCTACTTCAAATTTTCTTCTTTTTCAAATTAAGGTTTGACAAGAAAGGTAAATTCTCTAGATAATGCAACTAAGATGAATTTACCTATATGACAAACAAGCACTAGCAAACACAACACTAAGCAAGAACAAGTAAGTAAAGTGTGGTAAAGGATAGAAGTAACCAAAGTGGTGGACGCGGAGACACAAGGATTTGTTTCCCGTAGTTCCTTCCTTTTGAGGGGAAGTATGTCTACATTTGGAGAAGGGGTGGTTTCAAACCACCAACGCCACGAGAGGCCTCCCTTGTTCTCCTATGAATCTCACCCCAACGGGATCGATCCACCTTCCACTATATCGGCAACCTTCGAGGTGGAAGCCGACACCTTTACAAAAAGTTCAGGGCACACATCCACAACTTAATTGGAGCTCCCAAATACAAGCAAGTTGTCAAGACAATCAAGACAAGCTTGTAAGAACCAAATATAGAACTAGGGTTTCCAAAGAAAACACTAGAGCAATGGGGGCCCTCAAGTGAATGAGGGGGAAATGAAGATCACTTTTGGTGAAGTAGTAGATCAAGGCCTCCTCCTTCGATTCTCCAAAGATCAAAGACTTTGGATGGTGGAGTGAAGAGATCTTGGTGATTTGGTGGCTCAAATGGAGGTAGTAGTCTTCAATGCAACGAGCAACTTGTCTCAAGGCAGGTGGAGGGGTATTTATAGCTCCCAGAGCAGATCTGACCGTTGGAGCATTTAATGCAGCGGTAGTACCGGATTTGCAAGTGGTAGTACCGAAAAACACCGGTACTACCAGCCTGGTACCGGAAGTGCATTCATCAAAGCACATATGCCCCAGCCACCAGCGGTATCAATTTCTGGTGCTACCGCAAAGCGGTAGTACCGCCCCTGGGATACGGTACTACCGGACGCATGCGGTAGTGCCGCATTTTGATACCACGGAGGGCAGTGGCATTTTACAACTTGCCAAAAACTCTCTACCGCGCTAGGTACTAAAATGCGGTACTATCGCATTTTAGTACCGGGGCAGGCAGTAGCTTTTGACAAGTTGCAAAAAGCTACTGCCGCGCTAGGTACTAAAATGCGGTACTACCGCTTTTTAGTACCTAGCCCAGCAGAGGCTTTTTGGTAACTTTCCAAAACCTACTGCCGCGCTAGGTAGCAAAAAGTGGTACCACCGCTTTTTGGTACCGCGCCAGGTAAAAGGTTTTGGACAGTTTGTCCAAACACACTGCCAAACCTAGTAGCAAATGCCAGTACATCCGGTACACTGCAAACCCCTTTTTAATACAACCTGTGGTACAGTTGGCAAATGATTAGTCTGATATGTGTGTTGTTATAAACACCAAAATCACTAGGGATAGGAAATGCTCTTTCAATCTCCCTCTTTTTGGTGTTTGATGACAACACACATTTGCATGATAATATTGTGATGAAAAACAAGGTTTAGAAAAATAGAGATGGGGCTCTGGTGCGTGCGGTTTGTCTGCAAACCTCTGGCACCCATTGCACCTTCGGACGATGTCCTTGGCGTCATTCATGGTCGTTGGCCAGTAGAACCCAGCTCGTAGAGCTTTGGCGACGAGGGCGCGACTGCCCGCGTGATGGCCGCAGATGCCCTCGTGGATGTCTTGGAGGATGGTTTTGCCGTCATCGATCGTGACGCACCTTTGGAGCACACCCGAAATGCTACGCTTGTACAACTCGCCATTGATGATGGTGAAGGCCTTGGACCAGCGAGATATGCGCCAGGCATCTGTCGGGTCACCAGGCAGTTCTCTGTTTATCAGGTACTGCAGGTACGGCTGCGTCCATGTTTCTTCGATTGCCATGACCTACATCAGGTTGACCACTACAACCTCTGTGTCGAGCTTTTCGGGTCCTTCCTGTCCTTCGGGTAGCGCAACCCCCAAGTGCTCTGCCTCTTCGGGTGATCCCTTGGGGAATTTCCTTTTGATGGATGGCACACAGATCTGTTCGAGGAACATAGCTGGTGGCACCCGTGCGCAGGTCGAGCCGATATTGGCAAGTCGGTCGGCTTCTTCGTTGCTTTCTCTGCCAATGTGCTGAAGCTCGCAGCCGTCAAAGTCTCCTTCGAGTGAGTTGTAGAGCGCGCGGTACGCGATCATGTTGGCGCCGTGCACGTCACACTCGTTCATCGTCTGCTGGACGACGAGGTTCGAGTCACCGTAGATGACCAGGCGCGTTACGCCGTAGATATTGGCCATCCTCATGCCGTGGATGAGGGCCTCATATTCAGCTTCGTTGTTGGAAGCTCGAAATTTCATCCGGAAGACGTACTCCATCTTTGCGCCTGCGGGGATGTCAGTATGACTCCGGCTCCTGCTCCAGCCTCACATTTGGAGCCGTCGAAGTGCATCGTCCATGATTGTGTCATGTCCGGGGTGTCCGGCAGCTGCAGCTCCATCCAGTGGACGAGGAAGTCCGGGAGGACCTGAGACTTGATCGCATTGCGCTTCTCATAGACTATGTCTAGAGGGGACAGCTCAATGCCCCACAGGGCCACGCGTCCTGTTGCCTCCGGGTTGTTCAGGATGCTGTTAAGGGGTGCCTCGTTGACGCCCATCACCTGATGCTCCTGGAAGTAGTGGCTGAGCTGACGAGCCGTCATGAACACGTCGTTTCTGGTAGTGAGGGTACCTCTGTTTTGTCGGCGTCAATACCTCACGGAGGGAATATATAGGGCGTTGGACCCCGTGAGTCTTGCCATCTTCGGGTCGTTCGACCACGAGCACGGTGCTTACCACCTGATGCGTGGCTGCTATGTATAGCAGTAGAGGCACGCGTTCCTTTGGCGTGACCAGGACGAGCGAGGTGGAGAGCAACCGCTTCAGATCTTCAAATGTGTCGTCCGCTTTAGGTGTCCACTCGAATTTGTCTGCTTTGCGTAGCAGCTGGTAGAAAGGCAGGGCCTTCTCACCCATCCGGCTGATGAATCTGCTCAGCGCCGCTATGCATCCAGCTAGCTGTTGGACACCTTTGAGGTTCTTTGGTTTCTCCATGGCCATTATGGCCTGGATTTTCTTCGGGTTCGCCTCAATCCCTCGCTGGGAGATGAATTAGCCAAGTAGTTGGCCAGATGGGACGTAGAATGCGCACTTTTATTGGTTCAGCTTGATCTTGTATCGATCAAGGTTGTCGAACGTCTCGTGGAAATCGTCGATCAGTGTCTTGGCCTCCCTTGTTTTGATTACTATGTCGTCGACATAGACCTGTATGTTGCGGCCGATCTGGCTCTTCAGGCATGCCTGCATGCAACTCTAGTATGTGGCACCTGCATTCTTCAGCCCGAAAGGCATTGTGTTGTAGCAGAACACTCCGAACGGCATGATGAATGTCGTTTTCTCCTGGTCTTCGACCTTTAGTCGAATCTGATTGTAGCCTGAGTAGGCGTTGAGGAAGGAGAGTTTCTTGCATCCTGTAGTCGAATCCATGATCTGATTGATCCGAGGGAGAGGGAAGTGATCCTTCGGGCAGTGCTTGTTCAGCGATGTGAAGTCCACGCACATCCTTAGGATGTCCGTGTCCTTTTTAGGGACCATCACGGTGTTGTCCAGCCACTCGCTTTCCTTGATCTCCCTGATGAAATCAGCGTCGAGCAGTCTGTTGAATTCGACTCCGATGGCTTCGGCTCGTGGATCGGACAATCGTCGGATGTCTGTTTGACGGGCTTAGCATCTAGGACCACATTGAGTGCGTGCTCGGCAAATTCCCTGGGAACTCCTGGCATGTCCGCAGGACACCAGGCGAAGATTTCCCAGCGCTCACGGAGAAATTCGATGAGCGCTCTTTCCTATGCGGGGCTGAGGTCGTTGGCGATCAGCGCCATCTTGGAGGAGTCCGTAGGGTGGACCTACACCTTATTCGTGTTGACTGTTGAGTCGAACGACATGTCAGGTGCGTTCTTCCTTGAGACTAGGGGTGCCCCGTTGTCTGTCACCTCTCGAAGCCTTATGAGCTCCTCCTGCATGCCAAATGACTGGGAGATTCTGTTGAAGTCCCTGTCGCAGTGATCCAACCGGGTGAAGCTCCCGTGGACCGTGATGACGCCTCTAGGTCCTGGCATCTTGAGTAGCAGGTACACATAGTGCGGTACTGCCAGGAACCTTGCAAATGCTATGCGCCCGAGGATAGCATGGTATTGTGATGGCCAATCCACCACTTCGAACTCGAGTCGCTCGCATCAAAAGTTATCGGGCTTGCCGAAGATGACGCCGAGCCATATCTTTTCTAGGGGGAATATGCCCTTCCCTGGGACGATGTCGTGCAACGTTGTGTCGGATTGTTCTAGGTTGCACAGCGGGATCCGCATTGCAGCTAAGGTGCTAGCGATCATCAGATTGATGCCACTGCCGCCGTCCATGAAGACGCGGCTCATCTCGAACCCTCCGATCTACGCCTCGAGCACCAGGGCAACATGACCTGGGCGAGGGATCTGGCAGGGGTGATCCGAACGGCTGAATGTGATGTAGGACTCCGAACCGCTGAGGTACTTAGGTATGGCGGCTGGAGCGGTCACGGCCAAGCTGACCTGGCGGGTGATCTTCTTTTGCACCATGTTTGTTGGGCGCCCCTTTTGGATCATCAATGACCCTTTCGGCACGGGGTACCCGTTTCCGCCATTGTTCTGCGCGGGTGCGATTGGGTGATCCGAAGGTCCCACGGGTGGTGGTGGAGGAGCTCCGTGGGCAATGTCACCTGGTGCGGGTGCGTGTCCGTACCCAGGGTTCGGGGCTTGCTGTCTCATCTGGGACATGCTCTCGCTGAGTTTCTGGAACTCATGACAATCTTTGAGCATGTGGCTGGCCTTCTTTTTGCCATCCTGCGTGTCGATGTAGAAGTGGATGGTGCATGGGCCCGACAATTTGTCGTATGCTGAGGGCTCAGCGTCGCGACTGCGACATTGCCACGTTTGCGTTGGGCATCCTCCATCATGGAAGTTGTTTCAACGGTATCCGACGCTGCTGCGCTTGCTTTTGTTGTGGCGGTCGGCGTAGCCAGCCGCGACCATGTCAGGTCCATTGCGATTGTCGTAGACGCGCGATCTTCACTTGCTACGGCGCTCGCATCGGTGGCCGTAGTCATCTTCCTCCTCCGAATGTGCTCGGTGGATGGAGTCCTCGCCATCTGCCCACCTGTTGGCGATGTCCATGAGGTGGTCGAGTGTCTTGGGATTGACGCGCCCAATTTCTTCCTTGAAGTCCTGGCGTTTGACGCCATCCTTGAAGGCATCGATTGTTCTCTCCTCAGAGATATGTGCCGCGGAGTTCTTGATGTTGGACCAGCGTAGTATATACGAGCGAATGGATTCGCCCGTTTGTTGGGTTCAGGCCCGCAGATATTCGATCGAGGCTGGCCTCTTGCTGGTTCCCTTGAAGTTTCGGATGAAACTGTATGCTAGTTCCTCCCAGCTTCGGATGGATCCCGAGGATAGGCTGCTGAGCCAAATCCGGGTTGCGCCCGTCAGCTGCAGCTGAAGGCATTGTAGGGCGGTGTTTTTGTTGCCGCCGTGCAGCTTGACGGACGACAGGTGGTCGCTGAGCCACGCCTTAGGGTCCTACGTGCCGTCAAACTTCGGAGTGTCCGAAGGAAGCTTAAAGTTCCTCGGCATCCGCGTCCGCCGAACAGATCTGCTGAAGCATCGAGCCCCACAAAGTTCTCCTTCATCGTCACCCTCTTCGGATTCGGATGAGCACACGCCCTTAGCGCGTGCTTTGTCGATCTTGCGTTGAGTGAGTTCGCTTCGAGCGTCGTAGTCGCGGTTGTGACGTCGCGAGCTCTTGTGTCGTCGAGGTAGCTCGTGCTCTTCCTCGTCGGATGAGGGTGTGGGACTGCGGTTGAAACTGACCACAGCCTTCTTTTTCGGCTCCGCAGGAGTTTCCCCGTGGAGCGCAGCTCCAACGAGTCCGAGTCCGGCTAGTGCGGAGTTGTGCATGGCCCCCTTTTGGGTCCCCCACCAGAGATGGATGGGACACGAGGTATGTGGTGGCTGCCATGATCGCAGCTTGCGGCGTCTTCGGGATGACATTGCTATTGGCGTCCATCTCCATGAAGGACGCGTTGAGGATTCGGGTCATCTCGCGACGTACAGCGGGGTCCATGTTCTCTACACGAGAATGATGCTTGTTGGTGTTGTTGTTGTGCGAGCTGGAGCCGCCCATGGCGGAGAGCACAGCTCGCCGCGTTCTAGACTCCGAGGCCGCTTGCTTGAGTTTGTCGAGTACCTCTTGCATCTTCACCTGCTTTTTGTGCTCTTCGATGAGGAGCAGGTGGTATGCCATCAGTAGGTCCCGTGAGGCACCCACAGGCAGGATCTTGTTGCCCGCCACGGCTTCGCGTGCTTGGTTCCATCCTTCCTCGCTGAGGTGGATTACTCGATTGGCATCGGTGTCGTCATCGTTGGGCGGGAGGGATGGTTGTCTCATGTTTTCGCTGTTTCTACCCTGTGGGTTGGGAGGCGGAGCGTGTGCACCCGATTCTGGTGGTTGCTCCACGTCGCTTTGGATGACTACGGCGCATTGGTAGCGTCCGTAGGTTGGATCGCTGCTGCCGCAGCTTTCAGATCCGGAACCGTAGGTCCCTTCATCCGACGGGGGATCACACAGATCTGAGTTGCAGCTGCTGCTGTCATATGACTCGCCTGCCGATATTGACGTGCGTAGCAAGGGATGCGGGGCCCATGAGGCGGGCCTGATCGATGGCAGTGGCACTGTCACATCCCAAGATTTTCCAAATCTTGTAATGTGAAAAATAAATAAACAAAATAAAATTTTGTTGAAAATCAGGGTGAAAAGAAACTTTTGTTTCTAAAAGGAAAACTTTAGCCAAAGTTTGTTAAAGATGGGATTCTAAAGTTTGAATCCAACAAAATCCAAATCAAGAGAAATGCATTCCTCAATGAATGTATATGGAAATTTGAACATTAGGAAAGTAAATCCAAAACCCTAAGCCCTAATGGAAGGAAATCATTTTCCAAAGTATCTCCAAATCTATGGATTTGATCCATACCAAAGTTGATCAACAAATATTCACAAAGGATCAAGAAAGACCTTGGAGATTGGTTTCACTTAGTTTGGAACCATAGACAAAAACCTTATGAATATAATAAGATAAGGAAATTGAATTTCCAAAGCTAATAAAGCCCATACCAATTGGTGATCAAATAATCCTAAAGGGATTAAAAAGTTAAGCATTTAATAAAGGAAAAATAAATTGTTTTGGAAATACTATTTGGATCTTTTAATAGAAGACTTTGTTTTCAAATGAAAAGGTAAGCCAAATTAATTTTGGCTAAGCTTTTGTAATAAAATATTTTGTTTTGATAAAATGAGTAAAGGTTTATTTAAATAAAATAATAAGGATTTAAATATCCAATTTTATTTAAGTAAAAGGCCCTTCCCATTTTAAATGAACACCAAGTATTTTATTACTACTTTGAAATCTTTTATTAAAAGGTTTTGCTTTGATTAAAATGAGTAAAGGATTATTTAAATAAAATAATAAGGATTTAAATATCCAATTTTATTTAAGTAAAGGCTTTCCCATTTTAATTAAACACCAAAACATATTTATTTATTTAAATAAGTTTCCAAGTAATTCTTTTATTTTTCAAATTTAACCTTCTGGTTTGGTTTTGAAAATAGTTGGAATTCAAATGGAAATTTTATTTAAATAAAACAAACCCTAATAACTAAAGATCCATTTTATTTAATTATTAAATGGATCTTAAAATAAATAAAAATATTATTTCATTTTGAGATTTGGATTATGTTGCCAAAACAAAACCAAATTCAAATGAAAAGTTTGCTGTTTGAATTGATTGAGTGTTGTTTGAAATTGTTTGAATAATTGTTTGAAATTGAAAACAGAAAAAGAATTAGAAAAAGAAAAAGGTTTAGACAGAAAAAATAGAGCAGCCCAACAGCAGCCCACTAAGGCCCAACAGCAGTCCAGCCCAGTACTCCCTCCCCGAAGGAAAACATTTGACACCAACTTTTAGACCCGCTGAGTCAATGACAATCAGGACCCACTTCTCCCTCTCACTCACTCGCTGACAACAGACCCCACCTCTCTCTCCCACACCCCGAACCGTTTTTCTGCACCGAGAAAGAAACCCACTGAGTGAATGACAAGTGGACCCCTCCTTCCTTTCTTTTCCCACTGACCAGAGGACCCCACTGCCACCTCCTTCTTCTTCCCCGCGACTTCTTCTCCCCCAGACGACGCTGCCGTTGCTGCCTTCAATCCGCGGCTTCAATTCGCGTTAATGCTGCGTTAATCCCTCGCCGCGACGACGCCTACTTAAACGCCTCCCTCTCCTCTGTCATTTCCCTCAGACCCCTTCTCCAAGCTCGCCCCCAGGCCGCCCCAATTTCTCCTCGAGCTCCTCTGTTCCGACCACCGTCTCCGGCCGATTCCAGCCAGCACACGCTGCCCCTTGACCTCTCGACCACGCACACATACTACACACTCCCTGGCGCTTCTGTCCGTGCCTCCCATTCAACCGCGGGCGCCCGAACAACGCTGCATCAAGCTTTGAGCAACACCGCCTGCCGTTTCTCGGTGAGCTTTCCAGTGAACTCCGTCAGACACCTCGATCATGCCCACATGAACCCCATGGTCGCCGCATCTTACGTGCCTTTGTTTTGCCTTAGGGCGATCTGTAGCGATGACTCCGACAAGCACAGAGCGTCGTGTCTGCTTCTTCTCCGGCAACGTTTCCCGGTAAGCCTCGACCGCCCCGACCCCTTTCGATCACGCACACGACTCCGTCTCGATCTTGCGCATCTAACCGAGCCTTCTTTTCGCTTCGGAGAGAACCACAGCAACGTCCTCGACAGCAACCGGAGCCAACCGCCGCTGTTCCCAACTCCGACGAGGAATTGCGACTGCCCCTGAGCGCCCCTCGCCGAGCCATCAGCACGCCGAGCTTCACCGCAGCCTTCCGAGCACGGTGAGCTACTCCTCCTTCTCCCTCGCTTTCTGTATCGCCGGCACCGTCATCGACCGACGACTCCGCCGCCGGTAGCCACCGCAGCGCCGCTCGCAAATGGTCGAGCACTTTAGCACCGTAGGATCTGGATCTGACGGTTACGATAGAATCACTTAACGCGAAGGGGTATGTCCTCTGTGCCGTGCGATCAAACTTGATCCGACGCTCCACGTTGCCGATCCACACCGAACCGGTACGGGCGAATAATATTAAGACGCGTGGCACTAGATCTGTTTAAAAGAGATTTGAAAACAGAAACTTTTGCCATTTTCAAACCCTTGTATCTTTGGATCCACACGTCCAAATTTTACAAATTTGATGTCGTTGGAATCAGCAAGACAAGCCCTAGCCAACCCTGCCCTTAGTTTAGCATATAGTATATGTTAGCTTGTTTAACTTTGCAGATTCTTTTGTGTGCTTGCTAAACATTAGAAAAATCATTTAAAAATGATATTTAGGTTAAAACCTTTGCAATTTAGTTTGTTGTGACCTTACTGACCCTAGGAACCAACCCATAGTTTGGAAAGTGATTTTGGAAAAGAATAGGATGGATTAATTAGTTTAGTCCATTTCTAGCTAACTAAAACTATTTGTTTTGTTCATAAAAATGCTTTCATAAAGAAAACTTTGAGAGAATGTTTTGAACCAAACCTACTGACCCAAAACACCAAGTTTTGCAATAGCAACTCATTTGGTGAACCCTATAGACTAAAACCCTAGTAGACATATTTCTTCACCACATAAAATGACCAAATAGGTGCCTTGTATTGAAAATTGGTTTTTGAGGTGAAACCTTTTGCTAACAACTTTGCCACTTTGGTAAATGACCAATTTGGATCTTACAAAGCTTAGGAATCTAATAGAGACCCTCTTTGCAAATGACTTTGCCATTTTGGTAAATGACCAATTTGGAACTTACAAAGTTAGAAGCCTAGTGAAGACCATCCCTACATTAGAACCAACCTTTGCATGCTTATGTATGACTTAGATATACCCAAATGTCTATGGCCCACTAGGAACCACTTTTGCAAACAAAGCAAAGCTTGGCATGCTTGCATGCAATTCTTTGACTTTGTTATTTTTGTTTGTGTGTGATGTTTTGCTTGATTGGTGGATTGAGTTTGTGTTTGCTTGATTGACTTGTAGAAGAGTGAGACTAGCAAGATCAAGGAGTAAACCTATACCCTCTACCAAAAAGGCAAGTGATGCTTCATATCTTATGTCCCATTATTTTCACTATGCATTAGTGTTTTTGCTAAGTAAAACTTGCATGGTATTCTTCTTGCTAAGTATAGATCTTACTATAGGAAAACTAGTAGAAAGAATCCTTAGTAGGATTTTCCTAAGTTAAGAATCCCACTACTCTCAAGCTTAGTCTAGCTAATAGTAAACTTGGGTGGGATATATATATTCACACTATGGTAAATATTCTAAGTCTGTGGACTTATGTTTTGTTTAATAAAACAACTAAAAGTTAATGAATCACCTGGGTGGAAATGGAAGGAATGGCTTATGTTGAGTGGTTCACAAGGCCATGGACTTGGCTTGTGTATCTCACTTGTGGATGGCCACCCAGGAAACAAAGAGATTTGAGATGTCAAATGTTGAGAAGCTTCAAGTGCAACCACTTGGCAATATGGGCTCTGCCATGATCATATAGGTTGCAAGAACTTAGCCACATGGACAGTGGGTGGTAGTGATTGATAGGTTGGAGCGCGTCCATGTTGGTCTAAGGGAAGGCTTCTGAAAGATTTTGTCTTGGGAAACCAAGTCTTGTGGGGAAAGTGCACCACCTCTGCAGAGTGTAAAACCTAAGTACTTAGCCATGTCCCTGGTAAAGGACAAATTGAGCATCAAGACATGGAAGCAATCAAGAATCTCATCACTCCAATTTCTAAATTAAAACTTGTGGGTGAACAAGGGTTGTGTGAAATTCTTCAATCTTTGATGGAGAGATGGCTTGGTACAAGGATCTCAAAATCTTAGATTGGGAAATTGTTTTTGCCAAGCAAGTCTTCAGTCTTTGATTGATAGATGCCCTGAGTGGATCTTCATTCTTTGATTGATAGATGCCTTGGAATTTGTTTTTGCCAAACAAAACTTATTTTCAAAATGATAGGAAAAATCTATTTTGAGCAATGCAAAGCCTCAACTCCACTTAGCCAAATGCATATAGATGATAGACACCACTATACTACCAAAGTATCGCTTGCCAATACAATTCAAATGTATTGACCCTTGTGGCTGTAACTTTTAATGTTGCAGGTTTGATTGATTTTAGTGAGGAATGATTGATTAGGATTACAAAGTCTACAACCAACATCTGCCTGTGGCACTTTGAAGATGAAGGACCCATGACTATAGTTATTCCACTGCAATGTAATGTAAATAGCCAATGAGCTATGTTTGATGTAATAAAACTATTTTATTCCTGGTTATAAAGTTGTATTATGACCTTTGTTTCTTGATATTATATCTGAACTGTGGATGCTAGCTATTGATCCAGGGACTAGCATTGCAATCACAGGGATCTTTTCCTTTAATAAGGAGGGATCTTACAGGCACCCGCTCTGGGAGGCGGAGAGTGCCAGTCTGTCCCACCTGGAAGCAGAAGCTCCTGAACAGGATCTCGAGCCCGTCGCCTATGGGCTCGAAGTCCTTCATGATGGCTGGTGAGTGGACGGTGAAGTCGAAAGCGCCGAAGAGGAGATGGCTCTCCGTCGCTGAGGAGTTGTAGATCGCTTTGGTCAGAACCATCATGATCGCACAATAAGCGCCCCCAGTTCCCACGGATGGCGCCAATTGACGAGGTTTAATCTCGTCAATTCCCATTGTTATGAGCTTGGGTTTTGGAGAAGATGGGGGTGCTGGAGATCGCGGAACGGTTAACAGACAAGCAACCAGGGGACACGAGATTTACCCAGGTTCAGGCCCCCGGAGGGAAAACCCTACTCCTGCTTGTCTTCTCTTGATTACGGCGGAACCGAAAGTTACATGGGTTCGCAGATGCAATCTGGCGTGGAGGTGTGTATGCTGTGGTATGAGAGATATCCTCCTGGACGTGCCCTCCTAGCCTTTATATAGAGGTAGGCAGGTCCCGGGCATAGATCGAGTCGGTTACAGGTTTAGGGTTTGCCCCTTTGAATGTTCTATCTGTTCTAGTCTTGCTTTCCAAGGATCCGAAGACGTCATGGGCTTGGGCCACCCGAAAATCTTGTGGGCCTTCCTTGTGGGCCTTCCTTGGGCTGGACCAGGTATGCAAATGTCGTGTACCCGTAGGGTATAACCATGTCAGGCTCCCCCTAGAAAAGTAGAATCTAGCCCCCTTCTATTTTACAAGCTACCTGGGAGTGTAAAGTCACACTTGGAGCACATACCTTTGCATAATAGAGTGTGATGAGAAATATTGATAACGACTAGATAATGTCATCACACACACCACATGAGATGGATCCATATGAGAATACCCATACCACACACATGATGGATCCATACGATAACCACATAGTCTAACCATACATAGCACAAATAGTTAGTTCACAAGATTCACACATAATAAGAGGCAAGCAAATAAAGTTCACAAGCGAATAAAAATCAATGGCAAGAACGAGCTTGTGACTTTTCCCACGCAAATCCCGCATGCCTAATGTGCAACTTCTCCCCCTTTGGCATCAAGACGCCAAAAGGGACAAGAGCACCACTAACGTCCCGGATATCACTCCTCATCATCATCCCAGGCATCCTAGGCATCATCATGAGTCGGCGGGGCACGAAAGGAGGAGGTGGCATCATCATCCCAGTAGTTGTTCTTGGAGATCCATTGGTCTTCCGGGGTGATGTTGTTCTCGGAGCCCTTGGAGACAGTCAAACCTTGAGCCTCCATCAATTCCTTCTGACGAGCACAAGATTTCTTGGCATAGACATGAGCCTCATACATGCGCTTCTGATTGTCAACTTGGAAGCAAAATACTTTCTTGAGCTTAGCCTCAATCCTCTTGGACCAAGATGGTTGAGCAGGCTTGCGGCGTGAGATCACAAAGTCAGCATCTTGCTGGGCATCATCGTCATCACCGGACCCCTCCTCAACCGGGTTCCCATCCCCATCAACAATTTGACCATCCGCATTGCGAGGTTTGAGATGGGTCTTGATCAACAGATTCTTTTGCCGGTGAGTGACAAGGCGTTGATAAGTAATTTCACGGGCAATCGATGGGCGCTTGCTAAGAATGAGAGCCATGATATAGGGAGCAAAAGGAGGCACCCTCCGAGTGTAGGTGGCACAAACCATCTCATTCCAAACAACATCCATCACATCCATTGGTTGGCCGGAATAACGGTGGTGAAAGGTGGTGATCATGATATCCACCATGAAGGCATGCATCTCATCAACATTCCCAGCTCGAGGGGCAACGGTCTCACGGAATATATGGTGCATGATGTCATATGTGGGGAGAAGCCCCTTGATCTTCCCAGGAATACCGCGCCCCCGGATGTACAATGGAGCAAGAACATCCTTCTTCATGGGGCGATCATTGTTGTGACACTGAAAGCCAACAGGAGTGTCCTTGCCACGGTCCTCATACCCAAGAATAGCCACAAACTCATCCAAGGTTGCTTGCTTGACAATGCCCTCGGTCATCTAGGTGAGAGTCCGAGACTGGTTCTTGGCAAAGTTAACGGTTGCATAAAACTGAGTAATGAGCATTGGGTCATAGTTGCACCGGAACTGCATAATGGGAAGCAAGCCAATTTTTGTGCAAATCTCAAGGGCTTCACCGAAATACTGCAGGTTCTTCACATGATTCATCTCAATCCACTTCTGAGAGACCACAAGCTTATCATCCTTCATGAGTATCTCATGGAACACACGCTCTTGGAAATCCGTATAGAAGAGGCTATCTTTCCGAGCATGAGAGCGAGGAACAACATATGGATTGACAGACCTCAAGGCATGAAACTCAACCTTAGACAAATCAGACAGTAGCTTTGGCCCATATGGCCTAGAACTTTGACTCTTGCGATGACTCGAGGGAGGAGGAGGAGCCTTACCACGGCCAGCACTTTGCTTAACTCCCCCTCCATGTCGACCACGAGTGGTTTTCAGCTTCAGACGGGTGCTAGGTTGAGGCATGATCTCTTCTTCTGACTCAGTATCAACCTCGGAATCTGACTCTGACTCATAGTCCTCGATCTCATTATGAGCTTTGGAGCGTTTGCGTGAACCTCGAGAACCCCCTGCACCTGTGAAAGAATGTGGGAGATAGCATAGGGGTAAGGGCACAAGAACCCGAGATAAACAGACGATGGAACTCAAGTTTTAGAGGAAATTTTGCTGTTAGTACAGGGAGGTAGTACTGGATCTCACGCGCAGTAGTACCACATAGCGGTAGTACCGGAAAAGATTTCCGGTACTACCGATCATGCAACCACGGTGCAGATCTGGTATTATCGATCCATGGACGGGCAGTAAATTTACACAAAACAAGAATGCCATCGGACAAGGAGTAGTATCAGGTAACAAGCACACGATACAACCTCAAAAACACTTGTTTTGGCCAAGAATAAAAGTTACCCTAGATTCAATGGAGAAAACATGTGAGAAGAAGAGAAGGGCGGTAGTATCGGTGTCCATGGCGGTGGAGAATGAGGAGTATCCCTCGAGGAGGTCAGATCCGGTGTGGCTCCGGGGAAAGGAGGAGGGGGCGGGGCTCTAGAGGCATTCTCTGCTCCGACGATGGAGGTGGTTAGGAGTGGAGACGGGGGAACAATGAGGCATTGAGAGGTGCCCCTCCCTGCGTCTCCACCCTTAACCGAGACGCAGAGCGGTAGTACCGGGTGAACGAGCGGTAGTACCGCTAGGCATTAGTACCGTAGAAAACGACCGGTAGTACCGTACCTGGGAAGTTTCCAGAAAACGACCTGGAAACTGACCCCTGAGCGGTAGTACCGTTAGTTTTTCACGGTATACTGTAGGTTTGCACCAGTAGTACCGTAACCACCAGAACAGAGAGCCAAGTATAAAGTGGAAGGTTCTTGTGCAGAGTATATGAGTTTTATCGGGGGATAAGAAAGTCTTTGGTTAAGAGAGTCACACTGATATGGACATATGCACTCTAAAAATGGGAAAAACATATGAAGAGCCAAACGAGAGTGCATGACCATAAGAACAAAACCCAACGCGAAATGACAAACATGAGTAAGCACCAACCTCTTGAATGAGAGAGGGCGATGGCCTAGGCCACCATATTTGAGTATACTCGGCTTGGCACCACGAAGATATATCTTGGGTCCATTACCAAAACTCATCATTTAAGCTCACATATCACAAAATGATATTAAGAGGAATGATTTTGATTGCCTTGGTCATAATGGGAGGAGGGATGGTCCAATAAATTAGGACCGCACTCCCCCTATATCCATGGCTACACCTAAACCAAATACGGGTCAAGTCATAGGTGAGAATGCAAGATAATCAAGTCAATCTCCTTGAATCTATGATATTTAGTTCATTCCTGAAATAGCAAAACCTTGCTTCATCAAGTGGCTTCGTGAAGATACCCGCAAGTTGGTCTTTGGTTGACACATATGATAGATCAATATCACCTCGAGCAACATGATCTCTAATAAAGTGATGACGAATCTCAATATGCTTTGTCCTTGTGTGATCCACCGGGTTGTAGGCAATCTTGATAGCACTTTCATTGTCACAAAGAATAGGCACCTTGTCACAATGGACACCGTATTCCTTTAAAGTTTGCCTCATCCATAGCAATTGAGTGCAAGCACTAGCAGCTGCCACATACTCGGCTTCGGCGGTGGAGGGAGATATACAATTTTGCTTCTTAGAAGACCAACATACCAAGGACCTACCAAGGAATTGACAAGCCCAGGATGTTGATTTTCTATCATCCTTATCACCCCCCTAATCCGAATCCATGTATCCACAAAGAGCAAATGTTGACCCTCGAGGATACCAAAGACCATAAAATGGGGTATGAACTAAATATCGAAAGATTCTCTTGACCGCCATTAAATGGCTTTCTTTAGGAGCCGCTTGATATCTTGCACACACACCTACACTTAACACAATATCAGGTCTAGATGCACAAAGTTAAAGAAAATAACCAATCATAGACCGGTATACCTTTTGATCCACATCTTTACCATTTGGATTTTGTTCTAGATGAGTCTTTGTAGCCATGGGAGTAGGAGCTCCATTTAAATCTTGCATTTTGAATCTCTTGAGCATATCTTGAGTATACTTGGCTTGGTTGAAGAATGTCCCTCCTCTAACTTGCCCATCAAAGACATCCGGAACCTACTAGTCATAAGCTTTGAGAATTCATCATTAAAAGCTTTGTTAGATGAGCCAAAGATAATATCATCAACATATATTTGGCATACAAAAAGCTCCCCATTGATCTTCTTAGTAAAAAGAGTGGGATCGATTTTCCCAACCTCAAATCCACGGTCAAACAACAACTCTCTAAGGTGCTCATACCACGTGTGTGGGGCTTGCTTGAGCCCATAGAGTGCCTTATCAAGTTTGTAGACATGGTTTAGAAAGTTGGGATCCTCAAATCCCGGGGGTTGCTTTACATATACCAACTCATTTAATGGACGATAAAGAAATGCACTTTCTACATCCATTTGTTGCAACTTAAAGTTATGATGTGCCACATAAGCAAGAAGGATACGAATGGACTCAAGGCGAGCCATGGGTGCATATGTATCTCCATAGTCAATGCCTTCAATTTGAGAGAACCCTTGTGCAACCAATCTAGCCTTGTTCCTTACTATAATTCCATGCTCATATTGCTTGTTCTTGAATATCCACTTCGTGCCTATAACATTGCGGCAATCCTTTGGCTTCTCAACTAACTTCCATACTTTGTTTCTCTCAAAGTTGTTGAGCTCTTTGTGCATAGCTTCCAACCAATCCGAATCTTCAAGAGCTTCCCACACTTTCTTTGGTTCAATCATGGAGATGTGTGCTTGGTGTTCACTGAACCTCTTCAATTGTGCTCTTGTGGAAATGCCTTTCCTTAGGTCACCAACCACATTTTGTAGAGAGTGGTCTCTTAATTCCAACATTCTCTCCTTTCTAGCTTCACGATGAGCGTGGATCTCCATGTTGTTTCTTGGGGGACCCTCTTCATCATTTTGGTCCTCGTATTTACCATAAACTTGACCTTGATCATCACGGGTATCATTCCCTTCATTAAGAGTCAAAGATTGACCTTGGACTTGATCAAGCACTCTTCTAGCATCGATTTGAGCTTGTCTCAAGGCAGTTTGTACGGATCTTCCTTGAACAATTGACTTGGCACCACTTGACATCCTGGAGAATGAATCAAGCTCCTCTTGACTAGAGTCATCACTTTGATCAACATGTTGAGGGTCCACATCTTGTCTTTGGCTTGAGTCATTTCCCTCCTCGGTGGATGGAGCATGTTGAGGTTGTGAAGATGAGGGCTCCACTTGAGTGGAGCATACTTCTTCTCGATCCACCATAAGGGGTTCCTCAACGGGGCGGATATATCCCACACCCATTCTTCCTATGGAATCCTGAGGCATTTCATCATCTGCATCACAAGAATCAACACGCCCCCCTTGGGGACCATCATATTCTTCGAAGGTCACACTACAAGATTCTATTACGGCTCCGGAGAGCTTATCATAGATTCTATAAGTGTGAGATTCGAGACCATAGCCAACAAAAATACCCTCTAATGCTTTAGACTCGAATTTAGACAAACGAACACCTTTTATGAGATATAAACACTTACAACCGAACACCCGGAAGTAAGATATGTTGGGCTTGTTACCGGTAAGTATCTCATATGGAGTCTTGTTGATTTATTTGCGGAGGTAGAGCCGGTTCAATGCATGGCAAGTAGTGGAGATGGCTTCGGCCCAAAAGTTGTATGGAGATTTAAACTCCGCCAACATGGTCCTAGACATCTCAATAAGAGTCCGGTTCTTCCTCTCGTCCACACCATTTTGTTGAGGGGTATATGCAGCGGAATATTGTTTTTATCCCCTCATCACTAAGGAAATCATTCAAGGTGTAGTTCTTGAACTCGGTGCCATTGTCACTTCTTATAATCAACACGGGAAGATTGTATTGACGTTGAACCATGTTGATGAAGGTCTTTTGGGTCTCACTCTTCAACTTGAAGAAATATACCCAGGAGTATCTTGAAAAGTCATCAACAATCACCAAAAAATATTTCTTCCCACCAAGACTTGCATGAGATTGAGGACCAAAGAGATCCACATGAAGGAGCTCCAAGATCTTGGTTGACTTGATGCGGTTCTTTGGCTTGTGGGGAGCATCATGCATTTTCCTAGAACACAAGCCCTGTAAACACGATCTTTGGCAAAGGAAACATTTTCTTTTAGTCCAGCAATATGGCCCTCCTTGTGGAGACTTTGCAAAGTTCTCATATTGACATGGGCTAGTCGGTGATGCCATAACCAACCCACATCGTCCTTTCCGAATAAGCACATCGCACTTGTAGTGGTTTGCCCCGAAAAGTCCACCACATACAAGTCATGTTCGACGTACCCAACGAAAGCGACCTTGAGAGACTTGCTCCACATGAGGACCACAATATCATTATCAATAAAGACGGCAAAGCCCATCTTTCCAAGAGCATAGACTGAAAGTAAATTGTATCCAAGGGTTTCAACAAGCATGACGTTCACGAGTGTAATGTCGTGAGCAACCACAACCTTGCCAAAACCCATTACCTTAGACTTTGACTTGTCGGCATATGTCACGGTGATTTTATCATCATTTGGCTTTAAGTCCTTGACAATAGAAGAGCTTCCGATCATATGACTTGTGCAACCACTATAAAGCACCCACTTTGACCCTCCGGAAGCATAAGTCTACAAAAGATCAAGCTAATTTTTAGGTACCCATTTTTCAATGGGTCCTCTTTTGTTAGCAACAAGGGTCTTGGGGACCCAAATAGACCAAGCAATATGACCATCATATGGGCCAACATATTGTGCATACACATCACCATAATAATCACGCATTAAAACATAGTGAGGGTTAGCACTTCCCGCAAAATCATCATGAGACATAGTTTTACCACTTGTGGTCTTACTATCCACAATGGCCTTATTCTTCTCTTGTGCGGGCTTGGCCTTCTTCTTGTGATTCTTCTTCTTGGCCTCGGAGACAAAGCCAATGCCCCCTTTCTCACCACAAGGCCTTTGCTTACTCAAGAGATCATCAATGGACTTGTTACCTTGTGGAAATGTGGCCTTGGCTAGCTCCCCCTTCAACCTAGCATTTTCTTCAAGAATAGTTGTACTACTAGATGGAATGAAGTTACTAGGTGAAGAAATATTGGCCAACTGAGTTTGAAGCGTTTCATGGGACTTTGTGAGTAACAAGAGTTCACTTTCCAAGGCCTTGTGAGCCTTGTCAAGCAACCTAAAGTCCTCGGCAAGTTTTTCATGAACCACACCAAACTCAATCTTGTCCTTTTTAGCCCTTTTGCATTTAGCAATAGCATGATCACGTTCTTTGATGAGTCTATTAACAATAATGTCATTGGCCTCATCAAGCCCTTCAAGTTTTAGTTCAAGGGACATCCTAGTCTCTTGTTCTTCTTCTAGAGCATTGTTTAAGGCCTCTAGCTCAATCATGTGTTCATGCCCAAGTTTACACCTTACATCTAGAAGTTCTTGTGTGTGGGAAAGTTGATCTAAGATGTTCCCAAAATGTATCTTAGCATCCCCTTGTAAGTTAGTCATAAATTCATCGAAAGCAATTAATTCCCTTTTTACATCAAGAGATATCTCATCATCACTTTCATCATTAGCTAAGGGAGTGGAGTGAGATGATGAGGATACCTCCGTTCCTCTTGCCATAAGGCAAGTGACGTTCTTGATGGGAGTGTTCTCATTTGGGGAATCGAAGAGTGAGAATGTCGGAGTAGAAGTGGTGGCTAGAGCCGCCACACCATTAGATGTTTCCTCTTCCTCATCTTCACCATCTTCATTGTCGGAGGAGTATTCTTCATGAGTGATCAAGACAATTTCTCCCGACATCTTGTTGATGGGATTCTTCTTGATGAAGGGTTTCTTGTAAGGTGCTTTGGGAGTCTTCTTCAACACGAGCTTACCCCCATGATCTTCTCTCTTATCATAGGGGAAACTCGCCACAAAGTGATAGCGGTCACCACAATTGAAGCAAGTTTTCAATCTAGTGGTATTTTCTCTTTTCCCATTTGGGTTACTTTTTCGTTGCATTTCCATCTTGGCCTTGGCGGGGTTCTTCCAAAAGTTCTTTGCATAGAAGGCCATATATTGACTATGAGCAATCTTGACATCATCGGGGTGGTCCATGGAGAGGCATTCATCACTATCATCTTCATCACCATGTTCCACAACTTTGGCCTTCAAAGCAACGTTGACAACATTGCTCATACCAAGGGCACGAGCACAAGCATCTTTGGCATTCTTGGCAGCAACCTTGAAAGAGGCCATCTCTTGCATAACTTCATTGGAGGTTATGAGATGGTAGTTGTGTCTTCCTTGTAGGCTCTTCAAGTCGGTGGGCTCAAAGGGCATGAGTGCACTCACATATTTCCTTTTTATCCAAGCATCATCCACATGTGAGGCACCCACATTTCTAAAAGCGGTGGCGATGGTCTTGAGCCTACGGTACATGTCTTCATGATCTTAACCTTCCTTCATGTAGAAGCCTTCGGCTTCATTGCTCAGTGCATCATACCGGTTCCTTCTCATGCTCTCATTCCCAACAAACAACACCGTGAGAGCATCCCAAGCTTCCTTGGCGATGCTGAGGTGCTCAATGTGTGGGTAATCCTTTGTACCCAAACCTTGTTGAATCATGTGCAAAGCGGTGGCATTGAGTTGAATATTGACAACTTCTCTTCTTGTCAAGTTGTTTGGATCCCCAATATAGAGTCCTTGTTCGATGATGTTCCAAAGTTCAATGCAAGAGCTGCACCCATGAGTTTTCATTAGAGATTGCCATTGAGCAAAAGTAGTAGATGCTTCAAGCTTAGGTGGGTCACCTCTATTGTTTACATGAGGGTGAGGGATTGGAGGGTCGGGAGAGTACCATCAATCACGGTGCTCACCATTCCCACCATCATTTTGTGTGGAGGAATTAGTGTTGTCTTGTTTACCCCCCACTGCCATACCCTCGGGTGATACCAGAGTATTACCCTTGGGTACCACATATGGAGGATCCTCTTGAGGAGAAGGGGATGATGAGCCATCCTTATCTTTAACAAGTTGCTCAAGTAACTTGTGCAATTGTTTGATCTCGTTGCCCAAGGTGGATCTCAATCTAGCTTCCAAGTTATTGAGATCATCCATGGTCACCGAGTGGATAGACTCACCATCACCTTCCCCTTCTTTGCTACCCATATACTCTTAGGCGATAAAGCCCGAATAAACAGCCGAGGCTCTGGTACCAATTGAAAGGATCGTATGGGCACCTAGAGAGGGGGGGTGAATAGGTGCTACTTCAAATTTTCTTCTTTTTGAAATTAAGGTTTGAAAATAAAGATAAATTCTCTAGATAAGGAAACTAAGGTGAATTTACCTATATGAGAAACAAGCACTAGCAAACACAACACTAAGCAAGAACAAGTAAGTAAAGTGTGGTAAAGGATAGAAGTAACCAAAGTGGTGGAAGCGGAGACACAAGGATTTGTTTCCTGTAGTTCCTTACTTTTGAGGGGAAGTACGTCTACGTTTGGAGAGGGGGTGGTTTCAAACCACCAACACCACGAGAGGCCTCCCTTGTTCTCCGATGAATCTCACCCCAACGGGATCGATCCACCTTCCACTATATCGGCAACCTTCGAGGTGGAAGCCGGCACCTTTACAACAAGTTCGGGGCACACATCCACAACTTAATTGGAGGCTCCCAAATACAAGCAAGCCGTCAAGACAATCAAAGATAAGCTTGTAAGAACCAAATCTAGAACTAGGGTTTCCAAAGAAAACACTAGAGCAATGGGGGACCTCAAGTGAATGAGGGGGAAATGAAGATCACTTTTGGTGAAGTAGTAGATCAAGGCCCCCTCCTTCGATTATCCAAAGATCAAAGACTTTGTATGGTGGAGTGAAGAGATCTTGGTGATTTGGTGGCTCAAATGGAGGTAGTAGTCTTCAATGCAACGAGCAAATTGTCCCAAGGTAGGTGGAGGGGTATTTATAGATCCCAGAGCAGATCTGGCCGTTGGAGCATTTAATGCAGCGTCAGTACCGGATTGGCAAGCAGTAGTACCGGAAAACACCAGTACTACCGGCCCGGTACCGGAAGTGCATTCATCAAAGCACATATGCCCCAGCCACCAGCGGTATCAATTTGTGGTGCTACCGCAAAGCGGTAGTACCGCCCCTAGGATACGGTACTACCGGACGCATGCGGTAGTGCCGCATTTTGATACCGCGGAGGGAAGTGGCATTTGCCAACTTGCCAAAAACTCTCTGCCACGCTAGGTACTAAAATGCGGTACTACCGCATTTTGGTACCTAGGCGGGCAGTAGCTTTTGGGACCTTGTAAAAAGCTTCTGCCGCGCTAGGTACTAAAATGCGGTACTACCGCATTTTAATCTGGCAAGTGACGATAACTTTGACAAGTTGCAAAAAGCTTCTGCCACGCTAGGTACTAAAATGCGGTACTACCGATTTTTAGTACCTAGCCTAGTAGAGCTTTTTTGCAACTTGCCAAAACCTACTGCCGCGCTAGGTAGCAAAAAGCGGTACCACTGCTTTTTGGTACTGCGGCAGGCAGAAGGTTTTGGACCGTTTGTCCAAACACACTGCCAAACCCAGTAGCAAATGCCAGTACATACGGTACACTGCAAACCCCCTTTTAATACAACATGTGGTACACTTGGCAAATGATTAGTCCGATGTGTGTGTTGTTATAAACACCAAAATTACTAGGGAATGCTCTTTCAGTCATCCTTTGTATAGGTCAATGGGACGGCACCATACTATGGCTAGGATGAACGGGAGGCCGAAGTGAAGCTCGACAAAGGGCTGCCGTCGCCGGAGAAGAAGAAGAAAGGGGAGGCAAGGGCACGGGCGTGGGGCTGGCTCACGTGGATAAGCTGTGGGTCCGACGCTCACATGATAAGTTGTGGGTCCCATGCTGATCTGGATAAGTGGAGAGAGGTGTCCACTACGGGAACCAACTTAACGCGGCCCCACTTGTCAGCATGTAACAGCAAGGGTCCACTACGGGACCTGACATACCATAGCCCCACTTGTCAGCACGTAATGGCGATAGTCCACTACGGGACCCGACTGAATGTGGCCCCACTTGTCAATATCTAACTACAAGGCTGACGGAAAGCGAATTTTAGACTGTGCGAGAGTTTGATAATAGGAGATGGGCAAAAGTGAGGAAAATCTAAGCGTCTAGGGAAAACTGAGTACAACAAAGGAACCAAGGGCAGGAAAATAGAAATCCCTTTTATCATGGCCTCTTGGGCATATCTCCAACAGTCTCCCACTTGCACTGGAGTTAATAATATAGATTACATGGTAATATACCTAACACCCATGGTGGTCTGGTGTTGGTCATGTTTTTCCCTAGGGAGAGGTTTAGTCAACAGATCCGCCACATTCAGATATGTGTGTACTTTGCAAATCTTTATGTCACCATCTTGGACATGATCGCGAATAGCGTGAAAACGTAGCTTAATATGCTTCAGCTTCTTGTGTGACCTTGGCTCTTGCGCATTGGCTATGGAACCCATGTTATCACAGTAGATAGTCATTGGGTCCAACGCGCTGGGAACCACACCAAGCTCCGCAATGAACTCCTTCATCCATATCGCCTCTTGTGAAGCCTCCAAAGCAGCTATGTATTCCGATTCAGTTGAAGATCTCGCCACAACACTTTGCTTAGCACTCCTCAAGCTCAAAGTAAATATGTATCCATATTGTGATTTAGAATCATCCCGATCGGTGTTCCAACTAGCATCGGTGTAACCGTTTACAACGAGTTGTTCATCACCTCCATAAGAAAGAACCATATCATTAGTTCTTCTCAAGTACTTTAGGATATTTTTGACCGATATCCAGTGATCCACTCCTGGATTACTTTGATATCTGCTAGTTAAACTAACAGCATATGCAATATCTGGTCTTGTACATAGCATGGCATACATGATAGATCCTATGGCTGAGGCATAGGGAGTCTTACTCATCCTCTCTCTATCTTCTGCCATAGCGAGACTTTGAGTCTTACTCAAGTTCGTATTGGGAAACATGGGCAAGAACCCTTTCTTGCTATCTTCCATTCCAAACCTCTTTAGAACCTTGTCCAAATATGTACTTTGTGAAAGAGCTATTAAGCGTCTTGATCTATCTCTATAAATCTTTATACCTAATATATAATCAGCTCCACCAAGATCCTTCATTGAAAAACGATTATTCAAATAATATTTAACACTTTTAAGAAGTTCTATATCATTCCCAATCAACAATATGTCATATACATATATTACTAGGAATGCTATAGAGCTCCCACTCACTTTCTTGTAAATACAAGCTTCTCCATAAGTTTGTATAAATCCAATTTTTTTGATCACCTTATCAAAACATTGATTCCAACTTCGGGATGGTTGCTTCAATCCATAAATGGATCATTGAAGTTTGCATACCTTGTTAGCATCTTTAGGATCGACAAAACCTTTGGGTTGTACCTGATACATTAAAAACGTATCTATAATTTATGATGCTCCATGCTTGTTTTATATCATTTGTCTTATATTTTTTCTACACTTTGAGGTGTTTTTATACCTTTTCTGGAACTAACCTATTAACAAGTTGACACAGTGCCAGTTGCCTGTTTTCTTCTGTTTTTGGTTCCAGAAAGGCAGAAAATCAATATTCTCGGAATTGGACGGGACAAAAGCCAAAGTCATTATTTTCCCGGCGCAAGACGGAACCACGAAGCAGAGCCGGAGGGGGCCACAGGGTGGCCGCACCCCCTAGGCGTGGGCAATCCCTGGAGGCACCCATAGGGGGTGTGGGCCCCCTGGCTCCACACCGACCTTGACTCCTGCGCCTATAAGAAGCCTCCGACCCAAAAACCCTAAATCATCCAGAAGAAATCCACAAAAACCTCTGATGCGCCGCTGCCATCGAAGGGGAGATTCGGGGGATAGAAAGTATCTATTCTGGCACCCTGCCGGGACGGGGAAGTGCCCCCGGGATCCATCTCCATCGATCTCCACCACCATCTCCATCACCATTGCTGATTCCCATGATGAGGAGGGAGTAGTTCTCCTTCGAGGCTAAGGGCTCTACCAGTAGCTATGTGTTCATCTCTCTCTCTATGCATGATATTGTGGTCATGAGCTTTGTAATCAAGTAGATCTACCTTGCTACTCAAGTGCTTCATTAGATCTCTGATCTCTCCATGTGTGTGAAAGTGACATCATGCACGCCATGGTGGCACTTAGATTTGAGTCTACATAAATACTCTTTGTGCTTTAATAGATCTATGCTTTTCCCCACGTGTGTGAAAGTGACAGCGGGCATACCGTGTGTGGCACTTTGGCTAGATTGAATATTTGTTATGAGTTATATTTGGAGTTGGATGTCTCTATGACATTGTGGTGTTTGTTGGAACCATCTAGCACTCAAGGTGACAGTGTGGGGTTATCTAGATTGGGGAAGGCGGACTTTGAGGTGTGCTGTTATAGCCCTACCATGGATTGGAGTGTCCAACCGGAGAGTAGTTAAGAGTAGTATCATGAAGAGAGGATATTTATATGAGAGAGTGTTCACTAGTGAAAGTATGATCCCTAGGCCTTGTTTCTACACATTGAAACACCGTTTGCATCTAGATCTGTTGCATGTTTGCTTGCTTCCTTCTTGTTGCCTTTAGTCTTTGCCTCACTGTCAAGCTATTTTCTTGCACCGTTACCACTTGTATTTCACTATCTCTTCACTGAACTAGTGCACCTATACACCTGACAAGTGTATTGGGTGTGTTGGGGACACAAGAGACTTCTTGTATCTTGATTGCAGGATTGCTTGAGATGGAATACCTTTGACCACTTCCTCCCTGAGTTCGATAAATCTTGGGTAATCCACTTAAGGGAAACTTGCTGCTGTTCTACAAACCTCTGCACTTGGAGGCCCAACAACTGTCTACAAGAATAGAAGTGCGTACACATCAAGCTCTTTTATGGCACCGTTGCCAGGGAGGAAAGGTAAAAGGCACTCACACACGTTACCCCATGTCAACAGCAATCCAGAAAGCTCTTTTCTGGCGTTGTTGTCGTGGAGGTAAGGTAAAAGGTACTCACATCCTCCAGTGTGAGTGCTCGAAGTTATTTCCTTTAGATTCTGCAATTTTGTATTTTTGTTTCTTGTTTTCACTAGTTAGGCTTAATGGAAAACAACAAAAATATTAGAGAGCTTTATAGTGTTTATCTTGAGTTAGGACATGAAGTGTTTGAAGAGAAAATTAAAAAACTATGGAGATTTATTTGCATGCTAATAGCAATATTATTAGTATGAATTCTTTGGACACCATTGTTGCTAATACTATGGAAACGTCTAAGCTTGGGGAAGCTAGTTTTTATGAAAATGATCTTTTTAGTTCCCCAGCTTTGGAAGATAGCTATTCTATTCCTTATGATGATACTAAACCTCCAATATATGATGACTACAATGATGAGTATGATATTTTCAGTCCACCTACTATTGAGGAGAAAGTTAATTGTGATTACAATATGCCTCCTATATTTGATGATTATGGTGATGAGAATGATAGTGATAGCTATTTTGTTGAATTTGCTCCCACGCCGATTAATAAGAATGACTATGCTTATGTGGAGAGTAATAATAATCATTTTATGCATGTGGCTCATGATAAGAATATTTTATGTGATAGTTATATTGTTAATTTTATTCATGATGCTACTGAAAGTTATTATGAGAGAGGGAAACATGGTTTTATGCACCTCAACAATATTAAGTTTCCCCTCTTTATGTTGAAATTTTTGAAATTGCACTTGTTTTGCTTTCCTATGCTTGGTGCTTTGTGCTTTCATAACTTGTTTCTTTGCAAGATTCCTATGCATAGGAAGTGGGTTAGACTTAAATGTGTTTTGAATTTGCTTATTGATGCTCTCTTTTTCTTCAATTCATATTTCTTATGTGAGCATCTTCTCAAACTATCAAGCCTAACTTAAAGGCGTTAAAGAAAAGTACTTGTTGGGAGATAACCCAAGAGTTTTCTTGAGTCTTGGAAGTCATTACTTTTGTAATGACCTCTCCTTATCCTTTTTGTTTGCTTTATGTGCCAAGAATGACCTCTAATGAGAGGGAAGTAAGATTTGGGGAGTTGCTGTCTCGAAACAGATTTATGTCCTCCACCATAAAAATTCGTGAGGAGTCTCTGTAACTCGGATTGAGCTGAAAATTTACGAATAAATCCCCTAGTATGTTATCTAACTTTATTTAGTTCAACACGTTTTGATTTGAGCAACAGAAGGTCTTAGAAAAAATCGGTTTCTACCTACTGGTCTGTTTTGACAGATTTCTGCCATTATTTGCATTTGCTTCTTATTGATTCCTTTTTGAGTTCTCTTTTGGGGAATTGAGCTTTTTGAAGGAGTTACTACAGTAGCTTGTGTTTTTAGTGAAAAGTATCGCTGTTCCAAAGCTTTGCCTAAAGTTCTATTATCTTTTGAATACACTAATGTTGCTAATGAAGATTGTTTGAAGTTTTGTATAAAGGAAAATTTCCAGGTGTAGAGAAAGAATGATGTAATAAGATAAAGAATGGACAAAACCTCAAGCTTGGGGATGCCACCCCGTGTCACCCCAAGAAATATTCAAGAGGTACAAGCGTCAAAGCTTGGGGATGCCCAAGGCATCCCCTTCTTCATCAATAAAAATCTCAGGTCTTTCTAGACACTTCGTTTTTATTGTTTCATGCATTGTTGTGTTGTTCTTGGAGCGCCTTAGTTTTCATTTTTGGTTTTAGTTTGCTTAGTTTGCTTGAGTAAGTCCTTTGGTTACACCACACTTCTTTTGGAGAGAGACACACTCGGTTTCCATTGCCTAGAACACTCTAGTTTTCACTCTTATTGTTTTGTGAGTGATCACTTTTGCTAGCACTGCGTTCAGCCTTAGTTTTCTTGTGATTTAAGCTTAGAACTTTTTAGTTATTCTTTGTGGATTTGTGAAACAATATCACTGATATTTGTTGCTTATTATCTTTGTGAGTTGTTTCAAATAAGTTGTTTGGTGTTGGAAAAGAGTAGAAAGCTTCATGCTTATAGTGGTACAAAAGGGAGCTTGTTTTGAGTGTGGCTTAGACTTTAGCATGACATGCTAGGTGTTGTTTTGACCTTATGCTTAGTGATTATTGCTGTAGCATGTCTTGTTCCAAACAATTGGGATTGCTTAGTGTGCCTTGAATAAATTATGCATTGTTTTAGCATGCAAAAGCATAGTATTATGGTATTATCCTTTGATGCTTTGTTTGGGTTGACTTGGCACATGCTCACACCATGTTATGACTATGAACAAGTCACCATAGCCTATATGATCATTTAGTCCTTGACTTGTGGTACCACTTTATGCTTTGATTAGTAATGTTTTGTCGCTCTTCATGATTATGGCCATTATTGCCCTCTTAGTTGGTTGCTCCCAGTCTTTTGCTAGCCTCCACGTGTATGAGTAAGCTCTACCCATGCTTCCAACTCCCAATAAACCAAGTTATTCCAAAGTTTCCACTATAAATTCCTATGCATGGTGTGTTACACCATTCCAAGTATATTCTTGTTTTCAGCTATCTTCCAATTAAAAACTATTTTGTTATGTGAAAACTTAGTGATTAAAGCCATCACGAACTTGATGACACACTTTATATTCTTTGCCCCTAATAAACTTGAACCATTGTGTCGTCTATTTTGTATATGCTTGCACTTATACGTCGGAATTCACAGAACCATGCTGCCATGGGGAACGTTTTCAACATTGCACTTGCACTTTGTACTCAGTTGATATCATGATCTTTTGTCTATGGATGTCACTGGTGTGAAATAAAGAGGGAACTTGTAAGTCCATGGACTTTGTATTTTTTGTTAGAGAAATGCCTGGGCCGCTAGCCTAAGCCATGCCTAATCATGGTGGAAACTTGCAACATCACCATAGTGAGCTATCTATGAAGCATCCTCAATAAAAAGCTATGCACATAGTAAATAAAAAGATTGCTGAGATGCTCATTGTCTGCTTGCCTTGTAATTTTGGTTATGGGATAGCTCATGTACCATGTGTAAGGGGTACCCCGTTGGCGGTTCTCAATGATATGCAAATACTTACAATGACAAGAACTTATAGGTGACTGAAGTTGAGTAGCATGAGGTGTGGCCCTCGTATTCAAGGGACTTGAGATTTCCAACTTATACTTCGTCAAGCATATACTCCATCTTTGTTCACTTTAACCTTAATCACTTCAAGATGCTTATGATAGGGGCAATGAGGGCTGAAAGCTAACAAGTACCATAATTTTTGGAAGCTCTTTTTGAAACTTGAAATCCCTGCTTCCTTTATAAAAGGCCTTTCTTTCACCACTATTGAGTCTCTACCTTCTACCTTTAGGCACCATTAAGAGAGCATAGTTGTCATTCTGTGTGCAGTGTTCCAAAGCTTATTGATTGATGCATATTGTGATATTACTTGTTCTTGTATCTAGTCACTCTTATGAACTTTGAAGGTGTCATATGCATCTATTTGCTACTCTATGAGGGACAAGCTGATTACCACTATGCCATGTTTTCTGTATGTGAAACAAACAAACGTTTTTCAATGCATGTTATTCATGATCTTTGTTTGTAGCCTTTCGTTTTGCATGCATAGTTACTTTGTCTTATTGTTAGAACTCCATCTTTCATGCACATGTTTAGAGTTCTTCAATCCTAGATTTCAATGCTTGCAACTGGTTTGATCTTGGTTTTGATGGTGCATGTGTCCTCAAAAATTATTCTTTTTATCACTTACCTACTCGAGGACGAGCAGGAGTTAAGCTTGGGGATGCTTGATACATTGAAAACGTATCTATAATTTTTGATGCTCCATGCTTGTTTTATATCATTTGTCTTATGTTTTGTCTACACTTTGAGGTGTTTTTATATATTTTCTGGAACTAACCTATTAACAAGTTGCCACAGTGCCAGTTGCCTATTTTCTTATGTTTTTGGTTCCAGAAAGGCAGAAAATCAATATTCTCGGAATTGGACGGGACAAAAGCCAAAGTCATTATTTGTCCCGGAGCAACACGGAACCACGAAGCAGAGCTGGAGGGGGGCCACAAGGTGGCCGCACCCCCTAGGCGCGGGTAAGCCCTGGAGGCGCCCATAGGGGTGTGGCCCCCCTGGCTCCCCACCGACCTTGACTCCTGCGCCTATAAGAAGCCTCCGACCCAAAAACCCTAAATCATCTAGAAGAAATCCACGAAAACCTCTGCTGCGCTGCCACCACCGATAGGGAGATTCGAGGGACAGAAAGTCTCTGTTCCGGCACCCTGTCGGGACAGGGAAGTGCCCCTGGAGCCATCTCCATCGATCTCCACCACCATCTCCATCACCGTTGCTGATTCCCATGATGAGGAGGAAGTAGTTCTCCTTCGAGGCTAAGGGCTCTACCAGTAGCTATGTGTTCATATCTCTCTCTATGCATGATATTGTGGTCATGAGCTTTGTAATCAAGTAGATCTACCTTGCTACTCAAGTGCTTCATTAGATCTCTGCTCTCTCCATGTGTGTGAAAATGACAGCGTGCACGCCATGGTGGCACTTAGGTTTGAGTCTACATAAATACTCTTTGTGCTTTAATAGATCTATTCTTTTCCCCACCTGTGTGAAAGTGACAGCGGGCATACCGTGTGTGGCACTTTGGCTAGATTGAATATTTGTTATGAGTTATATTTGGAGTTGGATGTCTCTATGAAATTGTGGTGTTTGTTGGAACCATCTAGCGCTCAAGGTGACAGTGTGGGGTTATCTAGATTGGGGAAGGCGGACTTTGAGGTGTGCTGTCATAGCCCTACCATGGATTAGAGTGTCCAACCGGAGAGTAGTAAAGAGTAGTATCATGAAGAGAGGATATTTATATGAGAGAGTGTTCACTAGTGAAAGTATGATCCCTAGGCCTTGTTTCTAAACATTGAAACACCGTTTCCATCTTGATCTGTTGCATGTTTGCTTGCTTCCTTCTTGTTGCCTTTAATATTTTCCTCACTGTCAAGCTATTTTATGGCACCGTTACCACTTGTATTTCACTATCTCTTCGCCGAACTAGTGCACCTATACACCTGACAAGTGTATTGGGTGTTTTGGGGACACAAGAGACTTCTTGTATCTTGATTGTGGGATTGCTTGAGAGGGAATACCTTTGACCACTTCCTCCCTGAGTTCGATAAACCTTGGGTAATCCACTTAAGGGAAACTTGCTGCTATTCTACAAACCTCTGCACTTGGAGGCCCAACAACTGTCTACAAGAATATAAGTGCGTAGACATCAGTACCATATACAACTCTTCACCAATGTCACCATTGAGGAACGCCGTTTTGACATCCATTTGCCATGTCTCATAATCATTATATACAGCGATTTCTAACAAAATTTTCACAGACTTTAGCTTCACTACCAATGAGAAAGTCTCATCATAGTCAACTCCTTGAATTTGTCGGAGCCCTTTCGCGAGAAGTCGAGCTTTATAGATGGTTACATTGCCATCAACATATGTTTTCTTCTTGAAAATCCATTTGTTCTCGACACCCTTGTGGCCATCCGATAAGTCCACCAAAGTCCATACTTGGTTTTCGTACATGGATTCAATCTTGGATTTCATGGCTTCTTGCCATTTGATGGAATCTGGGCTCATCATCGCTTCCTCATATGTCGCAGGGCCGTCGGTGTTATCCACCAACATGACACTCATAACAGGATCATACCAATCGGGAGTGGTCCGAGTTATCTTTGACCTGCGAGGTTCAGTAGTAACTTCATTGGAAGTTTCATGATCATCATCATTAGATTCCTCTCTTATTGGTGTAGGCGCCACAAGAACTTCTTCCAGTGCCGCGCTACTCTCAAATCCGAGACAAGGTTCTACAACCTCGTCGAGTTCTACTTTCCTTCTAGTCACTTCTTTCGAGAGAAACTCCTTCTCGAGAAAGTATCCATTCTTGGCAACAGAGATTTTTTTCCTTTGGATCTATGATAGAAGGTATACCCAATAGTTTCCTTTGGGTATCCTATGAAGACACATTTTTCCGCTTTGGGTTCAAGTTTTTTGGGATGTAACTTCTTTACATAAGCTTCGCAACCCCAAACTTTAAGGAACGACAATTTAGGTTTCTTCCCAAACCACAATTCATACGGTGTCGTTTCAACGGATTTAGATGGTGCCCTATTTAAAGTGAATGCGGTTGTTTCTAATGCATAATGCGGTGACCCAGCATACCACTGCATGATGTAGTATACTATAGTCGTTGACATAACACCAATGAAACACCGTTCACTAGTATTACATCTCTCAGAGTGGTACAACAGAAACACAGCAGGTCCAATACATGGATAAAGTTTACAACTCACTCTATACACAAGATCCAGAGAACACTCTAGGTTAAAGAGAGAGAAAGAAACTTCTTACATAGAAGAATAAAAAATAAACAACTCAAATGTAGGGTTCGCATCATAGAAAACAAAAAAATTCCTACGATGTGAACTATGTACCAAGATCTATCTATTAGATACAAACAACGGGCGGATGTATATCCGTAGAGAACATACCCTTGAAGACCGACAAAGCTTAACGAGTTCAACTCGTGGTTGATGTAGACGATCTCTTGCCGATCTCAAGATAGAGAGGAAGTCCTAGAGCCGCAAATCAGCAGCGCATCCGTGCTCGCACACACGTTCGAGGCACCGAGCAACCTCCGCCTCCTCGCTCCAGCGATGCAGCGGAAGCACAACTCTTTCTTGCCGAATAGCCACCGGGAACATGTATCTCGCTAGTCCGAGACCATGGGGGATAAATTCTAGAGGGGGAGAGAGATCCTTCACGAGGAGGTGTGAGTGAGAAGTGAGAGGAGGGGCTCCTTTTATAGGAGGAGGGGCACCCAAGGGGGTGACCGCCGACCATGGGGGCTGCCCCCTCCCCTCCTTCATTCATGTGGGTGGACACTGCACTCACAAAATGGCCCTTCAATTTTCTCCACTCAAAAACCCACTCAAATTCCCATTAAATTTCCACCAAATTTAACGCAAACTCTCATTAAATAAAACTCTTTTATTTTATTCAGAATTTTGTCAATTACTTTAATGACAAACATTCACAAATAACCCCTTGCTAGAATTCTATTTCACATGCATAACCACTTTATGCAATTTCACCCGAAAACCTGTTTCGGTATCCAGTGAAATAAATTCCTGCGCTTGTTCATTCTTTCAGCATGAAACTTTTGCTCCAATTGGATGTCGGTGTCTCTTAAGTGTGTCACCCTACGGTTCGTGAATAATGCGGACATGATCGAGACCCCTCTCGGATCAATAATCAGAAGCGGAATCTGGAGACCCATACTGACTCCCACACATTCAACGATGACTTTCTTGTGATCGTCGGAACCTTTTTACGCTAGTATCTTAATCCCTTTGTTTCACGATATATTACATGTCCGAGATTCGATCATCGGTATCTCCATACCTAGTTTGATCTCGTTACTGACATGCACTCTTTTCTTGTTCGCGTGATATAACATTCTAGTGATCAAATCACTTGCTTGCAAGCTAATCAATGTGATATCAGCGAGAGGGCCCAGAGTATATCTATCCGTCATCGGGATGAAAAAATTCCACTCTCGATCCATGAGCCTCAACATAACACTTTATTAGTTCTGAATCCATCTTTATAATCACCATGTTACGGTGTGACGTTTGATGTTATCAAGAAACTCTTCTGGTGTTAGTGATTGACATGATCTCATGGTCTAAGGATTAGGATCACTTCGTAAGTTGTTATAGCAATATAAACTCAATGACTTTGATCGTAATGCTATACTTCGGATGAATGTTCATCACACCATTACACTAATGTTGTGATCCCGTTATTAACAACATCCAATGTCCATGATCAAGAAACCTTGATCATCTTGTTAATCAAAGAGCTAGTTTATGAGAGAGGCATAACTAGGAACTTTCTGTTTGTTTATTAAACACACATGTATTAATATTTCCGTATTAATACAATTATAGCATGCAAAATAAACATCTATCATATACTTGGAATACACATAATTAACACTTTATTATTGCCTCTCAGGGCATATTCCCTTTAGTCTCCCACTTTCACTAGAGAAAATAATCTAGTTACATAGTGATAAATCTAACACCCATCGAGTTATGGTGTTGATCATGTTTTTCTCTAGGGAGAGTTTTAGTCAACGGATCTGCTACATTGAGATCCGTATGTACTTTACAAATCTTTATATCTCCATCCTTGACATGCTCGCGGATGGAGTGAAACCGGCGCTTAATATGCTTGGAATGCTTGTGAGACCTTGGCTCTTTGGCATTGGCAATGGCACCATTGTTGTCACAATAGATCACCATTGGGTCCAACGCGTTTGCAACCACTCCTAGTTCGGATATGAACTGTCACATCCCAAGATTTTCCAAATCTTGTAATGTGAAAAATAAATGAATAAAATAAAACTTTATTGATTTTCAGGGTGAGAAGAAACTTTTGGTTCCATTTGGAAACTTTCAAAACCTATTTGGATCAAATAAAATCCTAAAGGGATTTAAAAAGTTAAATAAACAATAAACTTAAAATATTTAAAATTACTATTTTGGATCTTTTAAATAAAAGATTTGGTTTTCAAAAGAAAAGATAGATTTATAAATAAATATTATTTTATAGAGCCAAATTAAACCCTGGCCAAGTTTTTGTAATAAAATGTATTGTTTTGATAAAAATAATAAAGGATTGTTTAAATAAAATAATAAGGATTAATATCCAAATTTTATTAAAGCAAAGGCTTTTACCATTTTAAATAAAACACTAAAACTTATTTATTTATTTTAAAAATAAGTTTTCCAAGTATTTTATATTCTCAATTAAAACCTACTGAAGTGTTTTTTTGGTTTATTTTAGATTTTAAAATAATTATTCTAATAAAACAAATCCTATTTGATTTAATAACTAAGGTCCATTTTATTTAATTATTAATGGAACCTAAAATAAAAATGTTATTTTATTTTAAATAAGTTTTCCAAATATCTTTTATTTTCAAATAAAACCTACTGATTTGGTTTTGAAAATATTTGGATTTCAAATGGAGTTTTTTTAAATAAATTAAAACCCATCTAATTTATTAACTAGTGTCCATTTTATTTAATTATAAATGGACTCTAAAATAAAAATATTATTTGATTTTGAATTTTGGTTTATGTTGATAAACAGAACCAAATTCAACACAAGTATGGTGATTGTTTGAATTGTTTGAATGATTGTTTTGTTGTTGATTTGTTTGTTTGATTTTCAAAAACAGAAATTGATTTGGAAAATGGAAAAATAGTTTCAGAACAAAAAAAAAGGGAAACCAGCCAGCCCAGCCGGCCAGCCCAACAGCCCAGTCCAGCCCACCTGTTCCCTCGCCCCCGAACCGTTTTCTTCACCGCGAAAGAAACCCGCGAGGACACTGATGAATGGACCCTCCCCCTCACTCCCTTTCTCGCTGACACTAGGCCCCACAGCCACGCTCCCTTCTTCCCCACCCGCGGACTATGCTTCCCCCTCGCCGGCCGTTGCAGACGGAATAAATCCGGCGTAATACGTCTTAATCACGCGTTGAATCAGCCCCGTGACCGCGCGCATTTAAGCGTCCCTCTCCCCTCTCTGGTTCCCCTCTGTCGCCAGACCTCTCTTGCCCCCAGGCTGTCGAATTTAGCTCAAACACTCCCTCTATTCCGACGACGTTCCGGTGCAAATTCCGGCGACCCAGCGCCGCCCCTTTCCTCAACGACCACGCACACATACTCCACACGTCCTGGCGCATCACCCCGTGCCACTGGTTCGCCCGCGAGTGCCCTGCAAGCTCGGCAACGTCTTCGACTGAGCGCCACCGCCTAACCACATCAGCTCCGGTGACCCTCCCCGTAAGCCCCGTCCTTCCCCCTTCCTCTAGAGGACAACGCTACACCCAGCGTTCCTTCACGCTTCTAATGCCCCCTGTTTCGCGTCCTGTCGCACCTTGTAGGATCATCTCCAACAGCACCAGAGCACGCCGTCGCTAGAAGGAACTCCGGCGAGAAATTATCGCTACCCTCGTACGCCCCCTGCTTCCCGGAGAGCACGTTGAGCATCAACATCGATCAGCGAACCAGGTGAGCAGCCTCTACCTCCTTCTTGCTTCCTGCAACGCCGGCGACGCCACTGTCAAGCCGCCGCCGCCGCGCGACAGAGTCCAGCGCCGCCAGTTCTAGGTCATTAGACTAGGACCGTTGGATCTTGATCCTGAGGCTTAGATAGGACCACTTAAAACCGAAGGGGTATGCGATCTGTGCCGTGCGATCCCACTTTGATCTAACGCTCCATAGCGATCGATCCGCACGAAGCGGTACCGACCAATCGCGGCGCGACGCGTGGCCAGTTTCTGTTTAAAATAGAATTTGAAATCAGATTTAAAAGCCATTTTGAAACCCTTATAACTTTTGATCCACACGTCCAAATTTTGCAAACTTTATATCAATGGAATCAATGGGACAAGCCCTAGCCAACCATGCCTTTTGTTTAGTAAAATGCTTCTGGAAAAATGGTTGTTTTTGCAGAAACTTTTGTATGCTTGTTTAGGTTGTGAAAATTATTCAAAAATGATTTTGGGGATAAAATCTTTGGCAATTGGATTGATTTGAACCTACTGACCATAGGAAACACTTTGTGGATTCAAAAATGTATTTGGTGAAACAAAATAATGATTCTTTGATTTAAAACCATTTCTAGTCAAATAGAAATGTGGTTTATTCACTAAAAATGGTTTTGGAAGAAAACTTTTTGGAAATGTTTTGTTTTAAACTCTCTGACCCCAAACACCAAGTTTTATGGTTTGAAAACTTATTTTGTGAGACCTATAGATTAATGCCTTAGTAAAAAATTATTTTTACACCACATAAAATGATACTTTGTTTTGAAAATGGATTATAAAGTGAAACCTTTTGCAAATGACTTTGCCACTTTACAAAATGACCATTAGGTGTTTTCAAATGTTTATGACCCATTAGGAACCACTTTTTCAAACAAAACAAAGTTTGGCATGCTTGCATGCATTATCTTAGTTCTATGATTTTATGTGATGTTTTGCTTGATTGGTAGATTGAGTTGGTGCCTTGCTTGATTGAATTGTAGTGAATTGAAGAGTGTGATTGTTGCAAGGACAAGGAGTGAACCTATACCCTCTACCAAAAAGGCAAGTGATGCTTCATACTTTTTGTCCCATTACTTTCACTATGCATTAGTGTTTTTCTCTAAGTAAACTTGCATGGAATTTTGCTAAGTATAAACCTTGCTATAGGAAAACTAGTAGATGGAACCTTAGTGGAAATCTTCCTAAGTTAAGATTCCTATTACTATCAAGCTTAGCCTAGCTAATAGAAAACAAGGGTGGAAAATATATTCACACTATGAAAAATTTCTAAGTCCGAGGACTTGTGTTTTTGTTTAATAAAACAACTAAGTTAATGAATCACCTGGGTGGAATGGTAATTGCTTGGTGGATTTTGGTTGAGTGGTTCACAAGGCCCATGTCTATGGTTTACCATGTGTATCTCACTTGTGGATGGCCACCCAGGAACAAAGAGATTTGAGATGTCAAATGTTGAGAAGCTTCAAGTGCAACCACTTGGCATTATGGGCTCTGCCTGGATCATATAGGTTGTAAGAACTTAGCCATATGGACAGTTGGTGGTAGAGTTTGATAGGCTGGAACGCGTCCATTTTTGTTTAAGGGAAGGCTTCTGAAAGATCTTGTCTTGGGAAACCAAGTCTTGTGGGGAAAGTGCACCACCTCTTCAGAGTGTCAAATCTAAGTACTTAGCCATGTCCCTGGTAAAGGACAATTTGAGCATCAAGACATGGAAGCAATCAAGAATCTCATCATTCAAATTTCTAAGTTAAAAACTTGTGGTTGAACAAGGGTTAAAGGATCTTCAATCTTTGATTGAAAAAAATGATTTTGTCAAGCAAAAACTTAGTGTTTTCAAAAGTTAAGGAAAAATCTATTTTGAGCAATGCAAGCCTCAACTCCACTTAGCCAAATGCATCTAGATGATAGACTCCACTATACTACCATAGTATCACTTGCCAATACAATTCAAATGTATTGACCCTTGTGGCTGTAACTTGTATTGTTGCAGGTTTGATTGATTTTAGTGAAGATTGATTGATTAGGATTACAAAGTCTACAACCAACATTTGCCTGTGGCACTTTGAAGATGAAGGACCCCATGACTATAGTTATTCCGCTGCAATGTAATAGCCAATGAGCTATGTAAGATGTAATAAAATTATGTTATTCCTGGTTATAAAGTTATATTATGACCTTTGTTTCTTGATATTACATCTTAACTGTGGATGCTAGCTATTGATCCAGGGACTAGCATTGTAAACACAGGGGACTCCACCTTATATTGTGTAAAGGTTGGGACACTCCCTCTACATGAACTCCTTCATCCAAACTGCTTCCTGAGCCGCTTCTGAAGCAGCAACATATTTGGCCTCCGTTGTTGATCCCGCCACCACAGGTTGTTTGGAGCTCCTCCAACTAACCGCTCCGCCATTCATGAGAAATACGTATCCGGATTGAGACTTAGAGTCATCCAGATCGGTGTCAAAGCTAGCGTCAACATAACACTTAGCGACGAGCTCTTCTTCACCTCCGTATACAAGAAACATATCCTTAGTTCTGCATAAGTACTTAAGGATATTCTTGACCGCTATCCAGTGTTCCAAACCTGGATCCGATTGGTACCTACTAGTCGGACTAATAGCATGTGCCACATCCGGTCTTGTACATAGCATGGCGTACATTATAGAGCCTATGGCTGAAGCATAGGGGACTTTGTCCATTATCTCTCTTTCTTTCACCGAAGCCGGACTTTGAGTCTTACTCAATGTCTTGCCTTGCAACATAGGTAAGAACCCCTTCTTACTTCCGTCCATTTTAAACTTCTTTAAAATCTTATCAAGGTATGTACTTTGCGATAGCCCTATTAGGCGCCTAGATCTATCTCTATAGATCTTTATGCCCAATATGTATGACGCTTCACCTAGGTCCTTCATTGAAAATTTGCTGTTTAGATAACTTTTAACACTATTTAAAAGATCTATATCATTTCCGATCAATAATATGCCATCCACATATAATATCAGAAATGCCACATTGCTCCCACTCACTTTCTTGTAAATACAAGCTTCTCCATAAGTTTGGACAAATCCAAACTCTTTGATCACCTCATCAAAGCGGAGATTCCAACTTTGTGATGCTTGCTTCAATCCATAGATGGATCGCTAAAGCTTGCACACCTTGTTAGCATCCTTAGGATCGACAAAACCCTTTGGTTGTATCATATACAACTCTTCTTCAATATTACCATTGAGAAACGCGGTTTTGACATCCATCTGCCATATCTCGTAATCTAAATATGCAGCAATTGCTAACATATTCCTAACTGACTTTAGCATCGCTACGGGAGAGAATGTCTCATCGTAGTCAACTCCTTGAATTTGTCGAAACCCCTTTGCGAAAAGTCGAGCTTTATAGACGGTCACATTACCATCAGCATCAGTTTTTCTTTTGAAAATCCATTTATTCTCCACGGCCTTTCGGTCGTGAGGTAATTCCACCAAGTTCCAAACTTGATTTTCATATATGGATTCCATCTCGGATTTCATGGCTTCTAACCATTTGTTGGAATCCGGGCTCATCATCGCTTCTTCATACGTCGCAGGGTAATCATTTTCATCAACCATGAAATTCATGACAGGATTTCCGTCTGTACGGAGTAGTACTCTCTTCGGAGTTTCATGATCATTATCATTAGTTCCTTCTTCAACAGTGAAGCCAACTCCGGAACAACTTCCTTTGCGCTTACTCGCCATACTTTGAAGAGAAGGTTCAATAACCTCTTCGAGTTCTACCTTCCGACTACTCACACCTTTCGCGAGAAACTCTTTCTCTAGAAAGGATCCATTCTTGGCAACAAAAACCTTGCCCTCGGATCTGTGATAGAAGGAATACCCAATAGTTTCCTTAGGGTATCCTATGAAGACGCATTTTTCTGCTTTGGGTTCGAGTTTATCCGGTTGAAGTTTCTTCACTTAAACATCGCATCCCCAAACTTTAAGAAATGACAGCTTAGGTTTGTTTCCAAACCACAATTCATATGGTGTCTTTTCAACGGATTTAGATGGTGTCCGATTTAAAGTGAATGCAGCAGTTTCTAGTGCATAACCCCAAAATGACAACGGCAAGTCCGTCAGAGACATCATAGATCGAACCATATCTAATAAAGTACGATTACGATGTTCCGACACACCATTTCGCTGTGGTGTTCCGGCAGGTGTGAGTTGTGAAACAATTCCACGCTCTTTCATGTGAGTGCTAAACTCGTAACTTAGATACTCACCTCCACGGTCGGACCGTAGAAATTTGATCTTTCTATTACGATGATTTTCCACTTCATTCTGAAATTCCTTGAACTTTTCAAAGGTTTCAGACTTGTGTTTCATCAAGTAGATATAACCGTATCTACTCAAATCATCCGTGAAAGTAACAAAATAACGATATCCACCTCGCGTTGACACACTCATTGGACCACATACATCAGAATGTATGATTTCCAATAAATCTGTCGCCCGTTCCATTGAACCGGAAAACGATATTCTAGTCATCTTGGCCATAAGGCATGGCTCACATGTATCAAATGATTCAAAATCAAGTGATTCAAAAAGTCCATCTGAATGGAGCTTCTTCATGCGTTTAACGCCAATATGACCTAGACGGCAGTGCCACATATATGCGGATATATCATCATTAAGTTTAATCCTTTTAGCATCAACATTATGAATATGTGTAATATTATCATCGAGATCTAATAGAAATAAACCATTCATCATCGGTGCATGACCATAAAAGATTTCATTCATATAAATGGAACAACCATTGTTCTCGGATTTAAATGAATAACCACTTCTCATCAAACACGATCCAGATACAATGTTCATGCTCAGTGCAGGAACCAGATAACAATTATTCAAGTTTATAACTAATCCCGATGGCAAATGGATAGGCAGCGTTCCGACGGCAATCACATCAACGCTTGATCCATTGCTGACACGCATCTTGACCTCACCCCTTGCTAGCGGTCGCTTGTTCCGCAGCCCCTGATTCGAGTTACAAATATTAGCAACTGAACTGGTATCAAATACCCAGGTGCCACTGCGAGCACTAGTCAAGTACACATCAATAACATGTATATCATATATACCTTTGTTTGCCTTGCCGGCCTTCTTGTCTGCCACATACTTGGGGCAGTTGCGCTTCTAGTGGCCAGTCCCCTTACAATAGTAGCACTCGGTATCAGACTTAGGTCCAACTCGGGGTTTCTTTTCAGGCACGGCAACAGGCTTGCCGCCCTTACTTCCCTTCCGTTTTTCCTTCTTGTCTTTCTTGAAACCAGCGTTCCTATTGATCATCAATACTTGATGTTCCTTTTTGATCTCCACTTCTGCAGTTTTAAGCATTGACAGAAGCTCGGGGAGAGACTTCTTCATGCCTTGCATATTATAGTTCATCACAAAGCTCTTATAGCTAGGTGGCAGAGACTGCAGAACATGATGGATGCCTAAGTCAATGGGAATCGTTATTCCCAAGGACACAAGCTTATCGGCGTAACCCGACATCTTGAGTACATGCTCACTAACGGAGCTGTGCTCTTCGATCATGCAGCTAAAGAACTTTTCTGAAGCGTTGTAGCTCTCTACATCAGCATGTGTGTCGAAAATCATTTTCAACTCACCCATTGTATCAAATGCATTGCCGAAATGCTTTCGAAGTTTCGGCTCTAGCCCATACAATATGCCGCAATGAACTACGTTGTGGTCCTCCTGACGAGTCTGATAGACATTCTTCTCCTCGTCAGGGGCATCCTCAAAAGGTGGGGGGCCTAGCGGCGCTTCTAGCACATATTGCTTTTGTGCAGCAGAGAAGAGAATCCTCAAATTCATGGCCTATTTGGTAAAGTTGCTACCGTTTGTTGCAAGTTTCTCTTTCTCCATGAACACATTGAAATTAAAAGCAGGTGGTGCCATCTACAACAGAATTTGTAAAGTTTAGACTAATTGTATGATAGATTGAGTTCAACTAATCCATATTACGAATGAACTCCCACTCAAAAATGACATCCCTCGTGCCTTTTTGGTGATTACATGAACCAAATCCACTACACCAAGTCCGATCATCACGTGAGTCGGTATAGCTTCAAAGGCGAGCATCAAATGGGCATCATATCTACTATATGACTCATGCTTAACCTTTCGGTCCGTGTTCCGAGGCCATGTCTGTACATGCTAGGATCGCCAAGTTAGAACCTTAGTATTCGCGTGTGTAACTGTTTTACACCCGAAATATGGTCGTGGATCCAAGAACACCCGATCATCACGTGATGTCTTGGAGCGACGAAAACATAATCGGTGCATACTAAAGGAAGAACACATTCTTATCTTGATATTTAAATGAGGGATCATCTTATTATGCTAACAAAGCGCTAAACAAGCAATATAAGATGCTATCAAACATCACATGTTTATTAGTGAAATGATATGGTTCCCGCATATGATCTTATCATGTGCATCGTGGTATGATCACTATCATACCTATATGTGTAAGTCCAAGGTCTATGGAGATTACACGTTATGTATGTTGTAAGAGTATCATCTCATACTTCTACTTACAGCATCACCATATCATAACACTAGCCCAACAACAATCTAAACTAGACGCCTCTAATTTATCCATTGCAAGTTTTACGTGGCTTAGGGCTTTCGAGATAGAACCGTTCTTACCTACGAACATGAACCACAACAAGGATAACGAAATTGTTGACAACTCGTTGCAAAATAGATATTGACTATAGTAGGAGAGACAGACACCCGCTAGCCACTTATGCAAACTAGTTGCATGTCAAGCGTGGAACAGGTCTCATGTGCGAGGACATGTAAAGTTTGTCTGGGCCGCTTCATCCCACTATGCCACCAATATCCAAAATTACAACTAAGGAGCAATGACATAATCATCATCGCCCACATACTCATATGTGTACTACTCGTGTAAAGCATCTACGCATAGATCCGGCTCTGATACCACTGTAGGGTTCGCAACATAGAAAACAAAATATTTCCTACGATGTGAACTATGTACCAAGATCTATCTATTAGATACAAACAACGGGCGGATGTATATCCGTAGAGAACATACCCTTGAAGACCGACAAAGCTTAACGAGTTCAACTCGTGGTTGATGTAGACGATCTCTTGCCGATCTCAAGATCGAGAGGAAGTCCTAGCACCGCAAATCAGCAGCGGATCCGTGCTCACACACACGTTCGAGGCACCGAGCAACCTCCGCCTCCTCGCTCCAGTGATGCAGCGGAAGCACAACTCTTTCTTGCTGAATAGCCACTGGGAACATGTATCTCGCTAGTCCGAGACCATGGGGGATAAATTCTAGAGGGGGAGAGAGATCCTTCACGAGGAGGTGTGAGTGAGAAGTGAGAGGAGAGGCTCCTTTAATAGGAGGAGGAGGGCACCCAAGGGGGTGGCCGCCGGCCATGGGGGCTTCCCCCTCCCCTCCTTCATTCATGTGGGTGGACACTCCACTCACAAAATGGCCCTTCAATTTTCTCCACTCAAAAACCCACTCAAATTCCCATTAAGTTTCCACCAAATTTAATGCAAACTCTCATTAAATAAAACTCTTTTATTTTATTCAGAATTTTGTCAATTACTTTAATGACAAACATTCACAAATAACCCCTTGCTAGAATTCTATTTCACATGCATAACCACTTTATGCAATTTCACCTAAAAACCTGTTTCGGTATCTAGTGAAATAAATTCCTGCGCTTGTTCATTCTTTCGGCATGAAACTTTTGCTCCAATTGGATGTCGGTGTCTCTTAAGTGTGTCACCCTACGGTTCGTGAATAATGCGGACATGATCGAGACCCCTCTCGGATCAATAATCAGAAGAAGAATCTAGAGACCCATACTGACTCCCACACATTCAACGATGACTTTCTTGTGATCGTCGGAACCTTTTTACGCTAGTATCTTAATCCCTTTGTTTCACGATATATTACATGTCCGAGATTCGATCATCGGTATCTCCATACCTAGTTTGATCTCAATCGACATGCACTCTTTTCTCGTTCCCGTGATATAACATTCTAGTGATCAAATCACTTGCTTGCAAGCTAATCAATGTGATATCACCGAGAGGGCCCAGAGTATATCTATCCGTCATCGGGATGAACAAATTCCACTCTCGATCCATGAGCCTCAACATAACACTTTATTAGTTCTGAATCCATCTTTATAATCACCCTGTTACGGTGTGACGTTTGATGTTATCAAGAAACTCTTCCGGTGTTAGTGATTGACATGATCTCATGGTCTAAGGATTAGGATCACTTCGTAAGTTGTTATAGCAATATAAACTCAGTGACTTTGATCGTAATGCTATACTTCGGATGAATGTTCATCACACCATTACACGAATGTTCTGATCCCGTTATTAACAACATCCAATGTCCATGATCAGGAAACCTTGATCATCTTGTTAATCAACAAGCTAGTTTATGAGAGAGGCATAACTAGGAACTTTCTGTTTGTTTATTAAACACACATGTATTAATGTTTCCGTATTAATACAATTATAGCATGCAAAATAAACATCTATCATATACTTGGAATACACATAATAAACACTTTATTATTGCCTCTTAGGGCATATTCCCTTCAACAAATACTATCATACTAGTTAGACGAGTGTGCTAACTAATGGTCTGACATTGCTTCTATTGCAATACGCTACAAGAGTAGGTACTATGGTTGGAGATTCTACTATTATCTAATCAGTAACTTCGTCCTCACTTGAGTTGATGTATATGTTGACTTCCTTGACTTCCTTGAAGGGCTTTTAGCTGTTGATGATGATTCCTGGAGCATAACTTGATGTAGACGTCGTCTGTATTTGCTTCAGAATCTAGCAAGGGTTAAGAAGATACTTTGAGTACGAGCGTACTCAGCAAATTCACTAGAAAATGAGTGTTTGATGCACTATATCTACAGCCACAGACCGTAGGTCGTACGCAATGCAAGTTTTCGTAAACATTTCTTCAAGGGTTGCTTTTATTCTGAAAAGCTATGTCCGTCAGCCCTCACGGGTTTACTAGAACTTTCATGGAGTTCCTTTCCCGCCGCGTTCGCAGCTCCTTCCCGGAACAGGGAGTAACAAGTTACAGTTCTTACACTCTACATAGGTGCGTTACTTTACCCATGAGAGATCAACTCTTTGTTCACAACCAGGCAGCTTATTCCCGTACAGAATTCCATGATGTGAGGCCCAAAAGATGATCCAAGCCAATCATCACCCCCTTCGCGACCTCGCATGCCTCCTTGGTGTACACCATGCCAATGGTTTGTACAAACCATTAGATGCCAGAACTATCGTGGGACGTTGAGGGTTCCCACCCATATGTTTCATATCCTCTATGAATTACCAATTAATATGCATGCTACGAGGATAACAGCCATGACCTGCACATCCGGCTACATGTGAGAGGAAGAAGATACAGCTGAATTCTCCGTCCATTCCAAATTTCATGGTTAACGCGTGATATACGGCGCAAGAATCACTGGAGACATTGGTTGTTAAGTCCTAGATAATATGTTCCTTTACCACCGGAACTTTCCTAGTAGGTTATTACCTCAAGGTAAATAACCTATAATCACATAATTATGAAAATAGTGTTTTCGGACCTTTTTGAAATGCAGGTGATGACAACACAGGATTTGTAAAATACTTTACAGAAAATAATCAAAGGAAATGAGCAAGTGTGAACTTGCCTTTTGTGATTGCAATATTATGCACTCACGGTCTTCGAGACAATATAAGATCCAATATCTGAAATCACCATCATTGGTCTGGTAAGGACTAATGTTTAAAGAAGCAAGATGCTTTTATGCATAAGTAATGTGATGCACTTTATAAATGTGAATCCCGGGGATAACGTTGTTCTAGGGTTTGGATATCGGAAATGGTTATTTTAGAATGTGTTGTCCCTTTTAGATAAGTTTCATACTTATGCTTCTTATTAAGGCTTGTGAGTGTGTGTGAAACAACATGTAATTACAATATCATAAAACAATGAGACACACATAAATGTGAAATGCTACTCAAGATTGCTTATATAAGAGTTGTTGTTTGAAGTGTCAAAGAGAATAACATTTGAAGAAAAGATTCCTTTTCTAAGGTCTAAACAATCTTTGTGGTTAATCAATGTGACCAAGGTTGTTTGTGCTTACTTGAATAGTTTGGACTTGAGATTCTTTATATCTTAATTGGAATATACCAAAGTTAACTATAAAAACATATGTAGTTTATTAGACATAATGTTTATAAGCCTTGAGACTAAAGTTAACTTTAAAAACATAGATGGTTTGGAAGTGTAATGCTTATGATATTTGTACCTTGTGTATCTGGTAATGTTTCCTTAAGGTTACTTAAGAATGGTTATCCATTTACTTGGTGTAGTGGTTTCTTGATTTTATAATGGAATAGTATCATTTACTTTTTATAAATGAGTGGTTAAAGTTTATAAACAAAGAAATAATATTACTTAACTACTTATGGATTCACTATAGTGTTGTGATAGTTTTGTAATCTGGTGGTTAAAGTATATAGAAAGGATTTAATTTATTCACAAGTTGTTCTTTAAGGTTTTTATTATGAATAGGAATCCTTTTAGAATATAATCTTCACTTAAGGTTGAAGATAATTCAATAAAATAGAATTTATAAAGTTTTGAACCATTATGACTTCATAATATTAATATTAATATTTAAGACTAATACTATTTAGTAGACTTAACTGACTAATTTTTAGAAATAATAACAAATTTTATTTACCCTTATATGATTTATTAACTAAGGAAATAGGTTTTAATTTAAATTTCTAGAGTATTAAGTTTTTATTTACTTTAAAAAGTGGATTATTATATTTTTATCATGTAGGTATTATTTTTGTGATCATTTAGATATATTACATTTATTTTTGTGATTTATAAATAATAAGATATGATTTTTATAAGGTTTATTATTTTATAAATACTTAATAAATAATAAATACTTATTTAAGTGAAATAATAATGTATGATTATAGTTTTAAAGTATTGTTTTTACTTTTCCAAGATTTTTGGTATTTTATTTATATTTTTAACATTTACAATTATTAAAATATGAATTATCAAAGTTTTATTACTTTTAAGATCTTTATTCAATAATAATTATGTAAATAACTATTATAATATTGTTTGATAATAGTTTTAATTGATATATTTTATTTTTCTAATTTTTTTCATATATTATACATATTTTTCTAAATTACAGAATAAAAGTTATTAATTAAACAATATTTGATCATTTATATCATTTCTGGAATATTGATATACAATTTGTATTGTTTTCTCATTTTATTTAAACAGTAAATACTTTTCTTACCGAGGCTAAACCTACCCAAGGTCACTGAGCAGTGGGCCTATGGCCACATCATCAGCCACGCAAACGAAGACTAGGTCAAACGGTGGACTAGGTCAAGGGTGGCGTCGGCATGACGTTGCTACGACGTCAGCATAACCACCGTCGTTAGTGGGTGGTCGCTGACGACGATCTACGGCGCCCTAGCAAACGAAACTAGCCTGGTTCGATTCAGCGCAACAAGCTGGACCCTAAAGTGGCGGCTGTCAATACCCGGATTTTTAATCCCAGATGCGTGTTATGCCATACATCGCAATCCCAGGATTACCATTTTTGCGAGACATAAAAAATTTGGATATCACAGTACATCATCCATTACAAACCATACATAAGGTCTTACACAAATAAGGATCTCATGATCTAGTTCTTAATACAACTCAAGCAGCGCAATAACGTAATAGTAACGATAGTGTAGGCGAAGCTCCATCTTCAGGGTCACAGGCAATGCTGACGATGGGAGATGATCCTAGTTGTCGTAACCTTCCCGCGGTCCGTCATCCTGATACTCCTCTTCATAGTCTAGCCACGGGAATAGCCAGGGACAAAGTCATGAGTACTCTTTAAGTACTCGCAAACTAATACTAACAAGTTAAGGGGTTTTTGGTAGTAGGACACTAGGCTCTAAGGTTATTTTGCAAAAAGCCAAATTTACCCTACTCAGTTCAGAAGCAAAGAAAAACTAGTTGAAAGTTTTATAACACCTAGTGGAAATTTGAATTTCATATCACAACTCTGTTGTGGTCAAGTCAAAGTCATACTTCATTTCACAAGTCATTTTGAAAACATCTGACGAGGGAACAATATGGCCACTCCAACTGTCCATAACCGCGGACGCGACTATTCGAATAGTTTGACACTCTGCAGAGATTGTACACTTTCACCACAACATTCGATACATCCATCAGGAACAATCCTGATTTCACCATACTCAGTATGCGGATAATCAATCCTAACCTTTCAATTACACGCCCTAGTATAGGCACCTCTCCTGTGAGTTTGGCCTCCCAACCATGACCAATTGTCATCTTGGGTACTGCACAGGTGGACAATCTTCACAAGGTAGCCTCAGCTTAGACCTTGGCCGCGAGGGAACCCATACTAAGGTATATAAATTTCCAGTCAAGCCCTACCCAAATTTCGGGTATTGTGGTTGTACGGTAATATTGGAATGGTATCGCATCCAAATAACCATCAGTTTTATAAAGGGCTAAGGCTCGTGCCTCAACATTTTCATCATCAAAATCATCTGTTGTTCAGAAACACATGTCAAAACATTTCAGTAGAATGACTCATCATTCTAAGGTTTTCATAACCATTTTCATCAAGTATTCCCATCTAAAGTTGATCAAATTTTGTACTTAGCACTAGCATCTACAATTGGTGGTAAATACTAATGAGGGGTGGTAAACAAGTGAGGATTTGCTAAGTTCAATCTCATGCCTTAGGATGGCATCAAGATTATCTATCTTAGGCCAAATTTTTATGCTCTTTATGCTACCTTTAGTTATCCTTCTAGAATCTACAAGTCACTATGTAAAATCTAAGAGAAAACTTTGATAAAAATAAAGTATTAAGCTTGCAAGTAAAACTAGGATTGGGTTATCAAGTGGGTGTAATCACATATGCTTAAGGCATATAGTTGGCATAGTAACAAGCAAGTATTAGCTTGCACAAATTGCAAGGGTTAGCTTGCAAGGTTTCAAGTATTGGCTTGCATAGATATCAGTATAAGCTTGCCTTGAGCAGAGCAGTGGTTGAAGTTCTCCTCGGCTTCTTCCTCGTAGTATCCTCCTTCCTCCTTATCCTTGGTCGGTACTAGCGTCTATAAATAAGTACGAGGTACACAATCACCAAACAATACTTAACTATTTTTAATTATCACACAACAAGTCACACTAGATGATCTAGCATCATCACTATTATCACAAGGATTAAAGCACTTGTCTTATTTCTTTTATTTGAGAAAAGTAATTTCTACTCATTGAAAAACTACTTAAGATTTAATATCCTCCAACTCAAACATGGGATCATGTTGACACATGTCATCACCACATATTTCAGTACATGAGAATGTGATTTAAAGTGGTGTCACAATTTAATAAGGTTTAACATTTTTATTTTAAATAAATAAAGTGACTAGAAATGCCTATGTAGCATTCTTTTATTACTTGAACATTATTTCTACAAGTAAACCCATATGTTTTTATATATTCTGAAAGGTATAGTTAAATGTGATTTTTGAGAGTTGGAATCAACTCAAAAGCTCTTATGGTTGAATTTTGAAAAATGTTTGAATGCAGAAAAGATTTTGCCTTGTTATTTTTACCATGGTTGATCTATAACTCCAAATGATTTGAATCCAACGGGCTTGGATTAAGCATTTCAGTACCTTTCTAACAAAATTGGTTTCATGCATTTTGGTATAGTGAATCAAGCTGGGTTGATTTTTGAATCTAGGTACAGAACTATATTTGAAATTAAATGAATAAAGCTTAATTTGAATTGTTGGTTCGCGCGGGATGTTCTACTGGGCCGGCCCACTACACACAGCGCATACGCGGGCTGGTTAAGTGGTTGTCCCCATGCGTCAGTGAGACGGGGAGGGGCGAAGCGGTACGGGGCAATGTGAACCGTGGGATCTGGTTCTAATCGAACGGCTACGGTTCATCGTCCACATCGGCAGCGCCGGCGAGACAGAACCCTAATGTGGTAGGTGTGGGTCGTGGGAGGCTCACCGAGGCTTAGGCAAGGGTCGGCGACGGGGGCGAATGACGAAGTCGACGATGGCGGTTCTCCTGGTACCGGCAGCTTCTCCTGGGGCGGCTCCAATCGACGGCTCCCTTCTTCTCCAGCAGCGGCGAGCTTCAGCCAAATTCTGGTGATGCGCTGCTCGCCTTGCTCCGGGAGTGCGGTGGGGTGGTTCTGGGTGAGAGGGGACTGAACTGGTGTGGCGGATTCGTGATGGGGAGGGCTCCTTTTATAGGCGAGCGAGAGGGGCAGCACGGCGTGGGCTGAGGTCGTTGGAGGTGACGATACATGCAGCTACTGGCATGGGAGACGGTAGGGGGTGGTGCGGTGCTCCCTGGTGAAGCTCAACGGCGTGGTCTTGCGGCGTGGGGCGATGCTGATCGGTCGGAATGTCGCGGTTCTCTGAGCAGGTCCGACAGCGATTTTAATGTTGCACAACGCGCATGGTCCGTGTGGCGGTGAACGGGCATGTCTGGCGGGGTGCTGGGGTGCTGGTGATCATCCCTGCAAGCGGCGAGGGCGGTGCGCGGTCTGTGGGTGCTGGTCGAGCATGGCGCACTGGCGCATTCTCGGCTCGCGCGCAGAGAGGTTTGGCATGGGCATGTCGTGTGGTCCAGGGGCTGACATTGCTCGGGGCTGGGACAGAGAGTGGCGGTTGACGGTGGGGTGCTTGCTAGACATGCTGGCTAGGCTTAGTGTTGCTCATAGCTTACTATCGACAATGGGGTGGCAAGGTGAGGCTCAGCCTGCTTGCCATTGATGGCATGGTCTTGCTTATAGTGAGCTAGAGAGGTTAAACTAGTTAGATGATCTACTAAGGGTGTAGTGTGAGCTAGATAGGGAACAAGTTAGGCCAAATTTTACTACACACTATAGTGTTTGATATTTGTTTGATTTGTATCTGCAAGGTGTTTGATGAAATGGCCGCAAGAACTTTGAATTTGAATTTTGGATTCAAACTTGGTGGGTTTTCTAGGCACATACTAGGGAGTGTCTGGTTAGTTGGATTACTCAAGGGGCACTGGTTTGGTTGGGTTTTGAAAATGGGTGATCTTCACATATGATAAAGATTCAATTTTGAAATGTGATTTGAAAAAGGTTGCCAAATGTTTCTGCAAGTTTGAAAGGTGGGTTTTGATTTACTTTTACTTGTTCTAGCAAGGGGTGAAAAGAGTTGGAAAAGTTTCTATTTGAAATCTTGAACTAGAAACACTCAAAGTGACCTAGTGAGCAAGATTGGCAAAAATCACCATTTGCTTTAGTTTATTTGTTTTTGATTTTCTCTTGTTTTGTTTCTGCATGGAAATGTTTTCTATGATGTTATTTTCATCTTTAAACCATTTCTTGCTATTTAGGTTAATCACACAAGTTCATTCATGCATTTATCAAATCATCTCATTCACACATGCATTCATATGATTTTAAATTAATCAAAGTTTTTGTTAACCCTAATTTTAGTGATTAGAGTTTGATGATTCTTGTGTTACAATTTTGGGATGTTACAGTGGCGCCGCTCGAAAATAGTCATCGGAGCCTGGGCTCTGACGAGCTCCGACGGTGGCATAAGGTGTGATGGCGATTGACAACGAGATGATGTGATTTAGGGGTACTGGAAGGTTCAGAAACTCACCCTGATGACGTCAGAGAGGTCGACGAGGACATGCGTGGTCGGAGACGAGCGCACAGTCAACTTCTCCGACGAACCCCGACGGAACGAGATGATGAAATTTGCCCCAACACGTACTCCCCTAGTCTCTGTGTTCTTCTCAGATGGTCTACAAGCGACGGTGCTTCTCCTCGTCCACTACATGGCTTCCCGGACGAACTCTACCGACGGTGAGGCGTGGCTCCGGTGAGCTAGGGTTTCGGCCCCATTCGAATTAGAGAGGATAAGGGAGAAATGTGGATAGGGATTGAGGAAGGGTGTCACGGTGGCCTTCTTATCCCCCTCTGGGCAATGGCGAGCATCTCGGCGCCTTGCAGTGGCAACAGCGATGGCATCGGGCGGCGGACTCCTCCAGCGAGCTGCCTGTGTGCGTGAGGATGACGACAACGACAGTTTTGCAGAAAACCCCCTAGAAATTCTTTCCTCTCAACCCGCGATCCTTCTTTGGTCCCACCCGTCAGCCAGAGAAAAGAACTAACTGGGCTGGCTCTTTGGGCCTTAATGAAGGCTGCGTGGTGACGAGATAGGAAGGAGGGAAGTTGGGCCACGACCAGGCAATGTTTTTTATTTGTTTTCCTTTTCTATTTTCTGTTTTGCTTTTCAGATTTGTATTTAATCTATAATTTGAACTTTTATAACAAAATTTATTTGCTAAATACTTGTAGCAACAATTAATATTGATTGAGATTTACTTTGTAAACCTTTATGATAAATATTTTCCTTTTATATCATTCTTTATTTTCTTTATATAAATTCCTTTTTTTAATATTTTGTAGAAGAATTTATTATTAATCATCTTCCTAAGAATAAACCATGGTTTTATTAATTGATATTTCCTTATTTTTTTATAAAACTTAATTATAGTGAGTTCATAGTTTGGATGGAAATTTTTACATAATGATCCTATGTCATTATTTGATGTATAAGATACAAAAGAATTAATATGGTTAATATTACTCTTCATAAATTTAGGAAATATCAATGTGTATATTCTATGATAATTAACATAGAATTTAGGGTTTGAATTGGTAAATGCTTACCCTAGAGTTTAGGGTTTTTAAAATACTTATTTTCTTTTATTGATGTGAGTAAGGATTTAATAGCTAAACCTATTGCCTCATGTTTGTGATCTTTAATGATATCACCTTTTGAAAATAGAAAGTTATTAACTGAAATGTCTTATGAGGAGGTTTGATAAAGATATTCCTAAGCACATATAATTATGATAATTGGAATTGACAGAGATGTGCTTAAGTGATTTGCTATAGGAAAATATTCCTATAAAGTGATATGGAGATATATAATGGATCAATAACATGAAATGGATATGATGTTTGGTTTGAGATTTAGAGTTGGGTGTTTACCAAGAATTCCTATCTTCCATAATACACAATCCTGGATTTCTAATTAAGGAATTCCTTTCCTAGATATACTGTTTTTCCCTATCCATCATCATGGTTAACATGATGAGATTTACTTCACAAGAATATTCTTATCCGCCTTTTATTCTTCTAAACTCATTTATGAATCCAATGAGTTTGATACTAAAGCATTTCATGATCTTCACCTATCCAGACTTGGTTATATCAACTACTCTTCTGCTGATAACCTTCAATCCAACAAGTATCTATTTCTAACTCCATTTCTATTCTTCCATAATCATCCACCACTAAGATTATTTCAATAGATGTATACATCAAACTACCTTTCTCTAAATCTTACTATCCTTTAAGAGGAATAACACTACTTCCATAACTCTAGACTATAATAGCTTTAATTTAATCATACCATCTTACATTTACTTTACTCTAATAACTCATACTCCAACCTCACATTATATTAATCTGACTTGTAATGACTACTCTAGGCTAACTTATCTATACTAGGGTTTAAATCATGTTCTACCCACCAATGTCACTTATACTTGATATAAGTATAATCCTGGTGAGCAAGGCATGATCATTATAATTCTTTAATCATTTATAGCTTAGGTTTCCAATTGGCTAATCAAGGCTTCATCAATACAACCTTACAATTATATTGGAATTATCTTCTCAGTATCTCTAATTGGATTAAGGCTGTTATTCATGGACTATACCCACTTGGTCCAATAAAATTACTACTGGTAACTATCTTCAGGATTCATCCTTGTAATCTTCTTTACTACCATATAATTATATAATATAAATAACTCTTCTATTCATTCAAGAGTGATTTAACTTCACCAATAATCCTGTTGATATAATTTACTTCCAACACTCCCATCATATAGATGATATTTGAACCTAGCATTACCATATACCTTTCCTTACCTCCCTCTTTAAAGGATTTAAGTGAATGCTATGATAAGATCAAAAGGTAATAGATCAAGTATTGATAGTTGAAGAATTGGTGAATCAATAGTTGATTACTCAACATTGATGAACAATAGATATTAGAATAAGGTTCAATATAGATGACAAAGATTGATATGGAAGGACAGATATGTGGTGAATGATCTTGGCTTAGTTTCCTTCCTAACTAAAGAGTTTGGGTGAAGTGTTACCGTTTTCCTTATGGTAGAAATAGAATAGGGATTGAGTAGGTCAGTATTAATCATTACATACTTATTACTTAAGTTGTAATCTTAACTTGGCATTCATGAGTTGTTGTGATGAATATTATGATTTGATCCCTTAAGGATCATATATCAATCATTAAGCAATGCATTAAGTTTTAAAGTTTATTATATTTGATCTACCCTTAGATCAAATCATGTTAACCCTGATAAGGTTTTAGCAAAGTTCATATTAAAACTTTTTGCAGTCAACTTGATGATCTAATTCAATTCCATCAAGTTGAGAGAACCTCCAATAACTTTGACAAGTTTTGTTTAAAAGCACGAAAATTATTCAGATTTTATATGCATGAATGCAATGCACACATCTGGGTTCAGCTTATTTCTAAGCTCTAATGTTGGGATGTTACACATAACCCCAAAATGATAACAGTAAATCTGTAAGTGACATCATAGAACGAACCATATCTAAGAGAGTTAGATTATGATGTTCAGACACATCATTACGTTGTGGTGTTCCCGGCGGTGTCAATTGTGAAAGTATTCCACATTTCTTCAAATGCTCGCCAAACTCATAACTTAGATATTCACCTCCATGATCAGATCGTAGAAATTTAATCTTCTTGTTACATTATTCTCTACTTCACTTTGAAATTCCTTAAACTTCTCAAAAGTTTCGGACTTATGTTTCATGAAATAGATATACCCATATCTACTCAAATCATCCGTGAAAGTAAGAACATAACGATAACCACCACACGATGCCACACTCATCGGGCCACACACATAGGTATGTATGATTTCTAATAAGTCTGTAGCTTGCTCCATCATACCAGAGAATGGAGTCTGAGTCATTTTTCCATCAGACATTCTTCGCATCTTTCAAGTGATTCAAGAAATCCATCGGAATGGAGTTTATTCATACTCTTCACTCCAGTGTGACCAAGATGACAATGCCACATGTATGTAGAATTATCATTCAATTTCAAACGTTTAGCATCTATATTATGAACATGTGTATCACTACTATCGAGATTCAATAAGAATAGACCATTTATCAAAGGCGCATGACCATAAAAGATACTACTCATATAAATCGAACAACCATTATTCTTGGACTTAAACAAGTAACCGTCTCGCAATAAACAAGATTCTGATATAATGTTCATGCTTAACGCAAGCACCAAATAACCATTATTTAAGTATAAAACTAATCCCGATGGTAGATGAAGAGGGAGTGTGCCAACAGCGATCACATCAACCTTGGAGCCATTTCCAACGCACATCGTCACCTCGTCTCTCGCTAGTCTCCATTTATTATGCAGCACCTATTTCGAGTTACAAATATGAGCAATCAAACCAGTATCAAATACCTAGGCACTACTATGATTACTAGTAAGATACACATCAATAACATGTATATCGGATATACCTTTCTTCTTGATGTTGTTGTTCTTCAGATCTGCTAGGTACTTGGGGCAATTCCGCTTCTAGTGACCTTTTACTTTGTAGTAAAAGCACTCAGTATCAGTCTTAGGACCAGCCTTGGTCTTCTTTGTAGGCACGACAGCTTTCTTGCCGCCCTTCTTGAAGTTACCCTTTTTCTTAGGCTTGCCTTGCTTCTTAAAATTGGTGGTCTTATTGACCATCAACACTTGGTGCTCTTTCTTGATCTCCACTTCCGCAAACTTCAACATAGAAAAGAGTTCTGGTAACGACTTATCCATGCGCTGCATGTTGTAGTTCATCACAAAGTTCTTGTAACTAGGTGGTAGTGATTGGAGGACACGGTTAATCCCCAATGCATTAGGAATCACTATACCCAAGCTTTGGAGTTTATTGGCGTGCCCACACATCTTAAGCACAGGCTCACTAACGGAGCTGCCCTCTTCCATCTTGCAGTTAAAGAACTTTTCAGAAGATTCATAACTCTCAACTGCCGCGTGAGCCTCAAATATCATTTTGAGTTCACAAACAATATCATGTGGGTCAAAGTTCTCAAACCTTTTCTGAAGCGACGATTCCAAACCATACAAGATAACACACTGAACTGTCGAGTATTGATTCTTCCGAGCATGGTAAACATTTTTCACCTCGTCGGTAGCATCAACTGCAGGTGGGTCACCTAGCGGTGCATCCAGCACATAGGTCAACTGACTAGCATTGAGGACGATCCTCAAATTGCGGAACCAATCCGCAAAGTCGCTTTCATTGTTTTTCAACTTTTCTTTCTCTAGGAACACATTAAAATTGATGGTAGGGACTGCCATGATCTATAACATATTTATAAAAGTTTAGACTAAGTTTATGAAAAATTGAGTTCAATTTAATACTTAAATTAACTAGGTGAACTCCCACTCAAAACAATATCCCTCACATTGTTTTAGTGATCACACGAACCAAATCCACTACATCAAGTCCGATCATCACGAGAGATGATGTAGTTTCAAAGGAAAACAATCAACATGTTCATCATATCTACTATATGACTCATGATTTACCTTTCCGATACCATGTCAATACATACTAGGCTCATCAAGATTAACCTCAGTATCCGCACGAGCAAATCTGGCTTTCTCTCGTTGTATGCACACGTAGAATCTATCACACACGATCATCACGTGGTGCTTCAAAACGACGAGTCTTAGCAACAGTGCCTACTAAGGACGAACACTTTTTACTTGATATTTTAGTCAGAGGGATCATCTTATAATTCTACCGTCGTGATCTAAGCAATACAAGATGCATAAAAAGGATTAACATCACATGCAATTCATAATATGTGATATGATATGCCTTTCTTCTTGTGCCTTTGATCTCCATCTCCAAGAACGAACATGATCTCCATCATCACCGGTGTGGCGTCAAGGTCAATGGAGCCGCTCCATGGTTGTCGTCCACCAGCATCAACTATTACAACTACTTTGAATAATAGACACACAGGTCTTAACGAAATTAAAAGACAACCATAAGGCTCCTGCCGGTTGCCAACTTATAATAAGGATCATTGCATACATCATATATAATCACAATCATGGCCATATCACATCACAACACACCCCTGAAAAACAAAGTTAGACGCCTCTAATTTTCTTTACATATTTTACGTGGTTTGGGGCTTTCGAATAAGAACCATTCTAACTTACGAACAAGAACCACAACGTTGATACAAGTATTGGCAAGTGCCTGTTGTAAATTGAATCTTCACTATGGTGGGAGAGATAGACACCCACAAAGCCACTTATGCAATACAAGTTGCATGTAGAGCATGGAGCAAGTCTCATGAATGATGTCATGTAAGGTTAGCCGGCCGCTTCATCCCACCATCCCGCAAGATGCAAAGTACACAAAAAGCAATCGATAACAAAAGCATCAATGCCCATAATAACCATTGTGTTCTACTCGTGCAACATATCTACGCATAGACACGACTGTGATACCACTATAGGGGTTCGTAGCATGGAAAACAAAAAAATCTATCGCGTGAACACACACAATCCAAGATCTAATCTACTAGATCGGTGCAACGAGTTGATAGAGTACTAATCCTCGAAGATCCAAAGCGTTAAACGAGATTGGATTCTCGTGGTTGATGTAGTCGTTCACTTGCCGATCTCAAGATTGCGTAGACGATCCTTCCGGCGCCACGTTTCGGCAGCGCTCCCGCAGTCAGTCACAAGTACGGTACTCGATGAAGACCTTCCTCTCCCTTGTTCCAGTAGGCAGCATAGGTTGTAGATCTCTCCTCACGATTCCAACAACACGATGATGTGGTGGTGAAAGTAGAGGGGAAATCCCGAAGGGCTTCGCCTAAGCTGGAGCGGGTATGGTGGAGTAGAGAGGGCCCTTGGCAACTAGGGTTTAGAGGCCAAGAGGGTGGAGGTGGCCGGCGGCTAGGAGAGGGCTAGGCGGCGATGACTTGGGGGGGCTAGGGTTTGTCGATGAGGGATAGGGGCGCCCTACCCCTCCTTATATAGGTGGGGAGAGGCAGTTGGGGGGAGAGGAGTCCTCCCCCAACTCCTCTTCATGGCCGGTGGCAAGAGAGGGAGGGGAAACCTTCCCTAACTAGGTTTCCTCTCCTCCCTCCACTAGGCAACCATGTTGGGATTTGACTTTTTTAAACTGGTGTTTGACTATTCAAACTAGAGTTTGATTTCTCTCTTCCCATTGCCCAGCCAAGTGACCAAGGACATGATGCAACCATTCCACATTGGTATGACACATCCATGTACCCTTCACACACTGGAGTGGTGGACCTTCTAGACCCTTATAGAAGATTCTGGTGAAAACACCGAAGACATTTCCGAACTCCGGAAATGGACTTTCCTTATATGAATTCTATTCTCCGGACCATTTCGAATCTCCTCGTGATGTCCCGGATCCTATACTAGACTTCGAAAAACATTCGGTCTCTTACTCTCATTCCATATCTACTAAACAACATCGAATCCTTAAGTGTGTCTCCCTACGGTTCGTGAATTATGCAGACATGATCGAGACTCTTCTCCGATCAATAAACAATAGAGGAATCTAGAAATTCATATGCCTCCCACATATTTCTATGATTACTTCGTGATCGAATGAACCATTTACAAAAGATACCAATTTCCCTTTTTCTCGCGATACTTTACTTATTCGAGGTTTGATCATCGGTATCTTTGCATACCTAGTTTAACCTTGTTACCGGTAAGTACTCTTTACTCGTTCCTGTGATACATGATCCCTTGTGATCCAGTCACATGCTTGCAAGTCAATTGGATGACATTCCACCAAGAGGTCCTAGAGTATATCTATTCGTCATATGGATGGACAAATCCCACTCTTGATCCATGTGCCTCAACATAGGGGTGGAATCGAGCTGAGCCCAGGCTCGGCTTGTTGCTGAAAATACATTGTAATGAGGGCTTGCGGCTCAGTTCGGGAGGCTCGCGGCTCGTTCGAACGGCTCGACGATCCGCCCACCTACCCCAAAAAATCCCACCCCGTCGCAGGCCCCGCCCAGACGCGAAACGCGAGACGCGTCGCCTCGGTCCTAACCCTTTCTCCTCTTGCGACCTCGCCCCATCTTCCTCCTCCCCGTCGCCCGCCGCCACCGACGCCGGCTGCCTCCTCTAGCTCCAGTCCTACTCCTTCCCTTCTTCCATGGCGCAGCAGCTTCTCCCGGACTAATTCCTCGTGCCCTCGTCCAGCTAGGGTTAGGGTTAGCCCGCCTTGCTGGTTAGCTCGCCTGGCCTCCAGCTCCTGCCCGCGCCCGCCACTCCACCTCGACCCCCCGCACCATGTGGCTTCCATGTCTCTACTCTGCTCGTGGAGGAACTTCTGCTCGCCAAGATAAGGAGGAGAATCATGGCGGAGATTCTGCATGAATTTAGTTCCCCTAGAATTCGATGGCTCCTAGTAGAATCGTGGCTGCTCTTATTATGTGCAATTTACAGGAGGCACAACCAGAGAATCGTGTCTCTTTTGTCCCCTGAAAGTTAGCTTTGTGCCTACTCACTGAGTAGGGTACAACCTGCAATGTTGGACAATAGCTAGTTAGCTTTGTGCCTTTGTGCCAATATGATTTTTGGTTAAATCAGTATGATTGTTGTGATAAAATCTAGTTGTAAGAAATACAATTTTGTTATGAAACTTGTGCTATAATGTATTTGGTACTTTATTTAACTTGTTAGCCTATTTTGTTAATGTATTTGTGAAATCATGATCAAATCTTGTGTAAAACAGTGAATTCTTACAATTTCAGCAAAGGTCATGGCTTTTTTAATTTCATCGAGCTTTCGAGTCGGCTTGCAAGCTCCGCCGATCCGGCTTGTCGAGCCTCGAGCCTGAATAACAAGGTTTAGGCTTGGCTTGACCATCCTCCAAGCCGAGTCGAGCCCGAGCCGAGCCTCGAGCCTCAAGATGCATGTCCACCCCTACCTCAACACATATTTTCTGAATACTCAATGCCACCTTTATAACCATCCAGTTACGAAGTGGTGTTTGATGTTCTCAAAGCATCCATCCGATGACGGTGATTAACATGATCTCATGGTCAAAAGATTTAGGTTACTATGTATCTGAAAGCTTATAGCAAAGGAACTATTGAAATAACTTGATCTTATGCTACGCTTAACTATAGGAGTATGTCCATCATATCATTCTCCTAATGATATGACCTTGTTATTAACAATATTCAATATTCATGATTAGGAAACCATAATCATCAATTAATCAACAAGCTAGTATTACAAGATGCTTACTAGGGAGTCTTACATGTTTACAAATCACACAAGTATTAATGTTTCCAATTAATACAATTAAAGCATGGGATGTAAACATTAATCATAAACACAAAGATATAATAATAACTACTTTTATTATTGCCTCTTGGGAAAATCTCCAATAATATCCTCTTTCAATCAACACAAATATGTCCCGAATCGAGTCGAGATGTACATGAAAAAGATGTGTATCGATGGGGTTCCATTCTAACCATGGGCTTCGAGGTTGGTGAACTGTTTCTTCTCAAGTTCGTGTTCAAAGTTGGGGCTTTTTTGTTCTTGTTTCTTCAGGTTTGTCGCACACAAGCAAACTCTCGAAATGTCCTTTGAAGAGTAAATTGATCTTGTTGTTTCCCATAATTTTCGTGTTGCAAGTTTTGTATTTTGATGTAGGTATAGAGAACTCTCTATAGATGGTAGTGTTCTCTGTACATATATGTGATGAAGATGGAGTTAAAAATGAGTTTCAAGAACAAATTGTCGTTGTCCATCATCGTCGCCAGTAGTTGCCAGTAAGTGCAGGTGCCTGCCGCACTCCCTTGTCGTTGCAGCCCTCCAGTAAGAAGAATAAGATCACTGCTAATGACTGTCTTAGTCAACGACAGAGCTATGTTGATGCCAGTAGGGGCCATGGCCCCCCATGATTGGATACATGCATGAAGGAATTTTTTTGGAGGGCTTATATTGGAAATTCTTGTGTAACCTGCCCCCAACAACTCATATATTGTATTTTGCCCCCCTCCCCAACTAGAGCTGGCAAGCTCCGCCATTGGTCTTAGTATATGTGCCAATGTGATAGTGAAACAGTGCAGGCAACCAAACATCCGAGTTCCATATCTATCCTCTTGCAAAAAATCTCTATGCAGACTACCAAATGGAATACGGAAGATGCCTCAACGCATGTATGTGCTGAAGGAAATATGCCCTAGAGGCAATCATAGAGATGATTATATTTCATATGTATCCATGAGTTATTGTAATGTTCCTTGAATATCCATATCAGGCAACTTGTAGCAATTATGTAAATTGTTTGTGAAACTCTTTACTTGTATGGTTATTTAATAGTTGTCCCTAGTCGGAGTTCATGTGAGGACACACGTGAATATTAGACTAGCACATCGATTGGTTGATGACTATGTTTCGCAAGTCATAGACATGGAGATGTCAAACCAATGATATGGACACATGTTATAAACATGGGGTTGGACTGACCCAACTTGAGACTGGCAATTAGTTGCAGCTCTCTCTCTACACATCGTGTACGTTTTGTCCTTAGACCTGAGATTGTCGCATATACTTGAGATGTGGATCGATCTACTTTGGGGCTATCAGACGCTACTCCGTAACTGGGTAGTTATAAAGGTAGCTTTCGGATTTGTCCTGAAACATGCTGCAAGACATGGTCAATCAAGATGGGATTTGCCCCTCTCTACTTGAGAGAGATATCTCTGGGTCCCTCGAGTGATCGGATCTAAAAATGCATGGTCGTGCTATATAAGGTTAAGAGTTAACCTAGTAAAGGGATTCCGAGTTATGGTATCGACAAAGAAAGGTCAGCTTGGAGCTAGACCAAATATCGTGAGACAAAGGGAAAGACATGTACTAAACCTTGTGATGGTTCGTCCGATATGATCTTTGTATGTGTTTAGGAGTTGGCACGTCTTGCTAGAGGCCGCTACCAACTATTGACAGAATAAGTGTATTCGTGTCATGTCTACACGTATATAGAACCTATAGAGTCACACACTTAAGGGGTTGGAAGCCTAATGAGGATTAGATCCGAATTAAACCAGGCTTAGGCTACTAATGGGCTGCTAATGTAGAAGCCCACTAAGGACGCCGATATAAGAGAGGGTGGGCGAGCTGACCAGGGTTAGACCTCAGACCATTCCAGCCAGCCGCCACTCCTCACGCATGTGTCGCGCGCGCGGACCTAGCAGTCCGGCGTCTGACGCTTCCACCCTATACGTGTGGATACCTCGGAGGCGCTGCATCTGTAGTGTTTGGACAAGCCGCGCAAGGGGAGCTACTCGTGGGACGAGAACGAGGAGGAGTCGTAGATCTGCACTGCCTCGACGCGCTTCATCAAGTTCCGCAACTGCACGTCTAGTGGTAATCCCGTGATCTATGACAACAGTAATCCTGGTTTACGCGGTAAAAAAATTTGATTTCGCTAGTGTAGCCTACCCGTACCCTTCATGTGCGTGGCAGTGGCGATCATGGACATTATTGCCCCGGTGAGCCTCAAAATCTATGCTTGCTACCAAACACCGCCTCAGTGACATGGCCTTGCTGCCGCCTGAGATAACTGTGGCCCATCGAAGCAGCCTGGTAGCATGCACGCCGCAACACACACTGGCGCTACAGCCCCAACTTGATACGTCGTGGAGGTTGCTTTGGCAGTCGCTCGGCTAAATTTCTTCGAGACCAATCAAGTGAACTCCCTACGCGTCAGCGATGTCTCCCTTCACCTTGTTCGAAACGGTCGTGGCTAAGTCTCGCGTTGCCTTCTCAAAGACGCGCACGAAAACTCTTTTGAGCGGGTCTGCAATCGCGACAGTCTGATAGCAGCAGCTTCAGGTCTCGGAGGTAAGAATCTCGTCGTCCCTGAGGTGAGGTGGACCGTACGTATTTTCAAGATTCTTACTCCGGAGTACTACCTTTTGTTGGGTCACGGCATTGGATCACTCCAAATCTGACTCGATCAACCCTACTCGATCGGTGTAGTATATATCTTTTGAGGTAAAAATAAAAGTCGTTTGCATCGACGATGGGCGGCTTAAAGATAAGGGGAGAAAACAACAAGTGAGAGAAATCGGGTATATGATGGTTATGGGTGATGCATTGCACCAGACGATGACGCGTGCGCCGTCCGCCGTTCGCACCATACCTGCAGCGAGAGGCGCGACGACCACGTCGCCGCCGCAAAATTGGCCGCATCTCGGGTCGCCGGACGTGTTACTTTCCGCTCGAGTGGACGAGTGGCAGTGGCTCAGTGGCTGCTGGGTGACTGCGTCGCCTCTTCTCTTCCTGTGAAGAAGAAGACGGCCAAGGCCAAGAATGGGCGATCTTATCGCAGCAATGGTGCGAAGCTAACAGGGCGACATGGGCTTGATCGTTTTCCTGTTTCTGGCTGCACTATTTGTTGTATCGTTTTTTTTTCATGGAAGGAGCTGCCGTCGTAGGTAGCTTATGATATATACGTGCTTTTCATCAGTGTAATGACACTATATGTGCTAGCAGTATCAAAACAATTGGTAACTCAGGAATAATGCAGAACGACACCGGATAAGAAAATATGTTGTGTTGATTTATCTAGCTTGGTTGACACCGCAAGGTTACATATACTAGAACTAGCAGTATATATACTAAACCACGGAGGCGTCGGCCGGTCTGCCCGTGAGCCAGGCCAGGATACACGATGAGCTAGCTAGCTAGCTCTCCTGTATCGGCGCGAGCCTCGGCCTCCACGTTCCCCCGCACGACGACGCCGGGGTCTCACCGCCGTCCCCAGCCCTAAGCCGGCGCGTGAACTCGGCGATCCTGGCCTTGCGCTCCTTGGCGCTGTGCTCCTCCAGCCGCGCGATCAGCCTCTCGGCCTCCTTCCTCGTCACCACCACCTTCACCGTCATCGCCACGGTGGTGCCGCCTCCCGCCGCCTTCTGCTCATCCTCGGCCCCGCGTGGTCGTCGACGCGCGGCGTCCCGCGCCCTCACCTTCCCGCCATGCCTCCGCGCCGTGCGTCCGGATGGAGATGGTACTACGACAGGCGTCGAGAAAGGAGCCGTGGCTTCTTGGCGGATGCGCGGCGCGGCGTTGCCCATGTATGATCGATGCTCTGTTCACGTATGTTCTTGCGTAGATGTCTAGCTGAGGCCCCGGGCCAGTGACCAGTGGTGGTGGTGGTTCCTTGGAGTGATACGATGAGATGCAAGGGGGTGCCTGGTGCGCGCGGTGATTTATAGCGTGCGTGGCGAGGAGCTAGTGAGGTAGTGATGATACGCGACTCGTTCAAAAGGGGTAAAAGTGACTTGTACGCGCGGGGCTGACTGGAGCTTAGCGTGCTGGACCAGAGCAGAGGGCTCACTCTGTGGACGCACGCGAACAGGGGAGTGCGCGAGCGTGCTTGGTCTAGACCTCGCTCTCGAGGAGAATCCCATAACTCACTCGTTATGTAAAAAATGATCATGTAACACAGAAAATGCCTCACAACAGTCATCGAACTTGTTTTATGCATCCATATACGGTTATATGTATATACTCTCTTCCAGGGCGGAGCCAGGATTTAACCATAGGAGGGCGAAAAATCGCGAGATAAAATACTTGGATATGTCAAAAAAATCTATCCATTTCCAGAAAAAATCAAAACAATTCTCTTTATGGGATGGTCTGTGATTTTTCAAAGAAATTTAGTGTTATTAATAGATTCTTCCACTCATCCTTATGCATAAATAAAATGATTAAAATTTAGATCTCAGCAAAAAATGCACAAGTATACAAACTAACCAGTAGTTCGAACTCGTTGTATTCTATGAAACAAAAAGATAGTAAAACGAACAATGATAATGTGTGTGTACCTTTTAATCAGACATAGAGTAGATACATACGTGAATCAACACTCAGATGGTCTCCATGTTGCAACCGCACGACACAGCGGCTGCCATCGGTAGGATGCGATCATGTGAGATCAATGAGATATGGGATCAAAGAATTCCAGAAGCTGTAGCAGACAGTGTCCCACCGCGTGTGCAAATGGAAGAAAGCGCTGGCAGATGCCCTAGCAGCCAGATGAAAATCTGCTCGATCTGATCTAGACTATGAAGCCACGACCAGAAGGATGCTTACACTTGGACTCCGATAGAAAAACAGAAAATTTCCAGGCCATCACGATGGCCAAAACTACAGAAGATGGGGCGTTTATTTAGTTGGGCCTCGTCGTTTCTAGCAATAGGTGCGTGATAATTAGTTAGGCAATCAACACTAATCAAACAATTACTATGGCCATTAATACCTGCCAAATACATTGAGGGGGGCGACCGGTTAGGGGGGGTCTGACCCCTGCTAGCCCCCTTGTCTCCGCCCCTGCTCTCTTCTTCGGGAAATAAATGACATGGGTTTTTCTAGTTTCTCATGTATCTACACACTGAAACACATTTAGGTACATGCGAATTCAGACAAATCTAAGTTACTTATTTACGGACGGAGGGAGTATGTGTGTGTGACCTGGCAGACATGGTGGACCCACGGTGGCGCCTCTGGATGGCCTAGGACGAGCGCGCGGTGTGAGTGAACCATTCTAATTGGCATAGGAGGCAAAATTCCCCATTTTGAAACCCTAAATCGAGCCGTTTGACCACCGCCGTCGTGGGAGAGGGACAGAATGTACGACGGTTGAAGCACATCAGTGACAACCGTTCTCTTCTTCGACAATGTCATCAGGTTCTTCCGCCTCTGTTCTTCTCTCCCTTCATGGGAAGCCATGGCGTGAGCTCGTCGGAGGACTTACGACCGCGCTTCAAACTAGTGATTTGCGACAACTTAAACTTTCACAGAGTGAAGCACTATGTGTCCACGACGGATGGCAATTTTCTTAGGCATTTCTACAAGTGTTTGAATCATGGTTTAGGTTCTCCTTTGTACTTTTTGTGTTCTGTCTGTAGGCTAGCTTCTTATTTTTCTGTGTTTTTGATTAGTTGCTTCAAAGCCATAAAGAGAGTTGCAATTTCTAGAAATGGGACGATGTGTATCAGGAGCATTTGTTGAAAATTGGAGAAATTTTGGAAGATCAACATGAGGGAAGTAGCTCAATGAGCCAGAATTATGGAAGGAGCAAGAAATCAAAGCGTGGCTCTGCTTCTGGTAGTGCAAGTACTGCAATTCAGATGCAACTAGAGCAGATTGTGCTGCTTCTCAAATTTGTAATAGCTTGTTTAGGGTTTTTAGTATTCCTGGTGGTACTCATTGTTTCAAAGGATTGAACTAGTGTGTTAGTGTGTGCTGGTTGTTCTTAAAAGTGGAAGCTTTTGAAATTGATCTTTGTCACCGTATGGACTATGAAATGTTGTGGAATAAAATGTTGCAATGTGCAACGTAGCACAGAAGGTATGCAATGTGCAATCTACAGCTAAATACTCACAGACAATCGCACATGTTATCAGAACGTTTGTTTGCTACTTCAGTTCACTCCAAAAGGAAATAACAAATGTTCTAGTTTGCTCCTACAGCTTACAAGTGCACTAAACATGAAATAAAACAAAATACATTATACCACTTAATTAGCAGCCAGGAGGAGGGCCTTTGGCTTTGCCAGAAGCTCCGTTGAGGAAAAAAGCTTGTCTCGTTCCGTCTCGCCCCCCATGGGCAACGGGGCGAGGCTAGCCGTGCTGCCTGCCTCTCGTCCTCCTTCACCCGCGGTTGCCGACGCGCACCGTCGGGCAAAGCTCGGGCGGGGCCGGTGGCGGCGGACACTCTTTTCGGCGGCGACAGGTGACGAGGGTTCAAATCGTCAATGCCCATTGTTATGGTCTTAGATTTTGGAGAAGGAGGAGACGCCGGAGATCGCGGAACGGCTAACAGACAAGCAACACGGGGACACGAGGTTTACCCAGGTTCAGGCCCCTGAAGGAAAAATCCTATTCCTACTTATCTGCTCTTTGTTGATGGCGATGCCGAAAATTACAAGGGTGCGCAGATTGGATCTAGCGAGTTGTGTGCTAGGTTATGGGGTAGTCTCCTTCTCGTCATGCCATTTTGGCATTTATATGGGGAGGACAGGTCTCGGGGTAGGTCGAGTCGGTTATAAATTAGGGTTTTACCCTTTGAATTTCTATCTAAATCTAGATGCGTCCCTCAAGGAGTCGCATCCTTCATGGGCTTGGGTCACCCGAATTCTTCACGGGCTTCATCATAAGAAGTGGATAGTTGTATGGGCTTCTGCCAGGCCGAACCGGGTAGGCCAACATCAGCACCCGTAGGGCATACTCATGTCAGTAGCCCCCAAGTGTTTAGTCGAATCGCAGATTCGATTGGAGACTCCTAAGTCTTTCGAGTGCTTTTCATCCAAACAAGTTTCGGGTCAGTGTGCTGGTTCATAGGGATAGTAGATACGCGTGCCTGACTCTCCCGACGGATCAGGGTCAGTTAACTGCTTTTGGGAAAAACAATGCTATCTACTCAGACTCGAGTCCTCGGACTCGAATCTGGAAATTGCTGGCGTAATTCGACTCAGGCCGCGGAGGTCTTACAGGAGTCGAATTCAAGTGTTTTTAAGTCATGTAACCAACGCGTACGTCGGGATTTTTTATTGTGCCTGCTGACACGGAATATTACTAGCAGAGCCCAGTCGGATGCGTTGTCAGGCCATCAGATTATATCTGTAGGTCTTGCCTTTGCATCATAGACACAACCTCATAAAATTTATCACCGTGGAGGTATTTCGGGCGGCTAAAGAGACATTATCTCTCTCAGCATTGTTTTGGGCAAAGTTTCCGATTATTAGTAAGTCATGTTTTTTGGAGTCGTGAATGATCGGAAGGATATCAATCGAATGATTCATAGGGTGCGCAACCAGCGCTCCCTATGGGAGTAGCCTCCGAGTATCCGTTCGAGTCGTAGACTCGGGCTGAGACTTATAATGATCCAATGCGCAGCCAATGCTCCCTGGGAGTAGCCCCCGAGTCCGTAATGGAGTCGTGGACTCGAAGGAGGACTCGAAGCTCGTGAATTTTTTTGACTAACCCAGGGGCCTTACCAGATTTTTAGGTGCGTGACCAGCGCTCCTGATAGGAGTAGCCCCCGAGTAGTTGGTTGAGTCGCAGACTCGAGTAAGTACTTTTGACTTGGTTCGAAATATTAGAGTTGTTGGTGGCCTTTGCTTTTGCAAGTTGCTGACATCATTGTTGACGCCTGGTGAGCTCAACCATCTGCGGCAGCAGAGACGATGGAACTAGATGATTGTGGGTCCCACTTTCTGACTAGGATTTGACTAGTCACGAGTAATTGACGCAAAAGTTACTGCATCGCCTCAATTTCCGCGCATAGTGGATGGCGTGCTCGCAACGATTCGGGGCAGTACCCACTACCTGTATAATATGATGGCTGACACATGTTAGGTTTGGCGAATCAACGGCTCCGCCTCATCGTCTTTAACCCTTTTATACCGCTAGGAGCTGCAGTAATTCTCCACTTCGCCATTCACACTACCTTTGCCAATCTTTCTCCGCCATTTCCAAAGCTCGCACTTTCTTATGCGCTAGACATTCTTCGCGTCTTTCCGTCCTCTTTCCTCCTTGCTCACCATGCAGCGTGCCGTGCTGGCAAGATAGGAAAGCCGAAGAAAACTTCTTCCGCCGCTGCTGGGACGAGCGTCGCCGCCACCGCCAAGAAGACCGCCACCGCCAAGAAGACCACCACCGCCGGTCGTGTCACCAATGGTGGTCAGCGGCGGTCGACGATGAGGGAGGTGGATCTGTGCCGCCTGCGCGAGGCGCGTCGATACCACAGGATAAGGGCGACACCAAACTCTCCAAGTCGAAGGTAATCCCAGATCCACCTCAAAGGATTTCGGGTAATGTTCTACGCTTTTGTCATCTACGGTCTATCGCTTCCTGCCCACGAATTTCTTCATGGGCTCCCTTTTCTCTATGGGCTTCAACTTCACCAGTTGTTTCCCAACTCTCTTTTGCACATCGTGTGCTTCATCGCGCCGTGCGAGTGCTAGCTTGGAATCGATCCACACTTTGGTCTCTTCAAGAAGCTTTACTCCTTGAAGAGGAAGTCTGGCCATGGAGGCGCGATGTATGATCTAGGTGGGTGCGGAATATCCATCCGCCCCAACCAGCAGTACTTCTTGTTGGATATATGCCCAAGAGGCAATAATAAAGTGGTTATTATTATATCTTTGTGTTTGTGATAAATGTTTACATCCCATTCCATAATTGTATTAATAGGAAACATTAATACTTGTGTGTTTTGTAAACATAAAAGGGTCCCTAGTAAGCCTTTTGTAAACTAGCTTGTTGATTAATAGATGATCATGGTTTTCTGATCATGGACATTGGATGTTATTAATAAAAAGATCATATCATTAGGAGAATGATGTGATGGACACACGCCAAAAGTAAGCATAGCATAAGATCAAGTCATTAAGTTTGTTTTGCTACAAGATTTCAGATACATAGTAACCTAATCCTTCGACCATGAGATCATGTTAATCACCATCACCGGGTGAGTACTTTGATGACATTAAACACCACTTCCATAACTAGGTGGTTATAAAGGTAGCATTGGCTATTCTGAAAGTATCTGTTGAAGAGCATGGATCAAGAGTGGGATTTGTCCATCCATATGACTGATAGATATACTCTAGAGCCTCTCGGTGGAATGTCATCCAATTGGCTTGCAATCATCTGAATAGGTCACATGGTATGTCATACGGAACGAGAAAAGAGTACTTATCGATAACGAGGTTGAACTAGGTATGGAGATACCGACGATCGAACCTCGGATAAGTAAAGTATCACACAACAAAGGGAATCGGTATCGTATGTTAATGGTTCATTCAATCATGGAGTCATCGTTGAATATGTGGGAGCCATTATGGATCTCTAGGTCCTTCTATTGGTTATTGATTGGAGAGGTGTCACGATCATGTGTGCATAGTTCGCGAACCATAGGGTGACACACTTAAGGTTCAATGTTGTTTAAGTAGATATGGAATATGAGTTGGAGACCGAATGTTATTCGTAGTCTCGGATTGGATCTAGGACATCACGAGAAGATCCGGAATGGTCCAGAGAATAAGATTTATATAAGGAAAGTCATTTTCTAGGGTTCGTAAATGTTTTCAGTATTTTGACCGGAAGCTTCTAGAATGTTCTAGAGGGGCCACCAGTGGGCCCACTGTAGGGTTCGCAGCATAGAAAACAAAAAATTTCCTACGATGTGAACTATATACCAAGATCTATCTACTAGATACAAACAACGGGCGGATGTATATCCGTAGAGAACATACCCTTGAAGACCGACAAAGCTTAACGAGTTCAACTCGTGGTTGATGTAGACGATCTCTTGCCGATCTCAAGATCGAGAGGAAGTCCTAGCGCTGCAAATCAGCAGCGCATCCGTGCTCACACACACGTTCGAGGCACCGAGCAACCTCCGCTTCCTCGCTCCAGCGATGCAGCGGAAGCACAACTCTTTCTTGCCGAATAGCCACCGGGAACATGTATCTCGCTAGTCCGAGACCATGGGGGATAAATTCTAGAGGGGGAGAGAGATCCTTCACGAGGAGGTGTGAGAGACAAGTGAGGAGGGGGGCTCCTTTTATAGGAGGAGGGGGAACCCCAAGGGGGTGGCCGGCGCATGGGGGCTGCCCCCTTGCCCTCCCCTCTTCATGTGGGTGGACACTCCACTCACAAATCTCCTTTAAATTCCCTCCACTCAAAAGTCCACTCAAATTCCCATTAAATTTCCACCAAATTTAATGCAAACTCTCATTAAATAAAACTCTTTTATTTTATTCAGAATTTTGTCAATTACTTTAATGACAAACATTCACAAATAACCCCTTGCTAGAATTCTATTTCACATGCATAACCACTTTATGCAATTTCACCCGAAAACCTGTTTCGGTATCTAGTGAAATAAATTCCTGCGCTTGTTCATTCTTTCGGCATGAAACATTTGCTCCAATTGGATGTCGGTGTCTCTTAAGTGTGTCACCCTACGGTTCGTGAATAATGCGGACATGATCGAGACCCCTCTCGGATCAATAATCAGAAGCGGGATCTGGAGACCCATACTGACTCCCACACATTCAACGATGACTTTCTTGTGATCGTCGGAACCTTTTACGCTAGTATCTTAATCCCTTTGTTTCACGATATATTACATGTCCGAGATTCGATCATCGGTATCTCCATACCTAGTTTGATCTCGTTACTGACATGCACTCTTTTCTCGTTCCTGTGATATAACATTCTAGTGATCAAATCACTTGCTTGCAAGCTAATCAATGTGATATCACCGAGAGAGCCCAGTATATCTATCCGTCATCGGATGAACAAATTCCACTCTCGATCCATGAGCCTCAACATAACACTTTATTAGTTCTGAATCCATCTTTATAATCACCTGCATTACGGTGTGACGTTTGATGTTATCAAGAAACTCTTCCGGTGTTAGTGATTGACATGATCTCATGGTCTAAGGATTAGGATCACTTCATAAGTTGTTATAGCAATATAAACTCAATGACTTTGATCGTAATGCTATACTTCGGATGAATGTTCATCACACCATTACACTAATGTTGTGATCCCATTATTAACAACATCCAATGTCCATGATCAGGAAACCTTGATCATCTTGTTAATCAACGAGCTAGTTTATGAGAGAGGCATAACTAGGAACTTTCATTTGTTTATTAAACACACATGTATTAACGTTTCCGTATTAATACAATTATAGCATGCAAAATAAACATCTATCATATACTTGGAATACACATAATAAACACTTTATTATTGCCTCTCAGGGCATATTCCCTTCAGTCTCGCACTTGCACTAGAGACAATAATCTAGTTACATAGTGATAAATCTAACACCCATTGAGTTCTGGTGTTGATCATGTTTTGCTCTAGGGAGAGTTTTAGTCAACGGATCTGCTACATTGAGATCCCTATATACTTTACAAATCTTTATATCTCCATCCTTGACATGCTCGCGGATGGAGTGAAACCGGCGCTTAATATGCTTGGAATGCTTGTGAGACCTTGGCTCTTTGGCATTGGCAATGGCACCATTGTTGTCACAATAGATCACCATTGGGTCCAACGCGTTTGCCACAACTCCTAGTTCGGATATGAACTCCTTCATCCAAAGCGCTTCTGAGCCGCTTCAAGCGACAACATATTCGACCTCCGTTGTTGATCCGCTACAGGTTGTTTGGAGCTCCTCCAACTAACGCTCCGCCATTCATGAGAAATACGTATCCGGATTGAGACTTAGAGTCATCCGGATCGATTGTCAAAGCTAGCGTCAACATAACACTTAGCAACGAGCTCTTCTTCACCTCTGTATACAAGAAACATATCATTAGTTCTTCGTAAGTACATAAGGATATTCTTGACCGCTATCCAGTGTTCTGAACCTGGATCCGATTGGTACCTACAAGTCAAACTAATAGCATGTGCCACATCCGGTCTTGTACATAGCATGGCGTACATTATAGACCCTATGTCTGAAGCATAGGGGACTTTGTCCATTATCTCTCTTTCTTCCGCCGAAGCCGGACTTTGAGTCTTACTCAATGTCTTGCCTTGCAACATAGGTAAGAACCCCTTCTTACTTCCGTCCATTTTAAACTTCTTTAAAATCTTATCAAGGTATGTACTTTGCGATAGCCCTATTAGGCGCCTAGATCTATCTCTATAGATCTTTATGCCTAATATGTTTGACGCTTCACCTAGGTCCTTCATTGAAAATTTGCTGTTTAGATAACTTTTAACATTGTTTAAAAGATCTATATCATTTCCGATCAATAATATGTCATCCACATATAATATCAGAAATGCCACATTGCTCCCACTCACTTTCTTGTCAATACAAGCTTCTCCATAAGTTTGGACAAATCCAAACTCTTTGATCACCTCATCAAAGCGGAGATTCCAACTTCGTGATGCTTGCTTCAATCCATAGATGGATCACTGAAGCTTGCACACCTTGTTAGCATCCTTAGGATCGACAAAACCCTTTGGTTGTATCATATACAACTCTTCTTCAATATTACCATTGAGAAACGCGGTTTTGACATCCATCTGCCATATCTCATAATCGAAATATGCAGCAATTGCTAACATAATCCTAACTGACTTTAGCATCGCTACGGGAGAGAATGTCTCATCGTAGTCAACTCCTTGAATTTGTCGAAACCCCTTTGCAACAAGTCGAGCTTTATAGATGGTCACATTACCATCAGCATCAGTTTTCCTTTTGAAAATCCATTTGTTCTCCACGGCCTTTCGGTCGTGAGGTAATTCCACCAAGTTCCAAACTTGATTTTCATACATGGATTCCATCTCGGATTTCATGGCTTCTAACCATTTGTTGGAATCCGGGCTCATCATCGCTTCTTCATACGTCAGGTCATCATTTTCATCAACCATGAAATTCATGACAGATTTCCGATACTGGAGCTGCACGCGTCCTGCTTGACCTGCGAGGTTCGGTAGTACTCTCTTCGGAGTTTCATGATCATTATCATTAGTTCCCTCTTCAACAGGTGGAGCCAACTCCGGAACAACTTCCGGCGCTGCGCTACTCGCCATACTTTGAAGAGAAGGTTCCACAACCTCTTCGAGTTCTACCTTCCGACTACTCACACCTTTCGCGAGCAACTCTTTCTCTAGAAAGGATCCATTCTTGGCAACAAAAACCTTGCCCTCGGATCTGTGATAGAAGGAATACCCAATAGTTTCTTTAGGGTATCCTATGAAGACGCATTTTTCCGCTTTGGGTTCGAGTTTATCCGGTTGAAGTTTCTTCACATAAACATCGCATCCCCAAACTTTAAGAAATGACAGCTTAGGTTTGTTTCCAAACCACAATTCATACGGTGTCTTTTCAACGGATTTAGATGGTGCCCAATTTAAAGTGAATGCAACAGTTTCTAGTGCATAACCCCAAAATGACAACGACAAGTCCGTCAGAGACATCATAGATCGAACCATATCTAATAAAATATTCTGACGTTCGACACACCATTTCGCTGTGGTGTTCCGGCAGGTGTGAGTTGTGAAACAATTCCACACTCTTTCATGTGAGTGCTAAACTCGTAACTTAGATACTCACCTCCATGGTCGGACCGTAGAAATTTGATCTTTCTATTACGATGATTTTCCACTTCATTCTGAAATTCCTTGAACTTTTCAAAGGTTTCAGACTTGTGTTTCATCAAGTAGATATAACCGTATCTACTCAAATCATCCGTGAAAGTAACAAAATAACGATATCCACCTCACGACACACTCATTGGACCACATACATCGAATGTATGATTTCCAATAAATCATGCCTGCTCCATTGAACCGGAAAACGGCGTTCTAGTCATCTTGCCCATAAGGCATGGCTCACATGTATCAAATGATTCATAATCAAGTGATTCCAAAAGTCCATCCGAATGGAGCTTCTTCATGCGTTTAACGCCAATATGACCTAGACGGCAGTGCCACATATATGCGGATATATCATCATTAAGTTTAATCCTTTTAGCATCAACATTATGAATATGTGTAACATTATCATCGAGATCTAATAGAAATAAACCATTCATCATCTTGCATGACCATAAAAGATTTCATTCATATAAATGGAACAACCATTGTTCTCGGATTTAAATGAATAACCACTTCGCATCAAACACGATCCAGATACAATGTTCATGCTCAGTGCAGGCACCAGATAACATTTATTCAAGTTTATAACTAATCCCGACGGCAAGTGGAGAGGCAGCGTTCCGACGGCGATCACATCAACGCTTGATCCATTGCCGACACGCATCTTGACCTCACCCTTGCTAGCGGTCGCTTGTTCGCAGCCCGATTGAGTTACAAATATTAGCAACCGAACCGGTATCAAATACCCGGTGCTACTGCGAGCACTAGTCAAGTACACATCAATAACATGTATATCATATATACCTTTGTTTGCCTTGCCGGCCTTCTTGTACGCAGATACTTGGGGCGATTATGCTTCGATGGCGATCCCTTACAATAGTAGCACTCGGAATCGACTTAGGTCCAACTCGGGTTTCTTTTTTCAGCGCTGCAAGCTTGCCGCCCTTACTTCCTTCCGCTTTTCCTTCTTGTCTTTCTTGAAACCAGTGTTCCTATTGATCATCAACACTTGATGTTCCTTTTTGATCTCCACTTCTGCAGTTTTAAGCATTGACAGAAGCTCGGGGAGAGACTTCTTCATGCCTTGCATATTATAGTTCACCACGAAGCTCTTATAGCTAGGTGGCAGAGACTGCAGAACACGATGGATGCCTAAGTCAATGGGAATCGTTATTCCCAAGGACACAAGCTTATCGGCGTAACCCGACATCTTGAGTACATGCTCACTAACGGACCTGTGCTCTTCCATCATGCAGCTAAAGAACTTTTCTGAAGCGTTGTAGCTCTCTACAGCAGCATGTGTGTCGAAAACCATTTTCAACTCACCCATTGTATCAAATGCATTGCTGTTTTCGAAACGCTTTCGAAGTTCCGGCTCTAGCCCATACAATATGCCGCAATGAACTAAGTTGTGGTCCTCCCGACAAGTCTGATAGACATTCTTCTCCTCGTCAGGGGCATCATCTAAAGGTGGGGGGCCTAACGGTGCTTCTAGCACATATTGCTTTTGTGCAGCAGAGAGGAGAATCCTCAAATTCATGGCCCATTCGGTAAAGTTGCTACCGTTCGTTGCTAGTTTCTCTTTCTCCATGAACACATTGAAATTAAAAGCAGGTGGTGCCATCTAGAACAGAATTTGTAAAGTTTAGACTAAGTGTATGATAGACTGAGTTCAACTAATCTATATTAAGAATGAACTCCCACTCAAAAACGACATCCCTCGTGCCTTTTTGGTGATTACATGAACCAAATCCACTACACCAAGTCTGATCATCACGTGAGTCGGTATAGCTTCAAAGGCGAGCATCAAATGGGCATCATATAAACTATATGACTCATACTTAACCTTTCGGTCCGTGTTCTGAGGCCATGTCTGTACATGCTAGGCTCGCCAAGTTAGAACCTTAGTATTCGCGTGTGTAACTGTTTTACACCCGAAATATGGTCGTGGATCCAAGAACACCCGATCATCACGTGATGTCTTGGAGCGACGAAAACATAATTGGTGCATACTAAAGGAAGAACACATTCTTATCTTGATATTTAAATGAGGGATCATCTTATTATGCTAACAAAGCGCTAAACAAGCAATATAAGATGCTATCAAACATCATATGTGTGTTCCCGCAGATGATCTCTATCATGCGCATCGTGGTATGATCACTATCATACCTATATGTGTAAATCCAAGGTCTATGGATTTTACACGCTATGTGTGTTGTAAGAGTATCATCTCATACTTCTACTTACAACACTACCATATCATAACACTAGCCCAGCAACAATCTAAACTAGACGCCTCTAATTTATCCATTGCAAGTTTTACGTGGCTTAGGGCTTTCGAGATAGAACCGTTCTTACCTACGAACATGAACCACAACGAGGATAATCAAATTGTTGACAACTCGTTTGAAAAATAGATATGGACTATAGTAGGAGAGACAGACACCCGCTAGCCACTTATGCAAACTAGTTGCATGTCAAGCGTGGAACAGGTCTCATGTGCGAGGACATGTAAAGTTTGTCCGGGCCGCTTCATCCCACTATGCCACCAATATCCAAAATTACAACAAAGGAGCAACAACATGATCATCATCACCCACATACTCATATGTGTACTACCCGTGTAAAGTATCTACGCATAGATCCGGCTCTGATACCACTATAGGGTTCGCAGCATAGAAAACAAAAATTTTCCTACGATGTGAACTATATACCAAGATCTATCTACTAGATACAAACAACGGGCGGATGTATATCCGTAGAGAACATACCCTTGAAGACCGACAAAGCTTAACGAGTTCAACTCGTGGTTGATGTAGACGATCTCTTGCCGATCTCAAGATCGAGAGGAAGTCCTAAGCGCGCAAATCAGCAGCGCATCCGTTTCGCACACACGTTCGAGGCACCGAGCAACCTCCGCCTCCTCGCTCCAGCGATGCAGCGGAAGCACAACTCTTTCTTGCCGAATAGCCACGGAACATGTATCTCGCTAGTCCGAGACCATGGGGATAAATTCTAGAGGAGAGAGATCCTTCACGAGGAGGTGTGAGAGACAAGTGAGGAGGGCTCCTTTTATAGGAGGAGGGGGAACCCCAAGGGGGTGGCTTGGCGCATGGGGCTGCCCCTCCCTCTTCATGTGGGTGGACACTCCACTCACAAATCTCCTTTAAATTCACTCCACTCAAAAGTCCACTCAAATTCCCATTAAATTTCCACCAAATTTAATGCAAACTCTCATTAAATAAAACTCTTTTATTTTATTCAGAATTTTGTCAATTACTTTAATGACAAACATTCACAAATAACCTTGCTAGAATTCTATTTCACATGCATAACCACTTTATGCAATTTCACCCAAAACTGTTTGGTATCTAGTGAAATAAATTCCTGCGCTTGTTCATTCTTTCGGCATGAAACATTTGCTCCAATTGGATCGGTGTCTCTTAAGTGTGTCACCCTACGGTTCGTGAATAATGCGAACATGATCGAGACCCTCTCGGATCAATAATCGAGCGGGATCCGGAGACCCATCGACTCCCACACATTCAACGATGACTTTCTTGTGATCGTCGGAACCTTTTACGCTAGTATCTTAATCCCTTTGTTTCACGATATATTACATGTCCGAGATTCGATCATCGGTATCTCCATACCTAGTTTGATCTCGTTACCGACATGCACTCTTTTCTCGTTCCTGTGATATAACATTCTAGTGATCAAATCACTTGCTTGCAAGCTAATCAATGTGATATCACCGAGAGGGCCCAGAGTATATCTATCCGTCATCGGGATGAACAAATTCCACTCTCGATCCATGAGCCTCAACATAACACTTTATTAGTTCTGAATACATCTTTATAATCACCCTGTTATGGTGTGACGTTTGATGTTATCAAAAAACTCTTTTGGTGTTAGTGATTGACATGATCTCATGGTCTAAGGATTAGGATCACTTCGTAAGTTGTTATAGCAATGTAAACTCAATGACTTTGATCGTAATGCTATACTTCGGATGAATGTTCATCACACCATTACACTAATGTTGTGATCCCATTATTAACAACATCCAATGTCCATGATCAGGAAACCTTGATCATCTTGTTAATCAACGAGCTAGTTTATGAGAGAGGCATAACTAGGAACTTTCTGTTTGTTTATTAAACACACATGTATTAACGTTTCCGTATTAATACAATTATAGCATGCAAAATAAACATCTATCATATACTTGGAATACACATAATAAACACTTTATTATTGCCTCTCAGGGCATATTCCCTTCACCCACCACCTCAGGAGGGGGTCACTTGGGCTGAGGCATGCCACGGGGGAGCACTAGGTCCTTCCTCACCAAATCGCAAGGGGCAAATTCGGCCACCAAAGGATTTAGGGACAAACCCTAGTTTGTCAAACCCTAAATAAGGAAAGGGGAAGTGTCCCATCTCTTCCCTTGGCCGAGTTGGGAAGGAGTGGGTCAAGGGCTAGGAAGCCTTGAACGCACTCCCCCTCCATATAAGGAGGGGTGTGGGGGCTCACCACCCCTTGTCCCTTGCCCTTGGCTCTAAACCCTAGCTGCCACCTCTCTCCCTCCTCCGTCTTCTTGCTCCGGCTTAGGCGAAGCCCTGCAGGGATTCTCCTCCTCCACCACCACCACACCGTCATGCTACTAGATTCCGAGGGGATCTACTACCTCTGCTGCCCGCTGGAACGGGGAGAGGAAGGTCTTCATCGACTCCATACATGTGACCGAGTGCGGAAGCGCTGCCGGAACATGGAGCCGGAAGGGTTAGTTCTCTTCAATCTCGTTTCACCAATCTCGTGGATTAGATCTTGGCTTTGCCATAGATTAGATCTTGGTTTTATGTGTTCTTGTGATAGATTTTTTTGTTTTCCATGCAACAAACCCTACACTTCTCCTCCCACCTTTGCGAATTCGTACAAGGATGGAGGAACAAGTGGTTCTACATCAGCGACTCCAAGCTAGCCGGCCAGGACTATGGGTTGGCCCCCTTCGACGCCAGCAAGGTGATCACCCAGAAGTGTTCATGGTCATACGACATTCATGTGGGTGAAACCGAAGTGGTCGAGAGGTTGTACAAGCGGGTGGATGATCTCCAGCTGGTGTGAGGCAAGTAGGTCTCCGGCGTCGACATCATCCGAACCTTTCTCAAGTGTCAGGTGTAACTCCTACAATCGAGGGCGTACCCGATGTTTCTGTAGGCCGGAGCCAATGACCCGACGAGAGTGTCAGATGAGGAGTTGTCCTCATCCGATCTTGACAGGGCTCTGCGACCTCTGTTGTGCTTCAAGGCTGATGACGAGCTTCCGGCGGAGTCGTCGACTGCACCCTTCGACGCGAAGAACAAAGTTCCTCGGGTGAATACTTTACTTGCATGCAATGCACTTTGTTTGAGTCCACTATAATTTTTTGTGACTTGCGCTTTGGTGTTCCGTAGGAGCTTAAGGTGGACAACATGATGCCTCCCATTCCTAAGGAGTTTACGGTTGCTCTAGATGGCAGGGACGTGGATTCGGAGTCCATGGTCCTTGTTGCTCACTCGCCGATAGAGGATGAAGCCCCCGAGCCTAGCGACGGGAATTCTCGCAAGAGATCCCGAATAGAATCTTCGGATGCCACGACGTCGCCAACACCGAAGGGGCCCGCCTTCTTGCACCAGCATGCTGCGGGCGGAGATGTCACCTCCCCCATTCCTGTGATGCCCATCCGGGTTGTGGCTCCTCAGACAAAGGCCAAGAAGATGAAGAAGACGGCGTTGTTCCTAAACCTCTCTGACATCCCTTCGTAAGCATTTTACCGCTTCTATATTTTGACTTTTGTTGAGTTTGCCTTGCTTGGTGCCTTATATGATTTTCCTGTTATGCTATGCTAGGAGGTCTTCTTCAGACGAATCCATGAAGGATGATGGCTGTGGAGTCGAAAGCAGTGAGCGCCGAGGCTGTGGCTATAGGGTTTGTTGCACGGAAAACAAAAAATATATCATGTGAACACACAAAACCAATATCTAATCTATGGCAAAGCCAAGATCTAATCTACGAGATCGGTGCAACGAGATTGTACAGAACTAACCCTCATAGGTCCAAAACGTTTAACAAGATCAGATTCTCGTGGTTGATGTAGCCGATCACTTGCCAATCTCAAGATCGTGTAGACGATCCTTCCGGTGTCGCGTTCCGCCAGCGTTTCCGCAGTCGATCACACATACAGAGTGGGTGAAGACCTTTCTCTCCCTTGTTCCATCAGGGTAGTGGAGGTTGTAGATCTCCTCAGAATCCCAACAACACGACGGTGTGGTGGTGGTGGAGGAGGAGAGATTTCTATAGGGTTGCCTAAGCCGGAGCAGGACAGTGCACGAGAGAGAAGAGAAGGGGCGGCTAGGGTTAGGCGCCAATGGACAAGGGTGAGGGGGGTGCGTCCCCACCCCTTATTATATAGGTGGGGGCGGACGGACAAGGGTTCCTAGCCTAGGCCGTGTCCCTCCCCCCAACTCGGCCACCAAGGGAAAATCTTGAAACCCTTTCCACCAAGTCTTCCTTCTTACCAAAAACTAGAGTTTGACTTTTCAAACTAGGATTTGACTATTCAAACTAGGGTTTGACCCTTTTACTAGTCTTGGCCGAATTGTCCCTTTAGGGTTGGGTGCGGCTGGACCCTAGGGCATGCCACTGTCCAAGTTACCCCCTCACGGGGTGGTCGAACCACTGGTGGTCCCTCTAGAAAATTCTAGAAGTATCCGATCAAAACACCAAAACTTTTTCCGAACCCCGGGAAACCACTTTCCTTATATGAATCTTATTCTCCGGACCATTACGGATCTCCTCGTGATGTCCTGGATCCAATACAAGACCCTGAACAACGTTCAGTCTCCAACTCATATTCCATATTGTAACGTCCTAGCATTAGAGCTTAGAAATAAGCTGAACTCAGATGTGTGCATTGCATCCATATATAGAAAATCTGAATAATTTTTGCACTTTTGAATAAAACTTGTCAAAGTGATTGAAGCTTCTCTTAACTTGATGGAATTGAAGTAGATCATCAAGTTGACTGCGATAAGTTTCAATATGACCTTTGCTAAAACCTTGTTTTGGGTAAACATGATTTGATCTAAGGGTAGATCAAATGTAATAAACTAAACCACCACACATTGCTTAATGATTATTATCAGATACTTAAGTGATCATTCCATAGTATTCATTACAATAACCTATGAATTCCAAGCTATGAATATAATTCAAGTAACAAGAATGTAATAACTAACTCTTGACCTATTTTATCCTTATCTATTTCTACCATGAGGATCATGGTAATACTTCACCCTAACTCTTCAGTTATATGGAGTAGGAAGGAAACCAAGTCAAGACCATTCATCATATGTCTTTCTTTCCATATCAATCCTTATCATCTCTAATGAATCTTATCCTAATATCTGTTGAACATCAATGTTGAGTAATTAACCCCTTAAGTGGATTACCCAAGGTTTATAGAACTCAGGGAGGAAGTGGTCAAAGGTATCCCTCTCAAGCAACCCTGTAACCAAGATACAAGAAGTCTCTTGTGTCCCCAACACACCCAATACACTTGTCAGGTGTATAGGTGTAACATACCAAATATCATCAAACCAAATCATCATTGCATTCATATCAACATACCATGTGTGCAATGCACAAAAAATTTCAAATTTCAAAACCTAGCAAAACCTTAATTTTAAACCCCTTTATATGATAGGGTAAAGATTTTGTTTTTATTTTATTTCAGTAGCCCTTAAGTGTTTGGGAGTGGTTTGTGTGTTTAAAACACTTTTATATACTAGGATTATCCCACAAAAATGTGGTGAAAATCTTAGTGGATTTGGAGTTCATTTGATACTTCAAATCATATTTAGAAAATCAAAATAGAAAAATAAAATGACTTGAGGAAAAAAATGGAGCAAACCAGCCAACTAGCGCGGCCCAACAAGCATACCACATAGCCCACCCGGGTTTTCCCCTCTCCCCTCTGTTTCTCACCGCGCGCAACCGCACCCCCTCGCTAACAGATGGCCTCCACTGCCACCTCAGCTCTTCGTCCTCAATCAACATGCGCTGAGCCCGTTCCTCGGCCGTTTCTTCATCGTTTGATTTTGCTTAATAGAACTTGAATGAGTGCGTGATTCTCTCCCCAGTGCTGCTACTAAACCCCCTCGGCATGCGCTCCATTTCCCCACACACCACAGCCTTTGAGCGCCGCCAGGCTCCGCGCATTTCACCTCGCATCGTTGCTGTACCGACGAGCTCTGGCGAACCATTACGGTGAGTCCCGTGTGCCCCTGCCCTCTGATTCATGCGGTTGTGCTCTCCATCTGCTTGCGCACCTCCTGACACTCGCCATTTTTTTCTTTCGCACCAGAGCCTCGCCTCCGTCGACAACTAAAAGCACCCGACGCCGACTCAACTCCGATAAGGAATTGACGCCGTGTCCATGCACTCCGCCCTCGTCCGCGACCACCACGGCATCCACCTTGTCGTCGCGACTTGGTAACACCACTGAATCACCCCCTCAACCCCCTAGCCTCGCTGGAGCGTCGTCGACAGACGCGCTGCCGCCATGCTCGCCATTTGCGCTGCTTAGTTTTGGTCAGAGCATTTTGATCCGCTGGATCTAGATCGACTGGCTATGATTAGAAGTTTAGGCGAAAGGGTACGGGCAGATCTGGACTGCTGGATCTCACTTAGATATGATGGTGCACGCGCGTGATCCGCGCGAACCGGTATGGGCCAATCAGGAAGCGCCGCGTGTTAGGGTTTTTAATTTGAAATCCATATTTGATTCTATTAGATGATTTAACTTGTAAAATTCATAACTTTTGATCTGTATTTCAGAAAAATACAAATTAGGTGTCTATGGATCCAAAAATGTGAACTTTGCATCTATGACCTTACTTTGGTCATTTGTTTCTGAAAAATTAGAGTTTTATGCAAAGAAATTTGTAGGGCTATTTTGATTATAAAAATATTTTGGATTATTATTTTAAAGTGGTTTTTATGATATTTGGACTTTAGAATGTGTACTTTGTCTTAAGTACTGTAGAGTTTGGTTTTAAAAGTGTGGCAAATCATCTCAATTGCATTTTTCATGCATTCATATTATTTTTGAGTGTATATTAATTTGTATATTTTGTTGTATGATTTTGTTTTGTAGATTGTGTGGATTGTGAAGTGTGTGATTGTGAGGATTGTACCTATTATCCTAGCTACCAAGGAAAGTGATATTTTTATCTTATGTCCTATTATTTTACCTATGGCACTAGTGATATTTTAGTTGGACTTGCATGATAATTTTTCAAGTAAATTTCTATGCTATGGTAGATCATATAGTTTAATATATATTGGTAGGATTTTTCCTAAGTTAGGATTCATGGTATACTAGAATGCTTAGACTTGCTATTAGAATTAGTGGGTGGAAAATTCATGTTATAATATTATGGAAATATTATGCCTATGTGTTTTTGACTAAGAAAACAACTTGTTAATGAAATACCTGGGTGGAATGGGACTTGTATGGTTTGTGTGGTCTACCCTGTGTATCACACTTGTTGATGGACACCCAGGAACAAAGAGATTTGATATGTTTTTATGTTGAGAAGCTTCCAGTGCAACCACATGGAATATGGGCTCTGCCTTGACCCACTAAGTTGCAAGAACTCAGCCAGATGGACAGATGGTGGTAGAGTAGATATGATGGAACGCGTCCATGGTGGTTTGAGGGATTGCTTCTGAAAAGTCTCATCTCGATGCATGTCGAGTCTTGTGGGGAAAGTGCACCACCTCTAGAGAGGGTAAACCTAAGTACTTAGCCATGTCCCCGGTTATGGACAATTTTGAGCATCAAAGACATTGGAACAGTTCAAGAATCTCCTCATCCCAATTTCTCTAAGTTCAATTTTTTGGGTGAACAAGGGTAGAGGTTCACCAATGTCTATTGGTGGTGCCTTGGTGTTTTGTAAAACAAAACTTAGTATTTTCAAACTAGTAGGATAAATTTATTTTGTGCAAAGCCAACCTGATCCACACTTAGCCAAATTCATGTAGATGTTAGTCTCTACTATATATCTACGGTATCACTTGCCAATACAATTCCAACTGTATTGATCCCTTGTGGCTGTAACTTATTATGTTGCAGGTTACTCTGATGGTGAGTAGGGTTATGAGTCTACACTCAACATGTTTGCCTGTGGCACATGAAGATGAAGAATTTATTTTATATGCTATGTAATGAGAACTCTTTATAAGTTAGCCTTGGTCTAAGTGAGTTGTAAGGACTATTGTACTCCTGGAATTTCGATGTAATAATGACATTTGTATTTGTGTACTTCATCTTAAAACCGTGGGTGCTAGCAATTCGATTCAGGCACTAGCACTGCAATCACAGGGATCTCTACCTTATTGGGTGAGATCTTACAATCGGTACACCAGTTCGGCGAAGATATAGTGAAATACAAGTAATATGGATGATTATAAGACAACGGTGCCAGAAAAGAGCTTAACGGGGAGGAAGAGACTAAGGCAATCTGAAATAAAGATGGAAGCAAGCAAACATGTAGCAGGACTGATTGTAAACAGTGTTTCAATACTTAGAAACAAGGCCTAGGGATCATACTTTCACTAGTGGACACTCTCATATAAATATCTTCTCTTCATGATACTATTCTAAACTACTCTCCGGTTGGACAGCTCTAATCCACGGTAGGGCTATAACAGCACACCTCAAAGTTCGCATTCCTCATCTAGATAACCCCAACCCTGTCACTTTGAGCGCTAGATGGTTCCAACAAACACCACAATTTCATAGAGACATCCAACTCCAAATATAACTTATGACATGTATTTATGTAATCCTTAGCCTAAGTGCCACACGGTGTGCACACTGTCACCTTCACACACGTGGGCATAGCCAGAGATTATTTAATGCACTTGAGTAGCAGAGTAGATCTACTTGATTACAAAGCTCATGACCATAATAAGATCACGCATAGAGAGAGATGAACACATAGCTACCGGTAGAGCCCTTATCCTCGAAGAAGAACTACTCCCTCCTCATCATGGGAATCAACAACAGCGATGGAGATGGTGGTGGAGATCGATGGAGATGAATCCGGGGGCAATTCCCCTTCTCGGCAGGGTGCCAAAACAGAGACTTCTGTCCGCCGAATCTCCTCTTCGGTGGCGGCGGCGCTGCGGACCTTCTCGTGGATTTCTTCCCGCATTAGGGTTTACGTCCTGAGGATACGTATATATAGGCGAAAGGGATAGGTCGGTGGAGCCTCGAGGGGCCCACACCAGGGGCTAGCATGGTCAGGGGGACCCATGCCACCCCTAGGTGTGGCCGCCTCGTTGCGCCTCCTCGTCTCTCTCCTGGACTCCGTGTCTGCTCCGGTAAAATATTGACTTTGGCTTTTGTCCTGTCCAATTCCGAGAATATTTCTTTTCTGGCTTTTCTGACATCAAAAACAGCAGAAAACAGACAACTGGTACTACGGCATATTGTTAATAGGTTAGTCCTAGAAAATGTATAAAAATACCTCAAAGTATAGACAAAACATAACAAAGTTGATATAAAACAAGCATAAAACATCAAAAATTATAGATACGTTTACGACGTATCAGGCAGACCTTTCCTTGGAGGAAAGCTTCCAATAGCTCCAGGGTACGTACTTTGTTGTTTTGTGTGTTTTTGGGTGCATGTTGTGGAGCTTTGTCTTTTGACTTTTCTTCTTGTGGTTCTTGTAGATGAAAACAATAAGGCTCTCCGCAAGTTAGACTCACTCGGAAAGAGTCGAAGCCAGGTGGGGACCAAAGCAAAAGATGTTGTGGAGGCCCTCGAGCGCTTCAAGCAGGAGGCCAAGGAGCACGATGAGAAGCTTGCGGCTGACGCTGCCTTGCGGGAGAAGGCGATGACGGAGCAGCTGATGGTTGCTGTGAATGCATTGGCTAGTAGGTCATTCAAATTTTCCTGAGTACTTCCATCCGAGCTTTGGCGTTTTTCCTTGCTGTGATCCAAGCCTGAATTGACGCACTTGTAGATGCCACAGGTATTGCGTTTGATCACTCTGTCCTAGACCACGGGGACCCCCTCACGGATGTAGTTGCCGCGGTTGAAGACCGTTGCAGCTACACCGTAGATACTTTGGCCAAGGATAAAGGGGTTCTCGGTAGCTTCTATCAGGAGATCTTCCCGAAGGGCGTGGCCCTCAATGACGTCGATTCTCTGGCGGACACCCTGGCGGGAGATGCACCTATAGAGTACAAGAAGACCTAGAAAGGTGCAGGTGCTATCCTTGGCCTAGCTATGGCGTGGGCGACATGCATACAGCTAGACCTGAACCAAGCCACTTCTGGGATGCCAGTCGATGCGGATGGCGGCATGGCGCTGAGGTAGCCTTCGCCCCTTCGCTTAGCGCTGCAAGCGCTATGACCCTCACCTGATTGAGCTTTTGGCGAATTATGCCATTGAGCAAAACAAGGTGGCTGTGGCGCTGGCCCATAAGCCTGGGGCTGCTTCGGATGCGACACATCCTTGAAGCTCATCTGCTGCTTAGTTGCCTGCGTAGGATTGTCATGCTTTTGTTGTAGTTCTTGTAATATTTTGTACCGATTTACTTTGGGAGTTACCAGCCTTCGCCTTCTATTATTTCTGGTGCTCTTTTTATCCTGATGCCTTGTCATCTGTGCGCCTATTTAGGGCCCTTCGAGCGTTACGCCGATGACTTTGTCGGTTCCTTTGGCTGTTGCCCAGCTCGTAACAAATGAAGCGTCGCAGTTGCCCTTGCTGCGTGACCGCATCTGAAGCTTGGAGAGGGGCGTCCTTTTCATCCGTGGCCATGCGGATGTTTGGAAGTCTAAAACGGAGCGGGCTTCTACGAGAGAGGAGTATGTCCTCAGATAGTTTCAGCAGACTGGCGAGCAGCTTTAGTGTAAGTCGCAGCCGGATACTCTTTACTTGTTTTGCAACTACATCTGTTATTTGTAGATTCTGAGTTGTTGCTCTTTTGCATTTGTCAATCTTCTTCCGTAGGAAGAGAAAAGCGCGTTGCTATCCGGTTCAACTGTCTCAGCCAACAGGAGTTGGAGGCCGGAGGATTCTTCTGGATGGACCGCAATCGAGCAACCGTAGTCGCAATGGTGCATGACCATATTCATTACGTGCTTTAGGTTTTGAAGCGCGCAAGATTGTCACTCGCGTCCATATGGGTTGCCATGTTTCCCCTAGATGCGGCTCCACCCAGTTTACTGGGACTGTTAGGGAAGTTTCAGAGCATGGATGCAGAGAAGGATCTTGTGCACAATAGCTTTTTGTGGCTGCAAAGGAAGCACTGGCCCTTGTTCGGATGCATCGTCAAGACGTGGACTTGGCGGAGATTGCAGCTGGACCTCCTGTTCCTCCGGATGGTATGGCGTGGGATATGCGCCCGCACTATGCTGTGGTGGCTCATCATGCTAAAGATATTGTGCATTTCTTCGACAAGCGGACGAACGTTTTGCTTCCGCGTGGTTGAGTCCCGCAAGTGTTGTACAAGGCAGTGTAAAATCTGCATAGTTTCGGTTGGGATTTTTCTGCCCTTGTAAAAGTTGTAAAATGTGTTGCACGTAATGCTTGTTGTTGTAAAATTTGCATGCCCTTTTCATTAGCCTGACGTGGTCAGCTACTCAGGTGGATGCGTTAACGTAAGAGTCGATGTAGTCGTTGGGGTGAGATGCAGCCCCCAAGTGTGTTGTACAAATGTAAATTTGCATAAGAAAAGGACATAATGGCCAAGGTACTTAGATTTATTCATCGCATAGTAGAGAGTACATGGTTTGTCTTAGTAGCCTGTCTAAAAAGCCTTATTGTAAGAAAAAATAGCTAAGGGTAGAATCATCGCAGTTGTGCGACGTTCTAGGGGTTAGAGTATGCTACTACGGACTCGACGTCCTTTAGGCGGTAGGCGCCACTTGGAATTACTTCAGTGACCATATAGGGGCCTTCCCAGGGTGATTAAAGCTTCAGGTGCCCTTTCTGCTTGAGCCGCATGACGAGGTCTCCTTCGACGAAGGACCTTGGACGCAGCCGTCAGCTATGGTAGTTGCCGAGGCTTTGCTGGTACACCGTTGAGTAGGCTGTGGCGATGTCGCGTGCCTCGTCCAACAGGTAGATGGTGTCTTCGAGTGCGGCTATAGATTTAGCTTTGTTGTAAGCGATGACCCATGGTGCCTTGTAGCATACCTCGGCGGGTAGCATTGCTTCGTCTCCGTGCACCATGAAGAAGGGTGTATAGCCAGTGGCACTTTTTGGCGTTGTGTGCAGGCTCCTGAGGATGGAGGGTAGCTCATATTCCTAGGCACCCGCCACTCGTTCGAGAGGGCGTAGGAGTCGTTTCTTGATTCTGTTGCAGACGAGGTCGTTGGCCTTTTCCACCTAACCGTTAGTCTGCAGGTGCGCCACTAAGGCGTGCGCGATGTTGATGTTGAGCCCTTCACAGAAGTCTTGGAACTCCTTCGAGGTGAAGTTCGTGTCGTTGTCGGTGATGATGATGTGGGGCACCCCGAACCTGTAGACAATGGACTGGAAGAACTTGACAGCGGCGGCGCCGGTTTGGTTAGTGATGGGCATAGCCTTGATCCACTTGGTAAACTTGTCGACTACCACCAGGAGGAAGACGTATCCTCTGGGTTAGTATTTTTGTAGCTTGCCGACCATGTTGAGTCCCCATTGAGCGAAAGTCCAGGCCAGTGGTATGGGACGTATCTCCGAGCCTGGTGCATGTAGTTTTTTGGCACACCGTTGACAAGCGTTGCACTTCTCGATGATGTCCTTGGCATCGCGCACCGCGGTTGGCCAGTAGAAGCCAGCTCGCAGAGCCTTGGCGACCAAGGCACGGCTGCCAGCATGGTGGCCGCATATGCCTTCATGGATGTTGAGGAGGATGCTCTTCCCATCGCTTTTGGTGACACAATGTTGGAGCACCGATGATTCTTCGGTTGTACATCTCCCCATTTATGATGGTGAAGGCTTTTGAACGGCGGGCAATCTGCCTGGCATCCATCGGGTCAACCGGCAATTGCTTGCTCAACAGATACTTGACGTATGGTTGAGTCCATGTTTGCTCGATTTCCAAGACTTGCATGAGGCTCACTAGCTCAACATCCACCTCTAGCTCTGCGGATGCCTCCATTTTCTCGGGCGGCGCCACCCCCGAGTGTCCCACGGCATCGGTTGTGCCCTTGGTAGTCTTGCACTTTATAGAGCGCTCGCAGATTTGTTCGAGGAACACGCCTGGTGGTACCAGGGCACAGGTGGAGCCAATGTTGGCGAGTTTGTCGGCCTCCTTGTTGATTTCCCGGCTGACGTGTTGGAGTTTGTAGCCATCGAAGTCTCCTTCGAGTGAGTTGTAGAGGTCGCGGTAGGAAATCATGTTGTTACTGATGGCGTCGCACTGGTTTATCGTCTGCTGGACAACGAGGTTTGAGTCGCCGTAGATGACTAGTCGTGTGGCGCCACAGACTTTAGCCATTCGCATGTCATGGATTAGCGCCTCGTACTCCGCCTCATTGTTGGATGTGTGGAACCTCATCTGTAGCACATATTCATCTTGTCCCCTTGGGGGATGTCAAGATTACTCCAGCTCCGGCTCCTTCCCCACAGTTGGATCCGTTGAAGTGCATTGTCCAAATCTAAGACATGTCCGGAGTCTCCGGGAGCTGTAGCTCCATCCGGTGGACGAAGGAGTCAGGAAGCACCTGCGACTTGATGGTGGTGCACCGCTCATAGATGTTGTCCCACGAGGATAGATCGATGCCCCAGAGGGCCACCTACCCCGTTGCCTCGGGGTTATTGAGGATGTGTGATAGTGGTGCATCATTGACGACCACTATATGGTGCCCCTGGAAGTAATGGCGCAGCTGACGCGCGGTCATGAATACACCGTATGCCAGCTTTTGGAAGTGAGGGTACCTCTGCTTCACTGGTGTCAGAACCTCGCTGAGATAGTACACCAGGCATTGAACCCCATGGGTTTTGCCGTCCTCGGGTCGTTCGACCACAAGTGTTGTGCTGACCACTTGGTGCATTGCGGCATTGTAGAGCAGCATGGATTCTCTATCCGTTGGCGTCACCATTATGGGAGATGTGGAGAGCATGCGTTTGAGGTCTTCGAATGCCTCGTCGGCTTTAGCCATCCACTCGAATTTGTCTGACTTGCTGAGCAGTTGGTAAAAGGGGAGAGATTTTTCGCCCATGCAGTTGATGAACATGCTGAGCGCTGAATTTTGCCCAGCTAGCTGCTGGACTCCTTTAATGTTCTTCGGCTTCTCCATGGCTATTGTAGCCTTGATTTTCTTTGGGTTGGCCTCGATGCCTCTCTAGGAGATGAACTACCCGACCAATTGTACAGATGGGACACCAAAGGCACACTTTTCTAAGTTCAGCTTGATCCTGTATCAACCAAGGTTATCGAACGTATCGCGGAGATCGTCGATCAATGTTCGGCTATCCTTGGTCTTGACCACTATGTCATCGACATAGACCTGAATGTTCAGACCAATTTGATTCTTCAGGCAGGCCTGCATGCACCTTTGATAGGTTGCGCATGCGTTCTTGAGCCCGAAAGGCATTTCCTTGTAGCAGAACACCCCGAACAGCGTAATGAAATCCATCTTTTCTTGATCCTCGACCTTCAGTCGAATCTAATTGTAGCCTGAATAGGCATCAAGGAACGAGATTCGTTTGCACCCCGCAGTGGAATCGATGATTTGATCGATCCGCGGTAGAGGGAAGTGGTCCTTTGGGCAGTGCTTGTTAAGTGGCGAGAAGTCCACACACATCCGCAGGATGTCCGTGTCCTTCGTAGGGACCAGCACGGGGTTAGCTACACATGCAATTTCTTTGTTTTCCCTTATGAAGTTATCATTGAGGAGTCCGTTGACTTTGATTCTGATTGCCTCCGGTCTTCCCTCGGACAGTCGATGCATCAGTTGCTTTACTAGACACGCATCTGGGTACACATTGAGTGCATGCTCGATGAATTCACTAGGAACTCCTCGCATGTCTGCAGGACACCAAGCGAAGATTTCCCAGCGCTCATGGAGTAATTTGATGAGCGCGAGTTCCTATGCGGGACTCAGGTTGTTAGCGATCAGAGCCATCTTAGTGGGGTCTGTTGGGTGGACCTGCAATGCCTTTGTGTTGACTGTGGAGTCGAACGACAGGTCAGGTGCATTTTGCTTGGTTACCGGGGGCAGACGGTTATCTTTCGACTCCTTCAAACTCGCGAGCTCCTCTTGCATGCCAAAGGACTGGGAGATTCTGTTGAATTCTCTGCCGCAGCTATCGGACTTGGTGAAGCTTCTTGGGAAGGTGATGACACCGTCAGGTCCTAGCATCTTCAGCAGGAGGCACGCATAGTGCGGTACTCCCAGAAATCTTGCGAATACCACACGACCAATGATGGCATGGTACTGCGAGGGCATGTAAACCACCTCGAACTCAAGCCGCTCACACCTGAAGTTCTTAGGGGTGTCAAAGATGATGATCCATATTTTGCCTAGGGGGTAGACTCCCTTCCCTAGGATTATGCCATGGAAGGTAGTGTCGGGTGCTTCCAGGCTGCTGAGTGGGATCTGCATGGCTTCGAGTGTGCTGGCGAACATCAGTTGATGCCGCTGCCACCATCCATGAATACGCAGCTCATCTCGAATCCGTTGATCTACGCCTCAAGCACCAGGGCAGAGTGGCCTGGGCGAGGGATTTGACGTGGGTGGTTTGATTGGTTGAAGGTGATGCACGACTCCGAGCCACTGAGGTACTCAGGTATGGCCGGAGGGGAGGTGACGGTCAGGTTTATCTAGCATGTGATCGTCTTCTGGATCATATTGGATGGACGCATTTTTTGTATCATCATGGTACCCAACGCTCGTGAATACTGTTCTGCTCCATTTTTCTAGGATGATGCAGCCATAGGTTGCACGGGTCCTCCAGGTGGTGGTGTTGAGGCACCATATGCGATGGGCCCAGGGGCGGAGCCGAACCCCTGGTTCAATGCGTCATGCCGCAATTGGGTGTATCCCTCGTGGAGCTTCTAGAACTCCCTGTAGTCCTTAAGCAGATGGCTGGCTTTCTTCTTGCCATCGTGCTTGTTAATGTAGAAGTGGATGGTGCAGGGACCCGATATCTTGTCGAATGCGGAGGATCGTCATCCCAAGTATCGTGTTGCCATGATTGCGTGGGTTTCCCGCTGTCGCGGTAGCTGCCACTTTGGTATCCGCTACTGTGGATCCCTTCCTTGCGGCTGTCGACGTATCTACTCGCAAACATATCGACTTCATCGCGATCATTGTAGACACGCGCTCTTATTTTTCATCGGCGGACCCGCCTGCGGCCGAGGTCATCTTCCTCATCCGAACATGTTCGGTTGACGACATCTTCGCCATCTGGCCAGCGGTTCGCGATGTCCATCGGATGGTCGATGGTTTTGGGCTTGATCCGGCCTAGCTCCTCTCTGAGCTCATGGAGCCTTATGCCACCATTAAAGGCGTCAATTGCCTTCTCCTTTGAGATGTCTTCCGGCGGAATTCTTGATGACGGACCAAAGTTGGACGTAGGAGCGGGTCGACTCGTTGGACCGTTGGCAGCAAGCGCGTAGCTCTGTGATCGAGGTTGGCCTCTTGCAGGTTCCCTTGAAGTTGTGGATGAAGCTGTAGACTGTTGGCTTTGAAATACCACCTCTTTTAGCCATATAAAATGTGCCATTTATCTCTCATATCATGTTTCTTCTAGCTATAGCTATGCCTTATATGCATGACTTCTAGTTTTCATTCTACTTTCATGTGAGATTTGCACATTTTAGTAGTTTAGGTAGAATTTTATCACTTTCCTTGTCTATGACATGTGTGTAGGTGTTGATCATTATTCTGGATAAAGTAGAGGCAAAAGGAACAAAGAGGGCATAGTATCGAGGAGCTGCAAGGGCCAGACATAGCCATTTGAGAGGTTGAAAAATTGATTTTTTTTGAAACTTCTCAAAATAAAAAATCCAAGATCATGGGGTTGTAGCCATCGTCAATACGAATCCAATGAGCCGAAGAACACCCAAAACGGAGTTCGTATGAAGAAATAGCGACCAAAATACGGAAGGGTGGTGAAGGTATGACGACCAACTATATGGACGGAGGCCGTATAGCTCCAGACGTATAGTTGCCAAAAAGGTCGGGAACGACGGTATTTGGCCCCAGAAAAGTTCCAGAAGCTTTCCAAAGTCATATGACGGTATTAGGGGTAACCTAGGGCACCCCCAATGCCTATATAAGGAGTGGAGGAGCCAAGAGAGAACCACCAACCATATACAAGATCTAGATCCCATCTACCGCCTCCACGGTGGCGCTCTATCACCGTGCCACCTCCATAGACTCTCAAGATCCACCAAGATCCAATCTCCATCAACACCATTAAGCCATCCAAGCAAGAAGAAGAAGAGGAGGAGAAGGAAGACATCACCACCACCACGCATCGTTCTCCATCTCCACCATCATCATCTCTCTCTCTTGTGTTTAGTAATTGTAAGATTGAACACGGTTGTGACATTATTATATATTTATATGTTTTGTCGTTCATCCATGTGTGAGTGATTGATTCAATTCTAGGTTGAGGTATGATATAGTGCGCTAAGTTAGAATTTATTGTGATTTAAGATGAGTTTATGTGATCCTTTGGTCCGGAAGTGCCTTTTGCCTTGCGGTGACGCGCGAGAATCATGCATATTACCAGAACTGTACAATGATCACATGGACTCTGATACCTCTGTGCCCTGGAAGCCCCTTTCACAGAAAAGGAAATTGAGGATGTCATTAAAGATTTACCAAATGAGAAATCCCCAGGTCCTGATGGCTTCAATAATGAGTTTATCAAGTCCTGTTGGACCAATATTGGAGCAGATATTACTCAGTTGATTCAGTATTTTTATCATGAAAAGATTTCTCTAGAGAGCATCAACTCCGCTTTCATCACTCTCATTCCAGTCCCCTGTCCACACTAATGATTTCAGGCCAATTTCTTTATTGAACAGTGTGTTCAAAATCATTAAAAAACTTCTTGCCAACAGACTTCAAACTATCATCCTCAAGCTTGTACATAAAAACCAATATGGTTTTCTCAAGAATAGATCCATT